>CM060962.1:254590646-255190646 GCA_030765045.1 Tenodera sinensis
ATTAGTAATGTTATGGATAAGGGAAGATTAAAGGAGAGTGCACTGAGTACATTAAATAAATTCAAATCAGCATAAAATACAGTTAAGAGTAGCAAAACTTAAAGAAGAAAAAGCCAAACAGTTGGCTGAAGGACCTTCATATGGTCCAGGGGAATTCTAAAGCAGTAAGAGTATGTTGTCATACACTTAAAACTTTAAGTCATTTTTCTCTGCTTTCTATTTTTTCACATTTTTCAATCTTCAAAATACATTTCCTAATACAGCTCTCGATAGATTCCTTTTAAATTTTCCACACATGTTCTTAGATAGTTGCATCATAAAACTTGGTATTTTAAAAGCTCTAGATGGAGTAGTTTAATTGTCATTGAATTTTTATTTTGAAAATTAATAATTTGAAAAAAAAAATGAACATTGAGATATTCAATATTATTTTCTCCACAACTGTTTGACATAGCCAAATAAAAATACCAGGTTTTGTAGATATAATCTAGGGAAACATATGGCCAGAGTTTAGCTTATTCACAACAAATTATACTTTATAAGAAGCGTTTGTTACACTACCCTAAAATTACAGCAAAAAAAAAAACTATTTTCTTTTTTGCAAAAACTATCTTACATAGAAAAGTTAAGTTTGGTAAACCGGTAGGTGTTCGGCTATTGGGTCAAGCTCCCTTCTCTCGTGTATAGCAGGCTGTGGCTGTGCGGCGGTGGAGGGGAAACTGAAGCAAAATAGTTTTATCCCAATCGGTCAAGCTCCCTTCTCTCGTGTATAGCAGGCTGTGGCTGTGCGGCGGTGGAGGGGAAACGGAGGGGAAGTGCCTGTGTCAGTGTCAGTGGAGGTTGTCGGTCACGCACGGATGTATTTCCGACAAAATTTTATGAATTATTTATTCATTCATTCATGCATTCATTTAGTTATTTAGCATATTATTATATTATTCCTTTCTATTTTAATTTCTCTATTACGTATAGTAAGTTGTATTTCACCAAAAAATTCCATGTAGAAATTTCACCGGAAATATATGTTTTAAGGTTCCTTGAATAAAAAAATAGAATTTTTACAAAAAGGTCCGCGTGTGTGCGTATGTGTGAACAGCATACTTCAAAACGAAAAGTAGATTAAAAACCAAAGTTGTTATTTAGGTATAATATATAAATGCTACACGAAGATTTAAAAGAAAACTTCTTTAACCTAATCTACCCTTTACATGGAACATTTTTCTTAAGCTTTTATTGGCTTTATCACGTTTTTGTGAAAGAAAAATGAAATTACAAGTCGTGTGGGAGCGTAGTAAAATCATTTCGTGCGCGTTAATACGGATATGGTGTGTAATAAACACTCGGAAAGAGTCGTAAAATGTGACAGTTAACCGTTCTTCTTCCTTACCTGATTACCCTCCCCCTATGTAGGACTTACAAGCCAGTGCTTAGGGTCAGGCGCCTATCGGGGAGCACAGGAACCTATGGACCGAACAGAGTGAACACCTGGAAGCGGGTGGTCAGCCCAGCACCAGTATGATGATGAACAGGATGATATGAAATGCAGGTGAAATGGATGATTTGAAAGGTGATGATGAAGCAATTGGTGGAATTAGTAGCGGGGGAAACCGGAGAACCCGGAGAAAACACGACCAGACGCCGCTTCGTCCACCACAAATACCACATGCAACTCCCTGGATTCGAACCCGGGCCGCCTAGGCGGTAGGCGAACGGTCTAACCGCTCGGCCACGGCACCGCCTTGTCAATTAACTCCAGACAGAAAATTCTGAGAACTTTCTGCTGCCAAGTTACATTCTTATGAAGTATCTATTCGTTGCATACTTTAACTTTTTTATCCAATATTTGCAATTCGGGTGTTCTAAAAACCGTACAGCTATAAGAAATGCATTTTAATGCAGAAGATCTTATTTCAAGTTAAATGTGTTCAGGAGCACTCATAAAATATAAATTAATACTAGAGGGAGATGGGTTTCTGAAGAAAATGTTGAAGTCCCTGCGCACTAGGGTGACCCAAGAGCCGAACTCTGCAACCGCTCGCCTCGCCCCATGTGTGTGTGTGTGTGGGGGGGGGGAGTTAATGGGACCTCAAAGCCTTTCGAGTGAAATTTCGACCTCGAAATTTCTGTGGCAATTTTCAAAATCAGCCCATCTTTCTCCTGAAGAATCACCTACTTTTATCATGGAGGTATGAAAAAAGCTTTTTTGTTGGGTAGTTTAATTCTTCCTAAAGGTGTATTCCTAATACTTGTGCAATAAAACAGTGCAAAATTGTGTTAAAAGTCAATACTACACATTTCTACACATGCGAAAATTTTGGGTCGATTACAATACTGCCCATATTTAAAATAGGTAGGTACTACGTTTCCAAGGCAAATTCAATACGCATTTAGTTCTCTTATTGGAATGCATACCGCATGGAGACAGATTGAAACAGTCAACCACTGGATCTTAAATCATGTGACAAACATAAAAGCTTGAATTATTTCTGTTTAAACCTTTCATTTCCACAGCGATCTCATTTGTGGATTAATCCATCATGCAATCGCGGATGTGGGAAGTCCTCAATACGTAAGAATTCGCCATGGAAACGTAGTAATTTAGTAGAGAAACTAAAAATCTATTTTCTCAGCCTTTCACGCGTAATATTGTCCTTAAATGATAACATGCCTGTATTCATGAGCGTCGGCAGACATTTTTCCAGGGGGGAGTGGGCCACATGTTTCAAATTTGCAATAAGATAATATTAATTCACTATTTTATTGTCAAAATTTATAATATTCGTTGCATATAACCATGTTAATTTGTGTTAAATAGAAATTGATCTTTTAAAATAGTAGTTTAATAGTCAGTAATTGATTGCACATTAAGTTGACCAACTTCCAGGGAGGGCCCCCCCCTTGCCCCCCCCCCTTCGCGACGCCCATGCCTGTATTGAAATAAGGGCGAAGTGCCCAAAATGTAACATCTTGACAATGCCCAGCATTCAGTGGCCCCTTAATTCAACTAAACTGAAATTGTGTTAAACAGTTTCCATCTTGTTTTAATATTTATATTAAAGTCCTACTGCTTAGTAAAAACCGAGCGAGTAAAACAGACGACCACATTTATCTAGTTGTGTGCTCCAAATTAACCTACACACTAGGGCCCGAAAGAGCATTGAAGTTCAACACTAAGTTTTGTATTTCACAAAATCGATCAAAGATTCCGTCCATTTTAATCTTACTACTAAGATGGCGAACATATCGGGAAATCCTGCTGAGCCTACATTACAAAACATAATTCCAAAATACAAATAGTTATTCAACTCACCTCAAAGCCCTCCTGGAAATATCTCTTTCCTTCTGCGCATCCATGTTCTCATTTATATTAATCACAAACTTGGCTTATTTGCGTAATCCACAATAATGCATCTATTCTGGTTTAACTCCAATGGAGAAATGGTAGCAACAAATGAAGGCGTCGCTGTAACTGCTGTTCACGTGAGCTTAGATCAGCCAATCAGTGCAACCGCTCTAAAAAAGGTGGGAGTAAACCAAGGAGTGGACCGCCTCTTAAGGAGGGAACGCGTTGAAGGGTGTCCAAATTGCAGCGAGTACAGACACCGCTAGTAATTCAAAATGGCCACGGAAAATAATGCGTTTAGAAGGTTAAAACTACGTGTATCTGAATATGAATTCACATACATGAGCGCGCACACACTGAACGTTATCTAATAATATGTTTTTTACTTTCTCTACTACATATAAGTAGTATTGTATTCGACCCAAGATTTCGATGTCAAGATCTCATCCGAAATGCATGTTTTGAAGCCCCCTAAATAAAAAAAAACACTCAGAAAAAGGTCCGTTTGAGTGTGTGTGTCTGTCTATATGTCTGTGGACAACATAACTCAAAAACGAAAAATCGGCTAAAAGCCAAAGTTGGTATTTAAATTTAATATCTTTTAAGGATGCGACATGAAGATTTTAAAGAAAATTGCTCCACCTTAAACCACCCTTTACATATAAAATTCTTCGAAAATTTTGATTTTCTGGAAAATCGCTTCAACGATTTTGATTAAAATGTCATGTGTTTAAAAGATAGTTTATGACAAATGAAATGTAGGTACCTATATTTTGAATTTTCTGACTACAGCTTATGTAGTACTGTTAATCTGGGTGACTTTTGAATAATTCGTAAATCGTTAGAGATAGCCCAAATCTTACTATACAAAATATGTAGATCTCGTTAAAATACACAATTTATCTCCAAATGAATTTTTTGTGGAGTGAACCATTTCGGATTGTGTGAGTTTTACATTTCTCAAATGTAAGGTCGTTATTCACTTTTTATCTCTTGGCCGTGCAAAGAGAAAAGAATTTGAAAGCTTTAAAAGATTTTGACTATGGCTTAAAGCCTAAGTAGGCTGTATTCTAATATTCCCCTTGCAGCTACAAGGAAATTAGCAATAAGATAAGTTCTGCAAATGTTTATCTCGACTAACATGAAGAAGATAAGAGGAATAAGAGTTTGTAAGAATGGTTAGTACAAGTGTAGAGTGGAACACAGGTTTTTTAACGAATTGCCTATAGGCAATGGTGTTAACTCGTATAGGTACAATGGGATTAGGTTTTTTGTACATTAGATCACATAGGTAGGTACATAGGAACTTCCTGACCTGGGAGGACAGGGAATGATAGAGAAACATTTCCACGTTGCATTTTGCATTATTAATGAAATTGTTAAGAAAATCCTGATACGATCAATGCTCTTTGTTGAAAGGGACTTTTGCCAACCTAAAATACCTATCTTGTCATTAAAACGGTTCAGGCAACAAAAGTGCGCACACATAACGAGATCAGTGTTCATTGATAAAAACAGATAGCATTATCACAGTCACATTTTTCAAACATTGAATTTTAACAATAAACGTAAAGAGCAACACTGTCTTGCGTGGCTTAATTACACTATTTAGCACCGATTAGGAAACAAAATATGATTGCTTTATAGGTAGATATTTTATAGCGGTATCTGCGGCGGCGCCGTGGCCGAGTGGTTAGACCGTTCGCCTGGGTTCGATCTAAGAGACTTGCATGTGATATTCGTGGTGGACGAAACGGCGTCAGAGCGGGATTCTCCAGCTTCCCCCGCCATTCATCCCACCAACTGCTCCATCATCACATTTCCAACCATCGATATCACCTGCATTTCATATCATCCTCTTCCTCACTATCATACCCGGTGCTTGGCTGAACACCCGCTTCCAGGTCTTCACTCTGTGCGGTCCATAGGTTCATCTGCTCCCCGACAGGCATTTGACCCTACGCACTGGTTCTCACTCTTCTGCTTATTCTTCAATATCATTTTTACTTTCTCTACTGGTAAGTAGGGGAAGTATTGTATTCCACCCAAAAATTCGATGTCGAGATTTCACCGGAAATACATGTTTTGAGGCCCCCGAAATCCAAAAAAAGCATTTTTAGAAAAAGGTCCGTATGTGTGTTTGTGTGTCAGTCCGTCAGTCTGTGGACAGCATAACTCAAAAACGAAAAGTCGGTTAAAAACATAAGTTGGTATTTAAGTTTAATGTCTTTCAAGGATGCGACATGAAGATTTTGAAGAAAATAGTCCCACCCTAAACTACCTTTACATGGAACATTTTTCGAAAATTTTGATTTTCTTGAAAATGGCTCTTGACGATTTTGATTAAAATGTCATGTGTTGGAGATATTTTTATGACAAATGAAATGTATACCTTGAATTTTCTGGCTATCCTCTAGTCGTATTTACTCTGGATGACTTTTGCATACCTGGTAAACCGTTAGAGATAGACCAAATCATACTATACAAAAAATGTAGATCTTGCTAAAATACACAATTTATGTCTGAATAAATTTTCTTGTAGGGTGAACCATTTCGGAGATATTCCTTGTTATGTGTGTGAGTTTTGGAAAACTTTGAACTTTCGTGAAATGGATCATCGTTGTTCATTTTTTATATGTTAAATGTGCAAAGACAACAGAATCTCAAAGCTTTAAAACATTTGACTATCGCACAAAGCCTACTGTATTCTAACATTCCCCTTGCACCTACAAGAAAATAAGCAATAAGATAATTTGTACAAATGTTTATCTTAACTAACACGAAGAAGATATAGGAATAAGAGTTTGTAAGAATTGTTAGTACAAGAGTAGAGAAAGTCATGTGAGTGCAACACATCATATTTTTTTCTTACTCTACTACGTATAACAAGTAGAGGAAGTATTGTTCTATGTGGAGATTTCACCAGAAATATGCTTTGAGGTTTTCTGAATCAAGTAAAAAAATTTCTTTCTCTACCATGTATAGTAAGTAGAGGAAGTATTGTATTCCACCCAAAAATTCTCTGTCGAGATTTCGCCAGAAATTGAGGCCCCACCCCCCCGAACAAACAAAAAAAAAAAAAAAAGCATTTTTAGAAGAAGATTTTGAGGAAAATTGCTTCACCCTAAACCACCCTTTACATGAAAAATTTGGATTTTGATTAAAATGCCATATGTTTGAGATATTTTTATGAGAAATGAAATTAATATTTTGAATTTTCTGGCTATAGCTCATGTAGTCCTGTTTGCTCTGGGTGACCTTTGAATAACTGGTAAACCGTAAGAGATAGACAAAGCCTTACTGTAGAGAAAATGTAGATATTACTAAAACACACAATCTATGTCAAATACATTATTTGTAGAGTGAACCATTTCGGAGATATTCCTTGTTATTTGTGTCAGTTTCAGAAAGCAAGTTTTCGTCAAATGCAACATCGTTCTTCATTTCTTTGTATATTAACCGTGCAAAGAGAACGGAATCTCATGGTATTAAAAGATCTGACTATCGCTCAAAGGCTACTCTATTCTAATATTGCCCTTGTACCTACAAGGAAATAAGCAATAAGATAATTTCTGCAAATGTTTATCTCAACTAACACGAAGAAGATATAGGAGTAAGAGTTTGTAAAAATGGTTAGTACAAGAGTAGAGAAAGTCATGTGAGTGCAACACTTCAGATTTTTGCTAATAAAGTTACATTTTCATTACACATTGATGCATTTACTTATAACTATAAGAATACTGTAAGTCGGGTCGTCTCCTTAGCGCGTTGGTAGCGCTGCTGCTTACAAAGCGGGGAACCCGGGTTCGATCCCCGGTACCAGCGTGGGGATTTTTCTCCCGCTGGGAGGTCTGGCACGGGGTGCACTCAGCCTCAGTCCTGGAGGGACCAATTGAGGAGCTACTTGATAAAGAAGTGGCGGTCTCAGGTCGCGAAGGCCGCAAAATCGGCCGGAAGGGCTCGGGACGCTGACCACGTCCCACCCTCCAGCACTGCACCCCACTCATGATGCCTGTGGTGGGAAGAGGTGGGGGACGCAGCGGTCGGGCGGTCAGCCTTGGTCCGTTAACACCGATTCTGATGAATCTATAAGTGATGCTCATCTATAGAGGATTTCGAAGTGAAAAAGTGATTTTCTGAGGCATACAAGTTAGAGGCTTAATTTTTATACTGAGATTTTCAGCAACTAAAGAAATTGGTGTAAACTTCATTCCAATATCTAATCACATTCTTAATATCCTACCTATTAATTAATTTATGTCAACCGAACAAGGTATACCTACCTCATCTCCTCCAACAGCTGTTGAACTACAAAGTTGAATTTTTAAAAATTACATCTCTTATTAGCTTTGTAACAAATTAAGGGGAGTTAGGGGTGAGTTTAGGAAATTCTACAATTTGTATGCCAGCATTACCAAATTTTAACCACGTTAATATAGTGTTTAGATATGCAGTTGTACAAAATTTGAAGTATGTAAGTCAAATGGTTTTTTAATTAAAAGCTTTTAATTGATTAAAAAGATACTCTGATAAAAATGCTCCTTGAGTAACAATTTTTATATGTTTGACATGAAACTTGGTGATCTGATGCTTCATGCACCTGAAAGTCATAATTGCTCTGGATTTTGATTTTACACCAGTACTTTAGTAACTGGAAATTTTTTAATATGTGTATTTAAAGATTTCACGTTTTTTTAACTTTCCATCGGCATTTGAATGTGAATATGCTCAATATTACTTGACTGATATCAAAACACAGAGCAATTTTTGAGCCTTATATGAATAAGAACACATGCTGAAATTTTCAAAAGAATCCCTTAAGAACTCTGTCACAAAGAGTTTTTCAGTTGCATGAAAATGCTGAGAAAAAAGAAACTGAGAAAAACAGCATTAAAACTTCAAAACGTTCTAACACCATCAGAGGTGTGTTGCAGCATAGGTTTCACTTTCTGATCTCTTACCCTCTCCTGTACTGACAATTTCTGCAATTTATGGGCTATCTTGTGTGTGTTTGTTTCCTGGCACTGCATTTTCTACTCTGAATACATCTTCTAGCATTGCACTTCTGACAAATGCATATTGTTCCAACTGAAATATTTTCATTCCTAAGACTATTCAACACTTGAATTGACTTCACACACCCCATATTAAACTCCATTATAGTTTTCAGTACTGCAAGTTCAAGTTTATTCCTAGACACACACCTATTTTGGACAAATAGCTCCCACAACATTGTGAAGAGATACATTCGAGTTCTGTGTCGTGCCCTTGGCATAGCGTTCTAGCAGGTGGTCAAAACCAAGTCGCTGATCCGGAGGTAGAATTTTAGTTACCACTTCTGGAAACAACTTGCAGGACATTTCCTTGTGATTTTGTGGATGCAGATTAAGGATAATTTACACGATTGAGTTTCTGATCCGTCGATATGCAGTCTCGGTGGGTGCGCACGCCCAACCACCAGCCATTTAATCACTATGCACCATTATTTAAAAATGACCGCCAGATCTTTAAAAATGGCGCTGGCATCAAAATCATTGCACTTTTTAATAGACAAAACATTGAACAATTTTCAACATAAAAATCTAAAAATCAACTTTTTTTACCAAATGGGCCAAATCTCACCCCTAACTCCCCTTAAAGAATAGCCTTTCTTAAAACATTTTTAATCCCACAAAGTGAAGAATTGTTATAGGTAAAATACTGCATCATTATATTAATATTTTCAAACAATTGTAACCAATATCAAAATTCCAATCGCACACTTTAGTACTCATATTCTGTACTATATCTACTGGAAAGAAGTTTTAGATCTCTAGCTAGATTTTTGTGGAAGAAGATAGATTTTGAATATGAGAAAGTAACAAAACAGTTTTTTCTGAAAAAAAGTTAGTTTAAAGTTGAAATGGAAGGTGTGAGCGCGTCCATTTAAAAGGCAGAGGCAGAAGCGCACCATTTTAAAAATGGCGTCCAAAAGATGTCTCCTCCCCTCCCCCTACCTACCTAGGGGAAAACTTCGCTGATATATTCCTTAAGGTATGGTGCATTTTTACTTTCTATACTAGTATAGTAAGTAGAGGAAGTATTCTATTCCACCCAAAAATTGGATGTCGAGATTTCACCGGAAATAATATGTTTTGAGGCCCCTTGAATTCAAAAGAAAGCAGGTTTAGAAAAAATCCCACAAAAAATTTAGATAGACCTCGTTAAAATACACAATTTATGCCCAAATGAATTTTGTTGTGGAGTGAACCATTTCAGAGACATTCCTTGTTATTTGTGTGAGTTTTGGAGTACTTAAACGCTCGTCAAATGGAAGATAGTTATTAATGTTGTTGTACGTTAGCCATGCAAAGGGGACGCAATCTCAAAGCTTTAAAAAATTTAAGTATCCCTCAAAGCCTACTTGATTCCCATATTCTCTTTGTACCTACAAGGAAATAAGGAATAAGATAATTTCTGCAAATGTTTATCTCAACTAACACGAAGATGTAGGAATAGGGGGTTGTAAGAATAGTTAGTACAAGAGATGAGAAAGTCATGTCAGTGCAACATCAGATTTTTTTAAGTAAAAATTCAAAAATCGATTTCTTTGACCAAACAGGCTAAAATATATTTAGTGTTCCCTTAAACCTGGTGACTATGTCCAACAGGGTGCAAACTGCGGGTTTTCTGATGAGTAGGGTTTGTTTGTTTGTTTGTTTGCAGTGTTTAACGCCCGCTTTTACTACTACGGCACCGCAGGCGGTGACACTGATGATACATGGAATGAAGATGGAGCACCGGTGGAATGAGATGGCAGGGGAAACCGGAGTACCCGGAGAAAACCCGCCCTGACGCCGCTTCGTCCACCACGAATACCACATGCGGGTCCCTGGGATCGAACCCGGGCCGCCTAGGTGGTAGGCGAGCGCGCTAACCGCTCGGCCACGGCGCCGCCATGAGTAGGGTGAAATCATATCATATGTACCCATACGTAGGTAATTGCCTACACGTGAGTATAATGAATCACGTGTGTTTCAAGCTTTATTCTCATATTTTACACTATACTCCATCCAGCCTTAGATCCGCACCTTGTATCCCTCCGCGATAACCTGATATTATCACCTGCGTCTAACACATAACAAACACCATGTGGACTCATACCTCGTATTTATGTTGCAACAGAACGATATTTACTCAGGAATTTTAGAAATATCACGTTACATTTAAGTAGTCTTTACCAGGGTTATCGTACATCTTGAAAACTCACAGAAAATTGCCGGTATTTAAGGTACTATATTTTATGGTGTGCTTTGGTTTCGGCGTATTGCGAGTTCGTTGTTGATGGCTTGTGTTTACATCAAGTGCGGATCTAACGGTGGAGCGATTATAGGCATATTATTGTTTCATCCAAAATTGAAAAGTTAGATGCACTGCTAGGCTGTTTCGTCAACTTCCATTAATACGAGTATTAGGAACGCCAGTGATCTCCTGTAGCAGCAGTACTTTATCAAAACTGTCAACCATGCAAAAGTTATCCACAATTAACAGCACTTCTGAAGATAGGTAGTCCCAGAAAATTTAAGATATCTACACATTTCATTTGTTATGAAAATATCTTACACATATGCTATTTTAATCAAAATCTTTACAGCCATTTTTGAGAATTAACTATTTTCGGAAATTGTTCCATGTAAAGGATGGGGGAATTCTCTTGAAAATCTTCGTGTCGCATTCTTGTTAGATGCTTAACTTAAATACCAAGTTTGATATTTAACCGACTTTTTTGTTTTTTCATTTAAGCTGTTCAGAGGCGTTTCAAAACATGTATTTCCGGTGAAATTTCTGTATAGAATTTTTAGATGGAATACAATACGTTACCTGCCTACTGAACATAGTAGACAAATTTAAAAAATCTGATGTGTTGCACTCACATGACTTTCTCTACTCTTGTACTAACCATTCTAACAAACTTATTCCTTTATCTTATTCGTGTTAGTTAAGATAAAGATTCGTACAAATTGTCTTATTTCCTTGTAGGTGCAAGGGAGATATTAGAATACAGAAGGCTTTGTGCGACAGTCAAATCTTTTTGACCTTTGAGATTCCATTCTCTTTGCACGATTAACATATAAAAAAATGAACAACGTTGTTGCATTTCGCTAAAGTTCTAAGTTTTCCGAAACTCACACACACAACAAGGAATATCTCCGAAATGGTTCACCCTACAAGAAAATTTATTGCGACATAAATTGTGTATTTTAGCAAGATCTACATTTTTCGTATCGCAAGATTTTGTCTATCTCTAACGGTTTACCAGTTATGCAAAATTCGTCCAGAGTAAATACGACTACAGGGGCTATAGCCAGAAAATTCAAGATATACATTTCATTTTTCATCAAAATATCTCAAACATATGACATTTTAATAAAAATCGTTAGAGCCATTTTCAAGAAAATCAATATTTTCGAAAAATGTTCCATGTAAAGGGTAGTTTAGGGTGGGGCTATTTTCTTCAAAATCTTTGTGTCGCATCCTTGAATGACAATAAACTTAGAGACCAACTTTGGTCTTTAACCGACTTTTGGTTTTTGAGCTATGCTGTCCACAGACTGACAGACTGACAGACTGACAGACTGACACACACACAGACACACACACGGACCTTTTTCTAAAAATGCTTTTTTTGGACTCAGGAGGTCTCAAAACATATATTTCCTGTGAAATCTTGGCATCGAATTTTTGGGTGGAATACAATACTTCCCCTACTTACCAGTAGAGAAAGTAAAAAGGGAGAAAAAGTTTTGGAATTCACATTTAAAAATTCGGTAAAACTATTGTGACTGAGTATAATAGAGATTCATTTTAATAACAGATCTATAAACAAAATAAACAAACCCATTGCTGTCTAGTTGTTGGGCTTGGACTTTGAGAATAGAGATGATTTAAATAAGTTAAATACAATTTCAATGCCCCATAATTGTTCAGGTTTGTATTTTATAAAAAATGTTCTAAAATGTTCTTAATTTATTAAGGGCTATCAGGATGTCTCAAGTTTATAACATGGTTGCAATTAAAACCCTGGAGGGGCCCTTACCTCCCATGAGAATTCAAAAAGTCAGCACAATTTTTTTGACCTATTTAAAAATTTCACACTATTTCACACTTTTTGCATAAAAGCTTACGATATACGGCAAAAGCGATGAGTTATATCTGAGCCCAGGTTTTGATGACGTCATCTTTTTTTCCTTCTAGGTGCAGTATGCATTGGTTTTAAGTATTAAGATCCTGAACACGAAACTCTGGTTATAAAAATATTAATTTTAATGGATATTTTTCGTCATATTTTTGTTTTTTAAGTTTGAAGTAACTTTTTTCAATTTTTACGTCATTTGTTGCTCCTTTTGTGTTTTACTTCCTTTTCTGGTTCTTTTTTGTAAGAAATTAGATTAACCAAAATTATTAATGTATAAAACATTTTTATTCTAAGAAAATAAATGGCTTGACAATGTAGATGTTGGAAGTCGGTTTTTTTACCAGCAATTCAAATGTGCGGCTCGAACAATGTACAAGTTCAAGGGCAAGCGTTTATTGTTTATCCTTAATGATTAATGTATTTTTGCAGAAGAAATGTTATTTGTTGTTGTTAAAATAAAATCAGATTTATTTGAGATTATAAGCTGGTTTTCTGTTGTAAGAACGAGAGAAGATCTAAGTACATATAGGTAATTCTTGAGTTCCGTTTTCCTCAGTTGGTAGTGCTGAATAAGTGACCGGTAACTAACGTGGCAATTGTTCGAACAGAAACAGACGATGCTACTGCTGCGTTGCCATATTGCCGCATGAGGCAACTTTCTCCATACAGCAAACTTCCCTTCAACAATTAAAGGAAACGTGCGAAAAAGACCGTTATACCCCTAATTGTATGAACTTAGTATATGCAAATTATTATAATGCGCGTATTTATAAAGCACATTCATTATATTCCTCACTTCTTACACCTTATTTGTTTTTAATTTCTTACAAGAAGCGTTTATTTCAGTTACACAGACAGAAATGTGCAAATCGTATAACAAAATGCATTTGTTAAGAGACAAGGGATTAAAAAGACTATGGGTAACATTTAAGATTCATTCCTATAAAATAGCAAAGCATAGGTCGCAAAATAAATTCATTTATCTTGAAAATAGCACAAAGAGTTACGTAGAGGTAACGTGCTCTAACTTACATATGTTATTTAAAATAGTTGCATATTCACGTTCCATAAATGATGTAGGTATTTTCTCTTTATCAGCTGCATATACTGTAGCTTTCTATTTCTTAACATGTCAACATTGAATTTCTTCAAACAAAACTGCACTGCCAATTTCCACATAACTTAGTTTTGCATATATTCAATAACAAAACATTCCCTGCAATTCCATTTATAGCACTATATAACAATTTGTAAAAAGCACGAATGCTTTTAATTTTCGAAACCGGAGTTCTTGGGGAAGAAGACGTAGAAGAAATGGCAAATTAATAGTTTTACCTTTGGTTTACAGCAAATTTAAATCACAGAGACCTCAAAATTCTTACAATTATTTCCCTTATTTCCTGCTGTTTGATGCACTTCCGATATTAACTTTCTGATTCTAGAAAATTCCCCTCTGTCGTGAAAATCTAAAATTTAAGGAGCAGTACGAGTTAATCAAATCCGCCCATTTCCAGTCGGAGGTTTCTACCTTTGCTTATTGTACGCTAACCGAAATGAATATAAGTAATTTAAGTTGTTACTTTCTCTGCTACGTATAGTAAGTAGAGCAAGTATTGTATTCCTGCAGTCCTGTTTACTCTGGATAACTTTTGTATAGGTAACTCGTAAACCGTAACAGATAGACCAAATCTTACTATACAAAAAAATTACATCTTGCTAAAACACACAATTTGTCCAAATACATTTTTTGTAGAGTGAACCATTTCGGAGATATTCCTTGTTATTTATGTGAGTTTTGGAATACTACTTAAACTTTCGTCAAATGGAAGATCGTTATGCATTTTTATATGTTAGATTTGACTATCGCTCAAAGTCTATTGCATTCCCATATTCACCTTGTACCTATACAAGAAAATACGCAATAAGGTAATTTCTGCAAATATTTATCTCAAGATATAGGAATAAGTGTTTGTAAGGATAGTTAGCACAAGAGTAGAGAAAGTCATGTGAGTGCATTACATCAGATTTTTTTAATAGAATTTAACATTTTCATGTCAAATCTTTGGATATGTTATTTAAATCCATATTTTATTCATAGCTTAGTGCAGTTAGCATGCTAGCTTCTAAATCCAGAGGTCCGGATTCGATTCCTGGCTGGAGGATTTTTTCTTTATTCTCCACCCTTCCTAGAGTCTGGGAGAGAGAGAGAGAGAGAGTGAATATATAGACAACCCAAAAATTAACACCAACGGTAAACAAGTAAATATAACTGCCCTAAGCAATTGTTCCAAAGGCAATGCCGCCGATATAACCTAAATGTTAAGGGCGGCATAGTATAAATATAATAAAAATGTCTTCGTGTTGGTTAAGATAAACATTTGCAGAAATTACAGTAAACTTTGAGCGATAGTGAAACCTTTTACAGCTTTGAGATTCTGTTCTCTTTGCACGGCTAACATAAAAAAAGGAACAACGATCTTGCGTTTGACGAGAGTTTTAAGCAAAAGTCTCACACAAATAACAAAGGAATATCTCCGAAATGTTTCACCCTTAAAAACAAATCACTTGGACATACATAAATTGTGTATTTTAATGAGGTCTGCAATTTTTACTTTCTCTACTGGTAAGTAGGGGAAGTATTGTATTCCACCCAAAAATTCGATGTCGAGATTTCACCAGAAATATGTGTTTTGAGGCCCCCTGAATCCAAAAAAAAGCATTTTTAGAAAAAGGTCCGTCTGTGTGTCAGTCTGTGGACAGCATAACTCAAAACCGAAAAGTCGGTTAAAAAGCAAAGTTGGTATTTAAGTTTAATGTCGTTCAAGGATGAGACTCGAAGATTTCGAGGAAAATTGCTCCACCCTAAACTACGCTTTACATGGAAAATTTTTCGAAAATTGTTATTTTCTTGAAAATGGCTCTAACGATTTTTATTAAAATGACATGTGTTTAAGATATTTTTACGACAAACGAAATGTACGCTTTGGATTTTCCGGCTTTGGCCTACGTAATCCTGTTTACTCTTTATGACTTTTGAATAACTTGTAAACCGTAAGAGATAGACCAAACCTTACAAAAAAAATGTATATCTCGCTAAAACACACAATTTATATCCGAATATATACCTATATATATATATATTTGTACAGTGAACCATTTCCGAGATATTCCTTGTTATTTGTGTTAGTTTCAGAAAAACTTTCAAGAACAACATTGTTGTTCATTTTTTATATGTTAACCATGCAAAGAGAACGGAATCTCAAAGCTTCAAAAGATTTGACTATCGCTCAAAGCCTACTGTATTCCCACATTCCCCTTGTACCTAGAAGGAAATAAGCAATATGATAATTTGTGCAAATGTTTATCTCAACTAACACGAAGAAGATACAGGAATAAAAATGGTTAGTACAAGAGTAGAGAAAGTCATGTGAGTGCAACACATCAGATTTTTTCAGGGGAGGACCAAATGTTGGAAGATTGCAATCAAACAATATTAATTCAATATTGTGTTGCCAAAATTTATAGCATTTGTTGCGGATTAATTTGTGCTAAATAAAAATTGTTCTTTACATCAAAATTGAAACAATAGTCTAATATCCAGTAATTGACTGCACATTAAATTCATTAATTTCCAAGGAGTTGGGGGGGGGGGGGCACCTCGCCCATGTTGGAATCATTAGAGGTAGATCACAATGCATTTTTGTATGGTTGGCAACACTGCTATCAATAGGATTGTACATCGTATCCATTCGGATTTCTTCGGAGACCCGAAGCCGCGGAGGGATTATGTCTGTTAACGCTCCCCACCATCTCCTAATCTAGGTGTGTCCAACGCCTGGTCCGAGGGCCACATGTGGCCCTTGACCCCATCACATGCGACCCATAGTGATATTTGAAAGTTATATTATTTATGCAATAGTGAAGTGTGTTTGGAATAGGATAAACTTGAAAGAGCAAGACTTTTTCGTCTCCAACACGCGTACATCAGTCATCCTCTTATTCAAAACATGGAGAAATCACATCCGTTTTAAGAAATACCCATTATTCATGATGCTACTTACAGCGCATCAATTTGAAGCCTCGGTGCATTGTTGACCGCGCGGTAACGTACAAATATGTGCCACATGATTTATTGTCGTTACCTTTCTTAGAAACTTCAAATTGGTTTGCAGATTGCAATTGTTGGCTCACATTGAAATGTTATAATGAGAGGTTTGAAGAAAATAAGCGGCAAGAAAAGAAAAGTTTCAGACCAAGATAGATCTTTTGAAATAAAGTGGACATATCAGTACTTTTTCATTCTCTCTACTACGTATAGTAGGTAGAGGAAATATTGTAGGTATTCCACCCAAAAATTCGATGCCGAGATTTCACAGGAAGTATGTTTTGAGGCTCCCTAAATCCGAAAAAGGCATTTTAAGAAAAAGGTTCGTGTGTGTGTCTGTGGACAGCATAACTTAAAAATGAAAAGTCACTTAAAAACCAAAGTTGGTATTTAAGTTTATGTCTTTCAAGGGAGCGACAAAGATTTTAAAGCAAATTACTCCACCCTAAACTACTCTTTACATGTTAATTTTTAGAAAATCTTGATTTTCTTCAAAATGTTGAAACGATTTTGATTAAAATTACGTAGGTTTGAGATATTTTTGTGGCAAACGAAATGTATATCTTGAATTTTCTGGCTATAACCCTTGTAGTCGTATTTACTCTTGATGACTTTTACATAACTGGTAAAACGTAAGAGATAGACCAAATCTTACTATACACAAAATGTAGATCTTGCTAAAACACAATTTATGCCTAAATAATTTTTTGAGTGAGCCATTTCGGAGATATTCCTTTTTATTTGTGTGAGTTTTGGAGAACTTGCACTTCTGTCAAACGGGACATCGTTATTAATTTTTTATATGTTAACCGTCCAAAGAGAACGGAATATGAAAGCTTTAAAAGATTTGACTATCGCTCAAAGTCTACTGCATTCCCATATTCCCGTTGTATGTACAAGGAAATAATAAGTTAAGTTCTGTAAATGTTTATCTCCACTAACACGAGGCAGATATATACTAGATAAAAGTTACTGAGAATGGTTAGTACACAAGAGTAGAGAAAGTCATGTGAGTGCAACGCATCAGTTTTACTGAAGTAAACGAGAAAGTAGTGTTTAATTTGCAGTGAAAAAGTTTCAGTGATTAAGCAGTATAACATAAAGCGACATTATGGCACCAAAATGCGTCTTTGTGTGTTCAATTTGAGGGTCAATTTTGTAAAGGCAAGGTTTCCGAACTTTGGGGATAGCAGTTAGTTTTTACTTTCTCTGCTACGTACTATTTATAGTAAGTAGAGTCGGTCTGGGTGGCTTGGTTGGTTAGACGCTGGCCTACTGATCCCAAGATCACGGGTTCAAACCCGGCCTAGGCCGATGGTTTTTAAGTGTGCTTAAAAACGACAGCTCCATGTCAATAGATTTATTGGCAGGTAAACGAAATCCTGCGGGACGAAATTCCGTCACACCGGCGACGCTGATGTGATCCTGGCAATTGGCAGCGTCGTTAAACAACAAATAATTTAATTTGTGTATAGTAAGTAGGGGAAGCATTGTATTCGACCCAAAACTTGGATGCCGAGATTTCACTGGGAACACGTGTTTTAGGCCTCCTGAATAAAAAAAATCATTTTAGAAAAAAGATCCATGCGCGCGAGTCTGTCTTTGAACGGAATAACTCAAAACAAAGTTGGTATTTAAGTTTATTCACGAATGCGACACAAAGATTTTGAAGAAAATTCCTCCACCCTTAATTACCCTTTACCCGGAAAATTTTTCAAAAATTTTGATTTTCTCTAAAATGATTTTGATTAAAATGCCGTATGTTTAAGATATTTTTATGACAAATGAAATTAATATTTTGAATTTTCTGGCAATTGCCCATGTAGTGCTATTTACTCTACATGACGTTTGCATAACTGGTAAACCGTAACAGATAGAACAAGTCTTACTATACAAAAAAATGTAGATCTCGTTAAAACACACAAGTTATGTCCTAATGCACTTTTTTTGTGGGGTGAACCATTTCGGAGATATTCCTTGTTATGTGCGAATTTTGCAATACTTACCTACACTTTTTCTCAAATGGAAAATCGTTATTCACTTTTTTATCTCTTGGCTGTGCATAGAGAACGGAAGTTTCAAGCCTTCGTATAGCAACATATTCCCCTTGCACCTACAAGGAAATAAGGTAATTTCCGCAAATGTTTATCTTGACGGAGATAGAGGAATAGCAAGTGTAGAGAAAATCATGTTAGTGCACAATCAGATTTTTAAGAATGTGTCACTTCAAACTTAATCTCTGGTAAAAGTGAGTTACGCAGTAGCAGAAATTATTACACAAAAATCCAAACCCTTTTCAGATGGCGAGTTGGTTTAAGAATGCATTGAGTGTGTTGCTATATAATATTACCTACTATATGTCGTGACAAAAAAAAAAGCGCAGTTTACAAAATGAAGCTTGTCACCATAGACTGTTTGATACCTATAGAGAGTTTTAAAATACCGAGCCACGAATTTCCAGGTCTATTCTCTGGCACTCGATGAGACTAGTGATGCTAGCGTTACTGCCCAATAAGCAATTTTCTCAAGGGGAGTTGATAAACATTTCAATATTACAGAAGAATTAGGCAACTGCTCTTGTCCCTTTTAAAGGCACCACAAAAGCCAATAATTTAATGGGGGGGGGGGGGGGGTGTCACTGAATCGGCTTGGTTTAAAACATACAAATCTATCTGGTGTAACAGCATAGCATTTGCAGGAAAACGAGAAGGGTTCGTTAAATTACTGTAAACAGAGGCAGCTAAAGTAGCAAACATTTCTGTAATGTTTATAAAGTCTGATTTTTAAAAGAAGATTCCTACATGTCAAATGGCCGCTTCTCCACGTGGAGAGCTGCAGTGTTGTCAAGAGGTAGATAGCGATAACTAGCAGTAGGTACTACTAACTTTATTATTTATACTAACTCGTCTTGTCTACTGCAAAGGGACATTAACTGTTTTAATTAAATAGTGCATATTTCTTGGCATATTTTCAAGTTTTAAGAGCATATTTGCATGCATATTTCAGTGTTTTTTTGGGCATGAACTTCCGAGCCCTAATAATATTTTAACATTATGTCAACAACCCACGCCATCTTGCCGCTATAGCGCATGCGCGGGCGCGAGTGTGAACCTAATCGAAAGATTGAAATCCGATAAATTGGCAAGGTTTTAAACCAAGTGTTAGATGTTTCCAATAAATAATAAAAATAAAAATAAAAATAAAAATAATAATAATAATAATAATAATAATAATAATGATAATGATAATGATAATAATACCTAATAACAGTAATAAATAATAATAATAATAATAATAATAATAATAATAATAATAATAATAATAATAATAATAATAATAATAATAATAATAATAATAATAATAA
Organism: Tenodera sinensis; assembly: GCA_030765045.1. Classification (NCBI taxonomy): domain Eukaryota; kingdom Metazoa; phylum Arthropoda; class Insecta; order Mantodea; family Mantidae; genus Tenodera; species Tenodera sinensis. Next base: position 254,610,634 of record CM060962.1, read on the forward strand.
TAATAATAATAATAATAATAATAATAATAATAATAATAATAATAATAATAATAATAATAATAATAATATGTTACTTTCCATGCTCTTGCATTAACCATTCTTACAAACTCTTATTCCTCTATCTTTTTCGCGTTAGTTGAGATAAACATTTACAGAAATTATCTTACTGTTTATTTTTTGTAGGTACAAGGGGAATATGGGAATACAGTAGGTTTGAGCGATAGTCAAATGTTTTAAAGCCTCAAATTCTGTGTTTGTGTGTGTGTGTGTCTCTCTGTGTGTGTGTGTGTGTGTGTGTGTGTGTGTGTGTGTGTGTGTGTGTGTGTGTGTGTGTGTGTGTGTGTGTGTGTGTGTGTCCGTCTGTAAACAGCATAACTCGAAAAGAATAGTCGGTTAAAACCAAAGTTGGTATTTAAGTTTAATATATTACAAGGATACGACACAAAATTTTTGTAGAAAATTTCTCCACCGTAAAGTTCCATTTACATGGACAATTTTTCAAACAGTTTAATTTTCTCGAAAATGACTAACGATTTTGATTAAAATGCCACATGCTTGAGATATTTGTATGGCAAACAAAATGTGTATTTTGAATTTTCTGTCTATAGCCTGTGCACTACTGTTTACTCTGAATGAATTTTGCACAACTAGTAAACCTTAAGACATAGACCAAATCATCTCCCTATACAAAAAGTGTAGATCTCGTTAAAACATAAGTTATAACCATTTGTATTTTTGTGAAGGAACTATTTCGAAGATACTCCTTGTTGCTTGTGTTTTGCAATACTTTTCTCAAATGGAAGGCCGTTATTCACTTTTTTTAATTCTTAGCCGTGCAAAGAGAACAGAATTTGAAGGCTTTAAAACATCTGACTATCGCTCAAAGCCTGTGGACAGGATAACTCAAAAACTAAAAGTAGGTTATAAACCACATTTGGTATTTAAGTTTAATGTCTTTCAGGGATGCGACACGAAGATTTTGAAGAAAATAGCCCCACCCTAAAGTACCTTTTATATGGAAAATTTTTCGAAAATTTTGATTTTCTTGAAAATGGCACTAACAAATTTTGATTAAAATGTCATATATTTGATATATTTTTATGACAAATGAAATATATATTTTGAATTTTCTGGCAATAGCCCCTGTAGTCGTATTTACTCTGGACGACTTTTGCATAACTGGTAAACCGTTAGAGATAGACCAAATTATACCCTACAAAAAATGTAGATCTTGCTAAAATACACAATTTATGTCCCAATAAATTTTCCTGTAGGGTGTACCATTTCGGAGATATTCCTTGTTATATGTGTGAGTTTCAGAAAACAAACTTTCGTGAAATGGAACATTGTTGTTCATTTTTTTATATGTTAAGTGTGCAAAGAGAACGGAATCTCAAAGCTTTAAAAGATTTGACTATCGCTCAAAGCCTACTGTAATCAAATATTCCCCTTGCACCTACAAGGAAATAAGCAATAAGATAATTTGCACAAATGTTTATCTTAACTAACTCGAATGGTTAGTTCAAAAGTAGAGAAAGTCATGTAAATGCAACGTATCAGATTTTTTATATGTTAAGTGTGCAAGGAAAACGGGATCTCAAAATTTCAAAAGGTTTGACTATCGCTCACGGCCTACTGAATTGTAATATTCCCCTTTCACCTACAAGGAAATAAGCAGCAATATAATTTGTACAAATGCTTATCTCAACTAACACGAAGAAGAAAGAGGTATAAGCGTTTGTAAGAATGGCTAGCACAAGAGTAGAGAAATTCAAGTGAGTTCAACACATCAAATTTTTTACTTTCTCTAAGCAGGGGAAGTATTGCATTCCATCCAAAATTTCGAAATTAAATTAAATTATTTTGTTCTTTAACGACGCTGTCAATTGCCAGGATCATATCAGCGTCGCCGGTGTGCCGGAATTTTGTCCCGCAGGAGTTCTTTAACATGCCAGTAAATCTACTGACATGGAGCTGTCGTTTTTAAGCACACTTAAAAACCATCGGTCTGGGCCGGATTTGAACCCGCGACCTTGGGATCGGTAGGCCAGCGTCTAACCAACTGAGCCACCCAGACCGACCCAAAATTTCGATGTCGAGATTTCACCAGAAATATGTTTTGAGGCCCCCTGAATCCAAAGTATTTTTAGAAAAAGTTCGGAGTCTGTGTGTGTGTGTGTGTGTGTGTGTGTGTGTGTGTGTGTGTGTGTGTGTGTGTGTGTGTGTGTGTGTGTGTGAACAGCGTAACCCAAAAACGAAAAGTTGGTTAAAAACCAAAATTGGCATTTATGTTTAATATTTTTCAAGATTTTTAAGACAATTCCTGTACCTTAAACCACCCTTTACACCGAAAATTTGTCGAAACCTTTGATTTTCTCAAAAATGTCTCTGACAATGTTAATTAAAATGCCATAGGTGTAACATATTTTTATGGTAAATGAAATGTTCATTTTGAATTTTCTGGCTATAGCTCATGTATTCCTGCTTACTCTTAATGGCTTTTGCATAGCTGGTAAACCGTAAGAGATGGACCAAACTTACTACACAATAAATGAAGATCTCGTTAAAACACAGAAGTTATGTCGAAATGCATTTTTTGTAGAGTGAACCATTTTTTTTAGATATTCCTTGTTATTTGCGTCACTTTTGCAATGCTTTTCTCAAATGGAAGGTTATTTTTAACTTTTTTATCTCTTGACCGTGCAAAGAACGGAATTTCAAGGTTTTGATACAGTGACCAGCTCTAAAAGATTTGACTATCGCTCACAGCCTACTATATTCACATATTCCCTTGCGCCTACAAGAAAATTAGCAATATTTCTGTAAATATTTACAGAAGATAGAGGAATGTTGTACAAGATAGAGGAATAAGAATTTGGAAGAACAGTTAGTACAAGAGTAGAGAAAGTCATGCAGCACTTCTGATTTTTAAAGTTTATTTTTATGCACCTTGTGGACATGTTTGGGTTCCTTTCCCCTCTTTCGGCTTGTTTGAGTTGTCACCTACAACTATTGTTTCCTCCACGATCGAAACAGCTGTTGTTGTTTCACACATGACCCATAAAAGATAACTCATTGTTGAACACATAGCATTGTCGACAAAAGTACGCAGGTGGTCAGTATAAACAAATGAGCAAGGTAGCAAATCAGTTTCGTGTAGTGTTAATGTTAGACAGAATACAATTTGAAACACACATTAGACAGGCCTGAGTACACTTTGAAACAACAGTATTTACACTTAAGTGAATACGATCCGTTAGAATCTGACTTCACGGCATACAAGATCGCTTTGGAAACTGTACGACAATGTATCAAGCTCAACTTTTTAAACTCTTTGATCTAATAGGTCACAACAAACGATGAATGACTGACATGGGTGAAATGATGCTCAAATGAGCACCAGGTTCGTAGAGCTTAAAGTTACCTGACATTTGTCTTCTCAGAATAAGGAAAAACTCACCCTCACCGAGATTCAAATTCGGGACCTCTTTAATGTGAGGCAGACACGCTACTCCCAAAACACAGAGGCGAGGAAACTCAAGCTTGCCCATTGGTGGACATAAAATTTCAAAGGATGCTGTCAAGTATAGCACAAATGACACATCTATTTATTAAAGTTTCACGGGCGATCAGCCGTGTGAGGTTTGAAAATATTGAGCTTTCGGCCATTCTAAACTCCATGGCCTTCGTCAGAATGACACATCTATTGTCCGACGTATGCCATAATGTGCATTTGTTTCGTTGGACGATTAAGTAAATAAACAAACAAACAAATAAACAAGTAACTAACTAACTAACTAACTAAATAAATAAATAAATAAATAAATAAATAAATAAATAAATAAATAAATAAATAAATAAATAAATAAATAAGTAAGTAAGTAAGTAAGTAAGTAAGTAAGTAAGTAAGTAAGTAAGTAAGTAAGTAAGTAAGTAAGTAAGTAAGTAAGTAAGTAAGTAAGTAAGTAAGTAAGTAAGTAAGTAAGTAAGTAAGTAAGTAAGTAAGTAAGTAAGTAAGTAAGTAAGTAAGTAAGTAAGTAAGTAAGTAAGTAAGTAAGTAAGTAAGTAAGTAAGTAAGTAAGTAAGTAAGTAAGTAAGTAAGTAAGTAAGTAAGTAAGTAAGTAAGTAAGTAAGTAAGTAAGTAAGTAAGTAAGTAAGTAAGTAAGTAAGTAAGTAAGTAAGTAAGTAAGTAAGTAAGTAAGTAAGTAAGTAAGTAAGTAAGTAAGTAAGTAAGTAAGTAAGTAAGTAAGTAAGTAAGTAAGTAAGTAAGTAAGTAAGTAAGTAAGTAAGTAAGTAAGTAAGTAAGTAAGTAAGTAAGTAAGTAAGTAAGTAAGTAAGTAAGTAAGTAAGTAAGTAAGTAAGTAAGTAAGTAAGTAAGTAAGTAAGTAAGTAAGTAAGTAAGTAAGTAAGTAAGTAAGTAAGTAAGTAAGTAAGTAAGTAAGTAAGTAAGTAAGTAAGTAAGTAAGTAAGTAAGTAAGTAAGTAAGTAAGTAAGTAAGTAAGTAAGTAAGTAAGTAAGTAAGTAAGTAAGTAAGTAAGTAAGTAAGTAAGTAAGTAAGTAAGTAAGTAAGTAAGTAAGTAAGTAAGTAAGTAAGTAAGTAAGTAAGTAAGTAAGTAAGTAAGTAAGTAAGTAAGTAAGTAAGTAAGTAAGTAAGTAAGTAAGTAAGTAAGTAAGTAAGTAAGTAAGTAAGTAAGTAAGTAAGTAAGTAAGTAAGTAAGTAAGTAAGTAAGTAAGTAAGTAAGTAAGTAAGTAAGTAAGTAAGTAAGTAAGTAAGTAAGTAAGTAAGTAAGTAAGTAAGTAAGTAAGTAAGTAAGTAAGTAAGTAAGTAAGTAAGTAAGTAAGTAAGTAAGTAAGTAAGTAAGTAAGTAAGTAAGTAAGTAAGTAAGTAAGTAAGTAAGTAAGTAAGTAAGTAAGTAAGTAAGTAAGTAAGTAAGTAAGTAAGTAAGTAAGTAAGTAAGTAAGTAAGTAAGTAAGTAAGTAAGTAAGTAAGTAAGTAAGTAAGTAAGTAAGTAAGTAAGTAAGTAAGTAAGTAAGTAAGTAAGTAAGTAAGTAAGTAAGTAAGTAAGTAAGTAAGTAAGTAAGTAAGTAAGTAAGTAAGTAAGTAAGTAAGTAAGTAAGTAAGTAAGTAAGTAAGTAAGTAAGTAAGTAAGTAAGTAAGTAAGTAAGTAAGTAAGTAAGTAAGTAAGTAAGTAAGTAAGTAAGTAAGTAAGTAAGTAAGTAAGTAAGTAAGTAAGTAAGTAAGTAAGTAAGTAAGTAAGTAAGTAAGTAAGTAAGTAAGTAAGTAAGTAAGTAAGTAAGTAAGTAAGTAAGTAAGTAAGTAAGTAAGTAAGTAAGTAAGTAAGTAAGTAAGTAAGTAAGTAAGTAAGTAAGTAAGTAAGTAAGTAAGTAAGTAAGTAAGTAAGTAAGTAAGTAAGTAAGTAAGTAAGTAAGTAAGTAAGTAAGTAAGTAAGTAAGTAAGTAAGTAAGTAAGTAAGTAAGTAAGTAAGTAAGTAAGTAACTAAGTAACTAAGTAACTAAGTAACTAAGTAAATAAGTAAATAAGTAAATAAGTAAATAAGTAAATAAGTAAATAAGTAAATAAGTAAATAAGTAAATAAGTAAATAAGTAAATAAATAAATAAATAAATAAATAAATAAATAAATAAATAAATAAATAAATAAATAAATAAATAAATAAATAAATAAATAAATAAATAAATAAATAAATAAATAAATAAATAAATAAATAAATAAATAAATAAATAAATAAATAAATAAATAAATAAATAAATAAATAAATAAATAAATAAATAAATAAATAAATAAATAAATAAATAAATAAATAAATAAATAAATAAATAAATAAATAAATAAATAAATAAATAAATAAATAAATAAATAAATAAATAAATAAATAAATAAATAAATAAATAAATAAATAAATAAATAAATAAATAAATAAATAAATAAATAAATAAATAAATAAATAAATAAATAAATAAATAAATAAATAAATAAATAAATAAATAAATAAATAAATAAATAAATAAATAAATAAATAAATAAATAAATAAATAAATAAATAAATAAATAAATAAATAAATAAATAAATAAATAAATAAATAAATAAATAAATAAATAAATAAATAAATAAATAAATAAATAAATAAATAAATAAATAAATAAATAAATAAATAAATAAATAAATAAATAAATAAATAAATAAATAAATAAATAAATAAATAAATAAATAAATAAATAAATAAATAAATAAATAAATAAATAAATAAATAAATAAATAAATAAATAAATAAATAAATAAATAAATAAATAAATAAATAAATAAATAAATAAATAAATAAATAAATAAATAAATAAATAAATAAATAAATAAATAAATAAATAAATAAATAAATAAATAAATAAATAAATAAATAAATAAATAAATAAATAAATAAATAAATAAATAAATAAATAAATAAATAAATAAATAAATAAATAAATAAATAAATAAATAAATAAATAAATAAATAAATAAATAAATAAATAAATAAATAAATAAATAAATAAGTAAATAAATAAATAAATAAATAAATAAATAAATAAATAAATAAATAAATAAATAAATAAATAAATAAATAAATAAGTAAGTAAGTAAGTAAATAAATAAATTGAATCCATGCTTGAACTAAAACAAAAGTCAATTTTAAACAGACTGATAGCTGTTTTCTTCCACTGAAAGTGTAACTTGTAAACAATATAGAAGGTCAAAAGGTGGAATCAGAACTGAAAAATACAATGTCATAGTCGGGATTTGAACCACGAATCTTCAGCATCGAGCGGCTGCTTTAACCACTAAGCTACCATGGCCAACTTGCCAGTGTTTAAAAAAGCCAGCAGTAAACTTGTTGATATAAATAGATAAAAAGAGAAGATTCTCATTCAGTAACCGTTAGAAATTTCAAGAAGCAAATCGACGTATTTTATGCCGGTATTTTAAAGAATTTAGAAGGCTGGGAAGACCGATGCTATTAGATTAGTATTTCCAATGGGCATATTAAAATGGAGTGAAATCGAAGAGTTTTATAAAAATTTTAGTGATCTTATATAAAGGAAAGGAAATTATTTCCATAAATTTCGATAGTATTTTATTCGAATATATGTACATACCAAGTAAAAAAGTTGAGGAATGAAGAATCAATAATTTTATGTATACGATAAATGGATCGAGGTATTTCGTCATTTTGAATTTCAGGGTATTTTCTAAGAGAATCTATTCAAACTTGTAGTTCCAGGTAGTAACATATTTGGAAAGGGCGCTTTTTCTGATGAATGACATTTTTGGAGAGCAGAAATATGTAGCTCGAAAATGTAAACAGTGACTACAGACTACGCGGCCATACTTAAAAAAAGTACATTCATTCCAAAAGTGCAATTGGTTTCAGCAAAGTCGAACATCGAGCTGTATCGACAACTTACAGGTAGAAACAGGTTTGCCTTCTTTACAGTAACATCTATAGATTGTTAAACCGTGATGCTATAGAGGGAACAGCTTGTTGGCATACCCCAAAAACCAACCCCTATTTTGGGGTGCTCTGGTTATATGTGGTGATATTCCATCTGTTATGTTACATTAGTACCGCCAACAGTTCGTAAAATACAACTAAGGTAAAGTTATGGTAAAGTTATTGCATCCGTTATGTTACCACAAAAGTCCTTATTTCTGAACCCGTTGTTGGGAAGGTAGCCGATAGATTTTAAAACAAGATTCTGTTTAGACGCCGTATTAATCTGTGGACGCCATTATATTGCTCGTGTGTGCATGGTTTTGTCTTGAATTGCTTTAGAGCACTATATGCAGTTATAGTTACTGTTGTTATTTTTGTGTTCGCAACAAAGTAGTAAATATATTACGATATTTAGCGTTCGGAAGTGATTTTATCCAAAAGTTTTATTGCAGAACAAGATTTGCAGAAGGCGAGTAGGTTCATCTTTAGTAACGATGTTCAAGTATTATTATCATTTGAAAGCATATTACTTTAACCCTGTGATATTTGAGGTTAGAAATAATGTTTTTATTATTTTTATTATGTTTTTATTTTATTATGGTGGGCAGTACTGCTTTTTGATACAATGTCCACTGCAGTTTAGTGTAATGTGGGCCATATTGAATTCTTGGGAACGGTCGATAAGCTGTTTCCCCTATACACAGACAGCAGGGCCACCTCTGTGGTCTGGTGATTAGCACATAAGCTTCCAAACCCAGAGGTTCTGAGTTCGATTACTGGCTGAAGCATAGGAATGTTCCTTTAGCCAAATTATTCCCCACCATCTCAAGAGTCTGGAAGTATGTAAGAGCGTGAATGTGTCTCGGCAAGAAGTTCTTATATTATGGTCGCCTTAGTGTAGTAAGATTTTGTCTGTCTGTTACAGTTTACCATTTGTGCGGAAGTCATTCAGAAGAAAAAGACTTTAGGGTGCATTCCAAAAAAATTCAAGATATGCATTTCATTTATCATAAAAATAGCTTAAACATATGGTATTTTAATCAAAATCCTCATAGCTATTTTTATGAAAATCAAATTTTCGAAAGATGTTCTATGTAAAGAGTAGTTTGTGGGGGAATTTATTTCTCACACACACACACACACACACACACACACACACACACACACACACACACACACACACACACACACACACACACACACACACACACACACACACTTGGACCCTTTCTTTTAAATGATTTTATTCAAGAGACCTCAAAACGCCTATTTCCAGTGAAATCTCGGTATCAAGTTTTTAGGGGAATGCACTAATCTTCTCTACCACGTGTAAGGTTGTCTCAGAAGTTCGTTTCTCGTTAAGTTTCAATCACTAAAACCCCTGGGAACACACCTCGCTCGCAGCACAACCTCCCTTCCTAAACATCAAGGTATAAATCGCATAGACCCAGAAAAAAATCTGATGTGTTGCACTCACATGACTTTCTCTACTCTTGTACTAACCATTCTTGCAAACTCTTATTCCTATATCTTCTTTGTGTTAGTTGAGATAAACATTTGTACAAATTATCTTATTGCTTATTTCCTTGTAGGTGCAAGGGGAATATTGGAATACAGTAGACTTTTTGCGATAGTCAAATCTTTTAAAGCTTTAAGATCCCGTTCTCTTTGCACGCTTAACATATAAAAAATGAACAGCGATGTTCCATTTCACGAAAGTTTTAAGTTTTCCGAAACTGACACAAATAACAAGGAATATCTCCGAAATGGTTCACTTTACAAAAAAAAAAAAAAAAAAAAAATGTATTTAGGCATACATTATGTGTTTTAGCCAGGTCTATATTTTTATAGTAAGATTTTGTCTATCTCTTACGGTTTATGAGTTATTCAAAAGTCATCCAGAGTAAACAGGATTACATAGGCTATAGCCAGAAAATTCAAAATCAACATTTCTTTGTCATAAAAATATGTTAAAGATGTCATTTTAATCAAAATCCTAAGAGACAGTTTCAAGAAAATCAAAAATTTCGAAAAATTTTCTATGTAAGGGTAGTTTAGGTTGGGGCTATTTTCTTCAAAATCTTCTTGTCACATCCTTGAAAGACATTAAACTTAAATACCAACTTTGATTTTTAACCGACTTTTTTTTAAGTTATGCTGTTATGCTGACACACCACACCCACACACACACACAAACACGGACCTTTTTTCTAAAAGTGTATTTTTTTTTATTCAGCGGGCCTCAAAACATATTTCCGGTGAAATCTCGACATTGAATTTCGGGTGAAATGCAATACTTTCCCTACTTGCTATACGTAGTAGAGAAAGTAATAATGTAGATAGATCTCACTACACAAAACATGTAGATTTCGTTAAAACATAAATTTGTCTAGTGCATTTTTTATGCAATGAACCATTTCGGAGATATTCCTTTTGCTGCCTGAATTTTGCAATAGGTACTTATAATTCCTCAAATAGGGGTCGTTATTCATTTGTATTCCTTGGTCATGAAAAGAGAACGGAACTTCATAGACATCACATAGCGACCACCTCTTAAAACATTTGAATATCGCTAAAAGCCCTCTGATTTTCCACATTTCCCTTGCACCTACAAGAAAATTAGCAATAAGATAATTTCTGAAAATGTTTATAATGCCTATATCGATTAACGGAAGTAGATAGAGCAATATGCGTTTTTAAGAATATATTGCACAAGATTATAGAAAGTCACGCGAGTGTTACACATCAAACTTTAGAAAAATGTTCATTCTACTCTAATTTTCATTTTTGTCAAATGAGTTTCATTCATTATTTGCTGCTTTTCGGCAGTGCAAATAGATTCTGCTTTATGAGTTTCTGCAGTGTAAGTTGAAGACGCTACAGCAGACGCAGAATTTTAAGAATTTTCTGTCTGAAGTTAATTGACAAGGCGGCGCCGTGGCCGAGCGGTTAGACCGTTCGCCTACCACCTAGGCGGCCCGGGTTCGAATCCAGGGAGTCGGATGTGGTATTTGTGGTGGACGAAGCGGCGCCTGGTCGGGTTTTCTCCGGGTTCTCCTGTTTCCCTCGCCACTAATTCTACCAATTGCTCAATCATCACCTTTCAAATCATGCATTTCACCTGTATTTCATATCCTGTTCATCATCATACTGGTGCTGGGCTGACCACCCGCTTGCAGGTGTTCACTCTCTCCGGTCCATAGGTTCCTGTGCTCCCCGATAGGCGCCTGACCCTAAGCACTGGCTTGTAAGTCCTACATAGGGGGAGGGTAATCAGGTAAGGAAGAAGAACGGTTAACTGTCACATTTTACGACTCCTTCCGAGTGTTTATTACACACCATATCCGTATTAACGCGCACGAATTGATTTTACTACGCTCCCACACGACTTGTAATTTCATTTTTATTTCACAAAAACGTGATAAAGCCAATAAAAGCTTAAGAAAAATGTTCCATGTAAAGGGTAGATTAGGTTAAAGAAGAACTTTTCTTTTAAATTTTCGTGTCGCATTTATATATTGTAAATAACAACTTTGGTTTTTAATCTACTTATTCAGGGGACCTCAAAACATATATTTCCGGTGAGCTTTTGTAAAAAAAATTCAATTTTTTTATTCAAGGGACCTCAAAACATATATTTCCGGTGAAATCTCTACATGGAATTTTTTGGTGAAATACAACAACTCCCCGACTTAATATACGTAATATGCGTAATAGAGAAATTGAAATCGAAAGGAATAATATAATAATATCCTAAATAACTAAATGAATGCCTGAATGAATGAATAAATAATTCATAAAATTTTGTCGTAAACACATCCGTGCGTGACCGGCAACCGCCACTGACACTGACACAGTCACTTCCCCTCCGTTTCCCCTCCATTTCCCCTCCGCCGCCGCACAGCGACAGCGTCCTCTACTACACGACAGAAGGTTGTTTAACACACCATTCGTGTGCGTGAAATATTTTGTGGTGTTTTTAAAGTTGCTACCTATAATTTAATGGATTTACACAAACTATGGGCCATATAAACGTTAGAAATAGAAAAAATTGGGACTGTCATTGGGTGGTATAAAATAATTAAAAACTAGCTAGTGCTTGTGAGCTGAAGCTGATAAGCAAGTTGAGAATAAACAAAAGGTCGTGATTTGGTATAAATAAAAACTTCCCCTCTTCCGTCAGCTCTTGCTTCCAACACAGCTTTAGCTCCGTGACCTTCACCAGGCCACGTAAACAAACACACCTTTTTCATGTCTGGAGGGGATTTAAATATTTGCAGCATTTAAATATCCATATACTTATTCATGTTAAACAGGATAGAGATACTAATTTTAAAGAACGAAAATGTAAGTAAAGATTTGGCAAATTAAATAGAAATTAAGATTCGCCTGGCATTCCATCGATAACGTTCATACACTTTCTAAATTCCATCAGCGATTTTCTTAATTTTATAGTATGTATCAACTGATATATGGAAGTAGATAATTTTTACTGGTGCGTTTGCACCGTTATACTGATATCCTTTACATCTATACATATAAACTATCAATAACTAATTCCAAGAGTGAGTCTTTGGGGACTAATTCCAAGATTATGTAAGACTTTATCACAAATTAAAGCTATACCGGATGAAGTTTCATTTCGTGGAAATTTCAATTTAGGGTCGGTTTTATATGAAAGTCTTCAGTTATAACCCGGTTTTGATTTACACAATATTCTACTTTATGAATCGCTTTGATTACATTATCGTCGGTAATGAGAGCGGATCACTATTACCTCATTCTCACGTTTAGCGTTATCGTACGCAGGCAAGATGACAACACCTTAGGATGTACACAGATTGTTAGTTAAAAGGTCCCCTTCGTGTTTCATTTCCCTCTGGAAGCAAATGCTACGGAAGCAAGTCTACATTTTCTCTTTAAATGTGATTATAATTGTTTATATCTGCATCCAAGTCCCTACATATTGCGTAATTTTTTAGTTCCTCAACCACTAAACGTATAGTAGAGGAATTATTGCATTCCGCCCAATAATTCGATATCGAGATTATAGAAAAAATACACCTTCTGAGCCTTTCTCAATAGAGAGAGAGAGAGAGAGAGAGAGAGAGAGAGAGAGAGAGAGAAGTCTATGTGTGCGTGCCTGTATGTGTGTAAGTGTGAACATCAAAACCCATGCAGTCACTTTTAAAAACCAAATTTCGTATTGAAGTTCAGTAACCTCCAAGAGTGCGACTTTATGGAAACCCTCCATCCAAAATATGGATAAACATTCCTAATTTTTAATTTTCTCAAAAATGGCCACTGTACTCGTATTTTGATTAAAATGACATATGTTAAGATATTTACATGACAATTGAATTGTAGGTGTACCTTTAATTTCAGGGGAATAGCCTGTGAAGTCCTTTTCATTCTGAATCACATTTGTATAACTGATAAACTGTAGGAGATAGACGAAGTCTTACTACACAAAAAATGTGTATCTAATTAAAGCACACAGTTTACGTCAATTTCTTTTTTTTGGGGGGGGGGGGGGGGGGGAGCAGGGATACATGAAACAGTAATTGGGATTGATCCGAACTTCCAACACATGGCGATTATCCTTTTATAAATTTAAACCCAGATTCCCATAATTTGATGCCCTGCGTCTATTACAAGTGATATACTGAAAGATTACTTTTACTGGTGTTCTGTTGATCTGCTCTAGAGGAACACCAAAATAGGCAATTCTAAGCTTTTAAAAGTGTTATCTGAATTAAAGCTATACCTACTTTGTGAAAGAGTTTCAAATAGGCTTATTTTATAGATATAATTCGACCTTGATTTGTACGAGCATTATGCTCTTCATACGTGCTGCATGTTTGTATAAGCACGTTCGTATATGTTTTGATTCCATTATCAGGTTTCCGGTAGTGAAAGTGGATCACTATGACATCACTCGCATTCTAACCAGGCAAGATCACAACACCTCAGAAAAATGTCCTTGTATCATCTGAGCTGATATAGCAGCAAATATCTCCAAGAGTAGTTTATATTTTACAACACGTATGTCATTCACCATGGTTGAAGAAAGCGGTGTATTTATGAGGGGCTTTGTTCATCTATTAAAGGAAAATCAAGACATTCTATTAAAAGCACAGTTGTCAGAAAGTAAGCGCAAAAGTTTAGCAGTAGCTACAGTAAAGCAACAATTGGAGGAAGAGTTTAAAACATCCATCAGCGAGATGCAAATACTAAAAAAAAGCAACTTAAAAACAAGAATTAAGTCCAAAAGTGATTTGAAACTAATTAGCAATAAGCTAGTTGTTTTAAAACAGTGAGAGCACGAAATCCTGGCCATGGTACTGCCTGAGAGAGCAATTTGAGGTACCTACATAGCTACCTCAGAAAAAGCCAGCAAAAGCTCCGTCGGAGCGAGGAAAGCAGGTTTTTATTTATACCATTTCGCGAGCAATCGCTCCGCGGTCAAGGTCTGGAAGCTGTAGCTTGCAAGGAGATGGAGCAGAAGGTTTTTATTTATACGAAATCAACCTCTTGCTCCGAATTGGTGAGAAAAAGCTATTGCTTGCTTTTATTTATACCACCCATTGATATGGGGAAGGCTATCTTGCCTGGGGCCCGGTTAAAGTTATTACTTTTTTATGTTTCGATCATATTTATTACTTCATATAGGATGTTATTTCGCAACTGATATCGGAAGATAGAAAAAATTTGAGGACATAAAGAAGAGCGGTACGCTTAATATGGACCTTATTCCCAAGTGAGGTTTAATAATATTAAATGTGTGAGGATTTTATATTCTTATGATTGACTATATAAGCTTAGGTTTCTGATTCATGGAAGGTTGTGCAGGTCCCATTAATTGGTCAGCTCGATCTCCTAACCTTACATCACCAGACTTTTTCTTAAGAGATTACCTTAACCCATTAAAGCCCAACTTTTTTTTTTTTTCAAAAATTGAGAAAAACACACGAATACTCGTTTAGCATACAGTATGTCAACAATATTTTGTTTGCCTTTGTATTCACCCAGTGTCCCAAAATCACACGGTCTATAAATAGATCGCTGGGCATTGCCTGTATCAAAACATACAGTAATGATGAGCAGGATACATTTCCGTCAAGTTTATGTATTTTATGATTAAACTTTATTTCTTAAAGCAAGTACAGACCATTTAAAGCCAAACTACTTATTAACTGAAACATTTGATGTGGTAAAAGCTGTTGGTCGGTCTCAAAGTTTTCTTGTTTTGGTTGAATTTTCAATCCTAGAGCCATTCGTCATTTGTCATTCTTTTAGAGGCAGTGAATACCTCAGCTGGGGCCGGGAACATTATTCACATTTACTATACTTGTAGTGCTCATGAGTGCCGGCAGACTTTTTTCCAGGGGGGGGGGGGGGAGATTTGCAATCATATAATATTAAATCATTATTTTACTGTCAAAATTTATAGTATTTGTTGCAGATAACCGTATTAATTTGTGCTAAATAAAAATTGTTCTTTACATCAAAATTAAAATAATAGTTTAATAGTCAGTAACTGGCTGCACATTAAGTTCACCAACTTCCAAGGGGGGGGGGGGGGCGCTGCCCCCCTTACCCCCGTTTCGCGACGCCCATGGTAGTGCTTCGTCTTCATCAGTCAGACTTCCTGAATCAAGAGGAAGAATCACATCAGTTGTATATATCATAAGTATCATTTATTTCATTGGAAAAGTTATCGTTACTTATACTTATAGTAACCAGCATAATTCCTTTGAATATGATTTAATAATTGTTACACGTCATATCTCTGAATGCAATCTAAAAATAACGAAAAGCAAAAAAGAAACAACCATCGGACTTGCATATTGTTTGCATTTTTTTGTTAGCTCAGAATTGCAAGCTTATCCCCCAAAAATAATAACTATAAGATATGTGTACTTTAGGAATCCATTTGCTTACATGTTATCGTCGCTTCAAAGAACACATTATAGAATACTAGTTTACACTGTTTGAAACAGAAAAACTGTAGAAGAGAAATAATTCACGTGGCAGATACATGCATACATGCATACTATTGCAGCAGTAACAATCTCGCTAGCGTTGCTTCAAATAGGAGTTTCCGTGTGCTGGCATGATATATCATTTGTGCCCAGCGGTATATAAACAGATCGCTTGACGTTAGAATCATATTTTCAGCATTAGAATTGCTTACAGTAGCACATTCTTTGTGTGATGCAATACTCCGAACCTTTACCGACAGTTTATTGGATTACAGGAAGTTGGGAGGGAAGCATAACAGGGAAAACAAACAATAACATGCTTTCACAGGTCCTGCAGTAATTCGCAGCTTATTATTGTAAATTAATAAACTACACATTACTCTAGTTTTAAAAAGATAATGCGTTCAAATAATTAACATCAATGATGACATACATGGTCAGAATAACTGAAAATTCACGTAAACTAAAGCGCGCTCCAACCTTAAAAGACAGTACACGTTAAATGGAGAGCAGTGTTGCAACATAGTAGGGTAGTTGAGGGAAGGCTGGCACACTTTTTTATGGGCAAGATGGCCGCCATGCGTAATCTTAGCATTACTAGGTAAGGTGCTAGGGGAAGCAGGACGCTGTAGGTGTTTGAATGAATCTCTGGGGATAACTTTTAAAGCCTATAGCAGTGTATGCATGTTTATGAGCGTTCATGGTAGTTGAGTATGCCGTTCACTATATCGATGTTAACCGCCAAACGCAAGAGCTTTCTATCTTGATTGAATATGTTACCCCAACATAATGACACCTCGCCCCCCGCATCCTCGCGCTAACCTAACCTAACCTAGCCTAACCTAACCTAACCTAACCTAACCTAACCTAGCCTAACCTAACCTAACCTAACCTAACCTAACCTAACCTAACCTAATCTATCCTAACCTAAGCCCCATACTTCTACTCGTCTAACCTATCTTAACCTAACCTAAGCTCCATACTTCTACATGGCTAACCTAACCTAACCCAGCTCCCACTATTTACTCCGGTCTTTGATAATTTAACCTAAGCCTCATACTTCTACTCATCTAACCTATCCTAATCTAACCTGGCCTAGCCTAACCTAAGGTAGATCCTCTTATTATTATTTATTCTATTCTACTAACATGATACGTTTCTAGACATTCATTCTATCCTCTTATCATCTATCCTATTCCCTCCTCTGCTTATCTATTCTATCCTGTCATACGCTACCCTGATCTCCATCTAGGAATTTCATAAACATTTTGATACTATTTTGAGTCCTCTGATAGATCTTTTTAAACACTTTTAGCATATTCTTGATGCTTTTACAACATATTTAACAACTTTTCAGACAATTTTCAGAGTTATTCAGTAATTTTCATACATTTTTAAGACATTTCACCCCATTTTACTGCTATTTGCACCCTCTGTTAGATCTTTTAGACGCTTTTAGTATATTCAGAACGCTTTTAACAACATATTTAACAACTTTTCAGACAATTTTCAGAGTTATTCAATCATTTTCATACATTTTTAGGACATTTCACCCCATTTTACTGCTATTTGCACCCTCCTTTATAGAACTTTTAAACTTCCAGTAGAAGATGTCCTAACCATTGATGTTGAAGTTCTTATTACTGCTATTTTTGCCCTCTGTCACAGAATTTTATACAACTGTATGACTCTGGGGTTCTGTATGTTCTGGGGGTAACATCTCGAACACACCGAGTAGTTTTTCTAAGTCTAACCCCACCTATTATGATCTAACCTGCTTTTAAAATGTTCTTTACAAATTTATTCAACATTGTTTTTTCTAGCCCTTTATAGAGCTTTAAAATATTACTAAAAGATGTTCTATCCGCTGATGTTGAAGTACTTATAGCCCAGTATTTTTAAGATATATTCAGCAATATCTTTGATAGTATTTTAACACAATCTTCTGTTTATATAAACTTAATCAGGGTATACTTACTTTAAGGTAGTAGGATAGACGCCTCTCCTCTTTTATCTGGGCTGGAGACCAGCACTAGAGTTAAAGTCTAGTGGCAGAGTTAACGCCTCCCTTTATAATTTCTATTTTTCTTCTTTCTTCGACAAGCATCGTGGGAAGCACGGAGAAGCCACGTGAGTAATTTTTTTTATTTTTTCTTCTTTCTTCGTCAGACATCATCGGAGGCGTGGAGGAGTCAGTTGATTAAATTTTCATGTTCTACAGGAGACGTAATGGAGAAAATACTTATCTTGAGATCTAAGTTGCATTCTCTTACGTATGGCTTGCAACGTTGTAATGCCCGTACGCATACGTTGATATTCCATCGTCTGCAATTACTCTCTTGTCATCATGAGGCGACAGAGCTATTTTATTAGATTCAACTGTAGAAACATTATGAAGTTGGGATAGGATTAAGTTCATAGGCGTTCTTACGATTTTCAAAGTTGTAAGGCACTCCATATAGCTGTTGAAGCTGATGTATTGCCTAATGGCACTATGTTTTATGCCTTTGATCTTTTTTATCACAGAACCATCAATATCGAGAGCATACATTTTAGGCCTGAGACCAACGAAACGGCGAATGATTTTACCACTTGCTTCATCTTTAAACTTTCCCAACACTTTTTTGTTTTGTGTAGAATAGCATATATGGTTAACAGGGTAATCCGCTGTGTCCAGATGTTCAAGCATGTGTAATTTATCCTGGTATATATCAGCTGTAGTCACTCGATGGATGAAGGAATCTGTATCCGTATACAGCAGTTTAAGATTCTCAACTCCATAATATGGAAGTAACACATCGTATTGATACGAATACATTAGCGTCTTGGAAATGTCTAGGACACTCATGCCAATGTATATAGGCTTGTTGAACACTATTTTACGAGTAGCCATATGAACAGCTGCAAGATTAGGACCTATATAGTTCGATCGATAAATGTAGGCTTAGCTATTAGTTTTTCTAATGTTTTGCTGTTTGCTACAAGACGTATATCCATACGATTACGAATATTTTCCATTGTTTTTCCGAACATCGCATTATTGAATAGTTTATAAAGGTCCTTCTCAAAATCATTTCTAGCTTGTTGTCGCAGACGGTTATTAAACTCGACGTAAGGTTTTAGCCAACACGACTGATGAAACTGAAGTGCTCGATGAATCTTTGTTAATAGTAGACCGTGACTAAGAGCTTGTTTCAAGGACATGTAATGTACCACATACTTCTTTCGGGATCCAAGATGGGCAATTAGTTTCTTTGAAGAGGATTCCCCCGGTTTCATACTCTCAGGCAGGAAGGGCAAATCATTATGAAGATCGTGGAGCTCGACAGGATATTCGACATCGACTTCTAAGATGTATCCAAGGGGGTCATCTTCCTTCAATAATTCCAGGTCTATGTCTTCAGGAGAAACCCATTTAAACCCTCCATAAGGAAGGGCCTTACACATTCCCCATCCATATTGGTTGTTTGCATCTTCGTATGTAATAAACTGGGAAGGTTTACGGGAGTCATACTGTTCCATATATATGTTGTTAGCCTCCGCATACCGGTGAGAAACCTGACATAACCCTCCTCTTATGCCAGATTCAACCATGAGTAGCTGATCGTAATCAAGAAGCAATTCCAACTCGATTCCAGTATACAGCAGCATAGCATCCCATGTAAGTCCTGGAGAAGTAAAATAATGTCCAGGATCCACTTTATGAGTTTTCAGGGTTTGATCTCTAAATGTCTCAAAGACATCCGCTAGGAGAAGAACATCCGAAATTAAGTACAAATCACTGTACTCGCCAAGGTTTCGGACGTTAAAGTGCTTCCACACGCTCAGAGCATGATCATAGTCCTCACTACTGATTTCTTCACTGTTTAACCTGTTGTAGAAGACATCCCTAGAAGGCAAACATGTATCGTTCAGGACATCCCACGATGTTACGTAATCATAGGGAAATACTCCCTTACGAGTCATCAAGCCAATATTCTCTGCTCCAAAGTACTTCGCTGTTTCAGGATGCGTTTCAAGGTTCTTTGCAAGCTTCTCCAAGCTCGTACTGAGGAAACGGTAGGTATCCACAAATCTAAGTTTAATATCTCCAACATACTTTGAGAATGATATATAACTTTCCTCTGAATTTGGTATAACCTCTACTCTTTCGCTTGTGCAACCTAACTCCTTAACAATGAAATGAGAGTCATACCCACTCAGATTATGCATGAAGACAGGTATATAATTAGGTGTTTTACAAGCCAGGTTACATGTATTGTGTAAAGATCCTCTATACATCCCGGAAACATGATCGTGATCGCGAACCTTCCAATTATCTTCTGTAAATTCATGTTCACAAAGGTAGCATATTGTAGAAGCATCAAATGATTCTTGTTCTTCAGTGGTAAGATTAAGAGGTTTAGCAGATTTGTATAAGCCACTAATTTTATTGGCCAGATCCATCAGACATTCCATAAACTTCTGTGCAGCGTCAGGCCCTCGGTAAACATACGGATCAGCAGGAAGAGTTGTTTCTAGTTGTTCAACACTAGACGACGGTTTCACATAAACACAAAAGCTCATAGGAGAATGACTTTGATAGGGAGTTGTGTAGGAGGTTTCAGGATTAGGGGCACAGGTATAGTAAGGAGCGAGAATGCTCTCAAAATCGGCGTAGATGACATATGGCAGTTTCAACATCCTCTCAACATTCTTGAATTTAACGATAGAGTTATCCTTTGTAGGCATAACGCATCTAGCAATACCATGTTGTCTACATATTTCGCTGTGCTCTTGCAATTTTCCCATTCCACTTCGTCCATGTTGGTCATCAAAATGGCTGAAGCAACGTTTACACGTATATATTTTTCCATGATGGTTAGTTTTCTGACGACGAATAAGCTTCTCAAAATCCTTTATATACACATAGTGATGCCTGTCAGTAGCATCACTCAACAGAAGAAGGTCGCGGTGATCATCTAATTCTTCATCAATCACCTTTATTGGAAACACTTCATGTTTATCATCCACTCCAAACACATTTATGGATATATTATTGAGTTTTTCAAATTTAGCGATTTCGCCCAAGCTCGTAGGAAACGAAACGCATGAGAAGTCGTATTTTTCTTGATGATCCTTGTACTTCCTTACACGCTGAGGATTCTTTTGAATGAACTTAGCAAGCACAGCATACATAAAGCATTTCTCGTCGCTATAGTTCTGAGGGTTTATACAGGCTTTTCTAGCATCCAAAGATGACGGTAGAGGAATATAGCTGCTCCCTCGAAGAAGATTATACTTGTTAATACGTAGTCGAACGCCATCAACCGCCAGTAGAGCCCAATTACTACCTTTCAGTTTACTTTCCTCCATTTCAACACGAAGCTTCTCGAATTTGTTTTCCAAGATGGCATCCAAGTCGCTATCTAAAAACACAGCCTGATTACGCGTTTTGAAGGCTTTGTTAGTAGTGTCTCCAACGGCATTCACAAATTTGCATTCAGCCATAATGTTAATTTTCAAACTTTTATGAGCCCGCAGTTCCTTCAGAACAGCATGAATTATACGCTGCTTAGCCTGCTGCAGGTATGAATTTAAATCCTGACTTGCTGGGCATTGGATGAAATACGATTTCAGCCGATCCTGAAAAGCTGTTTCATATTCTACAACATCATCTTCATCAGGAGACATTAACAATAATTTATGCTTAGTAGGTTCGAATTTGACTTTCTTAGCATCTTTAGCCCTCTCACAGCGCCCTTCATGTACATCCCTTCGATTTTCAGTACCGTAAACATCACCACAATGTCTACACTCGAAAAACTCCCCACATATCAGCTCATGCCTCTTCTTATGATAGTCGCGTAGAGAAATCTTTTCGCATTTACTGCACCTATAATCTGGTATAGCGTTCAGAACCGATTCCATCATTTCACCACTCCACATTTTTATAATATGTAGTGGAACACTTGTAAATTATATAAATGAATAAATGCTTATAGCACTTTCCACTGACTCGCCTCGATAACTTATAAAAGCTATTGAACGGTAATCTCGCTAAGAGAAGCTGATGTGCTCGACTCGAAGGTTAATTACTGAATAACTATGTAAGCTCAAACAAACCCTACTTATTCCACTAGCACGTACCTTATAAATTACTACGCGATTCAAGATTAAGTTTGTATTTTTAAAATATATATCATTAAACTACGTGAGTCAAGGATCAACTTGTTTCATTTTTATTTGCCAGTTCAACGTTAACATGCATTTCCCCTCATTTTTAAAGTTTAAACAAGGTAAATTATATTTCAACCACTGTATTTATAGAAATAAATGTTTATAATTTTAATACTTTCATGCCGAACACACACACACACACACACACACACACACACACACACACACACACACACACACACACACACACTCACACGCAAAATTAAGACGTGAAACGGCGGTTATGTATCTTTAAGTAACATTTCTTTTATCGATATCGGCCGCCCCTTAAACCATACTAATTAAACGCTTAAAGAAACCAAATTTCTGCTATATTTCATCAACTCTTCCTATTTTTATGACTTTTTCTCGTCTTTTACGCACCTTGAAACGAATCCAACAGAAAAATTAAGACGCGAAACGGCGGTTATGTATCTTTAAGTAACATTACTTTTATCAATATCAGATGACTTACGATAATTCAGGATCACGATTGCAGCGCCTCATAGCGGCTTTAATCAGTACTAAAACGCACATTCGACAGATTTTATACTCTTTATGGCGGTAAATTATATATTAGCCCTCAAATTATCATTATATTTATGGTTTTCCACCGTTTTTACGTACTTTGCAACGAATCCGACAGAAACATTAAGACGCGAAACGGTTGTTATGTATCGTTTAAGTAACAAACACATTCCTCTCAACTGAACCCACCTTATAAACGACTACGCATTCAAGATTAAGTTTGTATTTAAAACGTATATAATCAGGAAACTACGTGAGTCAAGATTAACTTGTTTCATTTTTTATTTGCCAGTTCAACGTTAACATGCATTTCCCCTCATTTTTAAAGTTTAAACAAGGTAAATGTTTATAATTTTAATACTTTCACGCCGCACAGTCACACACATACACACACACATACACACACATACACACGCATGCACACACATACACACATACACACATACGCAAAATTAAGAAGTGAAACGGATGTATAATATCTTTTAAGTAACAAACACATTCCTCTCAACTGAACCCCCCATCAATAGAAGACATAGCAGGTAAAGATTTGTCCTCTAATTAACGGAAAAACCCTAGCCTCACGCAAAGGCGTCGATTTATAACATTAGTGGAGAAATTGTAGCCTCGAAGAGTCCCGGCGACGTGCTGTCTACAAAAGACAAGTTCAGACAGGAAAAATTACAAATACTCATTCTTTCGTGTTTCGGAAAGACCCTAAAGATGTTATCGGATTGTACCATTAGTAAGATGCTTTTAGCTGAAATATAAAATAAAATCTCTTCATCTTGTTCTGGTTCTTCTTCTTCTTCTTCTTCTTCTTCTTCTTCTTCTTCTTCTTCTTCTTCTTCTTCTTCTAGTCTCATTCTCCTTCATGCTAACAGGGAATATACGCGAACTGAAGGTTATTAGCTGAAATATAAAATAAAATCTCTTCTTCTTGTTCTGGTTCTTCTTCTTCTTCTTCTTCTTCTTCTTCTATTCTCATTCTCGTTCATGCTAACAGGGAATATACGCGTAATTTTGACGTTATTACCTTAAATATTAAATAAAATAACAGCATTCCCCGTCAATTATATCTAAACCGACTTTTTCCGTGTTATGCAAGATTTAAGCTTCTAGAATCAACACAAGCAATGTTTCTCTCAATAACAGCATTTTATAATTGATTTTGTAAGTAATAACACCAATTTAAACTTTATTACAGATCTCTAAGACCCTAGTTTGCAAAGTATTTAAATGGACCCTTAGAGATTCGAACTAGACCTCACAGTACAAAAGCTACCATTTTTATCAATAATTCAAGAGCAGATATTTAGCTGAAGTGTTTAACTTTTTATTTCATCACGCTAACTTTATTGATTCGCGAATAAATCGACTTTGAAGTAATTGCCCCGTCCCGGTAATCGAACTATGAGTCGTAGGGATAAAATTGTCTAGTATATCATTTTATATGCCAAGTTACCCTAATTTGTCTTTGCATTACTATTCCAAGTGTAAAAATAGCGATATAGAGCAAATTTCAATAATTCTCCACAAGATAGGGATCGAACCTACGATACGTTAACTCTGGCATGTTATAAAATAATCGTCCTTAACAAGTATTATCATATAAAGTTTATTTCAGTCTTCCAACACAAGCGGTTCTCGAAATAATTAAATTTACCAAATCAGGATTGGAACCCAAGACTCCAGGATACCAAGCATACCACGGAGGAAAGCCCATAACAATACCAATTTAATAAAATTTATTCGAAGATTTTATCACTAATAGTTTAGGAGTTATTCCAATAATAATTCATAATTTGCACGGGGATCGACCGAGGGACCCAAGGGCAGGAATTAATCCAATTATAAAAAAATTGATGTACACAGATTTTCAAAGTTGGCGCCACTGGAGTAGAGTAATTACGAGAGTTCCAAATACAGTGACTTCATGACCACGCCCCCCTCCTTATAAGTATGAGAGTTCCAAATACAGTGACGTCATAGACACACCCCCAGTGACGTCATGTTCACATTCGTTTTCAACTTTTGTACACCCCTGACGTGGTCACGCCCACGTCAAGGGCCACATCCCACTTTTCGAGCCCCCCCCCTCACCCTCCATCCTCCGACATCATGGTAACAGACTTTCTGACACTTCCCCCACCGCTGACGTCTTAGACACGTGCCGGTCGCAAGGGGTGTACGCGCTGCTTCAACCACGTCCCCTCCCCCTTTCAGCGTGAGAGTTCCAAATACAGTGTCATCAGGAACCCCGCCTAATTTTTACGTTTTGTACATCCCTAGGCACGCGACAGTCAGTGACGTCATAACCACACCTCCTCTTTCGCCAGGGGTGTACATCCCGCGCCTACTTTTGGCATCACCTCCCCCTCTATCGGCACAGCCACACCTACTTTTCGTCAGGGGTATACAAGACATATTGGTGGGAAGTCGCCAGCTCCCCCGAGCCCTCTCGCAATTACTCTACTCCAGTGGCGCCAACTTTGAAAATCTGTGTACATCAATTTTTTTATAATTGGATTAATTCCTGCCCTTGGGTCCCTCGGTCGATCCCCGTGCAAATTATGAATTATTATTGGAATAACTCCTAAACTATTAGTGATAAAATCTTCGAATAAATTTTATTAAATTGGTATTGTTATGGGCTTTCCTCCGTGGTATGCTTGGTATCCTGGAGTCTTGGGTTCCAATCCTGATTTGGTAAATTTAATTATTTCGAGAACCGCTTGTGTTGGAAGACTGAAATAAACTTTATATGATAATACTTGTTAAGGACGATTATTTTATAACATGCCAGAGTTAACGTATCGTAGGTTCGATCCCTATCTTGTGGAGAATTATTGAAATTTGCTCTATATCGCTATTTTTACACTTGGAATAGTAATGCAAAGACAAATTAGGGTAACTTGGCATATAAAATGATATACTAGACAATTTTATCCCTACGACTCATAGTTCGATTACCGGGACGGGGCAATTACTTCAAAGTCGATTTATTCGCGAATCAATAAAGTTAGCGTGATGAAATAAAAAGTTAAACACTTCAGCTAAATATCTGCTCTTGAATTATTGATAAAAATGGTAGCTTTTGTACTGTGAGGTCTAGTTCGAATCTCTAAGGGTCCATTTAAATACTTTGCAAACTAGGGTCTTAGAGATCTGTAATAAAGTTTAAATTGGTGTTATTACTTACAAAATCAATTATAAAATGCTGTTATTGAGAGAAACATTGCTTGTGTTGATTCTAGAAGCTTAAATCTTGCATAACACGGAAAAAGTCGGTTTAGATATAATTGACGGGGAATGCTGTTATTTTATTTAATATTTAAGGTAATAACGTCAAAATTACGCGTATATTCCCTGTTAGCATGAACGAGAATGAGAATAGAAGAAGAAGAAGAAGAAGAAGAAGAAGAAGAAGAAGAAGAAGAAGAACCAGAACAAGAAGAAGAGATTATATTTTATATTTCAGCTAATAACCTTCAGTTCGCGTATATTCCCTGTTAGCATGAAGGAGAATGAGACTAGAAGAAGAAGAAGAAGAAGAAGAAGAAGAAGAAGAAGAACCAGAACAAGATGAAGAGATTTTATTTTATATTTCAGCTAAAAGCATCTTACTAATGGTACAATCCGATAACATCTTTAGGGTCTTTCCGAAACACGAAAGAATGAGTATTTGTAATTTTTCCTGTCTGAACTTGTCTTTTGTAGACAGCACGTCGCCGGGACTCTTCGAGGCTACAATTTCTCCACTAATGTTATAAATCGACGCCTTTGCGTGAGGCTAGGGTTTTTCCGTTAATTAGAGGACAAATCTTTACCTGCTATGTCTTCTATTGATGGGGGGTTCAGTTGAGAGGAATGTGTTTGTTACTTAAAAGATATTATACATCCGTTTCACTTCTTAATTTTGCGTATGTGTGTATGTGTGTATGTGTGTGCATGCGTGTGTATGTGTGTGTATGTGTGTGTGTATGTGTGTGACTGTGCGGCGTGAAAGTATTAAAATTATAAACATTTACCTTGTTTAAACTTTAAAAATGAGGGGAAATGCATGTTAACGTTGAACTGGCAAATAAAAAATGAAACAAGTTAATCTTGACTCACGTAGTTTCCTGATTATATACGTTTTAAATACAAACTTAATCTTGAATGCGTAGTCGTTTATAAGGTGGGTTCAGTTGAGAGGAATGTGTTTGTTACTTAAACGATACATAACAACCGTTTCGCGTCTTAATGTTTCTGTCGGATTCGTTGCAAAGTACGTAAAAACGGTGGAAAACCATAAATATAATGATAATTTGAGGGCTAATATATAATTTACCGCCATAAAGAGTATAAAATCTGTCGAATGTGCGTTTTAGTACTGATTAAAGCCGCTATGAGGCGCTGCAATCGTGATCCTGAATTATCGTAAGTCATCTGATATTGATAAAAGTAATGTTACTTAAAGATACATAACCGCCGTTTCGCGTCTTAATTTTTCTGTTGGATTCGTTTCAAGGTGCGTAAAAGACGAGAAAAAGTCATAAAAATAGGAAGAGTTGATGAAATATAGCAGAAATTTGGTTTCTTTAAGCGTTTAATTAGTATGGTTTAAGGGGCGGCCGATATCGATAAAAGAAATGTTACTTAAAGATACATAACCGCCGTTTCACGTCTTAATTTTGCGTGTGAGTGTGTGTGTGTGTGTGTGTGTGTGTGTGTGTGTGTGTGTGTGTGTGTGTGTTCGGCATGAAAGTATTAAAATTATAAACATTTATTTCTATAAATACAGTGGTTGAAATATAATTTACCTTGTTTAAACTTTAAAAATGAGGGGAAATGCATGTTAACGTTGAACTGGCAAATAAAAATGAAACAAGTTGATCCTTGACTCACGTAGTTTAATGATATATATTTTAAAAATACAAACTTAATCTTGAATCGCGTAGTAATTTATAAGGTACGTGCTAGTGGAATAAGTAGGGTTTGTTTGAGCTTACATAGTTATTCAGTAATTAACCTTCGAGTCGAGCACATCAGCTTCTCTTAGCGAGATTACCGTTCAATAGCTTTTATAAGTTATCGAGGCGAGTCAGTGGAAAGTGCTATAAGCATTTATTCATTTATATAATTTACAAGTGTTCCACTACATATTATAAAAATGTGGAGTGGTGAAATGATGGAATCGGTTCTGAACGCTATACCAGATTATAGGTGCAGTAAATGCGAAAAGATTTCTCTACGCGACTATCATAAGAAGAGGCATGAGCTGATATGTGGGGAGTTTTTCGAGTGTAGACATTGTGGTGATGTTTACGGTACTGAAAATCGAAGGGATGTACATGAAGGGCGCTGTGAGAGGGCTAAAGATGCTAAGAAAGTCAAATTCGAACCTACTAAGCATAAATTATTGTTAATGTCTCCTGATGAAGATGATGTTGTAGAATATGAAACAGCTTTTCAGGATCGGCTGAAATCGTATTTCATCCAATGCCCAGCAAGTCAGGATTTAAATTCATACCTGCAGCAGGCTAAGCAGCGTATAATTCATGCTGTTCTGAAGGAACTGCGGGCTCATAAAAGTTTGAAAATTAACATTATGGCTGAATGCAAATTTGTGAATGCCGTTGGAGACACTACTAACAAAGCCTTCAAAACGCGTAATCAGGCTGTGTTTTTAGATAGCGACTTGGATGCCATCTTGGAAAACAAATTCGAGAAGCTTCGTGTTGAAATGGAGGAAAGTAAACTGAAAGGTAGTAATTGGGCTCTACTGGCGGTTGATGGCGTTCGACTACGTATTAACAAGTATAATCTTCTTCGAGGGAGCAGCTATATTCCTCTACCGTCATCTTTGGATGCTAGAAAAGCCTGTATAAACCCTCAGAACTATAGCGACGAGAAATGCTTTATGTATGCTGTGCTTGCTAAGTTCATTCAAAAGAATCCTCAGCGTGTAAGGAAGTACAAGGATCATCAAGAAAAATACGACTTCTCATGCGTTTCGTTTCCTACGAGCTTGGGCGAAATCGCTAAATTTGAAAAACTCAATAATATATCCATAAATATGTTTGGAGTGGATGATAAACATGAAGTGTTTCCAATAAAGGTGATTGATGAAGAATTAGATGATCACCGCGACCTTCTTCTGTTGAGTGATGCTACTGACAGGCATCACTATGTGTATATAAAGGATTTTGAGAAGCTTATTCGTCGTCAGAAAACTAACCATCATGGAAAAATATATACGTGTAAACGTTGCTTCAGCCATTTTGATGACCAACATGGACGAAGTGGAATGGGAAAATTGCAAGAGCACAGCGAAATATGTAGACAACATGGTATTGCTAGATGCGTTATGCCTACAAAGGATAACTCTATCGTTAAATTCAAGAATGTTGAGAGGATGTTGAAACTGCCATATGTCATCTACGCCGATTTTGAGAGCATTCTCGCTCCTTACTATACCTGTGCCCCTAATCCTGAAACCTCCTACACAACTCCCTATCAAAGTCATTCTCCTATGAGCTTTTGTGTTTATGTGAAACCGTCGTCTAGTGTTGAACAACTAGAAACAACTCTTCCTGCTGATCCGTATGTTTACCGAGGGCCTGACGCTGCACAGAAGTTTATGGAATGTCTGATGGATCTGGCCAATAAAATTAGTGGCTTATACAAATCTGCTAAACCTCTTAATCTTACCACTGAAGAACAAGAATCATTTGATGCTTCTACAATATGCTACCTTTGTGAACATGAATTTACAGAAGATAATTGGAAGGTTCGCGATCACGATCATGTTTCCGGGATGTATAAAAAAAATTAAAAATTATTTTGTTGTTTAACGACGCTGTCAATTGCCAGGATCACATCAGCGTCGCCGGTGTGCCGGAATTTCGTCCCGCAGGAGTTCTTTTACATGCCAGTAAATCTACTGACATGGAGCTGTCGTTTTTAAGCACACTTAAAAACCATCGGCCTGGGCCGGGTTTGAACCCGCGACCTTGGGATCACTAGGCCAGCGTCTAACCAACTGAGCCACCCAGACCGACTCCCGGGATGTATAGAGGATCTTTACACAATACATGTAACCTGGCTTGTAAAACACCTAATTATATACCTGTCTTCATGCATAATCTGAGTGGGTATGACTCTCATTTCATTGTTAAGGAGTTAGGTTGCACAAGCGAAAGAGTAGAGGTTATACCAAATTCAGAGGAAAGTTATATATCATTCTCAAAGTATGTTGGAGAAATTAAACTTAGATTTGTGGATACCTACCGTTTCCTCAGTACGAGCTTGGAGAAGCTTGCAAAGAACCTTGAAACGCATCCTGAAACAGCGAAGTACTTTGGAGCAGAGAATATTGGCTTGATGACTCGTAAGGGAGTATTTCCCTATGATTACGTAACATCGTGGGATGTCCTGAACGATACATGTTTGCCTTCTAGGGATGTCTTCTACAACAGGTTAAACAGTGAAGAAATCAGTAGTGAGGACTATGATCATGCTCTGAGCGTGTGGAAGCACTTTAACGTCCGAAACCTTGGCGAGTACAGTGATTTGTACTTAATTTCGGATGTTCTTCTCCTAGCGGATGTCTTTGAGACATTTAGAGATCAAACCCTGAAAACTCATAAAGTGGATCCTGGACATTATTTTACTTCTCCAGGACTTACATGGGATGCTATGCTGCTGTATACTGGAATCGAGTTGGAATTGCTTCTTGATTACGATCAGCTACTCATGGTTGAATCTGGCATAAGAGGAGGGTTATGTCAGGTTTCTCACCGGTATGCGGAGGCTAACAACATATATATGGAACAGTATGACTCCCGTAAACCTTCCCAGTTTATTACATACGAAGATGCAAACAACCAATATGGATGGGGAATGTGTAAGGCCCTTCCTTATGGAGGGTTTAAATGGGTTTCTCCTGAAGACATAGACCTGGAATTATTGAAGGAAGATGACCCCCTTGGATACATCTTAGAAGTCGATGTCGAATATCCTGTCGAGCTCCACGATCTTCATAATGATTTGCCCTTCCTGCCTGAGAGTATGAAACCGGGGGAATCCTCTTCAAAGAAACTAATTGCCCATCTTGGATCCCGAAAGAAGTATGTGGTACATTACATGTCCTTGAAACAAGCTCTTAGTCACGGTCTACTATTAACAAAGATTCATCGAGCACTTCAGTTTCATCAGTCGTGTTGGCTAAAACCTTACGTCGAGTTTAATAACCGTCTGCGACAACAAGCTAGAAATGATTTTGAGAAGGACCTTTATAAACTATTCAATAATGCGATGTTCGGAAAAACAATGGAAAATATTCGTAATCGTATGGATATACGTCTTGTAGCAAACAGCAAAACATTAGAAAAACTAATAGCTAAGCCTACATTTATCGATCGAACTATATAGGTCCTAATCTTGCAGCTGTTCATATGGCTACTCGTAAAATAGTGTTCAACAAGCCTATATACATTGGCATGAGTGTCCTAGACATTTCCAAGACGCTAATGTATTCGTATCAATACGATGTGTTACTTCCATATTATGGAGTTGAGAATCTTAAACTGCTGTATACGGATACAGATTCCTTCATCCATCGAGTGACTACAGCTGATATATACCAGGATAAATTACACATGCTTGAACATCTGGACACAGCGGATTACCCTGTTAACCATATATGCTATTCTACACAAAACAAAAAAGTGTTGGGAAAGTTTAAAGATGAAGCAAGTGGTAAAATCATTCGCCGTTTCGTTGGTCTCAGGCCTAAAATGTATGCTCTCGATATTGATGGTTCTGTGATAAAAAAGATCAAAGGCATAAAACATAGTGCCATTAGGCAATACATCAGCTTCAACAGCTATATGGAGTGCCTTACAACTTTGAAAATCGTAAGAACGCCTATGAACTTAATCCTATCCCAACTTCATAATGTTTCTACAGTTGAATCTAATAAAATAGCTCTGTCGCCTCATGATGACAAGAGAGTAATTGCAGACGATGGAATATCAACGTATGCGTACGGGCATTACAACGTTGCAAGCCATACGTAAGAGAATGCAACTTAGATCTCAAGATAAGTATTTTCTCCATTACGTCTCCTGTAGAACATGAAAATTTAATCAACTGACTCCTCCACGCCTCCGATGATGTCTGACGAAGAAAGAAGAAAAAATAAAAAAAATTACTCACGTGGCCTCTCCGTGCTTCCCACGATGCTTGTCGAAGAAAGAAGAAAAATAGAAATTATAAAGGGAGGCGTTAACTCTGCCACTAGACTTTAACTCTAGTGCTGGTCTCCAGCCCAGATAAAAGAGGAGAGGCGTCTATCCTACTACCTTAAAGTAAGTATACCCTGATTAAGTTTATATAAACAGAAGATTGTGTTAAAATACTATCAAAGATATTGCTGAATATATCTTAAAAATACTGGGCTATAAGTACTTCAACATCAGCGGATAGAACATCTTTTAGTAATATTTTAAAGCTCTATAAAGGGCTAGAAAAAACAATGTTGAATAAATTTGTAAAGAACATTTTAAAAGCAGGTTAGATCATAATAGGTGGGGTTAGACTTAGAAAAACTACTCGGTGTGTTCGAGATGTTACCCCCAGAACATACAGAACCCCAGAGTCATACAGTTGTATAAAATTCTGTGACAGAGGGCAAAAATAGCAGTAATAAGAACTTCAACATCAATGGTTAGGACATCTTCTACTGGAAGTTTAAAAGTTCTATAAAGGAGGGTGCAAATAGCAGTAAAATGGGGTGAAATGTCCTAAAAATGTATGAAAATGATTGAATAACTCTGAAAATTGTCTGAAAAGTTGTTAAATATGTTGTTAAAAGCGTTCTGAATATACTAAAAGCGTCTAAAAGATCTAACAGAGGGTGCAAATAGCAGTAAAATGGGGTGAAATGTCTTAAAAATGTATGAAAATTACTGAATAACTCTGAAAATTGTCTGAAAAGTTGTTAAATATGTTGTAAAAGCATCAAGAATATGCTAAAAGTGTTTAAAAAGATCTATCAGAGGACTCAAAATAGTATCAAAATGTTTATGAAATTCCTAGATGGAGATCAGGGTAGCGTATGACAGGATAGAATAGATAAGCAGAGGAGGGAATAGGATAGATGATAAGAGGATAGAATGAATGTCTAGAAACGTATCATGTTAGTAGAATAGAATAAATAATAATAAGAGGATCTACCTTAGGTTAGGCTAGGCCAGGTTAGATTAGGATAGGTTAGATGAGTAGAAGTATGAGGCTTAGGTTAAATTATCAAAGACCGGAGTAAATAGTGGGAGCTGGGTTAGGTTAGGTTAGCCATGTAGAAGTATGGAGCTTAGGTTAGGTTAAGATAGGTTAGACGAGTAGAAGTATGGGGCTTAGGTTAGGATAGATTAGGTTAGGTTAGGTTAGGTTAGGTTAGGTTAGGTTAGATTAGGATAGGTTAGATGAGTAGAAGTATGAGGCTTAGGTTAAATTATCAAAGACCGGAGTAAATAGTGGGAGCTGGGTTAGGTTAGGTTAGCCATGTAGAAGTATGGAGCTTAGGTTAGGTTAAGATAGGTTAGACGAGTAGAAGTATGGGGCTTAGGTTAGGATAGATTAGGTTAGGTTAGGTTAGGTTAGGTTAGGTTAGGTTAGGTTAGGTTAGGTTAGGCTAGGTTAGGTTAGGTTAGGTTAGGTTAGGTTAGGCTAGGTTAGGTTAGGTTAGCGCGAGGATGCGGGGGGCGAGGTGTCATTATGTTGGGGTAACATATTCAATCAAGATAGAAAGCTCTTGCGTTTGGCGGTTAACATCGATATAGTGAACGGCATACTCAACTACCATGAACGCTCATAAACATGCATACACTGCTATAGGCTTTAAAAGTTATCCCCAGAGATTCATTCAAACACCTACAGCGTCCTGCTTCCCCTAGCACCTTACCTAGTAATGCTAAGATTACGCATGGCGGCCATCTTGCCCATAAAAAAGTGTGCCAGCCTTCCCTCAACTACCCTACTTATAGTTGCGAATCTTTCTGCGCGCGCGATCTCGAGGTGGCCGAGTCCTGTACTTAGTCCTTCAATTGCTGCTTGACGGACACTTTTAACTTTGGTATAAACAATTGATTTCCCCCGGTCCCTAAACCTTTTTACGTCTTTTAGATATTTATGTCGCCATCTGATGATATCGATATCGTCTCTTTCTATTAATATGCACTTGTTACCCCTTCTTTCATATTCCATCCCCAAATCATGTAAGAACCGACTAAGAGTGGCCCTTGAGAAATTTGGTAGGGTCTCATCACTGTTGACCCGTGACAAAATTATATTCAGCGTGGGTTGAACATTTGCAAGCAGTAAAGAATGAACAATTCGCCGCACTCCACATTGCACTATTCACTATATACTTCTTTTTTTTTCCCGCCCTTTTTGTATTCTTTTTCGATTGCGTTCTTAGAGGTCCTTTCATTACTTCCTTTTTAATCCTATACACTACTGCTTCTGAACACCCGATAGCCTTAGCTGTTTCTTTTACTGCCTTACTTACACGCATTTTACTTGAAAAATAATCTAACACCATAATTATTTGGCGTTTCTTACTTCTTAATTTACCAATATATAGTCTCTTTCTAGCTTCCCCTTCCATAACTACAAATATTTGCGAAACTATTAAACAAATAACGCAATAACAGCTCATAGATTCCACACAGTTACACGCTGACTTCTTTTGAACTAATACTAGTGCTGCTCCTTATACTATCTTCTGTGTCAGGCCTGGCGCAAGAATACGCTGAATAGATGAATACCTTTTGTTTGCCCTACTCGATGAAAGAAAGAAGTTACAGCTTTTTGGTTTATTTTAAAAACTTTCTCCAACCCTCGTCAACATTTGTTCTCGCTGGTTCCCTGATGTAAACTCAATAACAAAAGAAGTTTCACACTGCGTAACTTTTGCAGTGCACAGATATAAAATTTTCCGAAAACATTTAATTTAAAAAATTATAACACTTAACTGAGTATACATAGAGAATTCAAAGTGGGCAGGTAGTAGCACTATAGTTTACCTACTCTACCTAAGAACAAAATATAGACGCATTCTAGCAGTTTGTTAGTGCGTGATGAGTATAGAAACGGCACATATCGGACTTCTATTGAAAAAAATGTTTTTTGAAGAAATATGGGGCTATATAAATGTATAATGACTCTAAAAAGGATATAAACTAATAGAGAAAAAAATTCTGCGTAGGATAATGTGTTCAAACCTGAAATTTATAACAACTGAATATTTATACCATGCTATTAGGAACCTGGCAACAGTGCGAGGGTAGAAAAGGACGAGGCTAATGGCAACTTGTATGCGCTAGATAGAGACAGATATATCCCATTTAACTCCATACTGTCATCTAAGAGTGGAACAAAGTATAAATTAAAAAATTATATATGCAGTGGTCAATAAATAAGACCGCTGGGCGTTAATGAGCTAAGGAAAAAGTGTCATGTGAAACACGATTCCAGATAGCATGAAGTTGCGCATAAGAAATGCTTGTGCCAGTATTGAAATAGACATGCTTTTACCGACATATACTTCGTTTCCAGGGGCTCTAATGACCTAGCTGTCGACGGGCTCTTAAACCCTAATCACTCACTCACTCACTACTTCGTTTCCATGGCGAATTCAAGTTGACCTGAGTTCTTTTTCCGGATTGAGTATCGCATGGAAACCCGATTAAACCGAAGCTCAACCATTGAATCCGATCCACTTATTTGGGGGTCGGATCGAACTCTTGTTGCATAGAATCACCTACCAATTCAAATTATTTTTACATTAAAAGTTTTAAAATATGAAATATTAATTTATATGCATGATGTATTAAACATATTCCTTGAAGATTCCTCATTTTATTTATTAAATTTTTGCAAAATAAAGCGTGGTACAATAATTAATTAATTATGTCGATATTGTAGCAAACTTAAACAATTACATTATTAGGAAGGCACACAATTGTTTTATTCACAAAACAGGTCACTGTTGAATGATTTGTGTGTTCCAACATTTCTAGAAATCAGAAGAGATGTAGGGGATTTTTCTCCATCCAGCTTACCAATTACAAGATTGGCAACATAGCGACGTTTCACACCCTTAGTTTCTGCCTATAACATAACACGTATACCAGCACTTCCTCGAGATGCTGGTAGCCTTTTCGGAGTGTAGAATTGTTGGGTATCTGTCTCCTACAATACTTGATTAAAATACACGATATTTACGAGAAGATAACTGGAGTTCATACCATGCGGCAACCAGAGCAGTGCACGTGTCAAAGAAGAATGCATTCCTTGCACTTGACTGTTGCACATGAGATAGAAAGGCTTGCTTTTTATGTGTTTGTAATGCTTTATTCCTACTATAAAGGGCATTGCCCACATATTGGTAAAGTTGTCAAGTAGGGTAGTTGAGGGAAGGCTGGCACACTTTTTTATGGGCAAGATGGCCGCCATGCGTAATCTAAGCATTACTAGGTAAGGTGGTAGGGGAAGCAGGACGTTGTAGGTGTTTGAATGAACCTCTAGGGATAACTTGTAAAGCCTATAGCAGTGTATGCTAGTTTATGAACGTTCATGGTAGTTGAGTAAGCCGTTCACTATATCGATGTAAACCGCCAAACGTAAGAGCTTTCTATCTTGATTGAATATGGTACCCCAACATAATGACACCTCGCCCCCCCGCATCCTCGCGCTAACCTAACCTAACCTAATCTAACCTAACCTAGCCTAGCTCCCACCCTTTTTACTCTCGCCTTTTATAATTTAACATAACCTAAGCTCCCCATACTTCTACTCATCTAACCTAACTTAACCTAACCTAAGCCCCATACTTCTACTCGTCTAACCTAACCTAACCTAATCTAACCTAACCTATCCTAGCTCCCAAAAACCTATACCGCATACTTCTACTCGTGTAACCTACCCTAACGTTAGTTAACCTAAGCGAGCATAAACCTTCCTATTTATTAAAATATTTTAACCTAACAACCTATTTCACTCCTAGTTTACTTCAGCGTTCTATTCTTCTATAACCTATTCTAAACTTTACACCACACCATTTCGCATTCGTTTACAGAAGTTTTTCAGCAACTTTAGATACTTTGAAGCTATTAGACCCCTGACGTGCGACCCTAAGCATTTTCTAAACATTTCACGGTATGTCAATGCTATTTAGGAGTTTTGATACGTATTTAGCCAATTTTGCGCATCCTGGGGACTTTTACGAATTTTTGAACGTTTGTCCTGATTTTGCGGTGCTCTCACGTCTTTAGCATGTTTGACACTTTTAATGAGACTGTAGACCCCTTTTTGCGATTTGTTATGCTTTCATGGTCAAATTTCATTCTTTCGTAAATTTATGATGTTCTTGTCTAGAGCATTGTCTACGATCTTTCTAAGACTAACCTAACTTAACTACAAGCCTCTTTAGAGATACTTCTTCATCGTTATTTTACATTATTCATGCATTTCTAAACATTTCACGGTATGTAAATGCTATTTAGGAGTTTTGATAGATATTTTAGCCAATTTTGCACATTCTGGGGACTTTTACGAATTTTTTAACGTTTGTCCTGATTTTTCGGTGCTCTCACGTCCTTAGCATGCTTGATACTTTTAATGAGACTGCAGACCCCTTTTGCGATTTGTTATGCTTTCATGGTCAATTTTCATCCTTTCGTAAATTTATGATGTTCTTGTCTAGAGCATTGCTTACGATCTTTCTAAGACTAACCTAACTTAACTACAAGCCTCTTTAGAGATACTTCATCGTTATTTTACATTATTCATGTTTCTTATCCCTCCTCCCACTGTTTCTTAAACTATCATTAGAAGACGCTGTAACCTTGTTGTTCAGCTAGCTGTTACCTCCGTCTTTGTACACTGTTACAGTATGCTATACATATTAACCTCATTTAACGATTCTTTTGCATAGTTCTGTATGTTCTAATGATAACACATCAAACGTTGCCTACATTCCTTCTAAGACTATCCTAACCTAACCTAACCTAACCCAACCAACAACCATCATCACCAGCGTCACTATAACCTGTACGACCACAAACATCTCCAGCACCACCACCTCCAGCATCACCAGCGCTACCATAACCTACATCACCATCATCACCAGCGTCACCATAACCCGCACGACCACAAACATCTCCAGCACCACCACCTCCATCATCATCAGCGCCACCATAAGCTACATCACAATCACCGCCAGCACCCACCACCGCAACCACCACCACCACCACCATCACCATCTCTAACGCCAGCATATCCTACACCACCGCCATATCCTGCAGCTATTATATATAGTATGTTTGACATTTTTCAATATCTAACTTGAGGAAGCTCTACGTTCCCTTTAGGGTATTATTTACAGCTTTATTCAGCTTTTTCCCTCCTATTCTCCCCCTTTATAGAGCTTTAAACTTCTACTAGAAGATGTCCTAACCATTGATGTCGAATTACTCTTTATACCTATTTTGCCGTCTACCACAGAATTTTATTCAGTTGTATGATCCTTTCGCTTAGTTCTACATGTTCTAGAGGTATCATCTCGAACACACCGAGTAGTTTTTCTAAGTCTAACCCCAGCTATTATGATCTAACCTGCTTTTTAAACGTTCTTTACAGCTTTATTCAACTTTGTTTTCCTAAGTCTTTATAGAGCTTTAAACTATCACTAAAAGATGATCTTTCCGCAGATGTTGAGGTACTTATAGCTCAGTATTTTTAAGATACATTCAGCAATATCTTTGATAGTATTTTAACACAATCTTCTGTTTATATAAAGTTAATCAGGATATACTTACTTTAAGGTAGTAGGGTAGACGCCTCTCCTCTTTTATCTGGGCTGGAGACCAGCACTAGAGTTAAAGTCTAGTGGCAGAGTTAACGCCTCCCTTTATAATTTCTATTTTGCTTCTTTCTTCAACAAGCATCATGGGAGCATGGAGAGCCCACGTTAGCATTTTTTTTATTTTTTCTTCTTTCTTCGTCAGACATCATTGGAGGCGTGAAGGAGTCAGTTGATTAAATTTTCATGTTCTACAGGAGGCGTAATGGATAAAATAATTATCTTGGGGTCTAAGTTGCATTCTCTTACGTATGGGTTGCAACGCTGCAATGCCCGTACGCATACGTTGATATTCCATCCTCTGCAATTACTCTCTTGTCATCATGAGGCGACAGAGCTATTTTATTAGATTCAACTGTGGAAACATTATGATGTTGCGATAGGATTAAGTTCATAGGGGTTCTTACGATTTTTAAAGTTTTAAGGCACTCCATATAGCTGTTGAAGCTGATGTATTGCTTAATGGCGCTATGTTTTATGCCTTTGATCTTTTTTATCACAGAGCCATCAATATCGAGAGCATACATTTTAGGTCTGAGACCAACGAAACGGCGAATGATTTTACCACTCGCTTCATCTTTAAACTTTCCCAACACTTTCTTGTTTTGTGTAGAATAGCATATATGGTTAGCAGGGTAATCCGCTGTATCCAGATGTTCAAGCATGTGTAATTTATCCTGGTATATATCAGCTGTAGTCACTCGATGGATGAAGGAATCTGTATCCGTATACAACAGTTTAAGATTCTCAGCTCCATAATATGGAAGTAGCACATCATATTGATACGAATACATTAGCGTCTTGGAGATGTCTAGTACGCTCATACCAATGTATATAGGCTTGTTGAACACTATTTTACGAGAAGCCATATGAACAGCTGCGAGATTAGAACCGTATATAGTTCGATCGATAAATGTAGGCTTGGCTATTAGTTTTTCTAATGTTTTGCTGTTTGCTACAAGACGTATATCCATACGATTACGAATATTTTCCATTGTTTTTCCAAACATCGCATTATTGAAAAGTTTGTACAAATCCTTCTCGAAATCGTTTCTTGCTTGCTGTCGTAGGCAATTATTAAATTCGACGTAAGGCTTTAACCAACAAGTTTGACGGAATTTTAGCACTCGATGAATCTTTGACAGTCGTAGACCATGACTAAGAGCCTGTTTCAAGGACATGTAATGAACCACATACTTCTTTCGGGATCCAAGGTGGGCAATTAATTTCTTTGAAGACGATTCCCCCGGTTTCATACTCTCGGGCAGAAAGGGTAAATCATTATGTAGTTCATGCAGCTCTGCAGGATATTCCACATCAACCTCCAAGATATATCCAAAGGAATCATCCCCCTTCAACGAGTCGAGATGTATATCTTCAGGAGAAACCCACGTAAATCCACCATAAGGAAGAGCGTGACACATAGCCCAACCGTACTGGTTATTGGCGTCTTCGTACGTAATAAAATGAGAGGGTTTACGAGGATCATACTGCTCCATATAGATGTTGTTAGCCTCAGCATACCGGTGAGAAACCTGGCATAACCCTCCTCTTATACCAGATTCAACCATGAGTAGCTGATCGTAATCAAGAAGCAATTCCAACTCGATTCCAGTATACAGCAGCATAGCATCCCATGTAAGTCCCGGAGAGGTAAAATAATGTGCTGGATCCACTTTATGAGTTTTCAGGGTTTGGTTTCTAAATGTCTCGAAGACATCCGCTAGGAGAAGAACATCCGAAATTAAGTACAAATCACTGTACTCTCCAAGGTTTCGGACGTTAAAGTGCTTCCACACGCTCAGAGCATGATCATAGTCCTCACTTCTGATTTCTTCGCTGTTTAACCTGTTGTAGAAGGCATCCCTAGGAGGCAAACATGTATCGTTCAGGGTATCCCACGATGTTACGTAATCATAGGGAAATACCCCCTTACGAGTCATCAAGCCAATGTTCTCTGCTCCAAAGTACTTCGCTGTTTCAGGATGCGTTTCAAGGTTCTTTGCAAGCTTCTCCAAGCTCGTACTGAGGAAGCGGAAAGTATCCACAAACCTGAGTTTAATATCCCCCACATACTTGGAGAATGATATATAACTTTCCTCTGAATTTGGTATAACCTCTACTCTTTCGCTAGTACACCCCAGTTCCTTAACAATGAAATGAGAGTCATACCCACTCAGGTTATGCATGAAGACAGGTATATAATTAGGTGTTTTACAAGCCAGGTTACATTTATTGTGTAAAGGCCCTCTGTAGGCCCCGCTTATATGTGAGTGATCGCGAACCTTCCAATTATCTTCTGTAAATTTATGTTCACACAGGTAACATATTGTAGAAGCATCGAATGATTCTTGTTCTTCAGCTGTAAGATTCAGAGGTTTCGCAGATTTGTATAAGTCACTAATTTTATTTGCCAGATCCATCAGGCATTCCATAAACGTCTGTGCAGCGTCAGGCCCTCGGTAAACATACGGTTCAGTAGGAAGAGTTGTTTCTAGTTGTTCAACACTGGATGATGGCTTCACATAAACACAAAAGCTCATAGGAGAATGACTTTGATAGGGAGTTGTGTAGGAGGTTTCAGGGTTAGATGAGCAGGAATAGAAAGGGGTGAGAATACATTCAAAATCGGCGTAGATAACATAGGGCAGTTTCAACATCCTCTCAACGTTCTTGAATTTAACGATAGAGTTATCCTTTGTAGGCATAACGCATCTAGCAATACCATGTTGTCTACATATTTCACTGTGCTCTTCCAATTTTTCCATTCCACATCGTCCATGTTGGTCATCAAAATGACTGAAACATCTTTTACATGTATATATTTGTCCATGATGTTTAGTTTTCTGACGACGAATAAGCTTCTCAAAATCTTTTATATACACATAGTGATGCTTACCAGCTGAATCACTCAACAGAAGAAGGTCGCGGTGATCATCTAATTCTTCATCAATCACCTTTATTGGAAACACTTCATGTTTATCATCCACTCCAAACACATTTAGGGATATATTATTGAGTTTTTCAAATTTAGCGATTTCGCCCAAGCTCGTAGGAAACGAAACGCATGAGAAGTCGTATTTTTCTTGATGATCCTTGTACTGCCTCACCCGCTGAGGATTCTTTTGAATGAACTTAGCAAGCACAGCATACATAAAGCATTTCTCATCGTTGTAGTTCTGAGGGTTTATACAGGCTTTCTTCGCATCCAAAGATGACGGTAGAGGAATATAGCTGCTCCCTCGAAGAAGATTATACTTGTTAATACGTAGTCGAACGCCATCAACACTCAGAAGAGCCCAATTACTCCCTTTCAACTTACTTTCCTCCATTTCAACACGAAGTTTCTCGAATTCTTTTTCCAAGATGGCATCCAAGTCACTGTCTAAAAACACGGCATGATTACGCGTTTTGAAGGCTTTGTTAGTGATGTCCCCAACAGCATTCACAAACTTACATTCAGCCATAATGTTAATTTTCAAACTTTTATGAGCCCGCAGCTCCTTCTGAACAGCATGAATTATGCGCTGCTTAGCCTGCTGCAGGTGTGAATTTAGATCCTGACTTGCTGGGCATTGGATGAAAAACGATTTCAGTCGATCCTGAAAAGCCGTTTCATATTCTACAACATCATCTTCATCAGGAGACATTAACAATAATTTATGCTTAGTAGGTTCAAATTTGACTTTCTTAGCATCTAGAGCCCTATCACAGC
This sequence comes from Tenodera sinensis, assembly GCA_030765045.1. NCBI lineage: Eukaryota > Metazoa > Arthropoda > Insecta > Mantodea > Mantidae > Tenodera > Tenodera sinensis. The sequence continues at coordinate 254,652,457 of CM060962.1, forward strand.
GCCCTTCATGTACATCCCTTCGATTTTCAGTACCGTAAACATCACCACAATGTCTACACTCGAAAAACTCACCACATATCAGCTCATGCCTCTTTTTATGGTAGTCGCGTAGAAAACTCTTTTCACATTTGCTGCACCTATAATCTGGTATAGCACTCAGAACCGATTCCATTACTCCACCATTCCACATCTTTATAATATGTAGTGCAACACTTGTAAATTATATAAGTCAATAAATGCTTATAGCACTTTCCACTGACTCGCTTTGATAACTTGACAAAGCTATTGAACGGTAATTTCACTAAGAGAGCTGATGTGCTCGACTCGAAGGATAATTACTGAATACCTATCTAAGATCGAGCAATCTGTATTTATTCTGAAAGCATGCACCTCTCAAGAAACTATATGACTCAAAATCGCGCTTGTGGCGCCTTATAGCGGCTTCAATCAGTATTAAAACGCATATTCCGCTTATATGGGGGAGGGGGGGGGGGGTAAATCATATATTAGTCATCAACTATCCGTATTTTTATTATTTTTATCGTTTTTTACGTACTTTGAGACAAATCCAGCATCGAATTAAGACGCGAAACGACGGCTACGTATCTTTAAGTAACAAACACCTTTTAACGATATCGAATGACAGCGATAGAAGCACTTGAACATTATTTAAATGCTTAAAAAACCAATTTTTTCGCTATATTTCATCAAGTTAAGCATTAGTCCTATGACGTCACACTCACGCATCGACGGAATGTCTGCTACCTCCAAACATGTTCCTACAAGTCTAGTGACGTCACGCAAGCACCATACAGAAGGCATAATTCAACGACAAATACATTAATGTTAACTATATATTCCCGCAAAGAAATAAGCCTATTTGAAAGCGTCTTAACACGTTAACTTCAATGCATGTATATATAGAAACCTCTAATATAACAATAAAAAGAAAAAAGTAATAAATAAGAAATCAAATAAAGGGAAAAGGAATTATTAGCAGAAAACGCCCTTAGAAATGTGTTTATTCCTTATCTTTCATCATTCAACACATGTACACCCAACTAAATGATGTCACACAGTAGCGGCGACGTTCTGTCTACACTCCTTCAAAACAAGTTCAGACAGGAAAGTCTCCCCACCCTCGGATCCACGTAGCAACATTATGAGAAGGCCAACAGTAACCTCCAAGCCACCAGAGTGAGTATATGGAACGTAAACACCCGACAGCGCTTTTCACCGTTTAAGCTTATTTGCATCATATTTTTCCAGGTACTCATCAATCATTGTACTACACACATCATATAGATTACAATACTTAGCGTTGTATGCTATAATTTGTAATGTTCACGATTTTATACTCATTTAATGATTTAAATTCAACATTTCTAGCGTTCACCCTCTTCCTCTTCTTCTTCTTCTTCTTCTTCTTCTTGTTCTTCTTCTTCTCATATCACACCTTTACCTTAGTCCTGTTCTCCTTTGTGCTGTCAAGAAATATACGCATAATTGGACGTTATTAGCTTAAATATTAAAGAAAATAACAGCATTCTCCGTCAACTATATCTAAACGGCTTTTTTCCAAGTTATACGTATTTTAAGGTTCTAGAATCAAGGTAAGCAACGCTTCCCTCAATAAGAACGTTTGATACTTGATTTTTAAATAATATCACTAATTCAAGCCTTATTTCAAGCCTCTAAGACCCATAGTTCGCAAGGTATTTAAATGGACCCTTAGAGGTTCGAACTAGACCCTCAGTATAAAAATTACCAATTTATCCATAAATCAGGACCAGAGTATTTAACTGAAGCGTTTAACTTTTTATTTCAAAGCGCTATCTTTATTGATTCGCGAATAAATCGACTTCGAAGTAATTGCCCCCTCCCGGTAATCGAACTATGAGTCGTAGGGATAAAATTTTCTAATATATCACTTTATGCGTCAAGTTACCCTAATTTGTCTTTACATCACTATTCCAAGTGTAACAAATCGCGATATAGGTAAAAATTCAATAATTCTCCGCAAGGTAGGAATCGAACCCACGATACCTCAGCTCTAGCATGTTAGAAAATAATTGTCCTTAACGTGTATTACCATATAAAGTTTATCTCAGTCTTCTAGCTTAAGCGATTCTCGAGATAATTAAATTCATCAAATCAGGATTGGAACCCAAGACTCCAGGATCCCGAGCATACCACAGAGGAAAGTCCATAACAATACCAATTTAATAAAATTTATTCGAAGTTTTTATCACTAATAGTTTAGGAATTATTCCAATAACAAAATTATCGATTGCCCGGGAATCGATCCCTAGACCCACGACGACCTTCAAAATCAGATCAAAAGATGCGCCATTCTAATAGAACATAATCACCGTTTACCGCATTTCGATATCTCATTTAGTTTACGAGTAATCAGCGATCAAACGTAGTAGTTATCGGGCGGCATTGCCCTCAAAGGGTTAAGCCGGCTAAAGTACCCTACTACGTTTGATCGCTGATTACTCGTAAACTAAATGAGATATCGAAATGCGGTAAACGGTGATTATGTTCTATTAGAATGGCGCATCTTTTGATCTGATTTTGAAGGTCGTCGTGGGTCTAGGGATCGATTCCCGGGCAATCGATAATTTTGTTATTGGAATAATTCCTAAACTATTAGTGATAAAAACTTCGAATAAATTTTATTAAATTGGTATTGTTATGGACTTTCCTCTGTGGTATGCTCGGGATCCTGGAGTCTTGGGTTCCAATCCTGATTTGATGAATTTAATTATCTCGAGAATCGCTTAAGCTAGAAGACTGAGATAAACTTTATATGGTAATACACGTTAAGGACAATTATTTTCTAACATGCTAGAGCTGAGGTATCGTGGGTTCGATTCCTACCTTGCGGAGAATTATTGAATTTTTACCTATATCGCGATTTGTTACACTTGGAATAGTGATGTAAAGACAAATTAGGGTAACTTGACGCATAAAGTGATATATTAGAAAATTTTATCCCTACGACTCATAGTTCGATTACCGGGAGGGGGCAATTACTTCGAAGTCGATTTATTCGCGAATCAATAAAGATAGCGCTTTGAAATAAAAAGTTAAACGCTTCAGTTAAATACTCTGGTCCTGATTTATGGATAAATTGGTAATTTTTATACTGAGGGTCTAGTTCGAACCTCTAAGGGTCCATTTAAATACCTTGCGAACTATGGGTCTTAGAGGCTTGAAATAAGGCTTGAATTAGTGATATTATTTAAAAATCAAGTATCAAACGTTCTTATTGAGGGAAGCGTTGCTTACCTTGATTCTAGAACCTTAAAATACGTATAACTTGGAAAAAAGCCGTTTAGATATAGTTGACGGAGAATGCTGTTATTTTCTTTAATATTTAAGCTAATAACGTCCAATTATGCGTATATTTCTTGACAGCACAAAGGAGAACAGGACTAAGGTAAAGGTGTGATATGAGAAGAAGAAGAACAAGAAGAAGATGAAGAAGAAGAAGAAGAGGAAGAGGGTGAACGCTAGAAATGTTGAATTTAAATCATTAAATGAGTATAAAATCGTGAACATTACAAATTATAGCATACAACGCTAAGTATTGTAATCTATATGATGTGTGTAGTACAATGATTGATGAGTACCTGGAAAAATATGATGCAAATAAGCTTAAACGGTGAAAAGCGCTGTCGGGTGTTTACGTTCCATATACTCACTCTGGTGGCTTGGAGGTTACTGTTGGCCTTCTCATAATGTTGCTACGTGGATCCGAGGGTGGGGAGACTTTCCTGTCTGAACTTGTTTTGAAGGAGTGTAGACAGAACGTCGCCGCTACTGTGTGACATCATTTAGTTGGGTGTACATGTGTTGAATGATGAAAGATAAGGAATAAACACATTTCTAAGGGCGTTTTCTGCTAATAATTCCTTTTCCCTTTATTTGATTTCTTATTTATTACTTTTTTCTTTTTATTGTTATATTAGAGGTTTCTATATATACATGCATTGAAGTTAACGTGTTAAGACGCTTTCAAATAGGCTTATTTCTTTGCGGGAATATATAGTTAACATTAATGTATTTGTCGTTGAATTATGCCTTCTGTATGGTGCTTGCGTGACGTCACTAGACTTGTAGGAACATGTTTGGAGGTAGCAGACATTCCGTCGATGCGTGAGTGTGACGTCATAGGACTAATGCTTAACTTGATGAAATATAGCGAAAAAATTGGTTTTTTAAGCATTTAAATAATGTTCAAGTGCTTCTATCGCTGTCATTCGATATCGTTAAAAGGTGTTTGTTACTTAAAGATACGTAGCCGTCGTTTCGCGTCTTAATTCGATGCTGGATTTGTCTCAAAGTACGTAAAAAACGATAAAAATAATAAAAATACGGATAGTTGATGACTAATATATGATTTACCCCCCCCCCTCCCCCATATAAGCGGAATATGCGTTTTAATACTGATTGAAGCCGCTATAAGGCGCCACAAGCGCGATTTTGAGTCATATAGTTTCTTGAGAGGTGCATGCTTTCAGAATAAATACAGATTGCTCGATCTTAGATAGGTATTCAGTAATTATCCTTCGAGTCGAGCACATCAGCTCTCTTAGTGAAATTACCGTTCAATAGCTTTGTCAAGTTATCAAAGCGAGTCAGTGGAAAGTGCTATAAGCATTTATTGACTTATATAATTTACAAGTGTTGCACTACATATTATAAAGATGTGGAATGGTGGAGTAATGGAATCGGTTCTGAGTGCTATACCAGATTATAGGTGCAGCAAATGTGAAAAGAGTTTTCTACGCGACTACCATAAAAAGAGGCATGAGCTGATATGTGGTGAGTTTTTCGAGTGTAGACATTGTGGTGATGTTTACGGTACTGAAAATCGAAGGGATGTACATGAAGGGCGCTGTGATAGGGCTCTAGATGCTAAGAAAGTCAAATTTGAACCTACTAAGCATAAATTATTGTTAATGTCTCCTGATGAAGATGATGTTGTAGAATATGAAACGGCTTTTCAGGATCGACTGAAATCGTTTTTCATCCAATGCCCAGCAAGTCAGGATCTAAATTCACACCTGCAGCAGGCTAAGCAGCGCATAATTCATGCTGTTCAGAAGGAGCTGCGGGCTCATAAAAGTTTGAAAATTAACATTATGGCTGAATGTAAGTTTGTGAATGCTGTTGGGGACATCACTAACAAAGCCTTCAAAACGCGTAATCATGCCGTGTTTTTAGACAGTGACTTGGATGCCATCTTGGAAAAAGAATTCGAGAAACTTCGTGTTGAAATGGAGGAAAGTAAGTTGAAAGGGAGTAATTGGGCTCTTCTGAGTGTTGATGGCGTTCGACTACGTATTAACAAGTATAATCTTCTTCGAGGGAGCAGCTATATTCCTCTACCGTCATCTTTGGATGCGAAGAAAGCCTGTATAAACCCTCAGAACTACAACGATGAGAAATGCTTTATGTATGCTGTGCTTGCTAAGTTCATTCAAAAGAATCCTCAGCGGGTGAGGCAGTACAAGGATCATCAAGAAAAATACGACTTCTCATGCGTTTCGTTTCCTACGAGCTTGGGCGAAATCGCTAAATTTGAAAAACTCAATAATATATCCCTAAATGTGTTTGGAGTGGATGATAAACATGAAGTGTTTCCAATAAAGGTGATTGATGAAGAATTAGATGATCACCGCGACCTTCTTCTGTTGAGTGATTCAGCTGGTAAGCATCACTATGTGTATATAAAAGATTTTGAGAAGCTTATTCGTCGTCAGAAAACTAAACATCATGGACAAATATATACATGTAAAAGATGTTTCAGTCATTTTGATGACCAACATGGACGATGTGGAATGGAAAAATTGGAAGAGCACAGTGAAATATGTAGACAACATGGTATTGCTAGATGCGTTATGCCTACAAAGGATAACTCTATCGTTAAATTCAAGAACGTTGAGAGGATGTTGAAACTGCCCTATGTTATCTACGCCGATTTTGAATGTATTCTCACCCCTTTCTATTCCTGCTCATCTAACCCTGAAACCTCCTACACAACTCCCTATCAAAGTCATTCTCCTATGAGCTTTTGTGTTTATGTGAAGCCATCATCCAGTGTTGAACAACTAGAAACAACTCTTCCTACTGAACCGTATGTTTACCGAGGGCCTGACGCTGCACAGACGTTTATGGAATGCCTGATGGATCTGGCAAATAAAATTAGTGACTTATACAAATCTGCGAAACCTCTGAATCTTACAGCTGAAGAACAAGAATCATTCGATGCTTCTACAATATGTTACCTGTGTGAACATAAATTTACAGAAGATAATTGGAAGGTTCGCGATCACTCACATATAAGCGGGGCCTACAGAGGGCCTTTACACAATAAATGTAACCTGGCTTGTAAAACACCTAATTATATACCTGTCTTCATGCATAACCTGAGTGGGTATGACTCTCATTTCATTGTTAAGGAACTGGGGTGTACTAGCGAAAGAGTAGAGGTTATACCAAATTCAGAGGAAAGTTATATATCATTCTCCAAGTATGTGGGGGATATTAAACTCAGGTTTGTGGATACTTTCCGCTTCCTCAGTACGAGCTTGGAGAAGCTTGCAAAGAACCTTGAAACGCATCCTGAAACAGCGAAGTACTTTGGAGCAGAGAACATTGGCTTGATGACTCGTAAGGGGGTATTTCCCTATGATTACGTAACATCGTGGGATACCCTGAACGATACATGTTTGCCTCCTAGGGATGCCTTCTACAACAGGTTAAACAGCGAAGAAATCAGAAGTGAGGACTATGATCATGCTCTGAGCGTGTGGAAGCACTTTAACGTCCGAAACCTTGGAGAGTACAGTGATTTGTACTTAATTTCGGATGTTCTTCTCCTAGCGGATGTCTTCGAGACATTTAGAAACCAAACCCTGAAAACTCATAAAGTGGATCCAGCACATTATTTTACCTCTCCGGGACTTACATGGGATGCTATGCTGCTGTATACTGGAATCGAGTTGGAATTGCTTCTTGATTACGATCAGCTACTCATGGTTGAATCTGGTATAAGAGGAGGGTTATGCCAGGTTTCTCACCGGTATGCTGAGGCTAACAACATCTATATGGAGCAGTATGATCCTCGTAAACCCTCTCATTTTATTACGTACGAAGACGCCAATAACCAGTACGGTTGGGCTATGTGTCACGCTCTTCCTTATGGTGGATTTACGTGGGTTTCTCCTGAAGATATACATCTCGACTCGTTGAAGGGGGATGATTCCTTTGGATATATCTTGGAGGTTGATGTGGAATATCCTGCAGAGCTGCATGAACTACATAATGATTTACCCTTTCTGCCCGAGAGTATGAAACCGGGGGAATCGTCTTCAAAGAAATTAATTGCCCACCTTGGATCCCGAAAGAAGTATGTGGTTCATTACATGTCCTTGAAACAGGCTCTTAGTCATGGTCTACGACTGTCAAAGATTCATCGAGTGCTAAAATTCCGTCAAACTTGTTGGTTAAAGCCTTACGTCGAATTTAATAATTGCCTACGACAGCAAGCAAGAAACGATTTCGAGAAGGATTTGTACAAACTTTTCAATAATGCGATGTTTGGAAAAACAATGGAAAATATTCGTAATCGTATGGATATACGTCTTGTAGCAAACAGCAAAACATTAGAAAAACTAATAGCCAAGCCTACATTTATCGATCGAACTATATACGGTTCTAATCTCGCAGCTGTTCATATGGCTTCTCGTAAAATAGTGTTCAACAAGCCTATATACATTGGTATGAGCGTACTAGACATCTCCAAGACGCTAATGTATTCGTATCAATATGATGTGCTACTTCCATATTATGGAGCTGAGAATCTTAAACTGTTGTATACGGATACAGATTCCTTCATCCATCGAGTGACTACAGCTGATATATACCAGGATAAATTACACATGCTTGAACATCTGGATACAGCGGATTACCCTGCTAACCATATATGCTATTCTACACAAAACAAGAAAGTGTTGGGAAAGTTTAAAGATGAAGCGAGTGGTAAAATCATTCGCCGTTTCGTTGGTCTCAGACCTAAAATGTATGCTCTCGATATTGATGGCTCTGTGATAAAAAAGATCAAAGGCATAAAACATAGCGCCATTAAGCAATACATCAGCTTCAACAGCTATATGGAGTGCCTTAAAACTTTAAAAATCGTAAGAACCCCTATGAACTTAATCCTATCGCAACATCATAATGTTTCCACAGTTGAATCTAATAAAATAGCTCTGTCGCCTCATGATGACAAGAGAGTAATTGCAGAGGATGGAATATCAACGTATGCGTACGGGCATTGCAGCGTTGCAACCCATACGTAAGAGAATGCAACTTAGACCCCAAGATAATTATTTTATCCATTACGCCTCCTGTAGAACATGAAAATTTAATCAACTGACTCCTTCACGCCTCCAATGATGTCTGACGAAGAAAGAAGAAAAAATAAAAAAAAATGCTAACGTGGGCTCTCCATGCTCCCATGATGCTTGTTGAAGAAAGAAGCAAAATAGAAATTATAAAGGGAGGCGTTAACTCTGCCACTAGACTTTAACTCTAGTGCTGGTCTCCAGCCCAGATAAAAGAGGAGAGGCGTCTACCCTACTACCTTAAAGTAAGTATATCCTGATTAACTTTATATAAACAGAAGATTGTGTTAAAATACTATCAAAGATATTGCTGAATGTATCTTAAAAATACTGAGCTATAAGTACCTCAACATCTGCGGAAAGATCATCTTTTAGTGATAGTTTAAAGCTCTATAAAGACTTAGGAAAACAAAGTTGAATAAAGCTGTAAAGAACGTTTAAAAAGCAGGTTAGATCATAATAGCTGGGGTTAGACTTAGAAAAACTACTCGGTGTGTTCGAGATGATACCTCTAGAACATGTAGAACTAAGCGAAAGGATCATACAACTGAATAAAATTCTGTGGTAGACGGCAAAATAGGTATAAAGAGTAATTCGACATCAATGGTTAGGACATCTTCTAGTAGAAGTTTAAAGCTCTATAAAGGGGGAGAATAGGAGGGAAAAAGCTGAATAAAGCTGTAAATAATACCCTAAAGGGAACGTAGAGCTTCCTCAAGTTAGATATTGAAAAATGTCAAACATACTATATATAATAGCTGCAGGATATGGCGGTGGTGTAGGATATGCTGGCGTTAGAGATGGTGATGGTGGTGGTGGTGGTGGTTGCGGTGGTGGGTGCTGGCGGTGATTGTGATGTAGCTTATGGTGGCGCTGATGATGATGGAGGTGGTGGTGCTGGAGATGTTTGTGGTCGTGCGGGTTATGGTGACGCTGGTGATGATGGTGATGTAGGTTATGGTAGCGCTGGTGATGCTGGAGGTGGTGGTGCTGGAGATGTTTGTGGTCGTACAGGTTATAGTGACGCTGGTGATGATGGTTGTTGGTTGGGTTAGGTTAGGTTAGGTTAGGATAGTCTTAGAAGGAATGTAGGCAACGTTTGATGTGTTATCATTAGAACATACAGAACTATGCAAAAGAATCGTTAAATGAGGTTAATATGTATAGCATACTGTAACAGTGTACAAAGACGGAGGTAACAGCTAGCTGAACAACAAGGTTACAGCGTCTTCTAATGATAGTTTAAGAAACAGTGGGAGGAGGGATAAGAAACATGAATAATGTAAAATAACGATGAAGTATCTCTAAAGAGGCTTGTAGTTAAGTTAGGTTAGTCTTAGAAAGATCGTAAGCAATGCTCTAGACAAGAACATCATAAATTTACGAAAGGATGAAAATTGACCATGAAAGCATAACAAATCGCAAAAGGGGTCTGCAGTCTCATTAAAAGTATCAAGCATGCTAAGGACGTGAGAGCACCGAAAAATCAGGACAAACGTTAAAAAATTCGTAAAAGTCCCCAGAATGTGCAAAATTGGCTAAAATATCTATCAAAACTCCTAAATAGCATTTACATACCGTGAAATGTTTAGAAATGCATGAATAATGTAAAATAACGATGAAGAAGTATCTCTAAAGAGGCTTGTAGTTAAGTTAGGTTAGTCTTAGAAAGATCGTAGACAATGCTCTAGACAAGAACATCATAAATTTACGAAAGAATGAAATTTGACCATGAAAGCATAACAAATCGCAAAAAGGGGTCTACAGTCTCATTAAAAGTGTCAAACATGCTAAAGACGTGAGAGCACCGCAAAATCAGGACAAACGTTCAAAAATTCGTAAAAGTCCCCAGGATGCGCAAAATTGGCTAAATACGTATCAAAACTCCTAAATAGCATTGACATACCGTGAAATGTTTAGAAAATGCTTAGGGTCGCACGTCAGGGGTCTAATAGCTTCAAAGTATCTAAAGTTGCTGAAAAACTTCTGTAAACGAATGCGAAATGGTGTGGTGTAAAGTTTAGAATAGGTTATAGAAGAATAGAACGCTGAAGTAAACTAGGAGTGAAATAGGTTGTTAGGTTAAAATATTTTAATAAATAGGAAGGTTTATGCTCGCTTAGGTTAACTAACGTTAGGGTAGGTTACACGAGTAGAAGTATGCGGTATAGGTTTTTGGGAGCTAGGATAGGTTAGGTTAGATTAGGTTAGGTTAGGTTAGACGAGTAGAAGTATGGGGCTTAGGTTAGGTTAAGTTAGGTTAGATGAGTAGAAGTATGGGGAGCTTAGGTTATGTTAAATTATAAAAGGCGAGAGTAAAAAGGGTGGGAGCTAGGCTAGGTTAGGTTAGATTAGGTTAGGTTAGGTTAGCGCGAGGATGCGGGGGGGCGAGGTGTCATTATGTTGGGGTACCATATTCAATCAAGATAGAAAGCTCTTACGTTTGGCGGTTTACATCGATATAGTGAACGGCTTACTCAACTACCATGAACGTTCATAAACTAGCATACACTGCTATAGGCTTTACAAGTTATCCCTAGAGGTTCATTCAAACACCTACAACGTCCTGCTTCCCCTACCACCTTACCTAGTAATGCTTAGATTACGCATGGCGGCCATCTTGCCCATAAAAAAGTGTGCCAGCCTTCCCTCAACTACCCTACTTTGTCATTTCATTAAACATGTATTCCTTTTATTACAAGTCTGGCAGAGGATCAGAACTCCATCAGTAGAGAATGCATCATCTATTGTAATCTAGGACTGCAACTTCGATGATAATTTTATTTTGACGTTTCCGGAGGCATCGCAGGTGCAATTGAAATAAACATATGAACTCAAGAATAACTTGCTTCGTTAGCGTTACACGCTGATTAACATAAGAAAAATCTGATAAGTTGCACTCACATGACTTTCTCTACTCTTGTACTAACCATTCTTACAAGCTCTTAATCTTCTCCGATAAACATTTACAGAAATTTGTTATTGATTATTTCCTTGTAGGTGCAAGGGGAATATGGGAATACAGTAGGCTTTGAGTGATAGTCAAATCTTTCAAAGCTTTGATATCCCGTTCTCCTTGCACGCTTAACATATACAAAAATCTGATGTGTTGCACTCACATGAATTTCTCTACTCGTGTACTAACCATTCTTACAAACTCTTATTCCTCTGTTTTCTTCATGTTAGTTGAGATAAGCATAGAAATTTGTTATTGCTTATTTCCTTGTAGGTGCAAGGGGAATGTGGGAATAAACTAGGCCTTAAGCGATAGTCAAATGTTTTAAAGCTTTGAGATTCCGTTCTCTTTGCAAGCTTAACGTATAAAAAAATAAACAACAATGTTCCATTTCACCAAAGTTTTAAGTTTTCCGAAACTGAGACACATAACAAAGAATATCTCCGAAATGGTTCACTCCAAAAACAATTTATTCAGACATAAATTGTGTGTCTTTGGGAGATCTACATTTTTGTATAGTAAGATTTTGTCTATCTCTTACGGTTTACGAGTTATTCAAAAGTCATCTAGACTAAACAGGACTACATAGGGTATAGCCAGAAAATTCAAAATATACATTTCATTTGTCATAAAAATATCTCAAACATGTGTCATTTTAATCAAAATCGCCAGAGCCATTTTCAAGAAAATCAAAATTTTCCATGTAAAGGGTAGTTTAGGGTGGGGCTATTTTCTTCAAAATCTTCGTGTCACATCCTTGAAAGACATTAAACTTAAATACCAACTTTGATTTTTAACCAACTTTTCATTTTTGAATTATCCTGTCCACAGACTGACACACACACACGCACACACTCGCTAATGACCCAGAAGTTGAGCGCCCTTAAACCCACGCGCACACACACACACACACACCCACACACACACACACCCACACACACACACACACACACACACCTACATTTGGATTCAGAGGGTCTCAAAACATTTCCCGTGAAATCTCGACATAGAGGTTTTGAGTGGAGTACAATACTTCCTTCTACTTACCAGTAGAGAAAGTAAAAATCTGACGTGTTGCACTCACATGACTTTCTCTACTCTTCTACTAGCCATTCTTGCAAACTCTTATTCCTCTATTTTCTTCGTGTTTGTTGAGATAAACATTTACAGAAATTTGTTATTCCTTATTTCCTTGTAGGTGCAAGGGGAATATGGGAATACAGAAGGCTTTGAGCGATAGTCAAATCTTTTAAAGCTTTGAGATCCCGTTCTCTTTGCACGCTTTACATATAAAAAAAAAATAAACAACGATGTTCCATTTCATGACAAGTTCAAGTTTTCCGAATATGACACAGATAACAAGGAATATCTCCAAAATGGTTCACTCTACAAAAAAAAGAAAAAAATATATATATATATATATTTAGACATAAATTGTGTGCTTTAGAGAGATTTAAATTTTTGGATGTTAAGGATTTGTCTCTTATGGTTTACGAGTTATTCAAAAGTCATCCAGACTAAACAGGACTACATAGGCTGTAGCCAGAAAATTGAAAATATACATTTCATTTGTCATACAATATCTTAAACATATGACAGTTTAATCAAAATCGTTAGAGCCATTTTCAAGAAAATCAAAATTTTCGAAAAAGTTCTCACGTAAAGGGTAGTTTAGAGTGGGGCTATTTTCTTCAAAATCTTCGTGCCGCATCCTTGAAAGACATTAAATTAAATATCAACTTTGGTTTCTAACCGACTTCTCGTTTTTCGGTTATGCTGTCCACAGACTGACACACAAACTGACAAACACATACACGGACCTTTTTCTAAAAATGTTTCTTTTTGGATCCTGGGGATCTCAAGACGTATATTTCCGGTGAAATTTCGACATCGAATTTTTAGGTGGAATAAAATACTTCCTTCTACTTATCAGTAGAGAAAGTAAAAATCTGACGTGTTGCACTCACATGACTTTCTCTACTCTTGTACTAACCATTCTTACACTTTTATTCCTCTATCATCTTTGTGTTAGTTGAGGTAAACATTTACAGAAATTTGTTATTGCTTATTTCCTTGTAGGTGCAAGGGGAATATGGGAATACGATAGGCTTTGAGCGATAGTCAAGTCTTTTAAAGCCTTGAGATCCCGTTCTCTTTGCACGCATAACATATAAAAAAAAATCTGATGTTTTGAACTCACATGCCTTTCTCTACTGTTGTACTAACCATTCCTACAAACTCTTATTTCTATATATTCTTCGTGTTAAGATAAGCATTTGCACAAATTATCTTATTGCTTATTACCTTATTAGAATACAATAGGCTTAGTGCGATAGCCAAATCCTTCAAAGCATTGAGATTTTCTCTTTGCACGCATGAAAAATCTGATGTGTTGCACTCACATGACTTTCTCTACTCTCGTACTAACCATTCTTAAAAACTTTTATTCCTATATCTTCTTCGTGTTGGTCCAAATGAGCTTGTTACCGACGGGCCATTAAACCCTACTCATTCACTCACTCATCTTCGTGTTAGTTGAACTAAACATTTGTACAAATTATCTTATTTCCTTGTAGGTGCAAGGGGAATATTAGAATACAGTAGGTTTTGTGCGATAGTCAAATCTTTTAAAGCTTTGAGATTCCGTTCTCTTTGCACACTTAACATATAAAAAAATGAACAACGATGTTTCATGTCATGAAAATTTTAAGTTTTCCGAAACTCACCCACATAACAAGGTATATCTCCGAAATGGTTCACCCTACAAGAAAATTTATTCAGACATAAATTGTGTATTTTAGCAAGATCTACATTTTTTTGTATAGTATGATTTGGTATATCTCTACCGGTTTACCAGTTATGCAACAGTCGTACAGAGTAAATACGACTACAGGGGCTATATCCAGAAAATTCAAGATATACATTTCATTTGTCATCAAAATATCTCAAACATATGGCATTTTAATCAAAATCGTTAGAGCCATTTTCAAGAAAATCAACACTTTCGAAAAATGTCCCATGTAAAGGGTACTTTAGGGCAAGGCTATTTTCTTCAAAATCTTCGTGTCACATCTTTAAATCATATTAAACTTAAATACCAACTTTGGTTTTTATCCGACTTTTCGTTTTTGAGTTATGCTGTCCACAGGCACACACGGACCGTTTTCTAAAAATGCTTTTGTTTTTTTGGATTCAGGGGTCCTCAAAACATATATTTCCGGTGAAATCTCGACATCGAATTTTTGGGTGGAATACAATACTTTCCCTACTTACCAGTAGAGAAAGTAAACATCTGATGTCTTGCACTCACATGACTTTCTCTACTCTTATACTGACCATTCTTACAAACTCTTATTCCTATATCTTCTTCATGTTAGTTGAGATAAACATTCGTACAAATTATCTTATTGCTTATTTCCTTGTAGGTGCAAGGGGAATATTAGAATACAGTAGGCCTTGTGCGATAGTCAAATCTTTTAAAGCTTTGAGATTCCGTTCTCTTTGCACACTTAACATATAAAAAAATGAACAACGATGTTTCATTTCATGAAAATTTTAAGTTTTCCGAAACTCACCCACATAACAAGGAATATCTCCGAAATGGTTCACTCTACAAGATAATTTATTGAGACATAAATTGTGTATTTTAGCAAGATCTACATTTTTACTTTTTCTACTGGTAAGTAGGGGAAGTATTGTATTCCACCCAAAAATTCGATGTCAAGATTTCACCCGCAATATATGTTTTGAGACCCCCCCCGGAAGCCCCCCCCCCCCCGAAGCCCCCCCCCCCCGCCAAGAAAAGCATATTTAGAAAAAGGTCCGTGTGTGTGTCTGTGAACAGCATAACTCAAAAACGAAAAGTCGGTTAAAAACCAAAGTTGGTATTTAAGTTTAATGTCTTTCAAGGATCCGACACGAAGATTTTGAAGAAAATAGCCCCACTCTAAACTACGCTTTACAGGGAACATTTTTCGAAAATTTTTATTTTCTTGAAAATGGCTCTAAGGATTTTGATTAAAATGTCATATGTTTGAGATATTTTTATGGAAAATGAAATGTATATCTTGAATTTTCTGACTATAGCCCCTGTAGTCGTATTTACTCTGGACGACTTTTGTATAACTGTTAAACCGCTAGAGATAGACCAAATTATACTATATAAAAATGTAGATGTTGCTAAAACACACAATTTATATCTCAATACATTTTCTTGTAGGTTGAACCATTTCGGAGATATTCCTTGTTTTGTGTGTCAATTTTGCAAAACTTAGAACTTTCGTAAAATGGATCATCGTTGTTCATTTTTTTTATATGTTAAGCTTGCAAAGAGAACGGAATCTCAAAGCTTTAAAAAATTTGACTATCGCACAAAGCCTACTGTATTCTAACATTCCCTTTGCACCTAGAAGGAAATAAGCAATAAGATAATTTGTACAAATATTTATGTTAACACGAAGAAGATATAGGAATAAGAGTTTGTAAGAATGGTTAGTACAATAGTAGAGAAAGTCATGTGAGTGCAACACATCAGATGTTTTGTATAGTATGATTTGGCGTATCTCTAACGGTTTAGCAGTTATGCAAAAGTCGTCCAGAGTAAATACAACTACAGCGGCTATAGCCAGAAAATTCAAGATATACATTTCATTTGTCATAAAAATATCTCAAACATATCACACTTCAATGAAAATCTTTAGAGCCATTTTCAAGAAATTAAAAATTTTCGAAACATTTTCCATCCAAAGGGTAGTTTAGGGTAGGGCTATTTTCTTCAAAATCTTCGTGTCGCATCCTTGAAAGACATTAAACTTAAATACCAACTTTGGTTTTTAACCGAATTTTTGTTTTTGAGTTATACTGTCCACAGACACACTGACACACACACACACAGACCTTTTTCTAAAAGTGCTTTTTTTTTTTTTGACATTGAATTTTTGGGCGGAATACAATACTTCCCCTACTTACTAGTAGAGAAGGTAAAAAAATGAACAACGATGATCCATTTCACGAAAGTTTTAAGTTTTCCGAAACTCACACACATAACAAGGAATATCTTCGAAATGGTTCACCCTACAAGAAAATTTATTGAGACATAAATTTTGTATTTTAGCAAGACCTACATTTTTGTATAGTATGCTTTCATCTATCTCTAACGGTTTACCACTTATGCAAAAGTCCAGAGTAAATATGACTTCAGGAGCTATAGCCGGCGGCGCCGTGGCCGACCGGTTAGCGCGCTCGCCTACCATCTCGGCGGCCCGGGTTCGATCCCAGGGACCCGCATGTGGTATTCGTGGTGGACGAAGCGGCGTCAGGGCGGGTTTTCTCCGGGTACTCCGGTTTCCCCCGCCATCTCATTCCACCGGTGCTCCATCTTCACGTATCATCAGTGTCACCGCCTGCGGTGCCGTAGTAGTAAAAGCGGGCGTTAAACACTACAACTACAGGAGCTATAGCCAGAAAATTCAAGATATACATTTAATTTGTCATCAAAATATCTCAACGTATGGCATTTTAATCAAAATAATTAGAGCCATTTTCGAGAAAATAAAAATGTTCAACAAATTTACCATGTAAAAGGTAGTTTAGGGTGGGGCTATTTTCTTCAAAAACTTCGTGTCGCATCCTTGAAAGACATTAAACTTAAATGCCAACTTTGGTTTTTAATCGACTTTTCGTTTTTGAGTTATGCTGTCCACAGACTGACTCACATACACACACACACACACCTTTTTCTACAAATGATTTTTTTGGATTCAAGGGGTCTGAAAACATTTCCCGTGAAATCTCAACATAAAAGTTTTGGGTAGAATACAATACTTTCTTTTACTTACCAGTAGAGAGAGTAAAAATCTTATGTGTTGCACTCACATGACTTTCTCTACTCTTCTACTAACTATTCTTGCAAACTCTTATTCCTCTATTTTCTTCGTGTTTGTTGAGATAAACATTTACAGAAATTTGTTATTGCTTAGTTCCTTGTAGGTGCAAGCGGAATATGGGAATACAGTAGGCTTTGAGCGAGTAAAATATTTTAAAGCTTTGAGATTCCGTTCTCATTGCACACTTAACATATAAAAAATGAACAACGATGTTCCAGTTCACGGAAGTTTTAAGTTTTCCGAAACTCACACACATAACAAGGAATATCTCCGAAGTGGTTCACCCTACAAGAAAATGTATTGAGACATAAATTGTGTATTTTAGCAAGATCTACATTTTTTGTATAGTACGGTTTGATCTATCTCTATTTACTAAAGTCGTCCAGAATAGATATGACAACAGGGGTAAAGGGTAGTTTAGGGTGGGTCTATTTTCTTCAAAATCTTCGTGTCCCATCCTTAAAAGACATTAAACTTAAATACCAACTTTGGTTTTTAAACGACTTTTCGTTTTTGAGTTATGCTATCCACAGACACACAGACTGACAGACACACACTCGGACCTTTTTCTAAAAATGCCTTTTTTTTATGCAGTTGGTCTCAAAACATATATTTCCGGTGAAATCTTGACATCGAATTTTTGGGTGGAATACAATACTTCCCCTACTTACCAGTAGATAAAGTAAAAACGAACAATGATGTTCCATTTCACGAAAGATTTAAGTTTCACATAAGAAGTATCTCCGAAATGGTTCACTTTACAAGAAAATGTATTCAGGCATAAATTGGGTATTTTAGCAAGAGCTACATTTTTTTCTATATGTAGCGTTTCACTCTTAGAAGACAGTATGGAGTTAAATGGGACATCTCTGTCTCTATCTAGCGCATACAAGTTGCCATTAGCCGCGTCCTTTTCTACCCTCGCTCTGTTGCCAGATTCCTAATAGCATGGTATAAATATTCATTTGTTATAAATTTCAGGTTTGAACACATTATCCTATGCAGAATTTTTTTCTCTATCAGGTTATATCCTTTTCAGAGTCATTATACATTTCTATAGGTCCAAATTTCTTCAGAAAACGTTTTTTTCAATAGAAGTCCGATATTTGCTGTTTCTACACTCATCACGCGCTAACTAACAAACTAACTGCTAGAATGCATCTATATTTTTTTCTTAGGTAGAGTAAACTATAGTGCTACTACCTGCCTACTTTGAATTCTCTATGTTTACCCAGTTAAGTGTTATAATTTTTTAAATTAAATGTTTTCGGAAAATTTTATATATGTGCACTGCAAAAGTTACGCAGTGTGAAACTTTTTTGTTATTGAGTTTACATCAGGGAACCAGCGAGAACAAATGTTGAGGAAGGTTGGAGAAAGTTTTTAAAATAAACCAAAAAGCTGTAACTTCTTTCTTTCATCGAGTAGGGCAAACAAAAGGTATTCATCTATTCAGCGTCAGGCCTGACACAGAAGATAGTATAAGGAGCAGCACTAACAGTAGTTCGAAAGAAGCCGTGTGTGTAACTGTGAGCTGTTATTGCGTTATTTGTTTAATATTTTTGTAAATATTTGTAGTTATGGAGGGTGAAGCTAGGAAGGGACGATATGTTGGTAAATAAAGAAGTAAGGAACGCCAAATAATTATGAATGTGTTAGATTATTTTTGAAGTAAAATGCGTTTAAGGCAGTAAAAGAAACAGCTAAGGCTGTTGAGTGTTCAGAAGCAGTAGTGTATAGGATTAAAAAGGAAGTAATGAAAGGACTTCTAAGAACGCCATCGAAAAAGAAAGCAAAAAGGGCGGGACTACACAAAACGCTAGGTTAACGCAATATGATTGAATAGTGCAAGGTGGAGTGCGGCGAATTGTTCATTCTTTACAGTTTGCAAATATTCCACCCACGCTGAATATAATTTAGTCACAGTTCAACAGTGATGAGACCCTACCAAATTTCTCAAGGGCCACTCTGATTTGGGGTTCGAATATGAAAGAAAGGGTAACAAGTGCATATTAATAGAAAGAGACGATATCGATATCATCAGATGGCGACATAAATATCTAAAAGACGTAAAAGGTTTAGGGACCAGGGGAAATCAATTGTTTATACAGACGAGTCATTTGTAAATTTAGGTCATACAGTAACAAAGGCGTGGAGGGATACCAAAGTTAAAAGTGCCCGTCTCGTCAAGCAGCAATTGAAGGACTAAGTACAGGACTCAGGCCACCTCGAGTCGCTCGCGGAGAAAGATTCGCAACTAGTACATGTTGCAACACTGCGCTCCATTTAACGTGTACTGTCTTTTAAGGGTGAGACGCGCTTT
The DNA here is from genome assembly GCA_030765045.1 of Tenodera sinensis. Classification (NCBI taxonomy): domain Eukaryota; kingdom Metazoa; phylum Arthropoda; class Insecta; order Mantodea; family Mantidae; genus Tenodera; species Tenodera sinensis. The sequence goes on from CM060962.1 coordinate 254,672,044, forward strand.
TAATTTGTCATCAAAATATCTCAACGTATGGCATTTTAATCAAAATCGTTAGAGCCATTTTCAAGAAAATCAAAGTTTTTCAAAAAAATTTAAGCTCAGATATGCAACAATAACATATTATAACTAAGCTTCTAATTCATGGATCTTTATCATTTTTAGTTATGCATAAGCAAAGGGAAAGAATATGTATGAGCGATTCCGCGTGACATTTACACTACATTTTCTTCTTAAAATGTCTGTCTACTGGTTAATATAGGTGTAAAAATGTAATTTTAACGGCTTACAATGACAGAGAATGCATTGGCGGTTGTGATAGGAAATATAAAAACCTTAAAAAAGTGAAACAATTATTTAATAATGAGCGCTAAACTTTTCGTGACTGACATTTTTGTCAACTGCAGGTCCAACTTTAAACGTTTGTCCTCCGTTTTCTCTGAAAGTTTTCTTATTTGATTTGCTCTGAAAAATCATTTAAGAGAGGAACTTCTAAGCTTTCAAATGACCTGAAAAAAGGTTTGGCATGTTATTCTCATCTGGAGATATTTATTCAAAGGTCAGCGTGACTAACTGACATGAGTTTGTGACTGACACTTGCGAAAATTGTAATACCTTGTCTTTGTTTTACATGGTATAACATATGGTAAAGTATAGTGATACGTATTACACGTTACATACATGTAATACATACAGGTGTGTAATTGTATTTATCGTTTTGACAATAATCATATCCTTTGGAGAAGCATTAATGTCATGCAATATAAACAGATGTTAACAGCTCTCATTTCTTATCACAGTTACGTCATTGCAAGTATAAAAAGCTGACTCAAAACCATAACAAAGACGACACATGAGAGCACACAGCACATACCTGTAACACACTAGTTACTGGATTGGACTCCTTATAGTGCAGAACGCTAGATGCAGTAGTCTCGTAGTACACGCGCATATCACTACACTGTTTTTATTTCCGAAAGCTGTGCATCATTCTGACACTTTCCACACATGAAAGAAAAGCATATTCCACAACATTTAAACCTAATACTGTCACATAATGAACCCGCTGAGTGGATGGCATAGGTGAAATACGTTCAAATCTTTTGTTGATAAATTCTTTTGCTTCTTCAATTTCAGGCAGAGAAACCTCAAGAACGCATATTTTGGTTTTCTTTCTAACAGTATTAACAAATTCTTCAGCACTCGGAATCCTGCTTCCTGCTTTCGCAGCTGTCCATGCCATCCTCTTCACTTGTCCTCCAATCACGTCTACTGCCCCCTTTCCGTGATAGGATACGCAAAAGTGCCATTCAATTTGGATTCCAAATACTTCGGAAAGATATGTCACATGACTCAATGTGTATTTCTGCTTAAAATGGCTAGCAGCTCCATCAGAAAACACTTTCACGAGTTCAAGATTCGGAACAATATCCAATGTTTCCGAAAATATATTCCTTAAGCAAATATCAACTGCATATTTTTCATGTGATACATAATCAGACACCAAAGCAAAAGATTGTTTCTGAATTTCACCAATATCTTCTTTCCTATACCAGGCAACAGCAGTAAATATTAAGATCTGTGTATAGTTCCAGTGGGCAGCTTGAATTTCATTTTGCTCCTTGCATGTGTAGTTCTCAGAGAAGTCGATCTGTATCACAGCTTCACTAATTGCAGCATTTTCCCGAGCCTTCTTAAAGGCCTCGGATTGCTCTCTTTTAACGTAAACGTGATTTAGGAAACGTGGCAGGCAATTGGTTAGTTCTTCAATGCAGTCTTTTACAGATGCCTTTTTAGCTTCTATTTCCATTCTTCCATTACATGAACTCCACAATTTCCATTCGCATGGAGAATTAGCGAGTCATCCGAAATGTCTGCTCAACTCAATCCCGGGCAGTTGGAGCATCCTCCCTGCATACATTTCTCGATTTTGATCTCAAACCACTTGTGCCAAGAACTTACGAAATCCAGTCTTAGTGAGTACGTGGTTTTTACGCAATTCTTGGAGAAGAAACTTCGTATTTTCATGTATAATGCATGTGCACACATTATGTGGGATCTGACTTTGAAGACGCACGTGAACAGGGCGTAACTCAGCGAATTTTGTCAACTCCACGGACATTTCTTCTCGGTCTTGTAGAAAGAGTGTATGTGCTTCTTTTAATGTTACCACTAGATACCTGATGCGAACTTCTTTTGTTTCTCCTTGAACATGGAATTCAATAAAATCATCTTTTCCAGGAGCTTGGTAAGATATTGAATTATCCTGATAGAACTTGATGATTGCACTTTTAAGTTCCTCTGATAGTTGTTTTCCTGATACCGGGACAGAATGCTTTGGTTTTACAACATGTAATCCGTCTTCAACTGCTAACTTACGAATCATTTCTTTTCTTTTGCGTGGAGATTGAGGTAATGCTTCCTCAACACGTTTTCTGCACTTTCCAAAATGCTGTCTGGTTTTGAAAGCCGCTGATGTTGATGGAGTATCAATCCCTTCTTGGTCTCTTATTTTCTGTCTTGCCCGCTGTGCTTGCTTATGTCTCCTATATTCAACTTTGAGGTGTTCTCTTTCTTGTCTTGTTTGTTTCAGCATTGCTCTTCCTTTCCTCATAGTCACTTTTAGTTTTTCCTTCCACTGTGCATAACTGCCTTGCTCCTTCAGACGTTGTTTGTATTCACGTTGTCTTTGGGCTGGTGTTTTAGCCATGGAGTCAGAAACAGACTGATACGTCTATCCTGACTGAAGTCTCACAAGCACTGTACGCGTATGACGACCACGGGTCAGTACTAACTGTCCGTTAGTCACGTGTTTTGTGGGAAAGCGAATGGCTATAGAGGAAAACTTTCTGATACTTTTTTATTTGTTATATTGTAATGACGCAGAATCAAAAAGGATATTTCTTTCAGTCTATTACTTTTCCCTGCAGAGGACTTTATCCTTATTTACCGTGACTGACATTGACACACAGTAATAATTAAACAGGCTCTAAGGACTTTTTATAAATGTCGAAAATGATTAGCCGCATACGCGTTTCGAAGACTAAGAGTCATTGTGTGATGTACCGAACAAAAAAATTAAAACATTGTACATAGCTCCTGAAACATTGATATGAAAATCACTGTTATTCACGCTTATTTTTAGTGTTTTGGAAATATATGGGTAAGAAGTGAAATTTGAACCCATATTCACGTCAAACACATTTATTTTTCACTTCATATGATACTTTGGAGTATCTAGCATCATCTTTCCTCAGTAAAAAAAGTGAAACATTGATTTCAAATTTTAACACTCGGTATGACATATTCGCAGAATTGCTCGTATTTACATAGAAATCCTAGCTTTACTTACGACTATTTAGGTTTCTGATTCATGGAAGGCTATGTAGAATTAATTTATTTTATATAAGCTTATGTTGATTAGCTACCAGAGGTTACAGCAACGCTTGCTTCGCTTGTGTGTGTTTCTTCACTTTGAAGAAAAGTAAAAGATCTGATGCACTCACATGACTTTTTCTACTCTTGAACTAACCATTCTTACAAACTCTTACACCTATATCTTCTTCGTGTTGAGATATGCATTGTGCAAATTATCTTATTGCTTATTTCCTTTTGGGTGAAAGGGGAATGTTAGAATACAGTAGGCTTTGAGCGATAGTCAAATCTTTTAAAGCTTTGAGATCCCGTTCTCTTTGCACGCTTCATATATAAAAAAATCTGATGTGTTGCACTCACATGACTTTCTCTACTGTTGTACTAACCGTCGGTCTGGGTGGCTCAGTTGGTTAGATGCTGGCCTACGTATCCCAAGGTTGCAGGTTCAAATCCAGCCCAGACCGATGGTTTTTAAGTGTGCTTAGAAACGACAGCTCCATGTCAGTAGATTTTCTGGCATGTAAAAGGAGTCCTGCGGGACAGAATTCTGACACAACTGCGACACTGATGTGATCCCGGCTATTGACAGCGTCGTTAAAAAACAACAAAATAATATATAATCTTGTACTCACCATTCTTACAAGCTTTTTTATTCCTGTATCTTCTTCGTGTTGGTTAAGATAAACATTTGTACAAATTATCATCTTAATGTTTACTTCCTTGTAGGTGCAAGAGGAATATGGGAATACTGCAGACTTTGAGCAGTGGTCAAATCTTTTAAAACTTTGACACTTTGCGCACTTAACATATAAATAATGAGTAAAGGAAAGATTATGGAAAGGGCATTGAAATCTTGATATAGAATATTGAATCCGGAAGAAAGAAGCTTGTTAAAACAATGTTTAATATATCAAGAGAAAAGTTTAAAAAATAAGGGATGGGTAGAGTGTCTTAGGAACTTGGAGAGCAGTGGGTTAGGGCAAATGTGGAGAAAAAAAAGTAATACCAGAAATTTTTGGAAATCTGCAAGGAAAAGATTCGAAGACATAGAAGTGCAAAAGATATTTAGTGAAATAGCTGAGAAGAGATCTTTAGTTTATTACATACCAAAGAAGGAAGATTGGGGAAGGGAAAAGTACATAGACGTGACAAAGAGGAGAGAGAAGGTATTGCATGGGTGAGAGCAGGAGTATGGCAGTTACAAGGTTTAAGGAAGGGTATTCCACAAAATTATTGTCCCATATGTGGTGATAATGAGAACCTGGAATATATAATATTTAAGTGTAAAGGGACAGAAATTTGGAGGAAAGAGTATATTAATAAGAAATGGTTCATTTGGATAGAAATATAGCTGTAGTTGAAATGTTTGTTAAAGATAGCAAGAAGATTGGAACATTTTTATACAAAGTGAGAAACAAATGGTTATGGACAGTGAATAGGAAAAATAACAACTCTACAATGGTGTAAATAATTAGTAATAAGGATCTATTGTAAAATATGAATATGACTGGTACAGAGCCAGGGCTGAATACTGGTCATACTCACTTGTACATGGCTTAGCATAACTAAATATATCAAAATATAAATAATGAACCATGAAGTTCCATTTCATGAAAGTTTTCTGAAACTCACACACATAACAAGGAATATCTCCGAAATGGTTCACCCTACAAGAAAATTTATTCAGACATAAATTGTGTATTTTATCAAGATCTAGATTTTTTTGTATAGTATGATTTGGTCTATCTCTAACGGTTTACCAGTTATGCAAAAGTCGTCCAGAGTAAATACGGCTACAGAAAATTCAAGATATACATTTCGTTTGTTATAAAAATGTCTCAAACATATGACATTTTCATCAAAATCGTTGGAGCCATTTTCAAGAAAACAAAGCCTTTCGAAAAATTTTCCATGTAAAGGGTAGTGAGTGTGACGAGTGAGTGCATGGGGTTTAAGAGCCCGGCAACTTTGGGAAAGTGGGACAATAACTCGCTTGAACCTTGAGGACGGCGACGTGTGGAGGATCGCCAAAAGATTCTGGAACCGAGGTGGCCCACCTACCTCCTCCATCCAAGGCACAAGTCTGGTCTATGAACCCCAAGCCAAAGCCGATGTGTTTGCCAAATAGCTGGAAAGGACCATGAGGCCACGAGTTGACCTGCAGAACCTGGACTGGACTACTTGCCTGCCGGTCCCACCTACTGGGAGACATTCAAGCTATCCCTCCCCACCAGTTTGCATTTCGCCCTGGTCATTCAATGCCTTAATAGTTGCTACGAGTAGTGGAGGCTGTTGCCCTGGGATATCAGGAAAGGGCATATGCTGTAGCAGTATCTCTAGATATAGAAAAGGCATTCTCCAGGACTTGGCTTGCGGGTCTCCTACACAAACTCATCCAACTGGAGCTACCCACACACTTGATACACCTACTATACTCATACCTCAAACACAGGCTTTGTGGTCTCCAACTGGAGCTACCCACACACTTGATACACCTACTATACTCATACCTCAAACACAGGCTTTGTGGTCTCCAACTGGAGCTACCCACACACTTGATACACCTACTATACTCATACCTCAAACACAGGCTTTGTGGTCTCCAACTGGAGCTACCCACACACTTGATACACCTACTATACTCATACCTCAAACACAGGCTTTGTGGTCTCCAACTGGAGCTACCCACACACTTGATACACCTACTATATTCATACCTCAAACACAGGCTTTGTGGTCTCCAACTGGAGCTACCCACACACTTGATACACCTACTATACTCATACCTCAAACACAGGCTTTGTGGTCTCAGCTGCAAAGCTGTCAATCTTCAATTTTAATAACTCAGTGCCATGGGCATCACAAAGGATGGGGAGTGGGGTAGCAAGAGGGGCAGGGGAGTCAATTACATTACACTATTGTTTTAATTTTGATGCAAGGAACAATTTTTTCTCAGGGTACTAATACAAAAGAGATGCTCAATTGTTTCATAGCACCTATGTTAGAAATCAGCTTGCCAGTGATATTATTCACATATTAACATAAATAGAATAAATTATTAAATTAAAAGCTATGTGCCTTTACTAATTATTATCATTAATTCCGTAAAGACAGTTGTTTACGTATAATTTACTGTCATCGACGTGCCATAGCCTTAGTTATAAGATATTTCTTTTTGTACAAATTTTTACAATTGAAGTCCATGAGAATTCTTAGCCACAGAGATTGAAAACAAAAAACCTGTAATATAATTATGTAATCAAATCAATAATTTTATTTAGCACAACTTAATATGGTTATCTGCAACAAATACAAGTCATCTTTTACAGTTTTTGACTACAGAACAATAAATTAATATTGTTTGATCTCAAGCTTCCAATGTGCCCCCCCACCCCCCCCCCCCCCGATAAAACGTGCCAAAGCCCATGCTCAGTGCTCAAAGTTTATTGTAAATATTAAGTTATGCTACATTTTAAAATATTGAGTAAAACGGTTATGTTTTATGAAAAATAATGCATGTACATCTCCTCTGGTTACAGAGTTCTAGTAAGTCTGATTGATTAGATATCCCCCCCCCCCATTTTTGCCTTAGGTCAAGGATCTATTAGCCATCTGGATAATGCTGGACACTGTCAGATTTGTTGTTGAACCCCACATATGATACTCAAAGAGGAACTAAATTGTGTAGGACTGTTAACATGATAATACAAGTTGATACATTGTAAATGATTCACTCCATATAGCAAAATGGTCTGGGTGGCTCAGTTGGTTAGATATTGGCCTATTGATCTCAAGGCAGCGGGTTCAAATCCAGCCCAGACCGATGGTTTTTAAGTGTGCTTAAAAATGACAGCTCTATGTCAGTAGATTTACTGCCATGTAAAAGAATTCCTAGGGACAAAATTCCTGCACACCGGCAACGCTGTTGTGATCTTGGCAAACTGGTAGCGTCGTTAAACAAAATCTTTTTTTTCCTTATAGCAATGGAATACAATTTGCAAAAAGCTGATGTGTTGCACTCAGGTGACTTTCTTTACTCTTGTACTAACTGTTCTTACAAACTTGTTCCTCTATCCATTATGTTAATCAAGATAAACATTTGCAGAAATTATCTTATTGGTAAAGTTTTATAGGTGCAAGGGAATACAGTAGGCTAGCAATAGTCAAATCTATTAAAGCTGGTCGCTATGTGATGGCATTGAAATTCTATTCTCTTTGCATGGTCAAAGAGATAAAAAAAATGAATGACTTCCCATTTGAGGAAAGTATAACAATTGAAACATTCATACATATAACAAGCAATATCTCTTTAATAGTTCACTGTGCCACACCCAGCTTTGTTCCTACATAAAGCATGTACAACACTCTTACCTTATAGAAGATGCTGGAAATGTCGTCCACCTTGGCTAAACAAGCTTTATATCAGGAGAACAAATTCTGATACACACAATTAAGTTGGGTCACTGTAAAGTTTCAGATTTCATTTCTATTATTTTGTTTTAGTTCTTCCAATATATGAGGATTTGTCTAAAACTAAAACCATATAAGTGTACAAGTGTCCATGCTTTAAAATAAGGCGACCCAGTATCATGAATGCATTATTGTGAATGGTTTCTTTCATCAGTGAATTATGGTTTAATTGATCCACAGCTTCTTTCTTTTCCGATGAGGCATGGTTCCACCTAAATGGTCATGTCAACACTCATAACAGTTTGTACTGGGCCTCTGAAAGTCTACATCACATTCAAGAAATCCCTCTTTATGATCGGAGAGTTGGAGTTTGGAGTGCTGTTAGTGCTAGATCCATAATTGGTCCAATATTCTACAAGCAGACTGTAGATAAAGAGAGGTACCAAAATGACATTTTGACCCCATTTTATCATGAACTGGCAGAAGATAAATCATATGGGTGGTTTGAACAAGATTCTGCTACTGCCCAGATAACAGAGAAATCCATGAATAAAATTAGGGAAGTGTTTGAAGATAGAGTGATTAGTACTGGTGTATGGCCCTCTCGCTGCCCCAATCTAACAATGTGTGATGCTTACTTTTGGTGTAACCTGAAAGACAAAGCATCTTCCATAATGCTTTACGTGCACAGTTTATGTAGGAGCAAAGTGGGCTGTGGCACAGTCAATGGTGCATAGGCAAAATGCTGTGCACCCGTTATGTTTTAAATGAAGAACCCTGTATATGTATTGGAAAATTCACATAAATAACAAGAAATATCTACAAAATGGTTCAGTACACACGAGAGGTATTTGACATAAATTGTTTTAACAAGATCTATATTTTTTTGTGTAATAAGATTTTGTCTATCTCTTACGTTTACTAACTATGCAAAAGTCAAACAATAAAGATGAGTCCTGAGGACATTTCCTCAAAATTCAAGATGTACATTTCATTTACCATGAAAATGTCTTAAACATGTGATATTTTAATCAAAATTGTTGGAGTCATTTTTGTAAAATATTGCATATAAAGTATAATCTGGGGGGTGGGTTTTCTTGAAAATCTGTGTGTTGCATCCTTGATGCTGAACTTAAATATCAAGTTTGGTATTTAACTGACTGTTTCTCACTACTTCAAACTTGATATTTTAGTTCAACATGTTTGAAGGATTTGACATGATGATTTTCATGACAATCCAACATACCTTTTGCATGGGACATTTTTAAAAATTTTATTTTTCTCAAAAATGGATCGGATTTTGATTAAAATACCATTTGTTTAATATATTTTCATGACAAATTATGTGTATATCTTAAATGTTCTTGGAATAGACTCTGAAGTTCTCTTCATTCTAGGTGACATTTACATAACTGGTAAACTGTAAGAGAGAAGAAATCTCACTACACAAAAAATATTGAGTAATTAAAGTACATAATTTATTTCAAATTAATTTTTTGCGGAGCAAACCATTTTTGAGATAATCAAATGTATTTGGCCAAATTTTCAAATACTCATTCTTTTCTCGAATAGGAATGTGTTATTCATTCTTTTTATCTCTTGGCCATATAATGGGAATGGAATTTCAAAGTCATTACATAGTGATCAGCTCTTAAAATATTTCACCATTGCTTAAAGCACTGTATTCCCATATTCCCCTGTATCTAAAAGGAAATTATCAAGAAGATAATTCCTGCAAATGTTTGTCTCAATAAACATGAAGTAGATTGAAAAATAAGCATTTGAAAGAATAATTAGTACAAGATTATAACCGCACAGGGATTCATTACTAACAAACTACTTTGATATAAACAAGTGAATACATCTGGCAACTACATACTTCAAGTAAAAAAATATGTATTGTAATTAATGCAAATACTTTTCACATCAATAGGTCAATAAGTATGGAATGGATCTGACATTTTTAGGTTTCAACAGTCATGTGACTCTCACACATTAGGTTATTTTAAATTTATTGAATGACAAAATTGCCTTTTTATCTGCTAAGTCGTGCAAAAGAAACAATGAAAAAACCATCAAATTGTCAAACATAATATACTCAGAAATTGCATAAGTATCAGTATATAAAAATTCCTGCTTTGTTCTCCATTTTGGTTGATATAACACTTAACATTCCATAATAAGTTTTTGCAAGTCCATTACTACCTCACAATCAACTTTTGGCACTTGATATACTGATGCATAATACCACTCAATTATGTTACCAATACTATCTTATATGCCAAAAAATAAAGATGTAATGAAATGTATACAGTCATTTTATATTTATGAATTATATACTTTGCATTACATTATTCCAAAAATATATAAGTATTTTAACACAGATTGTGAAACTCCTGTACTAAAAGTAGTCATTACATGCATAGCACTGAAGAAAATAATTACTGGAAAACTAATTAAAAAAATTAGTGAATAAATGCAGAGACAAAAAGAGCTTACAATGTTGTTGATCTTATAACTTATGGCTGAAAATATTGACATTTTCATGCAAATTATTACACAACACACAACTAGGGTTTAGTTTTTGGGTAATCACAAAATCGATCACTCTGCTGTTATATATGCTGCTGAGGGCTGTATATAAAACATTCATCACGTTCTCAGAACCTCTGAGTAGACCATCCACTTGCTGTCACAGCACATTTGCCTCCTGTTAATACAAAAATACACAAGTCAGTTACCAAAATATACTTCTAATGTCAGATGGTCCTTACACACCGTATAGGAACAACAACTATAATTGAGATAATAGCATACACCGAGAGTCAAAAAATTCTGAACTGGCTATGTGGTGTTTTGCCTGTCCACATCGTTGGCGCTCGTTTGCTGTCTGCCACTATCATAGAAAAGTACAGATGAAACCATACAACATTTTCAAACTACTTCTAAAGGCTTTACTTACCAACTTTATGAATGGAGATCACTATAAGAGCTCTGAGAAACCTAAGATTGTTCATGAAGTACCCCTTCATAACGAAAAAATTAGTGTGTGGTGTGCCATCAGCGGAGAATGAGTTATAGGGCCAATTTTTTTTTTTGAGTCAGCAGTTGGCATCCATACATAAGTGAATACAATTTTGTCCCCCCCCCCCCCTTTTTTAGAGAATTAACAAACATGGAGCATGATCTTGCCTTTTATCAACAAGGCTCTGCAACAGCTCATAAAGCAATCTTTTGATGAGAATAATTGAAAGTGTGTTTCAGGACAGAATTAATAGTAGAGATTATTGGCACTCGCTTCAGAAGCTTTATCCTGCCTCTTTTTCACTGGGGTTTTCACAGTGTGGGCAGGTCCAAGGAGGTCCGTTTCCCCATAGCGAATTTCAGTTTGAGCACGTCAAACTGATTGGAAACGGACACCGATGAAGATCAAAGTTGCTGGTCTATCTCCATACCAAAAGATTCCTAAGAATAGGATCTTGAAGATGAATTTTGGGATCTCCTTGGAGTATGGCATTTTGGATGGTGACTTTTTAGAGATGTTCTTTTTATTAACTGACTTGGTGGGGGACTAAGATGTAGCTGCAGATGTTGAAGGCTTTGGCTAAGTTCTTGCTACAAGAATCTTTTCAGAAATTGTGGCACCACTATGATCACATGTTTGTGTAGCAATTTCCTGCTTCAATACAGGCTTAGCTCAATGTTCTCCACTACAGTTAACACAACTGGGTGGTGATGTACATTCAGTGTAATGGGTGATGCCTCCAGCTTGCACAGATACCTCTACCACTGCAAGTGTCACTTGTGTGACCAAAGCGCTGGCATTTATAACATTTCAATGGGCTCAGGATGTAAGGCCTAACTTCAGTGGCCTCATATCCTGCCTTAATCCTTTGTGGGATATCAACCCGGTCAAAAGTAAGGAATAGGGTACGGGTAGGCAGATATTCACCTCCATCTTTTATCTGAACCCGATAAAAACATATCACACCTTGATCTTCTAGGTTCTTCATTTCTTTATTGGACATTTTGTCCAATGTGCGGGTGTTCACAACACCGTGGGAGGAGTTCCGTGTTCTGTGCATCTCTACATGCAACGGATAGCTGGCTAACATGTTAGCTTTTAAAGTAGTAGCTACCTAGGATGCTCAATTAGCTTAGATCAGCAACGTGCCATTGCGAGATCTTGTGCCCCATCTGCCCCATCTGTATCACGAATGGATTCACCGACCTAAATGTTTTACCAAACTCATGGCGATGATATCCTCCACCATTGCCAATATCTCTGATGTCATGCTCACATCCTGGGTGCCAACCCCAGCTTAGGCGATAGTCCTGGCATGGACCTTGCTCACCCTAGGATCACACCTCCCACTGTATAGACAGAGGGACCCAATCACCTTCAGGAGTGCATCAGCTCATGCAATGGCCCTTCCCCAAGATGCACCTTTATCAGTGGATACGAAAACAGATCCTATATGATAACCAGGGCCTGGGAATTACATGGTTACCCAGTCAACCTTTGCATTACCCTTGCCACCCACAGCCTGCGCGTAGGCTATCCATCAGACTGTGCTCAGGGAGGCATCAGGTGAGAGGTCAAACACAAAAGTGGACCAAAGTTGATTGGGCGTTCAGCAGATGCTCTCTCACCCCTTAGAGGAACCCAATCGAGAGTATGGCTCGGAATTCTGGGTCTGCCAAACCCATACCTACCGTATTAGGCTCCTGGGGGAGCATACCTGAAATACTCCAAAGAATGTGAAAGCTACAGCTCCACATATGCCCCATTGATGCTAACATGGATTATAACCAGTGATCTGGAATAAAAAGGTTATTTTTTTAACCTCTTCGTGGTTAGGAACATCATATGACATCAATTTTAAAATGCAGGAGAACCGATATGGACGTCATATCAAGCCCTGTGCATGCATGCATTTAATGCTTATTTAACTTTAATTATTTTAATTTTTGACTTTTATAATAAGTTTAAATAAATTCTAGAATAAATAAAGTCTTACCCTTAAAGGTTCCTTTTTGAATGGTGCATCTCAAAACATTGATAGACACATAAGGGCACATCTCCACATTCATCACATATTATGTTAGTCTTAAAATGAACTCCTTTCTTGCGGCACACCAGACAACTTTGAAATGGACGCAAATTTTTTTGCTGTTGGTGGTATCCTTTTAGGAAAGTGCTTTCCTTCAAGTCTGAGGGGTGCAGGGGTTGTAGATTTCTTACCCCCTGTATGAAGAGGCCTATGAATGTTATAGTGCTCAATTAGGCTACGAGCTATTGATATGCGGAAGTCCAGGTAGGTCATTGTCTTGCATGTGGTCAGAGTCCTCCAAATTACTAAACAATTGTATATGGTTATATCCAGCTGGTGCAAAAATACCCTTTTATACCATTTAACTCTTTTTCATAAAGAGGGATATGATTGCAATACCTGATCTTCTAGATACACACCACCCATATACATATTGTATTCCTTTGATAACATCAGGCTTAAAAATTAACATTTTGATATTGGCATCTATTTTTCCAGTGTCAATCATCAAAATCTTAGGGCTGCAATTGGACAATGCCGTAACCATCCTATCTTGCCAAGTAATGTAAGTCAAGGGTGGTAGCTGACGCACCTCCTCTCATGGGCATCGCAAGGGGGAGAGCAAGGGGGGCCGCGGCCCCCCCCCCCCCTTGGAAGTTGGTGAACTTACTGTATAACAATTGCTGGCTATTGAACTATTATTTTAATTTGATGTAAAGAACAACTTTTAGTTAGCACCAATTAATACGGTTATCCGCAACAAATACAGTAACTTTTGACAATAAAATAATGAATTAATATTATCTGTTAGCAAACTTCCAGCGTTTGGCCCTCCCCTGGAAGAAAGCCTGCTGACGCCCATGCCTCCTCTCCTTAGAGTCTTTGTATTCACATTCTTGGGCAAACCAATACTATTAGAACGTACTGTTCCAATTGCATTTGTTTTCCTTTTGTATAAGGCCATGCATAATTTAGGGGAGCAGTACCAATTATCTAAATATACAGTCCTACCCTGGTCAAGTATAGGTTCCATTAGGTGCATTACTATGGAGCCAGATAACCCCAAATATTTGTCTCCAGTATTATCAGTTCCTTGACCAGTGTAAATGCAGCTATTATAAAGATATCCCATTTTACTTTCACAAAGAACAAAACTCTAATGCCAAATCTTGCCCTCTTTGTTTTGATGTATTGCTTCCAACCTAAACGGCCCTTCCAAAGCACCCAGCCTTCGTCAACAGTGACCTCATCGCCAGGCATGTAATTTTCTTTGAATTTTGAAATAATATATTCCAAAACCAACCTAATTTTGTGTACTTTATCGTTTACATTTTCTGTGCCAGTGAAATGAAGGAACCGCAAAATGGAAGTAAACCTGTTATTTCACATGCATTTCCCAAAAAAATGGAGTAGCTAGCATGTCATCTGTAGACCAGTCTAAAGTTGGTTTACGAATAACACCCATGAGTGAAATTAAACCAATTAGCCTGTAATTCATATTCAGTGTTACTTCTGTCCATTTCTGAATTCTACTCTTAGGCCCTAAATTGCCTTTAGAAGTCAGGTCTTCTTTCACCTTACTCGCATATGCATTTGTTTCTGTAACAATGAGAGACACTATGTCAGCAGTAAAAAAATATTGTGAAAATGTCAATTGGTTGCCTGTCAGAAGTCAGCTGAGCCCGGGGTTGTACACCAGAGGCTGTGCTCATGAAGGTATGTGTAGTTGTTTTGGGTTCATTTTGACTAACCCTCAATGTTGCTTGTTCACAAACGCCTGAAGGAAGAGAGTCATTTCTTCCTCACTGCTACCTATATCCTCGGTGCCTCCCTCAAAATCTGAAAACTCACTGTTAATATCAAAATCATTGTCATATAGCAAAAACTCCTCTACATTATCTGAAGTAATTTCTGAAACCTGTACACTGCCTGCACGAGCTGTTAGCTACATTGCTAGTTGAAGCCATGGTTAGAACTGAGATATAACATTTTCAATGTGCTTTTCTGATAGCTAAAACAAAAAGTTGTGAACCCCGTGGCCACACGGCTCTGCCATAAATCTCAGCTGTGTATTTATTCTAAACCGTAAATAGAAATGCCGACAGAGAGGCTTGACTTCTCTCCAGCTTAGGTGTTACACACACATGTACACGCACCCGCATGCACACACACAGCTATTATTGTGTCGTAGCAATAAACAGAATGATAAAACCTTGAAGCCAAGAACATTGTGCTTAGCTAACTATTTGTATACACATAACACAAGGCTGACTCACAAATTAGGTGTGTTCGATGTACAGAATTACCTTTGCTACAGAGAAACAATTATTGACATTTAAATGTATTCTTAATACAGTCTTTATTTGTTTCTATGATAGATGTATAATGCCCTTAATGAGCCTTAAGCCAGTTTTTGTTTCATTAAAATAACTTAATAAACATCAAAGATATGAATGTTTATGTCCAAAGCTAATTTACCTACATTTAAAAATTCAAATGCCTTGAATTGTGTGTTGGATATCCATTGCTGACCATGCAGCATTTAAATGGCTATCGCTCAAGTGGTTAATATCAGTCTGCTGATAAAGAATCCTGTGATCTATACCCACTCACAACTATGGATCCTATTGATAATGCAATCAGTAATATTGCCAAATACATGCTTAGGAACCACGTAATGCTGGGTGCCAACATTTGAGAAATGGAAGTAGCTACCGGAAGTAGAACATTATTTGAATGATGTTGGAATGCAATATTTGGCAATGCCTAAAGATGAGAAAGGAGGTAACCTCCGGCAATGCATGAAAATACGAAGGTGGAAAATTCTGTTCTCATTCAAAATGACGAGTTCAGGTAACTAAACCATAAACTCATGCAGTTGTGGAACAGGTAGATAACCTTAAATGGAAATATATTTCTTAAATATACATTTATGAAAGAAACAGAATCATGTTTTAGAAGACAAACCGTATAACTTCAAACAACCACAAATGAAATGTATTCATGCAGTTTTGCCTCAGGTAAACAACTGTAAAATATTATTTTCTTCCTTAATGTACATTTACAAAACAAATAAACAAGTTTTACATGTTGCAGATGACTAACAAACTAAATACTTTCAAAATTGTTCTGGAAATAATTGTTGCAAATTACTGGTGATTTCAACATTATTTCAAATGCAGATTGCCATTAATAATAATAGCTAAAGGCTATGAGGAAAAAGCAACTCTACTTCATAACACTTTCTGCTAATGTTAGTCTCATTTTCACATTGTTCCACTAATTATTTTGCACTTATATTCCATGTGCCAGTTTTAGGTTCCGTTCTATTACCCATGTTCCTCTCTGATTCGTAGTTGCCAAACTATGTGCCCAATAGTGTATTTCTTTATGTCAAGTCAGCATGGTTCTGTGACGTTGCACATCAAGAAATCCATATTCAGGAACGTTGCCATGCAATCTATGTATTGCATTTTAGAATAGAATATTTATTTCTCATCTTTCTTCATACATACATGATACATTACTTAATATATTACCTTTAACAGCATTCCTAACACATAACAACTAACTTTCTTATTCACACATAATATAGCCTTCCTACCTGCATGCCTTACATTTCAGTCTCAATACACACAACCCCAGGTTTTCTGTGTACTGATGACCCTCTGCTCTCTTATGTCTTTGTTCCAGTTTCTCCAACCTTGATTACCAATTATCCTTAATCATTCTTAACCATTTCTCCCTGACATTTCCCAAATAATCACCTATACTTCTTACATTTTCTCCTTTTACAGACATTTTTCTCATTAGTAATACCTCTCCCCCCACCCTAAAACTGTTCCACTTTTGTTTCCAGATTTGTTCTCTCCATACCCCTGTTTGTTTGCAATACTGTATACCATGCCAGTCTGAATCATCTCCAACCATTGAGAATTTTTGTTTATCCTTATCATGCCTAGTACCGTTCAGATTTCTAACTCCTGTCCCCGTCCAAGCAAATCTTTTTATCCTAGTACTTTTCATTCCCCATGGTTTTTATTTCCCGATATATCCTCAATTATCTTTTTTACACTCTTTATATCAGCTTCACATGTGTGAGTGTGTGCGTGCGTGCATGCATGCATGCGTGTGTATGTAATGGAATTTTTCGGCGTAATGTTCACCCACTTAGAGAAGTTTGATTGACTTGAAATTTTGCACACATGTCAAGCACCGATGACAATACAATAACATAACTTTATCCTAAGGTCTTTACTAGGATCATCAGGATAAAACAAATTAGCTAAATTTATCTATGTAATGGAATCCTTCGACGTAATTATCACCCACTTAGACTAGTCTGAGTGACTTGAATATTTGCACACATGTCAAGGACCCATGACAGTGTGACAATATCATGAATTTGTCCTAATGTTCTGCCCAGGATCATCAGGATAAAAAAGTGACTTGGGTAAATTTATGAATATAACATAATTTTCAGCTACTTGAGCCATCTGATTAACTTGAAAATTTGCACATGTGTAGAGGGCCAATGGCAATAAAATAATAAGAGCATGGGTTTGTCCTAATGTCCTGACCAGGATCACCAGGACGAAAAAATTACTTAGATACATTTATCGATGTAACAGAATTTCTCAATGTAATTTTCACCACTTTAGAGTTGTCTGATTGACTTGAAAATTTGCACACATGATAAGGACTGATAAGAATACAGTTTCATTGGCACTTTGTCTCAATGTCCTGGCCAGGATCGTGAGGATAAAGAATGACTAAGCAAATTTATAGCAAATGGTACAGCTATGAAAGTTGCTTTAATTACGAAGATATTTATGTACTGCATGATGATGCCCAGAGAGAGGACCTGAAAGGAAAATGAGACCAGGAGGAAAAATCACGGACCAGCATTCACACAGGGCGAAGACACCCACAACAGTTGGTAGTTTAGTAATCAACATAGGTTACACTGAACTGAGGAATTAAATAGCTTGAAAATATTGAAAGGAGATATGTATGTGTGTGTGTGTGTGTCTGTGTGTGTGTGTGTGTGTGTGGGTCGGTCCGTAGGTCTGTCTGTAGCCGTCTGTAGGCCTGTCTGTCTCTCGGTCTGTCTGTCGGCCTGTCTGCCTGATTGACTTGAAAATTTGCACACATGATAAGGACTGATAAGAATACAGTTTCATTGGCACTTTGTCTCAATGTCCTGGCCAGGATCGTGAGGATAAAGAATGACTAAGCAAATTTATAGCAAATGGTACAGCTATGAAAGTTGCTTTAATTACGAAGATATTTATGTACTGCATGATGATGCCCAGAGAGAGGACCGGAAAGGAAAATGAGACCAGGAGGAAAAATCACGGACCAGCATTCACACAGGGCGAAGACACCCACAACAGTTGGTAGTTTAGTAATCAACATAGGTTACACTGAACTGAGGAATTAAATAGCTTGAAAATATTGAAAGGAGATATGTATGTGTGTGTGTGTGTCTGTGTGTGTGTGTGTGTGTGTGGGTCGGTCCGTAGGTCTGTCTGTAGCCGTCTGTAGGCCTGTCTGTCTCTCGGTCTGTCTGTCGGCCTGTCTGCCTGTCTGATGCCCTGTAGGTAACATTTTTCTATAATCTTCATATTTGGCCTGCAGAAACAATTTTGTAACACAAAGGTGGCCTGTGAATTCAAAACGATCTCTCGTTTGAAAGAGAATTATGCTGGATTTCTTCTGCTACAGAATGTAAATTCTGTGTATGAAATCCACATCTCTGTTTTGTTTTGGTTCCTCAGATGTTTTTTCAGAAGATTCCCTAAGTTTCTGCACTACATTTTCAAAACAACTTACTGCTTGCCGTACTTCCACATCTGTTTCTACCTTTTTCAGCTGATCATACAGAACGTCAACATAAGGCGTAAGTTTGCTGAAAAGTTCAACCAATAGAGAAAAGTGCAGTCATTCAGCCATTTTAAGAATCCTGCTGCCTGGCTGATCGTATCAGAATTTAATTTCTTAGGCTTTACAGATTGAATATTTTGAAAACAAATTTAAGCGAGGTTTTGTGCTTCAAGATGGATTGCACCGACCTTCAGCAAAAATTCCACCTAGTGAAGGTCTTGCTAATTGTTCCTCATAAATACCTTCTAAGACACAAGTCCTTTCAGGAAAGTTAGAAAAAAATGTGCAGATACCCCTAATGTTGTGGAAGAATATAAATGTGAGAGGAGGCCTATTCCATTAATTTGTTCAGTTGATGTTCATAAGAATAAATATGAGCAATGATATGCACCTCTTTAACTTTCACATTAACATCACCTAAATGACCTCTAAATACAGTAACTCCATCATAAGTCTGTGCAATTAATTTTTGGGGACAATTTCCTATCAATGGAAGCATTTGTTCCAAAATGCACTTTGATAAACCTTCTGCATTTTGCAATTCTGCATTCGCAAATGTCCAAAAGCACTTGTAAACTTTGCCTTGAAGTTTTAGGAAAATATTGCATATTTCTGCAGATATAAAATTTTTTACATTCTCAGGAGGCCGTGTATGACTGTTTGATGGTTGAAAATTTTGTTTAATCCTCAATATTTAAGAGTTTTACAGTGTGTATCATCTGTTCTTGTGCTACGAGTGGAAATAGAAGAGTTTCTGAAGGATTTCTTCGTATCCAATCCGGGTTTGGCTCGGGCCGCTCGGATTTTAACAAAAACCTGCAGCAAACTAAGGTAACCTAAAAATGTCTTCTCCATTGACTAACCCAACTCAAAGTTATTCCTTAATGGCAAAGAGTGGACCGACTAAAGATCAGGCAATTGTAATTGAAGCATATGATGGTATCCCTCTTAAAGAATATATTTATGCTATTGGCAAACTCACTGATCCTTCTCAAATTCGATTTGTATCCAGAATCTCAAATAACAGAATGGGCATTTACTTAGCGAGTAAACCCTAAAATTAAAGTTAACAACGTTACATTAACGTTGCGGCCACTCCTAACCAAACAACGTAGAATCATACTGTCAAACGTATGCCCAGTTATACCCAACTCTGTTCTTGAACATGCTTTAAGTAACTTTGGAATTAACACCACCTCTGCAATAATGCATATTCGAGCAGGATTTAACCTCCCAGGTTACTCTCACATATTGAGCTTCCGACGTCAACTCTATGTTCAACCTGAGGATTTTGAAAAGCTTCCAGATAGTTTTGAGGTGCATCATGAGGGTACTGCATACTGGATATATGTATCTTTAGATACTCCAACGTGCTTTGTGTGCAAGATGGAGGGTCATTTGGCTAAACAATGCACTCAACAAATTACCGAACTGCCAATACCTACCACTATCGACTCTAACACTGTAGACTTTCCTCCTCTCTCACCGAGAATGGTGCCACCTGATGAGCCTCCCTTGCCTAAAGAAGGGGCCAATGTTAAAACCAGTCTAACAGAGCCACATATTCCGAATCCAATATTGGACCATACTGTTCCTACTGCTTCCTCTAGCACAGCATTGCAATGTGTGAACATTCCTCCGAAACAAACTAACGACCAGCCTCTGGCACCTCACGCTTGTGCAAAACGTCCACTTTCCACTACCAGTAGTGCTGATATAGAATCGTCTGAGGAGCCTGTCAGCTATCACTCTCACCTGTCTCCAAAAGCTGAATCATCTGTTGATGATATTGTCCAAAAGCACAAATCTACCCCGCTAGCCAAAAAACCAAAACCTTCAGATGCTGTGCTATCTATCACTAAATCACTTTCGCCCATCAAACCGATGTTGGATGCTGCGCCAAGTGAATTTATTTTCACCTTTACTCAACTTTGCAGCTTCTATGAGAACGCATACGGGTCAAGTGACTTCACCAAAGTAGCCCTAACCTATACTACTGATTTGCAAGGAATAGTGGAAATGCTTCGCAAGATATATCCCCATCTTACAAGCAATAGCATTAAAAATCGCACAACCAGACTGCAAAAGTAACTAATGGCATTAATAGAGAGCGGTACTGATGTACCAAAATCATCCCCTATGGATGCTGATGAGGCTGAAGGGTCTTTCTCTTCATAATGAAGTGCGAACTTGCCCTACTACAATGGAATATCAATAGTTATCACTCACATCTTGAATACCTACAGCTGCTTTTGCATTCCCACAATCCTCTTATTCTTTGTTTACAAGAGACCAACTTCAATGAAAATTATATAGCTCCTCTTAAACAATATTCTGGATATCATCGTAACTGCACAGGAGCTTGGAGAGCAAGTGGTGGTGTTGCGACTTATATTAAAGATATTTTACCACATAAAGAAATACCTCTTAATACTTCATTGGAGGCTGTAGCTGTGTCTGTTTTTTCAACAACAGAGATCTGTATTTGCAATCTTTACCTACCAAACAGTATCACTGTTCATCTATCTACGCTTTATGCACTGATTGCTCAACTGCCTAAACCATTTGTACTACTTGGTGACTTTAACAGTCACAATCCTGTATGGGGCAGTAAAAAACTTGATCAACGTGGGAAAATGTTTGAAACTTTATTACATACTTCGGATTTAACACTCCTTAATCTTCCAATGCCAACCCACTATGATATCTACCATAACAGTTACAGCTGCATTGATCTCACCATGTGTTCTTCCAGCATAGCACACTTATTCCAGTGGTCTGTCTATTCCACCCCTCAGGGTAGCGATCACTTTCCGATCACTATCTCTGCTCACCATTTTACACCTACTTCTGAATTACGGTTTCCCACTTGGAATCTTAATAAAGCAGATTGGAATCTTTATAAAGATTTACTTTTAAAAGCCTTGCAACAGCTTCCAAACTCCTGACTTGTTTCCACAAATGGATATCAATGAAATTGTTTTAAAATTTTCTACCGCTCTAGTTGGGACGGCAAAAGGTTCTATACCTACAACAAGAACTGACAACTACAACAGAACTGTTCCATGGTGGAATGAAAAATGCCAAGAAGCTATTAAGTTAAAACATAGGGCACACTATAAATACAAACGAAACCCTACCTTAGTCACTAAATCTGAGTTCCAACAACTTCGAGCTGCTGCACGACGTGAAATTAAGCGAAGTAAAAGGGAATCTTGGTTGACCTACGTCTCATCCCTTACCAACAAAACTTCTCAGACTGAACTGTGGCATAAACTCCAAGCTATATGTGGTACACGTCGGAAACCTTTGATCAATCATCTTCGAAGAACACCCTCTGGCGAAGCCATCACTGAACCACAGATTATTGCAGATACTCTAGCATCTACCTTTTCTTCTGTATGCAGTGAATCCAAGGATAACCAGGCAGATTTTCTAACTCCTTGCCCCTTACAAACAACTCTTTCCTCGGCTTCCATAGATTTCAGTAAGCCCTTCAACGAAGACCTTACAATGGATGAAATGCTTGCTGAATTATATCACTGTAAGAGCAAAAGCGCTGGATCTGACAACATTCCTTATGCGCTTCTTAAAGAACTGCCGCATAGGGGGTTACAATATTTATTGAAGGTATTCAATTACATCTGGAAAGCACAACGCTTTCCCAGTCAGTGGCGATCGTCTATTGTGATTCCTATACCTAAGCCAAACAAGGATCATTTGAATCCTAACAACTATCGCCCTATTTCACTGACATGCACCATGTGTAAACTGCTAGAGAAGATCATTAACAGAAGATTGCGATGGTTTTTGGAATACAACAAATTCTTCAACGATTTACAAAGTGGCTTCCGCCAATACAGATCTGCACTAGATACCTTGTTGATACTGGAGTCTGAAATTTGCAATGCTTTTGCCAGCCATCAGCACATGCTTACTGTGTGTCTCGACATTTCTAAAGCCTATGATACGGTGAAACGTCCTCACATCATTCTAGAACTCCTTAAGGCCAACGTCAAAGGAAATATGCTTGCATTTATTGTTAACTTCCTTCAAGATCGAAGGATGTGTGTGAGAACCAATGGTGTCTTGTCACAAAGTGTTGTCCTTGATAAAGGTATACCGCAGGGCTCGGTATTGAGTGTAACACTTTTTTTAGTGGCTGTTAACTCAGTATTTTCATGTATTCAACCTCCAGTAAAGGCTGTACTGTTTGCTGATGACCTGACAATATATTGTAAAGGAAAGAATATTACTACTACACAAGAGCTACTACAATCAACACTCAACAATTTTAAAAATTGGAGCCACAACACTGGCCTTATTTTTTCTTCCCAAAAAAGTCAAGCTATTCTTTTCTCCAGATTGAAAACTCCTAGCCCAAACCCTATACTACACATTACCAACTGCCAACTCCCAGTGGTAAATACCGTCCGTATACTGGGATTGCACTTTGATCATAAGTTGACTTGGATACACCATCTTAAGCTTCTTAAAGCTGATTGTGTTAGGCGGCTTAATCTTTTAAAAGTCTTATCTGCCAAAGGGTGGGGAGCTGATCTCAGTGTTCTACTTCGCACTTACAGAATGACCATCCTCTCCAAGTTGGATTATGGTTCTATTGTTTATAACTCCGCCAAACTATCAAGTCTTAAAATGCTGGACACTGTTCAAACCACAGCTCTAAGAATTGCACTTGGGGCATTCCATACTAGTCCTACAGAGAGTCTAAAAATTGCAGCAGATGAACCACCACTTTCTTTCCGATGTAAAATGTTAAGTCTTACTTATTTTACCAAGTCCTTAACCAGACCTAATTCTGGTGCAGTTGCTCATATATCACGCCAAGATAATACTCAACCCAAAGGGTTCCCTATCCAACCCTTCTCCCAAAGAATTGTTACATACCTTGAAGAGTTTAATCTGACTATTCCTTCTTTCATTTCCCGTACCTTCAACATAAATGATATACCATGGAGAATAAAATTACCTGTCATCAACACCACTTTGACAAAATATGTGAAGGCTCATACCCAAAAATCTTGTTTTGACATGCTGTTCAAAGAATTGTGTGACACGTATGCCAATTTTGAGCCAATTTATACCGATGGTTCCCGGTGTGACAACAATAATGGCTGTGCGGTGGTTGCTCCTAACCACACCATGATGTATAGTCTACCAAACATTCTCACCATTTTCTCTAGTGAACTGTTTGCTATACGTTTCGCCATGGACTATATATCAAAGAATGGAGACTTCAAATCATTCATTATATAGATTCCCTTAGTGCATTAATGGCTATACAACAACGATCTCCTTGCCACACCTTGGTAAGGGAGATATGTGAATTATACACTGAGCTTATTTCATCAGGTAAACAACTAATCTTGGCATGGATACCATCTCACTGTAACATACCAGGAAATGATCTTGCTGACACTGCCGCAAAAGAAGCTACCAAGCATCCTCCAAGCTTACCAGATCTTAAGCTACCTCATGAAGACTATTTACGGCATCTTAAAACAACTATCCTACACCGATGGAAGACAGATTGGACAACTACATCCAACAGCAAACTGCATGATAGCTGTCCAATACCTAACCTGTCCACAACAATTAGAACGCTAACCCGGCGAGACCAGGTGCTATTAACCCGATTATGCATTGGCCACACTGCGCTTACTCATTCCTACATTCTGTCCCGTGAACTTCCTCCTAAATGTACTCTGTGTGATTCTACTCTTACCGTTCAGCATCTGCTCACTGTTTGCCCAAGATACACTCACCAGCGACTTCAGTATGGAGTTCCTGAGAACCTTCAGCTAGCTTTAGGTGATCAACAATATCACAAGAAAACCATCAAGTTCATCAAAGCATGCAAAGTTAATGTTTAAATTCACTGTAAACTTCATGATATGTTTCCTCCTTTTTTTCCTCAATGTTTAGTTGCGATATGACTTTTATGTTGAAGCGACTTCAAATAATAAATAAATTAAAAAAAAAAAATAATTTTTAAGAAATATTCTGGTCCAAATGCAGTAAACCTAGCAAAAATAGGACTTGCTGGACTTACTTTCACTTATCTCGGCCACATTCTGGGAATTCTAGAACAGTGAAAATATCTGAAAGTGCTCTTAGCACATTTCCAAATACTGATACCAATGACGATGTTGAGTGAAGAATCTGTATTATTCACTATTTTTTGGATGGTGAAAACAATTTTATGGAAATTTAAAGAAAGTATATGGCATTAAAGTCATAGTAACAAAATGTCTTGTTTCTTTACTTAGTGTTATGTTATATTTTGCCAAGTTCATTTACTTAAACAATCTCTTATAAAAGACTAATAAATATAATATTTAAGGCATTATTTTCAAATACTATAGTGATGTTGGGGTCACCTCTTTAGTGCAGCATTAGTGCTTTTTCTTACCAAGCGAGACCAAGGTTTGATTCCAAGCACCAGCGTGGGGGTTTTCTTCCACTGCGGGACCTGGTACGGCAGGCATTCAGCCTTGTTAGGTCCCTGAGAGGCCAATCGAACAGCCACTTCATTGAAAAGTTGCAGTCCTGGTTCCATAGACTGCATATGGTAATGAGCACCAGCACTGCCCATGCTCTCAACTCCTGTGGTAGTTACAGGTGGTGGGTGCAGCAGCTCGGCAGTAAGGGCTGTTGCACCTTGGATTTTATTATTATTACCACAGTGATATGTCTTGTTTCATTATTCTTGTAATATTTTTATGCTGTCATTTTCTCAAGTTGTGCTAAATGCGAATTCTATATAAATATGGTGGTATGTTATCCCTATGGGAACTACAAGGATTGATTACATACATAAAAATACAATTTCATTGTATATTGTAGTGGCAAACAATAAATCTTCCACTGACACCATTATTATAACATTTGTGTGGAAGTGGATATGCCAAAATGTACTATGAAAAGTCATGTAAGTTATGCATCCACCCTCCAACCCTTTAGGTAATCCTTATATTAGGGATGAAGATTTACAGGAATTAAGGCAACCTGATTTTTATATTTACAGTATTAACCAACAAATATTCTTTTGCAAAATGTGTAGACCTTTGACACACAAGGGATTTGGGAAATTGATTTTAATCTTTAATTTAGTTTTTCCCATTATGAGGTTTTTTGGCTTAACTGCTTTTTCACACCCAGTCAAGATATTAGTATAGATATTTTGGAGAGCTTTTACCAAAAGCTATTTATTGTATCAACCACATAAACAAATGCTTTAGTAGACTGTGTAACATTCTTAAACTTAACCTTCTAATGCATTATATTGCCATTTGGCAACTAAGTTGCTTAGTCAAACTTTCAGAATATTGTGTTTTGCTATTTTCATATTATATTGGCATCATAGTTCAAAAGTATTGGAAAGCACGAATGCTAATGGCTTCATTGCCAGATGCAAGGCACTAGAAAACAACAACAATAAAATAACAGTATCGGTAGCTGTTTATATCATAAATGGATCAATTTATTTCAGTATTCAGTATTCCTTTTCAAAAATCAAAATCCGTTAAATTGTAGTCTAACGTAACCCATCATCATCCCTGCATATCATCTCACTGGTTATTTTACGCAGGCCCCCTCCATCCTTTACTGCAGCCACATTTTCTTGCAGTTGCTGGGATTGAACTCATGATGTTCGGCTTTGAATGGATGGCCAGTCCATTTTGATTGACCTTTAAAATTATACTATTTGAATTACCTTTAAGGTGCCTGTGATAGGAGTATCTAAACCAGTTCAGGAATTAGAAGAGTGGCATATGTAGCAAAATAATTTGTGCAATAGAGGGTTGACATTTACTCAGTGTTTTGTATTTCGGGGGTATGTATTGTAATTAATAGGGCTAGGAAGTTCATGCATTTGCATGTTTCTCATATAGGCTAAAAATGTATGCTTTTACGTTATATGCACAAATTATGGAATTTTCAGTTCTTTGGACATGATTTTATAGTGCATATAACTGCATATTTTCTTGATTTTGATAAATGCATTTTATTTCAATATTATGGCCCCTATATTGCATATTTTAATGATTTTTATGGTTTTTTATTATTTCTTCCATCTGGATAATATTTTTCATATTTTTAGTACTGCACATGATGATGCAACTCAAGAAGATTTCAATATTATAGCCCCTATATTGCATATTTTAATGATTTTTATGGTTTTTTATTATTTTTTTAAATCTGGACAATATTTTTCATATTGGTAGTATTACACATGATGATGCAACTCATTAGGTGGCAAAAACTAGTGCTGAGTCATGTTGTCATGCAGTGAATCCCCTATTTCTACCCTTTCATTATATGCATGTGCGTAGAGAATAATCAGTGCGTTAGGAGTGAGAAAAGATTTCAAATAGTTCAGCACATAAACACAGCAAAACATAATGAGAATTTAATCAGAAAACTCGCAAACAAAGAACGTATTCAAAAACAGCTAGTCGAGTGTTTAAGAAGTAGGGTTACTGAATTTTCCTATGACTTGTGCCAAGCATTTTTAGCTGCTCACATTCCCTTGTTCAAAGTTAATACTCCAACATTTAAAAACTTTCTTGCCAAGTACACTCGACAACATGTGCCTGAAGAAAGTACACTGCGTAAGACCTATATAGGACATTGTTAGAATAACGTATTGTCAAATATACAAAATCAATTAGCGGATCAGTTTTTGTGGTTGTTTATGAAACCTGATTCTGAGTGCCGTTCTATTGTTAATATAATCGTGGGTGCTTTAAATAATGAACAAAAGTCTACACCTTATCTTCTTAATGTGAGCGAATTGTTGGCCACTGGCAATGTAACTGTGACCCAGTTTGTGATGGACTCTTTGAAATTACTATGGCCATGTGGAATCAAATACGACCGGTTACTTTTATTTGTTACTGATGCAGGTCATTATATGGTAAAATCAGGACAAACTCTGAAATCTATTTTTCCTAACTTAATTCATATACCTTGTTTGGCACACACTCTTCATCGTATTTCTGGACAATACATGATTCTTTCCCATTGGTAGATAGATTTGTGTCCAGTACAAAGAGAATATTTTTAAATCTTGAGTTAAGTTGTTTAGATCAACAGCACCTAATATCCAACTTCCACATGCACCAGTGTTAACTCAATGGGGAACATGGGTCGATGCAGTTTTATATTATGCTGAGCACATAGAAATAGTAAAAGAGGTTGTTTCATTGGACTTGAAAGATGCTTCATCAATAGAAACTGTGCAAAATATTCTGTCAGGCACTGGGTTAAAAGAGGATCTTGGTTTCATATCTGCCCATTTTTCTGTCATACCAACAGCCATAATGGCATTGGAAGCTGTAGGATCTGTATTACTGTCTTTGAAAAAATAATATGTGATCTAAGTTCGGTTCCTTGTAGCATAGGACTAAAAGTGAAAGAGAAAGTGAATTATGTAATTTCAAAAAATTCTGGTTATAAACAGATGTGTGATATTCGAGACATCCTGGAAAGAAAACCATCTGTCACACCAAGAGACTTGACTCTATCTCTCTGTGAAGCAGTTAACATCATTTAAATATGCCCCGATAACATCTTATGACTTGGAGAGAAGTTTTTCACGTTACAAAAGTGTTTTGCCAGACGACAGACGATGCTTTGCAGTTGAAAATTTGTGCAAAGTGTTGGTTATGAACTGCAATTTAGCAGTTAATACCAGCAGCGGGACCACTTATGCTTCAACCTATAAGGAATAATGTAACTTGATTTATTCCGCCTCTGTAGCGCAGTTGGTAGCACGCTTGAATCTGGCATGCAGGACCCGGGTTCGATCCCTGGTACCAGCATGGGGATTTTATCCCCTCTGGGAGGTCTGGCACGGGGTGCACTCAGCCTCGTTAGGTCCCAGGGGGGACCAATTGAGAAGCTACTTGATAGAGAAGTAGCGGCCCCAGGTCTAGAAGACCACATAACCGGCCGGGAGGGCTCGGGGCGCTGACCACGTCCCACCCTCCAATACTGCACCTCACCAATGACGCCTGTAGTGGGCAGAGGTGGGGGACGCAGCGGCTGGGCGGTAGGCCTTGGCCCCTTGTGGGCTGTCGTGCCGGGGTTTAGTTAGTTAACTTGATTTATTATTTATACTAACTCGTCTACTGCAAAGGAACAATTGTTTTAGTTAAATAGAGCATGTAAGATTTAAAGCTTTCACGGCGCACGTTATTTATTACAGTTTCACGGGCGATCAGCCGTGTGAGGTTTGAAAATATTGAGCTTTCGGCCATTCTAAACTCCATGGCCTTCATCAGAATGAAAATGACCGTTAAAGACTAGACTAGACTACCAGATGGCAGGCTGAGGAACAGCCCCAGGTGTGTCATTCGTGTACCTGCCCTTTTAGGGCTTAACCACTGTATGACGGGATTAGGATGCTATAGGATGGCTGGTGAAGAATGAGGATTGAGGGTTGTTAGGAGGTAGCATATTATTTATGCTCCTCATCGGTTGTTAATTTCAGCGTGCAACTACCGTTGGGCACTGCTGATGGGTGGTCCAAATATGGATATTTGGCGAAACATTTTGGACTTCCAAACTACTCTCGGAAGGGCTGTAAGGAGCTCAGCTTACGCTGTTGATGGGGTAACTCCTGTGTTACCGGGGGTGCCCGCAAGCCATGCGGGGAACCCGGTGTCGCACAAGCGTGCGTTCTCTAGGGATATAGTCCCCAAGAGACCTAACCAGGGCGCTCCGATGATGTGGAAACTGGTCGTAGAATTTGGTTGCCCGGCGCCTAATTTCGTCCTCCACTTACGGGAGGGACGAGGCTTCGTGCAGTAGTCCCGTAGGGAATCTACGGTATACAGAATAGATTACACGAAGACCTCTATTCTGTATACGTTGCAGACGCAGGAGGTGGGTGTCTGCAGCCATGCCCCAGATTCCGCAGGCATACAGGAGGATAGGGATAATGAGAGCCCGAAAGAGGCGTAACTTTAAGGGAATTGGCATCCCCGACCGCAGCATGGGGTACAGTGAGGCAATTGCCCCGCTGGTCCGCGCTGATAGGTCGTTGATGTGTCCCCGAAAAGTTAGGCCCTTGTCGAGCTTTACTCCCAGGTAGGTAAGGGAATCTACCCACTCAATCCTTCGGCGAAGGTATGTGAATGTGGGGAAGTTGGCGGGAAAGCGGCGTTTGGTGAAAAGTATGGCGCGGCTTTTCTCCGGGTTGATGGACACCACTCTTGGATGAGGCGGAGGTGTCGCTGAAGGGGGAGAAAGGTTCTGCGAGGGTGTTTATTTGTACAGTATAGCAGCACGTCGTCAGCAATGACCGTTTAGAACCAGAACCATAATCAGGTCGTATAGGTTCTCCTGTACGGTGTGTCTTGTTTGCACAGCACCTAGCCGCTAATGCGACTTTATCTGTGCGATATGGGAGGTTGTCTTTGTGTTGTCGTGCGTTTGTGTCCTGGGAAAAGGTTTCTTTCTGTATACCAAATTCAGGATACAGAAAGGGGGCAGGAATAGGTGTTGGGTAATGATGTGTTGGAGGATGGGAGTGGCATTACCCTTATCCAAGGACGTCCTTGGGTAAGCGGTAACTTTTCCTTCTTCGAGGTGCTCTGTGGTCAGAATGACCGTTGACGACGACGTGCTACTGGCAGGCTGAGGATTCAGCCCGGCGACTTTTGCTGCGTACCTACCCCTGTTAGGGCTTATCCGCAGGTAGGAAATTTGGATAAGGGTTTTGTAGGGTGACTTGGTTTGGTTTTAGGTTGGTGTGCGTTAGAAGGGAGCACTAAGGCCCCTTGACAGCTGTCTTGCAGGATGCAACAATGTTAGCATTCTGACGTTAAAAATAGATTTTTAAAAGTTTTATGAAATTGGTGTTTTGAATTTTGATTGGGGAAGAAACTTTGGAGAGGATCAACTCTCTGTGTGGATCTTTGGAGATCAGCTTTAGCTGCTGGTGGAGGTTCTCCATGGTTATGGGGCGTGCCCGCAAGCCATGCGGGGTATCCTATACGCCTTGAAGTGGCGTGTTGATGGGTCGTAGTCCCCTAGAGACCTAACTAGGACGCTTTGATGGTTTGGCAATTTGGCGTATAATTTTGCTGCCCGGCGCCTAATTTCATCCTCCACGTATGGAAGAGATGAGGCTTCATGAAGTAGTCTCACTGGGAAGGGTAAGGGGACAGAGAAGATGGACCGAAGTCCTCTGTTCTGAACCCTCTGGAGCCATAGGAGCCAACTACCTGCAGCCATGCCCCACACTTCACAAGCGTAAAGCATGAGGGGAACTACAAGAGCCCGGAAGAGGTGTAGCTTTAGGCGGACTGGCATCTCTGACTTCAGCATGGGCTACAGGGAGGCAATAGCCCCCTGAGTCCTTGCCGAGAGGTCTCTGATGTGACCGCGTAAAGTCAGACCCCTATCCAGTTTGACTCCTAGGTATGTGATGGAGTTTGTCCACTCGATCCTTCGGCCTCGAAGGTGAAAGGTGGGGCAGTCTGCGGGGGTGTGGCGCCTCGTGAAGAGAATGGCGTGGCTCTTGTCCGGATTAACGGACATTCGCCAGCGCCGACACCACTGTTGGACTTGGCGGAGGTGTCGCTGTATGGGATTGAAGGCTCTGAGGAGATTTCGGTTGGTGCAGTATAGCAATACGTCATCGGCGTACTGAGCTATACTGACCTGTGGTTCTGTGGGGAAGTCTGCCATGTAAACACTAAATAGGGTGGGGGACAGAACAGAGCCTTCGGGGACTCCGCCTCTGACTGGCCTAATTGTGGAGGTTCGCCCCGCGACTGTGACTTTAAAAGTCCGATGACGGAGGAAACAGTGTAATATGTGGATGAGCTGTGTGGGTAGCCCCAGGTGGATTAGCTTGTAGAGGAGCCCTGCGTGCCAGGTCATCGAGAATGCTTTCTCCGCGTCCAGTGATACTGCAGCAGTGAAGGCGCGTTCCTGGAAACCCAGGGCGGCAGCCTCCACCACCCGCAGCAGCTGCTGAGGCGTAGAGTGCCCAGGACGGAACCCGAACTGATGTTCGGGGATGGCTTGAATGTCCCCCAGCAAGGGGGACAAGCGGTTTAAAATCATCCTCTCGAAAACTTTCGAGAGGGTGGAGAGGAGGCTAATGGATCGGTAGTTGGATGGGTGTACCGGGTCTTTCCCGGGCTTCAAGATGCAGATCACCCGGGCCTCTCTCCACTCTCGTGGGAAGTGACCCAGGGCGAGGCACATGTTGAACACCCTGGTCAGAAAGAGCACGGCGTTGAAGGGAAGGTGGCGAAGCATGAGGGGTGTAAGCCCGTCAGGTCCCGCCGCCTTTTTGGGTTTGAGACGCTGGAGTGCGCCCTGGAGTTCACTGGGGCGTATTACCGGGAGTCGGTCCGCGTCCTCCGGGGGGCGTCGAAGAAATCGGCGTACATCCCGGCGGACACGTTCCGAGTGGTGGTAGTCCTGGGGGTCTTCTCTTGGACACATGGTACGTTCCAGGTAGTCGGCGAAAACATTGGCTTTGGCACTGGGTTCATAAGCCAGGCCTCGGGTGCCTTGGAGAGGGGAGGTATATTGGCCTCGACGGTTGCGGAGGCCTTTTGCTATCCGCCACACGTCCCCCGACTCAGTGCCCAGGTTGGCCATCTTATCCTCCCACGCTTGCACTCGGTGTTCGCGTAGGCGGGCGCTGACCAGTCAGCGCAAGCGCCGTAACAGGGCTTTGTTGTGGGGTGCGCGGTGCCTCTGGTGTAGTCTCCGTGCCGCCCAGGAGCGTCGGATGAGAAGGATAATGTCCAGTGGAAGGACATCCGGGTGAAGGGGTGCTGGAGCTTGCACTGTTAGTTTGAGGGCAGTTCGTGTCACGATGGATGTGAAGGACGAGACTGCCGCCTCCAGGGTAGGGGTGTCTATGATTCTTGGGTGTGGTGGGATGGAGGTGCGAAGACAATTGCGCACACCCTCCCAGTCCGTTTCTCGAGTTGACCTCGAGCAATCATGACTCGCAATCCTAGTGTTGATTCAGTCAACACCGGATTGTGATCTGACTGGAGGGCGTTTAATGATGTGAGGGTGAGGTGAAATGGTAGGTGCTTGATGATCGCGAAGTCGATGACTGAAGGCAATCCTCGACCTAGCGGGTGATGCGTGGGTTGCCACGGACCATCAACACGAAGTTCGGGGTCCGCGTCAATGAGTCGGATGATCGCATTGCCTCGAGCATCTGCCCGTCGGCCACAGTGCCAGCGCTGGTGCTTGGCATTGAAGTCGCCGGCCAGGATGGCGTTAGGATACAGGGCCAGGATGGAGAGCTAATCGTTGGGCACGAACTGCCTGCGTGGAGGGTGATACATAGAGACTATCATAACTTCA
Source organism: Tenodera sinensis (assembly GCA_030765045.1). Taxonomy (NCBI): domain Eukaryota; kingdom Metazoa; phylum Arthropoda; class Insecta; order Mantodea; family Mantidae; genus Tenodera; species Tenodera sinensis. The sequence continues at coordinate 254,705,139 of CM060962.1, forward strand.
GTACCGTCGAGTTCCATGGTGATAGCCGTGGCCTCTAGGGTTTGAAGAGGTGGGAGCTGGACTGGACGGTGGACCACGTTCTGCCTAACGAACACCGCCGTTCCGCCACCAGGACGGCCTTGACGATCTGTTCTATGGCAGACGTAGCCCGGAATGCGGAAACGGTCATTTGGACGGAGATGTGTTTCGCCGACTAGGATGGCGTCAAGGGCATAGGTACGGGCAAAATGGGACAGCTCACCCACCTGGTTACTCAGTCCACACACGTTCCAGAACGCGAGCCGAAACGAGGCACAAGACCTAGTTTGACCCGCCATTCCGGGCGCGCGGGAGGAGAGATGTCAGGAGGGCAAGCCCCTCCATGGCGATCAGCGTCTTTCCTGCATTGTCGCTGGAGAAGAATCTGGCGAGGAGCTCGCAGATCTGTTGCCCGTGGGATTGCAGAACTTGCTGCACCCACTCGAGCAGGTCCGCAAGCTGGAAGCCAGGGGTTGAGGGTGTGGTGGTTGTGGATATGGTTGTTGTGGGTGGGATTGGGGCTGGTGGAGACACCTCACCCCTGATCTCCCCCTGAGGGCTTTGAGGAGTGGTCGGGCCACTCTCCTCAGCCGTTCGGGGTGCGAGTCTGGGCTCCCAGGTCCTCCTTCGCCTCCTGGGGAGGGGGGTTGCCTGGATGGGTTGGTTTGCCTGGGGCTAGTGTTGTGTTTGTTGGGGCTGTTGTGAGGGTTGATCTCGGGATGCCCTCTGAGCCACCTAGATGCGCTGGGCGTATGTCCCCCTAGAGGGGGCGGTCGGTTGAGGAGCATGGTGCTGACCTGGGGCGCTAGAGGGAGCCGAAGTCCCCTGCGCAGGTTGGGGTCGCCTAGAGGCGATTACACGCTTCCGCGTGGGGCACCCACCGTAACAAGCCACGTGCTTTCCCTTGCAATTTGCGCAAGTGGGTTCGTCCGTGGTCGCTCGAGGGCAGGAATCCTTCATGTGCGCTTCGCCGCAGCGTAGGCACCTGAGATTGCGGTGGCAAAAGTGGCTTGAGTGATTGAACCCAAGACACCTGTAGCACTGAGGTGGCCCGACAGAGCTCCTCACTGCCTCCACCTTCACCCGGAGGTAGCAGATGGACGAGAACCCGTCGATTTTCATCTCCGGGTTACTCGCCCTGTCCACCACCACCAAGAAAAGGGGGATTGGTCTCTTGGGGCTCGCCACTCTCACCCGGCTTTGTGAGTTGCCTCTCTAGCCTAGGGGTGATGCCTTGGCGAAGAAGGTCCTCCTCGATCTCGCCCACAGGCGTATCCACCGGAAGACCTGTGATGATTCTTCGGACGTCCCGAGATTTATCAAGGCCGAAGGTGAAATAGGGGAGCTTTTTCTTGTCCAGAAAGCTCAGAAGATGATAGTCTTCCACGGTTTTTGCCTGGAAGACATACCGGCTCTTCCTCCTTGTGACAGGGCACGCCGCCGACGACGACGACGACGTGCTACTGGCAGGCTGAGGATTCAGCCCGACGACTTTTGCTGCGTACCTGCCCCTGATAGGGCTTAACCGCAGGTAGGAAATTTGGATAGGGGTTTTGTAGGGTGGCTTGTTTTAGTTTAGGTTGGTGTGGGTTAGAAGGGAGCACTAAGGCCCCTTGACAGCTGTCCTGCAGGATGCAACAATGTTGGCATTCTGACGTTAAAAATATATTTTTAAAAGTTTATGAAATTGATGTTTAGAATTTTGAATTTTGATTGGGGAAGAAATTTTGGAGAGGATCGACTCTCTGTGGGGATCTTTGGAGATCAACTTTAGTTGCTGGTGGAGGTTCTCCATGGTTATGGGGTGTGCCCGCAAGCCATGCGGGTACCCTATACGCCTTGAAGCGGCGTGTTGATGGGTCATAGTCCCCTAGAGACCTAACTAGGGCGCTTTGATGGTTTGGCAATTTGGCGTATAATTTAGCAGCCCGGTGCCTAATTTCATCCTCCATGTATGGAAGAGATGAGGCTTCGTGAAGTAGTCTCACTGGGAAGGGTAAGGGGGCAGAGAAGATGGACCGAAGTCCTCTGTTCTGAGCCCTCTGGAGCCATTGGAGCCAACTACCTGCAGCCATGCCCCACACTTCAGGGTGACGATTTGTGATTGGGCCTGCTGTTTCGGACTATGTTTGTCACCGGCCACAATGTTTTCTTGAGGGTCAGTACTTGGTCCAGAATCACTATAGTTGCTGTTGTGAATGTGTTTCAGGGCAATTGTCCTTGTCATTCGCTCTGCGACCTGCGTCTCGTTTACTTCGAGTTGGATGCTTGTTTCTTCGACTGCTAGGACTTCCCGCCAGGGGGCTACAGGAGAGCGACTGCGGCGACCGTGGTGGAGCAATAGTCGACTAACAGCCAGGCGAAGCATATATCGCGTGCACGTTGCAAGAAACTTGGTTAGCAAGTTGTAGCGAGCCGCATTGCTTCTGATTTCCTTCCTGCTTCTTCTGAAACACCGATTTGCGCTCGGAGGGGTGCGAGCTGATGCAACGAGGAAAACTACATTTCAGGTAGCGGGTTGCCGAACAAGGCTTAGCCATCTACCCTCGGGTAGATAAGGCGCATCTTGAAAAAGGTGTCCGGTCCTCTGTTCGGCACGCTGCTAAGCCCCTGCTACCTACAGGTGAGATCACGCGAGGTGTGTTTGTGTAATACTGCACCCCAGGGTGCAATATTGTACCTGTGCCTGCACTCCCTAACATGTCTTCTCTTCCTTCTTCCCCCGGCAAGCCCCGAAAGGGGCCCGCCAGCCATCCTTCTTCCCCCGGCAAGTCCCGAAAGGGGCCTGCCAGCTAGTCTGCAACTCCCGTTGCCAGCACCTCCACTGGTGCTGTCAAAAAGACCTCCGCCGAGGCTAAGAAGCGACCTGCCACTCAACGCGAAAGCGGAAGAGGCAAGTGCCGAAGAGTCGAGGCTTTCGAACCTACCACCAGCCAGGGCCTCCCACGTGAACAAGTTCCACGGGTAGGCCAAAATCCGGAGTCTGACTCCGAGGACTGTGGGAGTGTTTACTCCTACAGATCTTCCGTCGCGATGGACGACGAATCATCTTCATCTGGTCTCTCCTCTGGTGAGGAAGAAACTCTTCAACAGGGTGTAGACGGCTTTCGTGAGGTGGTCTCACGTAAAACCAAGAGGCGGCTGGCCGAATTAGCCAAATTGACACAAGAAGGTCTCCGTAACATCAACCAACCCCAAACACCTCCCCCCGAAAAGCGACACGTTCCACCGATCATCGTGGACGACTTCACATGGTCTATCGGCTTTCTTAAGCTGGTAATGCCTACCCTGTCGAGGCAGTGCACGGTGCGGCGGAGCAAGAGCCGCTTTATCTTCCAGGCCAAATCGGCCGAAGATTACAGCATCCTCCTCCACCGCCTTAAGGACAAGGGTATCCCCCACTTCACCTTCGGGTTGGAGAGAACCCGCGACGCCCACAGAGTTATCCGCGGTCTCCCTGTGGACACACCCATCGAAGAGATTGTCGCAGACCTCAAACGTCAGGGCGTTAGCCCAAGACTGGTCAAACAGCTGACCAGAGCCGCACCAAACAGGCAAGGACCCAGAACACCCCTCCCACTATTCCTCGTAGTGGTGGAGAGAGCCCTCGATCCGGAGGGCAGGAAAATTGATGCCATCACAGGCCTTTGTTACCTCCGGGTACATATTGAACCATCCAAGGGTTCTAGCGGTCCTCCCCAGTGCCATCGTTGCCTGGGGTTTAATCACTCCAGCCACTTTTGCCACAGGAAACTACGCTGCCTGAGGTGCGGTGGCGAACACTCAAAAGAGGTCTGCCCGAAATCTCGGGAGGATGTGCCCAAGTGCGCCAACTGTACCGGCGCACACGTAGCTTGCTACGGAGGCTGTCCAACAAGGAAGGCCATCTTAGCAACTAAGAACCCATCACAGGTGGTCCAACCTTCTGCGACGGACAGCCCCCGGGTAGGCCCTGCCCCGGCAGGACCGACCCAGGGTTCAGCGTACGCGGCAGTGACCAGCAGAGCTGCGGGTAAGAATGTGGCGTCGCGCGTTAACAACACCGACACACACCCCAGTGCACAAAACACAAGCTCCAGTTACACAGCCAGCTCCCCTTCCTCCTAGGTCGGGTAAACGCCGACGTCCTCGGAGGCCTGCTACCGTCCCCGAAGCTCGCGGCGAGCGTGGGGATCCCACGGCTCCGGAGGTCGCGGTCAAAGTGGACCCGGTGCTACCGAGCCCTCCTGTCCAGCCACCTCCACAACAAACCACTACCCCTCCCACACCTCAGTTCCAGGACGTACTGGCGTGGTTGCAACAATTGTTGCAAAACCATGGCCAGAGGATCGCCGAACTGTTGGTAAGTTTCCTCTCTGCCAGCGACCAAACCAGCAAAATGGCCATAGCCATGGAGGGGCTCGCTTTGCTGACCACCGTCATCCGCACGACCCAGAATGGCGGATCAGACTAGGTCTCGTACCTCGTTTAGGTTCGCGTTCTGGAACGCGTGTGGCCTGGCCAGTCACGAGAATGCGCTCCACCATTTTGCTGGAGCGCATGCCCTAGACCTCATTCTGGTTTCAGAAACACATCTCCATCAGAACGTCACATCCCGACTCTAGGGCTATCACTGTCTCAGATCGGACAGCGTCGGCCGCCGTGGGGGCGGCACAGCGATCTTCGTGAAGAACAGTGTGGTCCACAAACCCATCCAGCTCCCTCCACTTCAAACCCTAGAGGCCACGGCCACTTGTGTCCACCTCGGAAGTACTGAGGTCCTGATGGTGTCTGCTTATCACCCACCTCAGAGGCAGTTCATTCCAAACGACTACCTGTCCATCCTTGCCCTACATCCTCATGCCGTTATTGCCGGGAACTTAAATGCTAAGCATCAGCGCTGGCATAGCGGCCCCCGTGCAGACGCTAGAGGCAACGACATCATCAGAATGGTAGACGCGGACCCTCAACTTAGAGTAGAGGGTCCCTGGCAACCTACCCATTACCCGCGAGGTCTAGGGCGGCCATCCGTCATAGACTTCGCAACCATCAAGCATTTTCCATACCATCTATCACTCACATCGGTCAACGAACTTCATTCAGATCATAATCCCGTGTTGGCCAACATTAACACCCAGGTTGCCAGTCATGAGGTCCCGATCCAACATCGGAACGTAGACTGGGACTGCGTCAGAAGTTGCTGTAATGGCTCCATCCCCGCCAACCCCAACATCACAGACATCCCAACCCTAGAGATTGCGGTCTCTTCCTTCACCTCTGTCGTGAAGCGAACGGTCCACAACCTCACCATCTACACCCCAGCTCCTCTTCATCCTGATGTCCTGCCTTTAGAGCTTCTTTTGCTCATCCGCCGCTCTTGGGCAGCTCGCAGGCGCTACCAGAGGCACCGCACGCCCCATCATCTAGCGGGTCTAAGGCGTTTACGCCACGAGGTTCGTCTCCGTCTACGCGGGCACCTAGTGCGCGCGTGGGAGGACACGATGACTCTTTTGAACCCGGAAGATGGCGACGTGTGGAAGATCGCCAAGCGACTCAGGAACCGAGGAGGTTCACACACCACATCTATCCAAGGCACCCGAGGCCTGGCCAAAGCAAATGTGTTTGCTGACTACCTGGAGAGGACTATGCGTCCTAGAGATGATCCGCAGGACCTAGACTTCTGCGACCGTGTCCGCCAGGAGGTACGTCGATACCTTCGACGTCCTCACGGGGAGGCGGATCGGCTTCCCATCATCAAACCAAGTGAACTCCAGGGCGTACTCCGGCGCCTCGACCGCAAAAAGGCTGCGGGGCCTGACGGGTTAACCCGTGCCATGCTCCGCCACCTTCCTTTCAAGGCCGTGCTCTTCCTCACTAAGGTCCTCAATATGTGCCTCGCCCTTAGTCACTTTCCACGCGAGTGGAAGGAGGCCCGGGTGATCTGCATATTGAAGCCAGGGAAAGACGCGGTTCATCCTGCCAACTACCGATCCATAAGTCTCCTGTCTGTACTCTCGAAAGTACTCGAGAGGCTTATCCTAGTCCGCTTGTCTCCCATCTTAGGGGACATTCAAGCCATCCCTCCCCATCAGTTTGGGTTCCGGCCTGGCCACTCAACATCTCAGCAGTTGCTGCGAGTGGTGGAGGCAGCCGCCCTGGGTTTCCCGGACAAAGCCTACACCGCCGCGGTTTCTCTAGATGTTGAGAAGGCTTTCTCTACGACCTGGCATGCCGGTCTCCTTCGCAAACTCATCCAACAGGAGCTACCCACACGCCTAATACACCTGCTACACTCATTTCTAAAACATAGATCCTTTGTGGTCGCAGTTGCAGGAACAAAATCCACACGAAGGCCAATCAGAGGCGGAGTCCCTGAAGGTTCTGTATTGTCCCCTACGCTGTTCAGCGTATATGTGGCCGATATTCCATCCGAGTAGCACGTTAACATAGCCCAGTATGCTGACGACGTGCTGCTATACTGTACAAATAAACACCCTCGAAGAACCTTTCTCCCCATACAGCGACACCTCCGCCTCATCCATGAGTGGTGTAGGAGTTGGCGATTGTCCATCAACCCGGAGAAAAGCCGCACCATACTTTTCACCAAACGCCGCTTTCCCGCCAACTTCCCCACATTCACTTACCTTCGCCGAAGGATAGAGTGGGTAGATTCCCTTACCTACCTGGGAGTAAAGCTCGACAAGGGCCTAACTTTTCGGGGACACATCAACGACCTATCAGCGCGGACCAGCGGGGCAATTGCCTCACTGTACCCCATGCTGCTGTCGGGGATGCCAATTCCCTTAAAGTTACGCCTCTTTCGGGCTCTCATTATCCCTATCCTCCTGTATGCCTGTGAAATCTGGGGCATGGCTGCAGACACCCACCTCCTGCGTTTGCAACGTATACAGAATAGAGGTCTTCGTGTAATCTATTCTGTATACCGTAGATTCCCTACGAGACTACTGCACGAAGCCTCGTCCCTCCCGTAAGTGGAGGACGAAATTAGGCGCCGGGCAACTAAATTCTACGACCAGTTTCCACAACATCGGAGCGCCCTGGTTAGGTCTCTTGGGGACTATATCCCTAGAGAACGCACGCTTGTGCGACACCGGGTTCCCCGCATGGCTTGCGGGCACCCCCGGTAACACAGGAGCTACCCCATCAACAGCGTAAGCTGAGCTCCTTACAGTCCTTCCAAGAGTAGATTGGAAGTCCAAAATGTTTCGCCAAATATCCATATTTGGACCACCCATCAGCAGTGCCCAACGGTAGTTGCATGCTGAAATTAACAACCGATGAGGAGCACAAATATGTGCTACCTCCTAACAACCCTCAATCCTCATTCTTCACCAGCCATCCTGTAACATCCTAATCCCGTCATACAGTGGTTAAGCCCTAAAAAGGCAGGTACACGAATGACACACCTCGGGCTGTTCTCAGCCTGCCATCTGGTAGTCTAGTCTAGTGTAACGGTCATTTTCATTCTGATAAAGGCCATGGAGTTTAGAATGGCCGAAAGCTCAATATTTTCAAACCTCACACGGCTGATCGCCCGTGAAACTGTAATAAATAAATAGAGCATATTTCTTGGCATATTTTCAAATTTTTAAGGGCATATTTGCATGCATAATTCAGTGTGTTTTAGGGCATGAACTTCCGAGCCCTAGTAATTAACTTAGGCCACCACAGGGCCACTCACAGGAGGGAATCATGGCACAAGCTGTGTCACCACGAACATTTTTTTGGAAGTGGAATTTAAAATTTGGGGAAATGCAAGTATATTGAAGGAAATTAACCCAGGTAATATAAATATGTTATAATTTTTAGTTCAATGTAGTGTTAACACAATTTTTAGGTTTAAAAAGGATAGTTTGAAGTATGTTCATACTATGTGGTATAACATGAAGTATGAAATTACTCTTTGGAAATGTATAAAAGGAACGATGACATCATAGATATGTATGTATACAGAAGTTCAGAACATGTCATCCTCTGTGAAGCAACCTTCATTAAAGAACACTGTACAGCTACGGCTGAAGTGATACCTAACCTGTTTTGAAGGTAAATTTATGCACTAGCCCATAGGGCTGTTCCTAAAGTAAATGAACTCCCTGATGCCCATAAACCTGTGGAGAGCTTTATTTTAAAACAAGTAACAACTAATAACTTTAATAGTTCTCTCACATGATAGTACAAAAGGTGTAGAGAAAACGATAAAGGATCTTGTCCCGGCATGCACTAACAAACTCACAAATTTGGTTTTAAGAAATCCTAGACATGAAGTTTTTGATTCTGTTACAGCATTGTTTCACTTACCTGAGTTAAAAATTGCTGTGGCAGATTCTTCTTTGGGAGACAAAACAAAAAATATCCAACTTTTTGTTAACATACACATTAATGATTTTGTTAATTGTATCTACAGCTGTTACAGGAGGAGGAGATGTAGGTTTATGATTGCTCAACTGCATGGTCATCGGCACCCTTAAAAGTAGTTCATGGCAAAAGCCAGATATGAACCTCAATTGAAAATGAAATGACTATTAAAAAGGAAAATATATACATAAATATACAAAACACAGTGGCAAAAGCCAGAATTAAAACAAAGAGATAAAGCTGTTAAAAGAGCATTTGATATATATATATATATGTTTCAAATCCTCAAACTCGTGTTACGCTGCTAAAAACTCTATCAACTGCCCACCAAGACCTCTACAAGCCTGGCAGGCAGCTGCAGAGAGTCTTGAAACTGCCCTACAGAGAAACACTCTAGCAGCACATGACAGACTGACAGAAGGTTGTTACACATCGGACAAAGAGCAGGCTCCTGTTTAAATAGGTAACCATGCAAAAAATTGCACTTGCCAATTTGCAACTGAGCCAAGTTAATCTCCTTGCGACAAATATGCGTGAAGAAGTTACCTAGTTTATCTAAAGTTCTTTCACTTCTCTAAGCTTATTACCGCAGAGAACTGACCACTCTTCATGCCAGCACTGCTCTCCGCACTTCAAGCCTAAGTCTTCCGTTAACTGTTGTTTCAACTATTTAAAGGAAGTTAAGCCCACAAACTTTAAAAGTGTGAGCTTTCTAGATCACATAGTTACTTAGAAAATGTTCCTTATATATGGTGCATTTTAACACTGTCAAGATAAGGCATTCTGTATCCCCTTAAGAATAGGTCACACAAGTGCTACCATGGACCTGTTTTGCATGGTGCCATGGGCCTGTTGGACCAATGTTTTCAGTAGGACCCTAAGTATCACACGTCCTTCGTGAGTCCATTGGCCTGGGATTTACTCTTGGTTCCATTTTAGGCAACAACCCAGCAGCTGTAGCTAGGGCTTAGAGGCTTGTCACCCAAATTGAATTCAATAAACAGGTCTAACTTGTTTTTTTAGTTTTAGCTGTGATTTAAACTTGTAAGATTTGATTTATAATATTTTAACCTTCTGATCTTTCACCTCTTAGTGTTTTAACTGTTTATTTCAACTTCATCTTTTAGCTTTTCACAGATTAACCTTATAGTTATGTGGCTGTTTTAGGTTTTAAGCTGACTTCAGACCCAAATAACCAAGATTTTGAAGCACAACCCACTCACTCACCCTATTTTCACTGGCTATAAACAGCTTCGCGTAAAGCTTCGACTAAAGATGAATATTCAATGTTTATTTTTAAAGGAAGTTTATCATCAGTTTCTTTAAACCCTTAATCATTGTCTACCTAATCAATTTTAAGTTAGACAAACAGTTCAATTGCTTGAAAATGCATTTATCAGGTTTAATTGCACATTGCTTAGATTTGAACAATGACTTACAACGAAATAATGTGGGTAAATGTGTAATTAACGTTTATCTCGATTAACAAATTAACGGGAGATTGATAGAAGTATAAGGTTAGCATAAATATTAGAGGTTTGATTAGAGGAAATAACGTGAAGATAATACATCAGTGTTTTATAATTATAGGCCGTTAGAGCCGTTAAAGATCCATTAATTGGCGTTTAAATTTAGTCATATTTTACATTTCATTTCTGTGTAACTTGATATTTGATGTGGTAGAGTCGATTCGTTATTTAAAATATCTGAATGGAATGGAAGAGTATCATTAGCCAAGTGCTAAGTAACTCTTATCAGCTTTGCATGGTTTCTGCGCAACAAATTTGCGTCGAATCAGGACCCTCTAGATTAGAATTAGTATGTAGGAGGTCCTGGTCGAATTCAGTGGATTTGAAGGGAGCGGAATGAACAGCGGGTCAACAATGTGCCAGTACGTCTTTCAGTCGCTCACCGCTCGAGCTATGTGATAAATGTTACTATAGTGAGTGAACTCATCTTGCTAAGTTGGATTTTACCGGTGCATCTCGCCAGTGTGTAAGCCTTTACGCCCTTTCTTCTAAAATATCTAGTGTATGCTGTCATCGATTCAAAATTCAAATATAATGTAGTTGGAAGCAACATTTTGAAGAAAGGCTTTTTTATGTTTGGCTGTTAATGAATTGGCTCATCAAAGCAGGAGGTACCAGCTAATAAGTCGCAGTGTGTTGCTTTCATATACAAACATTACTGCTAATAATTATTATACCTGCTTATTATGGTCGCTTGGGTGTAGTAAGATTTCGTATATCATTTCTAACTCTTACGATTTACCAGTTGTGTGAAAGTCATCCAGAACTCTAGAGATTTATTTGATATACTGTAATTCAGTTTAAAACTACAATTTGTGTTAAGTCGTCATACAGGAATGACTTAATATTGACGTAATGTTTTCAGCGTGTTTAGAAAGGCTAATACACTTTACTTAACGTCCTGTATCAAACAATTAGTTACAAATCGCCCCAGTCCAGATATTCTTTACATCGAACATTTTTTTTACTCTCTCAACTAAGTAGAGGAAGTATTGTATTCCACCCAAAAAGTTGATGTCGAGATTTCACCGCAAATATATATTTTGAGGTCTCCTGAATCTCCCTCTCCCCTACACCCTTCCCCCCCCCCCAAAAAAAAAAAAACCCTGGTAGGTGTTCGGCTATTGGGTTTAGTTCACCTTCTGTCGTGTAGAGGACGCTGTCGCTGTGCGGCGGCGGAGGGGAAATGGAGGGGAAGGGACTGTGTCAGTGGCGGTTGTCGGTCACGCACGGATGTCTTTACGACAAAATTTTATGAATTATTTATTCATTCATTCAGGCATTCATTTAGTTATTTAGGATATTATTATATTATTCCTTTCGATTTCAATTTCTGTATTACGTATATTACGTATATTAAGTCGGGGAGTTGTTGTATTTCACCAAAAAGTTCCATGTAGAGAATTCACCGGAAATATATGTTTTGAGGTCCCTTGAATAAAAAAATTGAATTTTTTTACAAAAGTTCACCGGAAATATATTTTTTGAGGTCACCTGAATAAGTAGATTAAAAACCAAAGTTGTTATTTATAATATATAAATATATAAATGCGACACGAAGATTTAAAAGAAAAGTTTTTCTTTAACCTAATCTACCCTTTACATGGAACATTTTTCTTAAGCTTTTATTGGCTTTATCACGTTTTTGTGAAATAAAAATGAAATTACAAGTCGTGTGGGAGCGTAGTAAAATCAATTCGTGCGCGTTAATACGGATATGGTGCGTAATAAACACTCGGAAGGAGTCGTAAAATGTGACAGTTAACCGTTCTTCTTCCTTACCTGATTACCCTCCCCCTATGTAGGACTTACAAGCCAGTGCTTAGGGTCAGACGCCTATCGGGGAGCACAGGAACCTATGGACCGGACAGAGTGAACACCTGCAAGCGGGTGGTCAGCCCAGCACCAGTATGATGATGAACAGGATGATATGAAATGCAGGCGAAATGCATGATTTGAAAGGTGATGATTGAGCAATTGGTAGAATTAGTGGCGAGGGAAACAGGAGAACCCGGAGAAAACCCGACCAGACGCCGCTTCGTCCACCACAAATACCACATGCGACTCCCTGGATTCGAACCCGGGCCGCCTAGGCGGTAGGCGAACGGTCTAACCGCTCGGCCACGGCGCCGCCTTATCAATTAACTCCAGACAGAAAATTCTGAGAAATTTCTGCTGCCAAGTTACATTCTTATTAAGTATCTATTCGTTGCACACTTTTACTTTTTTATCCAATATTTGAAATTCGGGTGTTCTAAAAACCTTACAGCTATAAGAAATGCATTTTAATGCAGAACATCTTATTTCAAGTTAAATGTGTTCAGGAGCACTCATAAAATATAAATTAATAGTAGAGGGAGATGGGTTTCTGAAGAAAATGTTGAAGTCCCCGCGCACTAGGGTGACCCAAGAGCCGTACTCTGCAATCGCTCGCCTCGCAAGGAAAATATGCCAAGTCCCCGCGTACACAAGGTTGGAAAACTTGAACTCTCCCTTTCACACACATTCTTCTGAGTGTTGCAAGTCAAAATGAAGCCCTGAATTTTATTGAAATGTCACTTTTCTTATTACACGATCTCTAGACATACAAAGGACCGAGAAAGTCACTTGAGTATACACCAAAACATTTATTTACTTTCTCTACTACCTACTTACTGTTACTTGGGGAAATATTATATTCCACTCGAAAATTCGATATTGAGATTTCACCGCAAATACTTGTTTTGAGAACCCCTGAATTACAAAATGAAAAGAAACACAAAGCATATTTTTCTGCTACTACCACTTAGTTGGGGAAGCATATTTCAACCTAAAAATTCGACATCGACATTTCACCAGAAATACGTGTTTTAAAACTCCCTGAATCTATAAAACAGCACGTTTTGGAAAGGGTCTGAGTGTGAGAGGTATCTCTCTGTTTTGAATACTCGCCGAACACACAAAAATGGTTTTCATGAGTATAAAGTTTTGTATAAGATATTTTCGTTTGTCATATACTGTTCACACACACACACACACACACACACACACACACACACACACACACACACACACACACACACACACACACACACACACACACACACACACACACGCACACACAATTTAAATGCAATATTTGGTTTCGGGTCGGCTTATCATACACGTTATGTTTAATTATTCACATAACATTGAAAAAAATTACAAGTAAAATGTCGGTGCTGGTTTTATATGCGTAAATACATGAGGATTTTATGTGGAATGTGACAGTTATAGTCAGGGCCCAGGTTTTTATCACATGTCGTAATTTTTGTTTGTGTTTTACTTTCGTGGAAAATATAAGCAAAGCACGATTTTATCAATGGTGTTAAATATTATACAGTTCTCATTGGTCATATGAAGTCATATTTGGCTTTTCTTTTTAATGCCTTTTGTCTTTTTCTTATCATTTTTATTTTCTCTAGTAGAGGAAGTATTGTATTCTACCCAAAAAATTCGATGTCGGGATTTCGCCGGAAATATTTTTGAGGCCCCCTGAATCCAAAACAGCATTTATAGAAAGAGGTGTGTGTGTGTGTGTGTGTGTGTGTGTGTGTGTGTGTGTGTGTGTGTGTGTGTGTGTGTGTCACTGTCACATTTTACGATTCCTTCCGAGTGTTTATTACACACCATATCCGCATTAACGCGCACGAAATGATTTTACTACGCTCCCACACGACTTGTAATTTCATTTTTCTTTCACAAAAACGTGATAAAGCCAATAAAAGCTTAAGAAAAATGTTCCATGTAAAGGGTAGATTAGGTTAAAGAAGAACTTTTCTTTTAAATCTTCGTGTCGCATTTATATATTTATATATTATAAATAACAACTTTGGTTTTTAATCTACTTATTTAGGGGACCTCAAAACATATATTTCCGGCGAACTTTTGTAAAAAAAATCAATTTTTTTTATTCAAGGGACCTCAAAACATATTTCCGCTGAAATCTCTACATGGAATTTTTTTGTGAAATACAACAACTCCCCGACTTAATATACGTAATAGAGAAATTGAAATCGAAAGGAATAATATAATAATATCCTAAATAACCAAATGAATGCCTGAATGAATGAATAAATAATTCATAAAATTTTGTCGTAAACACATCCGTGCGTGACCGGCAACCGCCACTGACACTGACACAGTCACTTCCCCTCCATTTCCCCTCCATTTCCCCTCCGCCGCCGCACAGCGACAGCGTCCTCTACACGATAGAAGGTGAACTAAACCCAATAGCCGAATACCAATTTTAGTTCCTTCCCCAAAGAGCTGATAAGCGTCTTGAGTTTGTCTTGTAACATCAGTTTACTGTTCTTCTTCTTTACCTGATTACCTTCCCCTTATGTAGGACTTACAAGCCAGTGCCTAGAGTCAAACACCTGTCGGGGAGCAGAGGAATAGAGTGAAGACCTGGAAGTGGGTGGTAAGCCAAGCACCAGGTATGAGAGTGACAAAGATGATATGAAATGCAGGTAAAATCGATGAATGGAGCAATGATAATGGAGCAATGGGTGGAATGAGTGGTGGGGGAAACCGGAGAAAACCCGCCCCGACATCCTCCACCACGAATATCACATGTGGGTCCCTGGGATCATACCCAGGTCGTATGCAAATGGTCTAGCCGCTCGGTCATGTTGGTGCCCTTAATTTAATTTGTATGAACTATTGTGTGCATAAGAATCTAGTTGTCAGTAAGTGCCAATAACCTTTGTGCATGAACTAAATATGAATGCTCTAAAAATTCTTTCAATTGAAGACGTTATACCAAGGCTGCTTTTGTCATTGCTTATCCAAACTAGATATCTCTAAAACCAAGAGCACCAACACTTCACCTACCCAAAGAAGAACTTGCACTACACCTTCTAAAATGTAGGCTGCCACACAAGCTATATGCAAATTTAGATCATAATCATCACTGTTTACTTCTTTTCTTCTGACCTGACTTTAATTTTTCTCTCGAGGCAAATGGAATGAATGAAACTATGGCATGTATAAGTCCTTTGATATTTGTAAGTAGCTGGTATTTACCTTTTCATGATAAGAGAAAAATGTGGGAGTGTAACCAAGCAGCTGGTACACTTATTAGTAAAGGTAGAGGTGTGTGCGTTTTTCCATAATGATACTGCACATGGACTTTACTGTTATCGCTCGCACATGTGAACAACCGCAGGTAGGTACAGCCTGACCATGAAAACTGCCTCATTGCAGACAACCTACAAGCATCATATGAACACTAAAGAACACCATCACTCCACGACAGCAGCTCACTAAGAGAAGAAACAAAACAGTCGCATTATGCTACACCTTGACCTTGCAGAGCAATGCTTCACTAGTTCGCAGTTGTTTTCTACTCTTGCTTCTAGTGGCAGTTGTTTGCACATTTGATGGCTGTGCTGTGCTTCTGACGTCATTCATACTCTGCGTCCAGCTAACTTGTATTGCATGCGAGCTCACATCTCTCTGGCCTTTACTTATTCAATTAAAATGAACCCTCTAATTAGAGGTCAGCCATACTAAATTAATTTTTATAATACCGAGCTGCAATTCCAGGCAACAGTAAATGACATGCCTAGGAAGCTCAGCATAAAGCACAGCACGTGTTCACTGTATCACTGCAATCCCTTCCATTCTGCACACATGCACAGGAAAACATTGGCCTTTCATCTGTTTTGTTTCAACTTCGTCACAGAAAACAAGGTTTCATTTGGTATGTGCTTTGTTTAGGGGGTTCACCTGAGCCTATCTCAACAATGTTAAAAAAGCCAATAAACATGTTCCTTTTTTTCAATAATCCTACAAAGTGTAGCGAGCTGAAATTTTTACCACATATTCTTGGAAGCATTTGTAAACTTTTAACATAGGCATTTTAAAGAAAGATTTCCCAGATATTTATTTACAATTTTTAAAGTTTGACATACATAAAAATTTGAAATTCTTCAGTCATAATTTTTTATTTTTGTCAAAAATAGCATTGTTAAGAAATCCCCATGTTGAAATAGCCAACCATACAAAGGGAATATGTGGTAAAAATGTAATTCTTGTACTTATGAAAGCTGGGTAAAAGGTACTTAAGTGTAAACAATTGTAAGTTTTTGGGAAATGGCTCTCAAAGTGGAAAAACATTCAAATCATACAGAGAGACCCAAAAACATCTAAACCGTTGCATGATGTTTTTCCACTGCACACACAGAAACGCGATATCGCAGGTGCTGTACAGAAAGTCATGAGGTTGACTTGTTTTTCTCTGCGCTGAAAGTGCAGTACTGAGCTGACATGATAACGTGTACTGTTTACTGGGAACTTGCGCGGTAGGTAATGGAGAGAGTGCACCTACTTCTTGGAAGTGTTGCAACTCCTCATGTGTGAAAACTGATGCCTGTCAGATATGTAGCATTTTGAAAATTAGTACAATGCCAGCATTTCTCAATGTGAACTATGGCGAGTGCTTTTTTAACTTAAAGCATAAAGTGTACAAGACAACTCCACACACCCTAGAAGAATTAAAACAAAATATCAGCCAGGAAATTGCGAGTGATGGATAGTTTCCTAAAGAGGTGCCAAAAATGTATGGACAACGATGGTGGTCTGTTGCAGTATCTCCTTTAATAACATTTGTTTTAAACCTTGTAGTTAGGAGTAGCCAGGGCCGTATTTACGTAAGGGCAAACCGGGCAATTGCCCAGGGCGGCACATTTTAGGGGGCGGCAAAATCACTGGAGAGCTGCACCAAAAAAAAAAAAAAAAAAAAAAAAAAAAAAAAAAAAAAAAAAAAAAAAAAAAAAGCATAGAAATGAAACATCAAGTTCCTTTTGATTCTGATTCTGGATAAATTTATAGAAGAACTGGACAACAGAGTTTCTTCCTACAAGGAATTCAGTGAACCATTTATGTTTTTGACAAATCTGAAGATGCTTAGTCCACTTGAAATTCAGGAAGCATCGTCCAGACTTCAGAAAGTCTACAGTTTGGATCTTGAAGATTCCGCATTTGTACTTGAATGCTCACACTTCAGAAGCTACATAGAAAAGAATGAAAATGTGACGCACTCTCTTACACAGCTGTAAGGTAACTGTCTAGAGAGTGTTTACCCAAACTTAAACAAATATACTTGAGCACTCCTGCTTCCAACTGCTCAACTGAGAAATCATCTTCTGTTCTAAGACGCATAAATAATTATGTAAGAACATCACAAGTGAAGGATCGACTTAGTTATCTTGATGTTCTTGCAATTGAATTTGACTTACCAGTGAAAATGGACTATAACGAACTCAAACTTGTTTGCAAATGACAGAGCAAGGAGGAAGCCTCTTGTTATTTAAACAGTATATGTTCTGACATCTAATAGGGGCTATTGCCTCTTTTATTGTAAGTTCTTTCTATTAAGATGTTCCTACCTAAATGTTAATAAACTCACTTATGGTGTTTACCACTCATACTTAAGTATCCAAAGTAGTGAAACCATTCTCTATGTTGTGAAAATTTAAGTAATATATGTATTGGCAAGTTGGGGGGGGGGGGGGCGGCAGCAATTTTTTTTTACCCAGGGACGTCAGAGGTCCTAAATTCGGGCCTGGGAGTAGCAAAGGGAGGGGAGATGGGTTAAGTCAGATTAACTATGCATTCGTAAAAGTGAAACCAAGGAAGTATAAGTGCAATAGGATACAGGGGGAGAAGGAAAGAAAAGGAGAAAATGTACTAAAACCTGTTAAATCTACAAGAAAAGAGAAACATAAAATCCACATTAGAAACAGAAATATATGGACAACAACTTAAAAGTCATAAAAAAGCAAACAGAATAAACTTTGGGATCACAGAAAACCAGCACTGACAGATAATTACATCAAATGCAATAGCCACTCAAACAGGCGGCTTTCAACAGTTTAACACATAGGCTCATGAACTACCAATTTGAGCACAGGAATACAAAGAAAAACATAATAAAATCATTGAAATAGTAGAAATAAATGGTTTGCAAAAATCTTTGATAGACAAAAAGGTCAACATACAATAAAAGAAAAAACTGTAAAAAGAAACAATCTTGTTCAACACAACAGGAGAGAAGATGTCCCAAAAATTTTACATATCACCCGCAGACTTGACAAATTCAAAAGGGATTTTACAGAACACAACATCCAATTGGCTCTAATCAACAAATACACCATAAAAATGTACTTAGCTCCATCACTAAAGATTATTTCCCTCCAAATAGAAATTCCGCAGCAGTCTACAGAAGGAACAGCTTCACCACCCAAGATTAGTCACTGTCTGGTTGATAATCAGGGAAACTAACCTTAGAAACATATTCTAGTAGCAGTAGTAGCAGTAGCAGCGGCAGCGGTGGCGGTGTCGGTGGCGGCGGCGGCGGTGGCGGTGGCGGCGGTGGCGGTGGCAGCGGTGGCGGCGGCAGCGGCAGCGGTAGCAGTAGCAGTAGCAGTAGTAGTAGCAGTAGTAATGATGATGATAATTAATAATAATAATAATGATAATGATAATGATAATGATAATGATACTGATACTGACAATGATACTGATGATGATGATGATGATGATGATGATGATAATAATAATAATAATAATAATAATAATAATAATAATAATAATAATAATAATAATAATAATAATAATAATAATAATAATAATAATAATAATAATAATAATAATAATAATAATAATAATAATAATAATAATAATAATAATAATAATAATAATAATAATAATAATAATAATAATAATAATAATAATAATAATAATAATAATAATAATAATAATAATAATAATAATAATAATAATAATAATAATAATAATAATAATAATAATAATAATAATAATAATAATAATAATAATAAATAGAATATAATAATTAATGATTAATAATAAGTTTATATTTTAAGTTCGCATATTTTGCAAAAAAAGTAAAATTAAGAGCAATGAAATGGTCTCATTTAGCTTTTCAGCTTGTATAAAAATCCAAATGTATACTAGGAATTACGTACATAATATGGAACACACAAAGAAATTAAATGAGCTTTCGTTTTTGAACCAACTTTGGTAGTGTCACTATAGGCTTTTTGACTTTCTCTACTACATAAGTAGGGGAAGTATAGTATTCCACCCAAAATTTTGATACTGAGATTTCACCAGAGATATAAATGTTTTGAGGCCCCTGAATCCCCCCCCCCCACAAAAAGGAGTATTTTTAGAAAAAGGTCCTACGTGTGTCTGTGAACAGTACAACTCAAATACGAAAATTCGTTTAAAAACCAAAGTTGGTATTAAATTTAATATCTTTCAAGGATGCAACACGAAGACTTTGAAGAAAATAGCCCCACCCTAAACTACCCTTTACATGGAAAATTTTTTGAAATGTTTTACGTTCTTGAAAATGGCTCAAACGATTTTGATTAAAATGACATATGTTTAAGGTATTTTTATGACAAATGAAATGCATATTTTGAATTTTCTGGCTATAGTCCATGTAGTCCTGTTTTCTCTGGCTGACCTCTGAATAACTCGTAAACCATAAGAGATAGACCAAATCTTACGGTACAAAAATGTAGATTTCGCTAAAACACAGAAGTTATGCCTGAATACATTTTTTTTCTAGAGAACCATTTCGGAGATATTCCTTCTTATTTGTGTCAGTTTCAGGAAACAAACTTCCGTCAAATGCATCGTTGTTCATTTTTTATGTTAGTCATGCAAATAGAACGGAATATCAAAGCTTTACAAGATTTGACTAACGCTCAAAGCCTACTTTGTTCCCATATTCCCCTTGCACCTAAAAGAAAATAAACAATAAGATAATTTGTACAAATGTTTATCTCAACTAACACGAAGAAGATATACGAATAAGAGTTTGTAAGAATGGTTAGTACAAGAGTAGAGAAAGTCATGTGAGTGTAATGCGTCAGATTTTTTAATTCTGTAATGTCATTTGTACCCCTGTCTCTGTTAACTCTTTTCACACTGATGGTTTTGTATTCCTTTAGGATGTTCTGTAAAATATTTTGAAAGGCTTGTTGTTCTCAGAATGCATTATCTTAATGTCTGACACACATTTTCTCCTTATTCTTTAAGGTTGTAGTTTTTGCCCAAGGAATTTGCAAAATGCTTGAAACTGGTAAGCAGTAAGAGATTGACAAAATCTTACTACACAAACAATGTAGGTCTTGTTAAAACACACTTTATGTCTGATGCACTTTTGTTAAGCGAACCATTTCGAGATATTCCTTATTATTTATAGGAATTCTGACACAGATGCAGAGGTAAATGTAGACTATAAACAAAGGGGACACCACAATGAGCTAACTGTTGAGACTATTGCATGTTAGACCCTGGGAGATTGGGATGAAATGAGAGCACTCTATGGACATGTTGGAACCCGGGCAAATAGCATGAACCAAAGTGAAGGTCCCTAATGTGTATTGCAGATTCATCTTGACAATTAGCCACATGAGTTCTGACAGCAGTCTACTTCATCACACCACCCACTCGTCCATCTTCATATCGGACATTCCCGTTTTCATCTTTTCCATTCCATAGTTGTAGCGGAATATATTAGATGATGGTTCACGTTGGGTCGTCCTTTGATGCGGAATGGTGATGTTTGCTCCGGCTAGTTCAACATGAGTTTTCTTTAATCCAGGGTATGCGTAGGTATTTTTTTTTATAGATCACCCCAGAAGAACTTTTGTATATTATTTATTTTTCACTCTTGACACTTTCGGGAGTTATGCCGACTTTCGATACATATAGATACTCGCAGAGCTATCGCACTCACGTGTGTACACCTCCAAGTCCGCTACCGGTCTGGGGCGAGTGATCACGCTTCCTGGCGTCCCCACGCTAAGAAAACGTTCTCTCCGATTTTAAATTTCATGACGTCATCCAAAAGAAAGCCTCGTATCCAAAATGCTATTTCATTCCTTTTCCCAATTTATAAATGTCCCTTTCTATTAAAACATGTTCTTTTTTTTTTTGAATTTCGAATATCTAGTTACCTTTTTATGATTAAACGATGTTTTCTTTATATTTTATTAAACATATCGCGCGACTTTTAGGATTGGCAGACCTGAATTTTGACCGTGAATTTAAACTATGTGGTATGACGTCATGACTCGTTAATTTCAAACCAATAATGCGTTTATCCTACAAATTTAACGAATATTATTTACTCATATCTTGCTCACCTTACAACACTTCCTCCTCTATTATCTATTTATGTTATTACTCAACACTTATCGCAAATCTCACATCCGGCAATTAAACTAAAACGTGTCTTTATCAAGCCCATTCGATTTGAAATCTAAATTTCGGTATCATAGTTTATATTTTTCAATTCGGCTTTCATATTTGTTTCATCTGCCGCATTCCGGAATGCATTACATTTCGCATCATGCCCATCTTGGCTAACATTTATTTCATTGTCGTGGTATTCGCCGCTCTCCTGACGCCAATTGTGACAACTTTACTTTTTAACTACTTCTTTATTTTTTATTAAAACATCGGAACGACAATAATCAAAAGCACTGTTGAACGAAAAATGAGTAGAAAATACGTGTGAATGTTATACGTTGCACTTAAATTTCAAATGTATGGAAAAGTGTATGAAACGTTTGTAGAAGAGGGAGTAGTGTGTTCTGTAAAAGAAAAGGGCATAGAGAAAACCATATGAACATAATACGTTGCGTGGTAAAAAGATTGCATAAAAACCTTCGCCATGAAAAAATGCTTAGATATGCCAATTTTCATGGCGATTGGTCAACCGGCTTTGGAGTTGATTCATTCTTCAACATACAATATACATACATACATACATACATACATACATACATACATACATACATACATACATACATACATACATACATACATACATACATACATACATACATACATACATACATACATACATACATACATACATACATACATACATACATACATACATACATACCTACCTACATACCTACCTACATACATACATACATACCTACATACATACCTACATACCTACATACATACATACATACATACATAAATACAAACGTACGTACATACATACATACATACATACATACATACATACATACATACATACATACATACATACATACATACATACATACATACATACATACATACATACATACATACATACATACATACATACATACATACATACATACATACATACATACATACATACATACATACATACATACATACATACATACATACATACATACATACATACATACATACATACATACATACATACATACATACATACATACATACATACATACATACATACATACATACATACATACATACATACATACATACATACATACATACATACATACATACATACATACATACATACATACATACATACATACATACATACATACATACATACATACATACATACATACATACATACATACATACATACATACATACATACATACATACATACATACATACATACATACATACATACATACATACATACATACATACATACATACATACATACATACATACATACATACATACATACATACATACATACATACATACATACATACATACATACATACATACATACATACATACATACATACATACATACATACATACATACATACATACATACATACATACATACATACATACATACATACATACATACATACATACATACATACATACATACATACATACATACATACATACATACATACATACATACATACATACATACATACATACATACATACATACATACATACATACATACATACATACATACATACATACATACATACATACATACATACATACATACATACATACATACATACATACATACATACATACATACATACATACATACATACATACATACATACATACATACATACATACATACATACATACATACATACATACATACATACATACATACATACATACATACATACATACATACATACATACATACATACATACATACATACATACATACATACATACATACATACATACATACATACATACATACATACATACATACATACATACATACATACATACATACATACATACATACATACATACATACATACATACATACATACATACATACATACATACATACATACATACATACATACATACATACATACATACATACATACATACATACATACATACATACATACATACATACATACATACATACATACATACATACATACATACATACATACATACATACATACATACATACATACATACATACATACATACATACATACATACATACATACATACATACATACATACATACATACATACATACATACATACATACATACATACATACATACATACATACATACATACATACATACATACATACATACATACATACATACATACATACATACATACATACATACATACATACATACATACATACATACATACATACATACATACATACATACATACATACATACATACATACATACATACATACATACATACATACATACATACATACATACATACATACTTACATACATACATACATACATACATACATACATACATACATACATACATACATACATACATACAGACAGACAGACAGACACACACACAGACACACACACACGCGCGCGCACACAGACACAGATATACACACATACATACATACATACATACATACATACATACATACATACATACATACATACATACATACATACATACATACATACATACATACATACATACATACATACATACATACATACATACATACATACATACATACATACATACATACATACATACATACATACATACATACATACATACATACATACATACATACATACATACATACATACATACATACATACATACATACATACATACATACATACATACATACATACATACATACATACATACATACATACATACATACATACAGACAGACAGACAGACATACATACATACATACAGACATACCTACATACCTACCTACATACCTACCTACATACCTACATACCTACCTACATACATACCTACATACCTACAGACATACCTACAGACATACCTACATACATACCTACATACATATAAGGTTGGCGACGACGCAAATAGTGAATACTAGAATTTTGTGCTCATCATCTTATATTTAAGTGTATTCACCGTTAGTTTCGTAAAAGTTTTTGTCTCATTTGATTAGTTATTGTGTTGGAGTGTTGTGTTATTGTTCGTGAATACGGGGATTATTTCTGTGAATAAATATAAGCAATTTTAATAAGGACTTTCGCATGGTCAAGGACTTGATTCCTAAATGTTCTAGGAGGCCTTGGTGTGAATTTTAAAGAAACATCAACATTTTAATTTAATTGATTTGTACTCTAAGGAAAGGATCATTTTAAGTGAAAGCTCGGAAGAGAAATACATCTTTTGTGCCTGAATTGTTCTCAAGATGACCAATGAAATAAAAGATGATTTGGATATTGCTCTCCAAACATTAGTGAGCATAACTGAGATAAGCAAAAATCTAAAGAAAGAACTCAAGAGCCGTATCCTTGAATCTGTAAGTACAATAAGAAATGTTTGCATAAAATTTGAAAGCGATATAGCATTGAAGAATTCAAAAATTAGTGAATTAGAAAGTAAAATAGCGAAACAGAACGCTGAATTACAACGCGATGCTATGGTTGGGGCAAAATCGTCAGGCAGACAGTTGTTGCCAAGTTCGGAGGGCGGTGGGATCCAACGCCATATGAAATCTTCTAATCAAACACGGAATCTCTATTCCGAAATAGTTGCAAATGCAGGGAAAAGAGAAAAGCGATATAAAATGTTCATTAAATCAAAAAGTGACCAATCTAGTGAGGATGTTAAGAAAATAATAAAGACAAATATTGATCCAAGAAATGTAAAGGTTGGGGTCTGCGCTTTAAAATCTTTAAATGATGGAAGAGTAATGATACAAACCAATAGTGAAGAGGAAGTACAAAGATTAACAACAGCCATTAATGAAAAATGTAGCGAACTGTTGGAGGCAAAAATCCCCAAATTATGGGATCCTAGCCTAGTAATTTATAACATCCCAGAAGAGATTACTATAGACAATGCGGAAGAAATTATTATTGCACAGAACCCCTGTTTTAACCTCAATACAGGAGATCTAAAACCAAAGTTTATAATAACAAATAGGAAAAACTCACGTCACTTGGTTGTGTCGGTGAGCGCTCAAATAAGAAAGCAACTGGTGCACAACAAGCTGAAGATTGGATGGCTCATTTGCAACACAGAGGATTATATCAAAGTTAATCGCTGCTACAAATGTTGCCGTTATTTCCATAAAGCAGGCAATTGTAAAGGAGAGGAGACCTGTGCCCGTTGTGCAGGGAAGCATAACATAAGGGACTGCAAGGCAGCAGATAATGAACTGAGATGTGTGAACTGCATTAATCATAATAAATATAATAAATATGCAAAAAATAATGAGAATCACTCAGCGTTAGATAGGAACTGTCCATGCCTACAGGTTGCCACGGAGAGATATAAAGAAAATATCAATTACTAAAATGGCTAACACAAGGAAAAATACATATAACAAGAAAGCGTACAATAACACCGTCTCACTGAACTGCGTGCAGATTAACCTAAAACACAGTAAAGCAGCGACTTACAACCTGGAAGATTTCATTGAAAAGAATAAAATAGACATAGCCTTTGTACAAGAACCCTACACAATAAACAATCAAGTTAAAGGGCTTCCTCATAAATATAAAACTTTCAGCTGTGGAAACGGCACAAAGAGAGCTGTCATTGTGGTCACCAATAAAGAGATTGACGCTATTTTAATAAAGCAGCACTCAGACGGAGATAACGTAGTACTAGAAATCACCCGAGGCAATCTAACCTTAACAGCCGCTAGCAGCTATCTAGATATCAATGATGACATTAATAAAAATATATTACAATTAGAAGCAATCACAGAATTCGCTAAAGGAAAGTTTTTATTAATGGCCATGGATAGTAATGCAAGGTCCAAGACTTGGCACGACACAATAACAAATAAGAGAGGGGAAAGGCTCGAAGAATTTGTAATAAGCAACAACCTACATATCATCAATGACAATATAGAGATAACAACGTTTGAGTCATCCTTAGGATCCAGTAACATAGATTTAACAGTCACTAACAACAATATGTTGAAACTTATACATAACTGGATGTGCCTAGACGATGAAAACTGCTCCGACCATAGGATGATTACATTCCAGATAAAATACAGAAATGATCAAATCAACTACAACAATTTCATAGGGACTAGATATATAGTCCGGGAAGAAAATTACAACGAATTTAACAATAAGTTTCTAGAAGAACTTAAGCTTAAATTTGGAGTACAAATAACAAGTAATGACATGGAACAAGTGGATGATATTCTACAGGGAATTGTGTCTATGGAAACAGATATAGAGAAAATAATATATAAATTTGAAGGAGCCATAACTGCAGCATGTCACAAATCCTTTAGAACATGTAAGCCAAGAAAGAAAGCTGCTGAACACAAACCAGTTCCATGGTGGTCACAGGAGTTGACAATAATGAGGAAGAAGACTACTGCAACCAGAAGAAGGTACCAAAAAATAAAAAACAATGAAAATGAGAGAGAACGACGCAAGCAGCTATACACCCAAGAGAAAAGAAGATATGAGTCGTCAATTAAAAGGGCGAAATATGAGTCGTGGAAAAACTATTGTAATGTTACAACGACATCGAACCCGTGGAATGCAGTTTACAGATTGTCATCTGGGAAGATGAAACAAAACATTACCTTGTCAACCTTAAGGAAACCCGATGGCACATATACCAGTGACTTGAAAGAGACTATGAGTGTCATGATGGATTTATTTGTGCCGATTGATGATGTGAAAGAGGACAATGATCACCACCGACAAATCAGGCACAAAATAAAGGAACAATTAGAAACCCGGGATGATACTCCATTTGCAACAGCAGAAGTAGCCTCTATTATAGATAATATGAACACCAAAAAAGCTCCAGGAGAGAACGGCATCACTGCAGAGATACTTCGATTAGTGTTCAGACTAGTGCCCAAACTGACCACAGCTATATATAACGGCTGTCTAAGAAGAACCTATTTCCCCAGTGCATGGAAACACGCTAAAATTATACCAATTATTAAAGCCGGCAAAGAGAACTCCGATGAGGTAAGCAAATATAGGCCAATAAGCTTATTAAATGTTCCAGCCAAAGTGTTAGAGAAACTACTAATACAACGGATAATGCACCACATACATAGTAACAACCTTATGAACAAAAACCAATTTGGTTTCACACCACAAACCAGTACAGTCGACGCTCTGATGTACCTCAAACAAATAATCCTAGACATCCTAAAGAAAGGTCAACAAGCTGCCCTTATCAGCTTAGATGTTAAAGGTGCGTTTGATGCTGCATGGTGGCCTAGCATCCTGGCTTCATTGGGAGAGTTCAGTTGCCCACAGAACCTTTATGATCTCTCCAAAAGCTATTTTAATGGAAGGAGTGCTACTTTTTCAGCTAACAGCATATCCATAAAGAGGACAATCACCAAAGGATGTCCACAAGGTTCCTGTAGCGGTCCGGGTTTCTGGAATATACACTATAACTCACTTCTGAATTTAGAATATAGTAAAAACACAAAGGTCATCGCCTTTGCAGACGATGTAATGTTGGTTATTAAAGGAAGTAGCAGCCTTGAAATAGAAAATTACGCTAACATCGAATTGCAGAAAATATCGAGATGGGCCAGAGACAAAAAAATCGTCTTCAATGAGCAGAAGTCTACAGTGTTAGTAATTTCGAGAAGAAGACCATTGCCTGAGCGAGTACTCAAGATATACTTAAACAATAAGCAGTTACTACAGACAGAAAGCTTAAAATATTTGGGCATAATTATTGACCATAGACTCAACTTTACTCGGCATATAGAATACGTTAGCGAAAAAAGCATAAAACTAATTCATGCACTGGCCAAATCCGCAAAAATAAATTGGGGACTAAATAGTGATGTGATGAGAATTATATATAAAGGGGCTTTATTGCCCATTCTGACGTACGGGGCACCTGTATGGGCAGAAGCAATCAACAAAAGATATAACAAACTCAAGCTACAAAGAGTCCAAAGACTTATTAACATAAAAATAACTAAAGCATATCGCAGTACGTCATCTGAAGCACTATGCATTCTGTCAAAAAACACTCCCATAGGGATACATATTCGGGAGATTGCGAGATTATATGAAAGCAAGAAAGGGAACCAGGAAGGAATTACGATTGATACAGCAGAGCATTACGCAACGTGGCCTCATCCAGCAGAAATAATCAAGATCAAAGAGAAACCCAATGATCAAACCCATTTAGTAGACATTTTCACTGATGGAAGTAAGGAAGATTCGGCAGTTGGATCCGGAATTGCTATATTCATAGACAAAGTACTAGTCCACCAACTACAATATAAATTACACAGTAGATGTTCTAACAATCAAGCAGAGCAGTTCGCAATTCTCAAAGCCCTTGAACACCTTGAACATCTCCAACTACAGCATGTTCAAAAAACAGCTGCTTTACACACTGACAGCAGAATCACTCTTGATTCATTACGGAACTCTAACAACCATCTTCACCTTATTGAACAAATAAGAAAACAAATAAGGCAACTAGAAGCACACAGCTGGATTATCTACTTCACATGGGTCAAGGCTCACGTCGGAATTGAAGGGAACGAGCTGGCTGACCAACTGGCGAAACAGGCAGCGAACAACAAGGACCTACCAGTTAGTTTCGACAGAATACCCGTGAGTGACATCATGAGAAAGCTACATGAAGAAAGTGTGAATCAGTGGGAAAGTGAGTGGCGAAACACCAAAAATGGAGCAGTGACTAAATCTTATTTCCCCACAGTGGCAGATAGATTACGACTTAAATTTCCACTTACTGGTAAAGTCACAACCTTCCTAACCGGACATGGCAGACCTAATTCTTACTTTTACAGATTTAAGATAAAGGACTCTCCAATGTGCTCCTGTGGAAGAGCAGAACAGACCGTAGTACACGTTTTATTTGAATGTCCAAAACTTGACAGAGAAAGAATCAAATTCAAGAAAGCTATGTTAAGCAAATATGGAAAATGGACATTCCAACAACATAAATTAGTAACGGAATATACAACTGAATTTATTGAATACCTAAACACAATAGAACTGGATAAACTCTAGAGTGCAACTAACGATATCCCATAAGTAAAACTATGTATTAGTATATTTATTAAGCATGTACTATAATGGCATGTAGTATTACGTTTTTTGTAATGGAACATGCCGAAAATAAAGAATGTTTATATTAAAAAAAAATACCTACATACATACCTACCTGCCTACCTACCTTCCTGGATACCTACCTACACCCCCTACCTGCTTGCCGGCCTTCCGAACCGACCCCGACCCCGACCCCGACCCCGACCCCGACCCCGACCCCGACCGACCGACCGACCGACCGACCGACCGACCGACCGACCGACCGACCGACCGACCGACCGACCGACCGACCGACCGACCGACCGACCGACCGACCGACCGACCGACCGACCGACCGACCGACCGACCGACCGACCGACCGACCGACCGACCGACCGACCGACCGACCGACCGACCGACCGACCGACCGACCGACCGACCGACCGACCGACCGACCGACCGACCGACCGACCGACCGACCGACCGACCGACCGACCGACCGACCGACCGACCGACCGACCGACCGACCGACCGACCGACCGACCGACCGACCGACCGACCGACCGACCGACCGACCGACCGACCGACCGACCGACCGACCGACCGACCGACCGACCGACCGACCGACCGACCGACCGACCGACCGACCGACCGACCGACCGACCGACCGACCGACCGACCGACCGACCGACCGACCGACCGACCGACCGACCGACCGACCGACCGACCGACCGACCGACCGACCGACCGACCGACCGACCGACCGACCGACCGACCGACCGACCGACCGACCGACCGACCGACCGACCGACCGACCGACCGACCGACCGACCGACCGACCGACCGACCGACCGACCGACCGACCGACCGACCGACCGACCGACCGACCGACCGACCGACCGACCGACCGACCGACCGACCGACCGACCGACCGACCGACCGACCGACCGACCGACCGACCGACCGACCGACCGACCGACCGACCGACCGACCGACCGACCGACCGACCGACCGACCGACCGACCGACCGACCGACCGACCGACCGACCGACCGACCGACCGACCGACCGACCGACCGACCGACCGACCGACCGACCGACCGACCGACCGACCGACCGACCGACCGACCGACCGACCGACCGACCGACCGACCGACCGACCGACCGACCGACCGACCGACCGACCGACCGACCGACCGACCGACCGACCGACCGACCGACCGACCGACCGACCGACCGACCGACCGACCGACCGACCGACCGACCGACCGACCGACCGACCGACCGACCGACCGACCGACCGACCGACCGACCGACCGACCGACCGACCGACCGACCGACCGACCGACCGACCGACCGACCGACCGACCGACCGACCGACCGACCGACCGACCGACCGACCGACCGACCGACCGACCGACCGACCGACCGACCGACCGACCGACCGACCGACCGACCGACCGACCGACCGACCGACCGACCGACCGACCGACCGACCGACCGACCGACCGACCGACCGACCGACCGACCGACCGACCGACCGACCGACCGACCGACCGACCGACCGACCGACCGACCGACCGACCGACCGACCGACCGACCGACCGACCGACCGACCGACCGACCGACCGACCGACCGACCGACCGACCGACCGACCGACCGACCGACCGACCGACCGACCGACCGACCGACCGACCGACCGACCGACCGACCGACCGACCGACCGACCGACCGACCGACCGACCGACCGACCGACCGACCGACCGACCGACCGACCGACCGACCGACCGACCGACCGACCGACCGACCGACCGACCGACCGACCGACCGACCGACCGACCGACCGACCGACCGACCGACCGACCGACCGACCGACCGACCGACCGACCGACCGACCGACCGACCGACCGACCGACCGACCGACCGACCGACCGACCGACCGACCGACCGACCGACCGACCGACCGACCGACCGACCGACCGACCGACCGACCGACCGACCGACCGACCGACCGACCGACCGACCGACCGACCGACCGACCGACCGACCGACCGACCGACCGACCGACCGACCGACCGACCGACCGACCGACCGACCGACCGACCGACCGACCGACCGACCGACCGACCGACCGACCGACCGACCGACCGACCGACCGACCGACCGACCGACCGACCGACCGACCGACCGACCGACCGACCGACCGACCGACCGACCGACCGACCGACCGACCGACCGACCGACCGACCGACCGACCGACCGACCGACCGACCGACCGACCGACCGACCGACCGACCGACCGACCGACCGACCGACCGACCGACCGACCGACCGACCGACCGACCGACCGACCGACCGACCGACCGACCGACCGACCGACCGACCGACCGACCGACCGACCGACCGACCGACCGACCGACCGACCGACCGACCGACCGACCGACCGACCGACCGACCGACCGACCGACCGACCGACCGACCGACCGACCGACCGACCGACCGACCGACCGACCGACCGACCGACCGACCGACCGACCGACCGACCGACCGACCGACCGACCGACCGACCGACCGACCGACCGACCGACCGACCGACCGACCGACCGACCGACCGACCGACCGACCGACCGACCGACCGACCGACCGACCGACCGACCGACCGACCGACCGACCGACCGACCGACCGACCGACCGACCGACCGACCGACCGACCGACCGACCGACCGACCGACCGACCGACCGACCGACCGACCGACCGACCGACCGACCGACCGACCGACCGACCGACCGACCGACCGACCGACCGACCGACCGACCGACCGACCGACCGACCGACCGACCGACCGACCGACCGACCGACCGACCGACCGACCGACCGACCGACCGACCGACCGACCGACCGACCGACCGACCGACCGACCGACCGACCGACCGACCGACCGACCGACCGACCGACCGACCGACCGACCGACCGACCGACCGACCGACCGACCGACCGACCGACCGACCGACCGACCGACCGACCGACCGACCGACCGACCGACCGACCGACCGACCGACCGACCGACCGACCGACCGACCGACCGACCGACCGACCGACCGACCGACCGACCGACCGACCGACCGACCGACCGACCGACCGACCGACCGACCGACCGACCGACCGACCGACCGACCGACCGACCGACCGACCGACCGACCGACCGACCGACCGACCGACCGACCGACCGACCGACCGACCGACCGACCGACCGACCGACCGACCGACCGACCGACCGACCGACCGACCGAGTGTGCGATAATAAAATAAAATAAAAAGTTAAAATTGGGATGAAATTAAGTAAAATTAGCAGAAGCGAAATAAATAAATAAAATAAATTAAGAAAATATGAAATGAAATCAATAAAATAAGGCAACAACGAGATGAAATGAATTAAAACAGTAAAAATGGAATAAAATTAAATCATATAATAGCACAGGTGAAATGAAATCAGAATATAAATGGTAAAAATTAAGAGAAACGAAATGAAACAAATTAAATGAAATATAAAGGTAAGAATGGACAAATGAAAGAGTTTAAAAAATAAGATCTGATGTGTTGCATTCACATGACTCTCTCCTGTTGTACTAACTATTCTTACAAACGTTTATGCCTATATTGGTTTGTATTGTTTGAGATAAACAGGTGCAGGAATTATTTTATTTTTTATATCTTTGTAGGTGCAAGTGAAATTTGGGAACACAGTGGGCTTAGGGCATGGTAGAGAACGTAAAGAATTAGTCTAAACGAAATAAAATTAAAAAGTAGAAATAAATGGTAAATTAAAAAGAGTAAAAGCCATATAACTTAAAAATCTTATGTGTTGCACTCACATGACTTTCTCAACTCTTGTACTAACCATTCTTACAAACTCTTATTCCTATATCTTCTTCGTGTTAGTTAAAATAAACATTTGTACAAATTATCTTATTGCTTATTTCCTTGTAGGTGCAAGGGGGATATTGGAATACAGTAGGCTTTGTGCGATAGTCAAATCTTTTAAAGCTTTGAGATTCCGTTCTCTTTGTACACGTAACATATAAAAAAAATTAACAACGATGATCGATTTCACGAAAGTTCCAAGTTTTCCGAAACTCACACATATAACAAGGTATATCTCCGAAATGGTTCACCCTACAAGAAAATTTATTGAGACATAAATTGTGTATTTTGGCAAGATCTACATTTTTTGTGCAGTATAATTTGGTCTATCTCTAACGGTTTACCAGTTATGCAAAAGTCGTCCAGAGTAAATACGACTACAGGCGCTATAGCTAGAAAATTCAAGATATACATTTCATTTGTCATAAAAATATCTCAAACATATGACATTTTAATCAAAATCGTTAGAGCCATTTTCAAGAAAATCAAAATTTTCGAAAAATTTTCCATGTAAAGGGTAGTTTAGGGTAGGGCTATTTTCTTCACAATCTTCTTGTCACATCCTTGAACGACATTAAACTTAAATACGAACTTTGGTTTTTAACCGACATTTCGTTTTTGAGCTATGCTGTGCACAGCCTGACAGACTGACAGACACACAGACACACACACGGACCTTTTTCTAAAAATGCTTTTTTTTGGATTCAGGGGGCCTCAAAACATGTATTTCCGGTGAAATCTCGACTTGGAATTTTTGGGTGGAATACAATACTTCCCCTGCTTACCAGTAGAGAAAGTAAAAATGTAAAGATGAAATGAAATAAAATGAACTAAAAATAATATCAAAATAAAATAAAATCCTTTATGGCTCTTGAAACTCTAATATTGCAAAGCAAGCAGCAGGCTGTTTTCATTATAAACTCCTTAGATTTAGGTACATTCGCACATCTGTTCCCTTTATACTACTGCATAAAATTATATTGATGCAGAACGAGGAGAATTCTGCAAGCAGAATAGCGACCGACCTTTTATTTATGTTCTCTATAAATACTACAAACACAAATACTCTATTTCTGATATTTTGCGGCACTTACCTTTTGCTGTATGCTACTCGTATTTGCTGCCTCCGATTCGATGCATGAGGTATTAACATTTTCCTGCGCTCATCCAGAGGAAAACGTCGCCATGTTGATTCGCCCTAGTAACGGATAGAATTGTATTACTCATGTAATGAGATGCTGCAGTTTTACATTAAATTTAATTTTGAAAGTAGCAATACAATCATATAACTGAAATGTATTAGGGTTAACTCATCTGTTTTAATTCATACATGAAACACGTTATATGTTGTTACATTTAGAATAAATCTGTCAAATAATCGTCATTCCAAATTGTGAATTTTCCAAACTCTGTCCGCCAAGGGATTTCAGTTTTTAATACCTATAATTCTGTAAACGAAACCTGAGTAATTGAGAATCTATGGTTATGAAATGATTGTGGATGGCTGAATATATCGGTTGTCAGTCAAGTTAATGCTGTTTTCTTCACAAACTCCTTTTCTTTTTGTTTCATGTTAATCGCGTTATACGTTAACAGAAATTAATTTACAGCAAGTTTAAGAATTATGCAAAGTTAATTAAATCTTGAAAAAACGGGTTTTTATAATTATACTGGTTTTGAAACTATGCTGTTCGAATTCAATCATAAGAAAGAAAAATACGATGCCCTGCCATTTCAAAAGCGCAAGTGAAGTAGTGAAATGTTTAAAACGATAGCAACGTATATCTCGCCAATTATTAGTACTGTAAAAATATATGTAGATATTTGAATTAAGTTATATGTTACATAGAGATGTACAGAATTTGTGTGTAACGCGTTGCGAACGGCGTAAAGTTATAAACGAAGAAATCAGAGGGAAGCTGACTTAACGGATTATTCGCAGAGTATTCAATTTGCCTATACTTGCATTATAAATGTTAATATGAGTAGAGATTTGAAATGTGTTACTACGCAGAGCAATATTTAGCCAGTATTAATGAAATCCGTTTAACCTTGCCATATGGATTTATTAACTCCAATAGTTCTTAGATTTTAAAAATATGGCTTCAAACATTAACATTAATAAATGGAAAGTAATAATCAATAATCATTTTTCTATCTGCAATTAACTTTTTAGTGTACAACGGCTATGTATGTACATACTTATGACTTCCAAAACGTGAGTATGTTAATCGCAATTTCATTTCCCGGTTCAGTTAGTTTTTCTCATAAATATTACACATAAATACCTTCATTCTTGTATTGTGCAGTGAACCCTTTCTGCTCTTTTGGAGACACAACATTTGATTTTCTGCTTTCGATGTAATACTTAGCGTTGTAGATCTTGTGTTCATCTTCAAGAGAAAAATTTCTGGTGTTGATTCACCTGGACAACGTTACTCGTTTGTTTAGTGTGACGTCATGCTACATTTTAACGTGTGAATTCTCAAGCGAACAATTGAATGACATAATAACGTTATGGCATATTAGGAAACCTTGGCACTGAAACTTGTATTTTGTATAATTTTACAGATATGAAATCAATACTTTGCACACTTAAGGGAGTTTATGTTATCAACTGCGACACAAAGTTCAAGCACAATCTCTTTTATAGTTTTCAGGCAGTTAATTATTAAATTTATTCACAATGCAAAAATGCTTGAACATTAAAAATACTTCATGCGCATCAAAAAGTAAAATAACACATTTTATTATTTTATAAACTCTAATTGCACAAAAACAGCATCCATTGCTCTTCCTCTTCCTCCTGCTCCTCTTCCTCTTCCTCTTCCTCCTGCTCCTCTTCCTCTTCCTCTTCCTCCTGCTCCTCTTCCTCTTCCTCTTCCTCCTGCTCCTCTTCCTCTTCCTCTTCCTCCTCTTCCTCTTCCTCCTGCTCCTCTTCCTCTTCCTCTTCCTCTTCCTCTTCCTCTTCCTCTTCCTCTTCCTCTTCCTCTTCCTCTTCCTCTTCCTCTTCCTCTTCCTCTTGCTCTTGCTCTTGCTCTTGCTCTTGCTCTTGCTCTTGCTCTTGCTCTTGCTCTTGCTCTTGCTCTTGCTCTTCCTCTTCCTCTTCCTCTTCCTCTTCCTCTTCCTCTTCCTCTTCCTCTTCCTCTTCCTCTTCCTCTTCCTCTTCCTCTTCCTCTTCCTCTTCCTCTTCCTCTTCCTCTTGCTCTTCCTCTTGCTCTTCCTCTTGCTCTTCCTCTTGCTCTTCCTCTTGCTCTTCCTCTTGCTCTTCCTCTTGCTCTTCCTCTTGCTCTTCCTCTTGCTCTTCCTCTTGCTCTTCCTCTTGCTCTTCCTCTTGCTCTTCCTCTTGCTCTTCCTCTTGCTCTTCCTCTTGCTCTTCCTCTTGCTCTTCCTCTTGCTCTTCCTCTTCCTCTTGCTCTTCCTCTTCCTCTTCCTCTTCCTCTTCCTCTTCCTCTTCCTCTTCCTCTTCCTCTTCCTCTTCCTCTTCCTCTTCCTCTTCCTCTTCCTCTTCCTCTTCCTCTTCCTCTTCCTCTTCCTCTTCCTCTTCCTCTTCCTCTTGCTCTTCCTCTTCCTCTTGCTCTTCCTCTTGCTCTTGCTCTTGCTCTTGCTCTTGCTCTTGCTCTTGCTCTTGCTCTTGCTCTTGCTCTTGCTCTTGCTCTTGCTCTTGCTCTTGCTCTTGCTCTTGCTCTTGCTCTTGCTCTTGCTCTTGCTCTTGCTCTTGCTCTTGCTCTTCCTCTTGCTCTTCCTCTTGCTCTTCCTCTTCCTCTTCCTCTTCCTCTTCCTCTTCCTCTTGCTCTTCCTCTTGCTCTTCCTCTTGCTCTTCCTCTTGCTCTTCCTCTTGCTCTTCCTCTTGCTCTTCCTCTTGCTCTTCCTCTTGCTCTTCCTCTTGCTCTTCCTCTTGCTCTTCCTCTTGCTCTTCCTCTTGCTCTTCCTCTTGCTCTTCCTCTTGCTCTTCCTCTTGCTCTTGCTCATCCTCTTGCTCATCCTCTTCCTCTTGCTCTTCCTCTTGCTGATCCTCTTCCTCTTCCTCTTCCTCTTCCTCTTCCTCTTCCTCTTCCTCTTGCTCTTGCTCTTGCTCTTGCTCTTGCTCTTGCTCTTGCTCTTGCTCTTGCTCTTGCTCTTGCTCTTGCTCTTGCTCTTGCTCTTGCTCTTGCTCTTGCTCTTGCTCTTGCTCTTGGTCTTGGTCTTGGTCTTGGTCTTGGTCTTGGTCTTGGTCTTGGTCTTGGTCTTGGTCTTGGTCTTGGTCTTGGTCTTGGTCTTGGTCTTGGTCTTGGTCTTGGTCTTGGTCTTGGTCTTGGTCTTGGTCTTGGTCTTGGTCTTGGTCTTGGTCTTGGTCTTGGTCTTGGTCTTGGTCTTGGTCTTGGTCTTGGTCTTGGTCTTGGTCTTGGTCTTGGTCTTGGTCTTGGTCTTGGTCTTGGTCTTGGTCTTGGTCTTGGTCTTGGTCTTGGTCTTGGTCTTGGTCTTGGTCTTGGTCTTGGTCTTGGTCTTGGTCTTGGTCTTGGTCTTGGTCTTGGTCTTGGTCTTGGTCTTGGTCTTGGTCTTGGTCTTGGTCTTGGTCTTGGTCTTGGTCTTGGTCTTGGTCTTGGTCTTGGTCTTGGTCTTGGTCTTGGTCTTGGTCTTGGTCTTGGTCTTGGTCTTGGTCTTGGTCTTGGTCTTGGTCTTGGTCTTGGTCTTGGTCTTGGTCTTGGTCTTGGTCTTGGTCTTGGTCTTGGTCTTGGTCTTGGTCTTGGTCTTGGTCTTGGTCTTGGTCTTGGTCTTGGTCTTGGTCTTGGTCTTGGTCTTGGTCTTGGTCTTGGTCTTGGTCTTGGTCTTGGTCTTGGTCTTGGTCTTGGTCTTGGTCTTGGTCTTGGTCTTGGTCTTGGTCTTGGTCTTGGTCTTGGTCTTGGTCTTGGTCTTGGTCTTGGTCTTGGTCTTGGTCTTGGTCTTGGTCTTGGTCTTGGTCTTGGTCTTGGTCTTGGTCTTGGTCTTGGTCTTGGTCTTGGTCTTGGTCTTGGTCTTGGTCTTGGTCTTGGTCTTGGTCTTGGTCTTGGTCTTGGTCTTGGTCTTGGTCTTGGTCTTGGTCTTGGTCTTGGTCTTGGTCTTGGTCTTGGTCTTGGTCTTGGTCTTGGTCTTGGTCTTGGTCTTGGTCTTGGTCTTGGTCTTGGTCTTGGTCTTGGTCTTGCTCTTGGTCTTGGTCTTGGTCTTGGTCTTGGTCTTGGTCTTGCTCTTGGTCTTGGTCTTGGTCTTGGTCTTGGTCTTGGTCTTGGTCTTGGTCTTGCTCTTGGTCTTGGTCTTGGTCTTGGTCTTGGTCTTGGTCTTGGTCTTGGTCTTGGTCTTGGTCTTGGTCTTGGTCTTGGTCTTGGTCTTGGTCTTGGTCTTGGTCTTGGTCTTGGTCTTGGTCTTGGTCTTGGTCTTGGTCTTGGTCTTGGTCTTGGTCTTGGTCTTGGTCTTGGTCTTGGTCTTGGTCTTGGTCTTGGTCTTGGTCTTGGTCTTGGTCTTGGTCTTGGTCTTGGTCTTGGTCTTGGTCTTGGTCTTGGTCTTGGTCTTGGTCTTGGTCTTGGTCTTGGTCTTGGTCTTGGTCTTGGTCTTGGTCTTGGTCTTGGTCTTGGTCTTGGTCTTGGTCTTGGTCTTGGTCTTGGTCTTGGTCTTGGTCTTGGTCTTGGTCTTGGTCTTGGTCTTGGTCTTGGTCTTGGTCTTGGTCTTGCTCTTGGTCTTGCTCTTGCTCTTGCTCTTGCTCTTGCTCTTGCTCTTGCTCTTGCTCTTGCTCTTGCTCTTGCTCTTGCTCTTGCTCTTGCTCTTGCTCTTGCTCTTGCTCTTGCTCTTGCTCTTGCTCTTGCTCTTGCTCTTGCTCTTGCTCTTGCTCTTGCTCTTGCTCTTGCTCTTGCTCTTGCTCTTGCTCTTGCTCTTGCTCTTGCTCTTGCTCTTGCTCTTGCTCTTGCTCTTGCTCTTGCTCTTGCTCTTGCTCTTGCTCTTGCTCTTGCTCTTGCTCTTGCTCTTGCTCTTGCTCTTGCTCTTGCTCTTGCTCTTGCTCTTGCTCTTGCTCTTGCTCTTGCTCTTGCTCTTGCTCTTGCTCTTGCTCTTGCTCTTGCTCTTGCTCTTGCTCTTGCTCTTGCTCTTGCTCTTGCTCTTGCTCTTGCTCTTGCTCTTGCTCTTGCTCTTGCTCTTGCTCTTGCTCTTGCTCTTGCTCTTGCTCTTGCTCTTGCTCTTGCTCTTGCTCTTGCTCTTGCTCTTGCTCTTGCTCTTGCTCTTGCTCTTGCTCTTGCTCTTGCTCTTGCTCTTGCTCTTGCTCTTGCTCTTGCTCTTGCTCTTGCTCTTGCTCTTGCTCTTGCTCTTGCTCTTGCTCTTGCTCTTGCTCTTGCTCTTGCTCTTGCTCTTCCTCTTCCTCTTCCTCTTCCTCTTCCTCTTCCTCTTCCTCTTCCTCTTCCTCTTCCTCTTCCTCTTCCTCTTCCTCTTCCTCTTCCTCTTGCTCTTGCTCTTGCTCTTGCTCTTGCTCTTGCTCTTGCTCTTGCTCTTGCTCTTGCTCTTGCTCTTGCTCTTGCTCTTGCTCTTCCTCTTCCTCTTCCTCTTGCTCTTCCTCTTGCTCTTCCTCTTGCTCTTCCTCTTGCTCTTCCTCTTGCTCTTCCTCTTGCTCTTCCTCTTGCTCTTCCTCTTGCTCTTCCTCTTGCTCTTCCTCTTGCTCTTCCTCTTGCTCTTCCTCTTGCTCTTGCTCTTCCTCTTGCTCTTCCTCTTGCTCTTCCTCTTGCTCTTCCTCTTGCTCTTCCTCTTGCTCTTCCTCTTGCTCATCCTCTTGCTCTTCCTCTTGCTCTTGTTCTTGCTCTTCCTCTTGCTCTTCCTCTTGCTCTTCCTCTTGCTCTTCCTCTTGCTCTTCCTCTTGCTCTTCCTCTTGCTCTTCCTCTTGCTCTTCCTCTTGCTCTTCCTCTTGCTCGTCCTCCTCCTCCTCGTCCTCCTCCTCCTCGTCCTCCTCCTCCTCGTCCTCCTCCTCGTCCTCCTCCTCGTCCTCCTCCTCCTTGTCCTCGTCCTCGTTCTCTTCCTCTTCCTCTTCTTCTTTTTCTGATTACCCTCCCCATATGGGAGACTTACAAGCCATATCCTAGTCTTAGTTGCCTGTTAGGGAGCAAACACACCTATGGACCGGGCAGAGTGAAGACCTTGAAGTGGGAGATCAGCTAAGAAGCCATATCTGAGAGCACGGAAGAGGGAGATATGGAATGTAGGCAAAATGAAATGCAGGTGATGATGGAGCTTTTGGAGGAATGAGTGGCGGAGGAAAACATTCATGGATGTCGCTTTATGAACCACGAATTTAACATGCGCGTCTCTGGGGTCGAACCCGGACCGCCTTGGTGAGTATTAGGAGTAGTGCTAGCCTAAGTAGCAGTAGTAGTATTAGGAGTAGTGCTAGCCTAAGTGGCAGTAGTAGTATTATGAGTAGTGCTAGCCTAAGTAGCAGTAGTAGTATTAGGAGTAGTGCTAGCCTAAGTGGCAGTAGTAGTATTAGGAGTAGTGCTAGCCTAAGTAGCAGTAGTAGTATTATGAGTAGTGCTAGCCTAAGTGGCAGTAGTAGTATTAGGAGTAGTGCTAGCCTAAGTAGCAGTAGTAGTATTAGGAGTAGTGCTAGCCTAAGTAGCAGTAGCGGCGGCGGTGGCGGCGGCGGTAGTAGGTCGCGGTGGCAGTCGCGGTCGCGGTCGCGGTCGTCGCCGTCGCCGTCGTCGTCGCCGTCGCCGTCGTCGTCGCCGTCGCCGTCGTCGTCGTGGTAGTCGTCGTCGTCGTGGTAGTCGTCGTCGTCGTGGTAGTCGTCGTGGTAGTCGTCGTGGTAGTCGTCGTGGTAGTCGTCGTGGTAGTGGTAGTGGTAGTGGTAGTGGTAGTGGTAGTGGTAGTGGTAGTGGTAGTGGTAGTGGTAGTGGTAGGTAGTGGTAGTGGTAGTGGTAGTGGTAGGTAGTGGTAGGTAGTGGTAGGTAGTGGTAGGTAGTGGTAGGTAGTGGTTGGTAGTGGTTGGTAGTGGTTGGTAGTGGTAGCTAGTGGTTGGTAGTGGTTGGTGGTGGTAGGTAGTGGTTGGTAGTGGTAGGTAGTGGTAGGTAGTGGTTGGTAGTGGTTGGTAGTGGTTGGTAGTGGTTGGTAGTGGTAGGTAGTGGTAGGTAGTGGTTGGTAGTGGTTGGTAGTGGTAGGTAGTGGTTGGTAGTGGTAGGTAGTGGTAGGTAGTGGTTGGTAGTGGTAGGTAGTGGTAGGTAGTGGTTGGTAGTGGTTGGTAGTGGTTGGTAGTGGTTGGTAGTGGTTGGTAGTGGTTGGTAGTGGTAGGTAGTGGTTGGTAGTGGTAGGTAGTGGTAGGTAGTGGTTGGTAGTGGTAGGTAGTGGTAGGTAGTGGTTGGTAGTGGTTGGTAGTGGTTGGTA
Source organism: Tenodera sinensis (assembly GCA_030765045.1). Taxonomy (NCBI): domain Eukaryota; kingdom Metazoa; phylum Arthropoda; class Insecta; order Mantodea; family Mantidae; genus Tenodera; species Tenodera sinensis. The sequence goes on from CM060962.1 coordinate 254,746,703, forward strand.
GTGGTTGGTAGTGGTTGGTAGCGGTTGGTAGTGGTAGGTAGCGGTTGGTAGTGGTAGGTAGTGGTAGGTAGCGGTTGGTAGTGGTTGGTAGTGGTTGGTAGTGGTAGGTAGCGGTTGGTAGCGGTTGGTAGCGGTTGGTAGCGGTTGGTAGCGGTTGGTAGCGGTTGGTAGCGGTTGGTAGTGGTTGGTAGTGGTTGGTAGTGGTAGGTAGCGGTTGGTAGTGGTTGGTAGTGGTTGGTAGTGGTAGGTAGCGGTTGGTAGCGGTTGGTAGTGGTTGGTAGTGGTAGGTAGCGGTTGGTAGCGGTTGGTAGCGGTTGGTAGCGGTTGGTAGCGGTTGGTAGCGGTTGGTAGCGGTTGGTAGTGGTTGGTAGTGGTTGGTAGTGGTAGGTAGCGGTTGGTAGTGGTTGGTAGTGGTTGGTAGTGGTAGGTAGCGGTTGGTAGCGGTTGGTAGCGGTTGGTAGCGGTTGGTAGCGGTTGGTAGCGGTTGGTAGTGGTTGGTAGTGGTTGGTAGTGGTTGGTAGTGGTTGGTAGTGGTTGGTAGCGGTTGGTAGCGGTTGGTAGCGGTTGGTAGTGGTTGGTAGTGGTTGGTAGTGGTTGGTAGTGGTTGGTAGTGGTTGGTAGTGGTTGGTTGTAGTTGGTTGTAGTTGGTTGTAGTTGGTAGTAGTTGGTAGTAGTTGGTAGTAGTTGGTAGTAGGTGGTAGTAGTTAGTAGTAGTTAGTTGTAGTTAGTAGTAGTTAGTAGTAGTTAGTAGCAGTTAGTAGCAGCATCATCAGCATCATCAGCATCATCAGCATCATCAGCATCATCAGCATCATCAGCGTCAGCGTCAGCGGCAGCGTCAGCGGCAGCGTCAGCGGCAGCGGCAGCGTCAGCGGCAGCGTCAGCGGCAGCGTCAGCGGCAGCGTCAGCGTCAGCGGCAGCGTCAGCGGCAGCGTCAGCGGCAGCGTCAGCGGCAGCGTCAGCGGCAGCGTCAGCGGCAGCGTCAGCGGCAGCGTCAGCGGCAGCGGCAGCGGCAGCGGCAGCGGCAGCGTCAGCGGCAGCGTCAGCGTCAGCGGCAGCGTCAGCGGCAGCGTCAGCGGCAGCGTCAGCGGCAGCGGCAGCGTCAGCGGCAGCGTCAGCGGCATCAGCAGCAGCGGCATCAGCAGCAGCAGCAGCAGCAGCAGTAGCAGTAGCAGTAGCAGTAGCAGTAGCAGTAGCAGTAGCAGTAGCAGTAGCAGTAGCAGTAGCAGTAGCAGTAGCAGTAGCAGTAGCAGTAGCAGTAGCAGTAGCAGTAGCAGTAGCAGTAGCAGTAGCAGTAGCAGTAGCAGTAGCAGTAGCAGTAGCAGTAGCAGTAGCAGTAGCAGTAGCAGTAGCAGCAGCAGCAGCAGCAGCAGCAGCAGCAGCAGCAGCAGCAGCAGCAGCAGTAGCAGTAGCAGTAGCAGTAGCAGTAGCAGTAGCAGTAGCAGTAGCAGTAGCAGTAGCAGTAGCAGTAGCAGTAGCAGTAGCAGTAGCAGCAGCAGTAGCAGTAGCAGTAGCAGTAGCAGTAGCAGTAGCAGTAGCAGTAGCAGTAGCAGTAGCAGTAGCAGTAGCAGTAGCAGTAGCAGTAGCAGTAGCAGTAGCAGTAGCAGTAGCAGTAGCAGTAGCAGTAGCAGTAGCAGTAGCAGTAGCAGTAGCAGTAGCAGTAGCAGTAGCAGTAGCAGTAGCAGTAGCAGTAGCAGTAGCAGTAGCAGTAGCAGTGGTAGTTTTTTTTTTTTTTTTTTTTTTCTTGGAGGGGAAATGCATTATGCAGGCCAGTCTCGCTGGCAACCGTGAGACTCCCGCCCACTAAAACCCCTCCAGCATATCATTGCAGCTCTGTGGAACTACCTCTCGGCATTACTTCACAGGCTACAACCGTTTATTTATCTATCTTTTATTCTATTTTCATCTGTTTCCTTTCCTTTCATAATAGTTACAATCATTTTTTGAATTATTTCCCAATTAGTTTTGCTCTCTAGCATTTTTTCAATTATATTTTCAGCTATCAGGTTTACTCCTATCTTTCTAGTGCATTCGTTTCTGATGTCATCCCATTTACAGCAGCAAAGTACAGTGTGCTCTGGAGTATCTATTTCTCCACAATATGAGCAATTATTACCGTTCACAATATCCATTTTGTGCAAGTAAGTTTTAAACCTCCCGTGTCCTGACAAGAACTGGGTTAGATAGAAGTCAAGTGCTCCGTGTTTTCTGTTAATCCATGGTTTTATCTGTGGTATGAGCCTCTTTGTCCATTGTGCCACTTCAGTTTCTATTTCCCACTCTTTTTGCCACTTGTTCATGGTATTTCTTCTTGCTAATTTCTTTTCCGTTTTTCTATTTTCTTTGCCGTATGTAGATTCTATAGCCAGTAGATGTATGGGTATAGTACCCGCAATAACTTGGATTGTCCTTGTGGAAACCGTTCTATACGCACAAGCAATTCTTATAGCTACCTTTCGCTGGACCCTTTCTATCAATTTTCTGCAGGTATTTTTTTGTATCCAGGTATTCCAAACTGGTGCGCAGTACAGTATAATTGAGTTTACCACACTTCCCAGTATCCTTCTTTTAGTTGTTTTAGGTCCTCCAATGTTTGGCATTAACCTTCCCAACATTGCAACGGTTTTTTCTGCCTTGCTTGTTACATATCTTATGTGCGCCCACATACTCATATTATGTCCCATTTGTATTCCTAAATATTTTATATGCGGTTTAGATTTAATTTCCTGATTTCCAAAAATTATTTTTATTTCCTTTATTGTTCTTCTTCCCTCTAAGATGATAATTTCTGTCTTCTCTGGTGCTAATCGCAGTCCTTTCTGGAGCATCCATATATTCATTTTCTTCATACACCACAAAATTTTTTCTTCCACCTCCCCTTTTGATTTACCCAGTATTACCATGGCCAGATCATCTGCATATCCTATTGTTTTGACTCCTACTGGTAAGTCCAGCTTTAGTACATCATCATAGTATACGTTCCATAAAGTTGGTCCTAATATGGAGCCTTGTGGGACGCCACAACTCATGTCCAAGCTCATCTTTTCTCCTATCTCGATTTTTCTATCCTCCAGATAACTACATATAAGTTTAATTAAATACGTAGCTATTTTTCTTCTTTTTAATTCGTCTATTATACCCATCCATGGTGCTGAGTTAAAAGCATTTTTAACATCGAGCGTGACCATAATGGCATATATGTTCTTCTTTTCTTCTAGTTCTGATTTTATATGGCTCTTTATGGTCTCAAGGGCATCTAGTGTTGATAAACCTTTTCTAAAGCCGAATTGTCTTTCTGAGAATCCCTCTTTGGTTTCGATCTCCTTGATAAGTCTTATGTTTATTATTTATTCAAAAAGTTTTCCAATAACGTTTATTAAACACAGAGGTCTATAGGTAATATCTCCAACGCCTTTCCTAGGTTTTTCGATTAGTATTAATCTAGCTATTTTCCACTCTTTGGGAAATATCCCTTTAGTTATTTGTTCATTTATTATTTTTTCTAGAACATTAGGTTTCTGTGTTGCAATAACCTTTAATACCTCTGGTGGGATTCCATCAGGTCCTGCTGCCTTTCCTCCTTTTATTCTTCTACCGGCTTCTATAATCTCATTTTTTTGACACAGAGGTATTTCCTCTCTGTTGACCTTTATTTCTGGCCATATGTTCATTTTATGTTCTGGAAATAGAGTTTTCGCTATCTTTAGCTGGTCTTCGTCTTTTAGTCGTACTGGAGAGTAGTAGTAGTAGTAGTGGTGTGGTGGTGGTGGTGGTGGTGGTGGTGGTGGTGGTGGTGGTGGTGGTGGTGGTGGTGGTGGTGGTGGTGGTGGTGGTGGTGGTGGTGGTGGTGGTGGTGGTGGTGGTGGTGGTGGTGGTGGTGGTGGTGGTGGTGGTGGTGGTGGTGGTGGTGGTGGTGGTGGTGGTGGTGGTGGTGGTGGTGGTGGTGGTGGTGGTGGTGGTGGTGGTGGTGGTGGTGGTGGTGGTGGTGGTGGTGGTGGTGGTGGTGGTGGTGGTGGTGGTGGTGGTGGTGGTGGTGGTGGTGGTGGTGGTGGTGGTGGTGGTGGTGGTGGTGGTGGTGGTGGTGGTGGTGGTGGTGGTGGTGGTGGTGGTGGTGGTGGTGGTGGTGGTGGTGGTGGTGGTGGTGGTGGTGGTGGTGGTGGTGGTGGTGGTGGTGGTGGTGGTGGTGGTGGTGGTGGTGGTGGTGGTGGTGGTGGTGGTGGTGGTGGTGGTGGTGGTGGTGGTGGTGGTGGTGGTGGTGGTGGTGGTGGTGGTGGTGGTGGTGGTGGTGGTGGTGGTGGTGGTGGTGGTGGTGGTGGTGGTGGTGGTGGTGGTGGTGGTGGTGGTGGTGGTGGTGGTGGTGGTGGTGGTGGTGGTGGTGGTGGTGGTGGTGGTGGTGGTGGTGGTGGTGGTGGTGGTGGTGGTGGTGGTGGTGGTGGTGGTGGTGGTGGTGGTGGTGGTGGTGGTGGTGGTGGTGGTGGTGGTGGTGGTGGTGGTGGTGGTGGTGGTGGGGGTGGTGGGGGTGGTGGGGGTGGTGGGGGTGGTGGTAGTAGTAGTAGTAGTAGTAGTAGCAGTAGGAGTAGCAGTAGTAACAACAGCAGTATCAGCTTCAGCAGCAGTAGGAGTGCTAGTAGTAGCAGTAGTAGTAGTAGTAGCAGTAGTAGTAGCAGTAGCAACAGCAGTAGCAGTAGCAGTAGTAGAAGTAGAAGTAGCAGTAGGAGTAGCAGTAGTATCAGCAGCAGCAGCAGTAGGAGTGCTAGTAGTAGCAGTAGTAGTAGCAGCAGGAGCAGCAGCAGTAGCAGTAGCAGCAGTAGTAGAAATAGCAGCAGTAGCAGTAGCAGTAGTAGCAGCAGCAGCAGCAGTAGCAGTAGTAGAAATAGCAGCAGTAGCAGTAGAAGCAGCAGCAGCAGTAGCAGTAGTAGCAGCAACAGCAGTAGCAGTAGTAGCAGCAGTAGCAGCAACAGTAGTAGCAGTAGTAGTAGTAGTAGCAGTAGTAGTAGTACTAGTAGTAGCAGCAGCAGTAGCAACAGTAGAAGCAACAGCAGTAGCAGCAGCAGTAGTAGTAGTACTAGTAGTAGCAGCAGTAGCAACAGTAGAAGCAACAGCAGTAGCAGCAGCAGCAGTAGTAGTAGTAGTAGTAGCAGCTGTAGTAGCAGCAGTAGCAGGAGTAGGACTAGCAGTAGTAGCAGTAGTTGCAGTAGTAGCAGCAGCAGTAGGACTAGTAGCAGTAGTAGCAGCAGCAGTAGGAGTAGCAGTAGTAGCAGTAGTAGCAGTAGTAGTAGTACTAGTAGTAGCAGCAGCAGTAGCAACAGTAGAAGCAACAGCAGTAGCAGCAGCAGCAGCAGTAGTAGTAGTAGTAGTAGTAGTAGTAGCAGCTGTAGCAGGAGTAGGACTAGCAGTAGTAGCAGTAGTTCAGTAGTAGCAGCAGCAGTAGGACTAGCAGCAGTAGCAGTAGTTGCAGTAGTAGCAGCAGCAGTAGGAGTAGCAGTAGTAGTAGTAGTAGCAGCAGCAGCAGCAGCAGCAGCAGCAGTAGTAGTAGTAGTAGTAGTAGTAGTAGTAGTAGTAGTAGTAGTAGTAGTAGTAGTAGTAGTAGTAGTAGTAGTAGTAGGAGGAGGAGGATTAAGTTTTAAAAAGACAAAGCTGCACCTAATAAATGACAAGAAATTGTCAATTGTCTTTCATTCAAATTAATTTCTCAACACTTGTACAGTCATGGAAGACTAGACCACTTTAGGAGTCCCACGCAAGAGTTGTAGTGCGGTTTACACAAATCCACATTTCCAGCAAGCAATGAGGTAATTGATGTTTTGTTCTACATCTTATAGTCCCACACACAAATTGTTTGCAGTTCAGCCTGTTTCTTCATTGGGAACAATTACAAATGCGAATTGCGGTTTAACACAAAGCCTATATGTGTGTCCAACAGAACATAGAATAAAAGTGTCTGGCATTAAACTCAAGCTGTCCTTGACAATACTGAGTTGTATAGGTTACGCTTGAAAGCAACGTGTGACCTAATAATATTTTGTTGTTCTAATGTGTAACATGTATGATAGTAACATGGTATGTGAAAGTTGCTTTTGTCCTTAAGCTTTGCGTACTACCTGGTGGCACTGAAATCACACTTAAATCATCTTGTCTCCACACATCCAGACCAGCTGGTGCCCCCAAAGCTTCTCTCCATGTATCTTCAATCAAATGAGCTGGTGGTTGCACAGAACTTCTCACTGACATCCCTGGTGACGCATTTTCCCCCACATTTCTCTGCCGGAATTTCAATATTGTTTAATATGACATTATGTTTGTTAAAATACTTATAGTAATCTTTATGTTCTAATTATAAAATGCTTGAAATACACTGGTGTGCAACACTTAAGGACGAGATATATAAAGTAATATAACATAATAACTACTCCATGGAAATTAATGAAAGTGCAGGAACATGTCAGTGGTCTCCAACATATGCACAGAAAGTTGGATGCCACATGGTGTGAGATCAGTGCGAATATAGCTCAAATGTGTCTGGTCCTGGCTAAACAAGGCAGTTGAAGGAATGGGAGAAAACTATGTGTCATTCAGTAAGCTATTACTGCGCACTGTATTGCTGTGTTTTTGTTACAACATGGCTCAGAGACAACATTTGGATGACTTCAAATGGGAAAGAAACATCAGGAAACTGGGAGAATGATAAAGTGTGACAAGTGTAGTCCCAGAGTTTGGTATTGCTCACAGTATTGTTTCACATGCAAGGGGAACCTTCTGAACCACAGGCACTGTATAGGAATCTTGAAGAATCAGGGAGAGTAGAAAACTGAAGTTTTCCAAGGTCTTGGAATGTAATTGTAATTTGTGCCAAGATTAAACCTAATATTTTAAAATATAACTTGTAATATAATTTGTATTTCTGGAAAAGTTTTTCTTGGGACAGTTTAGCATATTTTTGCCCTTAGAAGTCCCTCCTGTAATTTGCTGTTTCAAAAAATTTTATGAAAGCTTCATCAGTTCTTTTTCTTTGAAGTAGATGATAACTGATCTCTATTTGCTTCTGACAGAAAACTGTCAAAAGATTTTTTTTGAAGAATACTAAACAGAAGACTGGTAATCTCAAAGATCTCATTAAAACATTGACCAAAAATGCAAATTCAAAATCATTCATGTTATTGAGAAAGCCATTTGATTTGCTGTCTGGTCAGATTCAGAATCATCTGTTGTATCCTGAAAAACCTCTCTGAAATCATTCCAGGTTTCTTCAACCACTTTAAGCAATTTTGAGTATGAACTACATCGAGTGTTAGTTGCACTGAGCACTCGCTGCCCTAAAAGGGTGTCTGGGATATAACTTCTCTTGGCAGAGTTATGAGAAAGTGAAGGGATTCCAGTAATATCAGAAAGAAAGATGCGGCATTGAGAAATTTCATTTAGTGTGTTTTGTATGACTAAGCTCAGCCCATGGGCTAAACAATGAACAAAGACTCCCTGAGGTGTATTATTATTTACTATAGCTCACACACTACACCAGAATATTATGATACTAACATGTTAAGAAAAAGGGACATTTTCATTTTACTTCATCTTTATGTTCAAAGTACATAGGATATGTCACAATTATTACATGTACCTATACAAAATTTGATTATAAAGCTGTTAGTCTCAATTTCACATACCTACCTGTAAAATACATCTACACTCATTTACACATCTTGATTATATTTAGTGTTGTATGGTACTTAAAATTCTTCAATATTTTAGAAAACATTTTCTAGAACCTACTTATTTTTTAATGGTTTTTTTTTTGTATCTCTCTTTGTTTTAAATATTTTATTTCCTTGGGTAAAGCGTTATAATGTCCTTTCCCTATACTCTTCATTGAATGATTATTTAATGTTCCCCTGAATGCTGTTCTGTAATAATCCTGTTTATTTCTAACATTATAGCTATGCATGTGACCTTTTAGCAAATTTTTCATTTAGTAGAACATGCTTGATGCTTTCATAAATGTAGATACAGGGAACTGTAAGGATTTTGTATTTTTTGTATGAGTTCCTGCAACTATGTCTTTTTTTCTATTTCCCCAATACACTGAGGGATTTAGAATTAAATATGATAAAGTGGAGATCATAATTGCTGGGGATTTTAATGCTAGGATAGGAGAACAACAGGTTTTGCTGAATAATCCAATTAAAGGGTATAATAAGGAATATGAAATATAGGTTTGGCATAGCAAATGCAGTGGTTATAAACATTCTTTTCTCTTTTCAATTGTTTTAGTTAGTTACATCTTGTTTATATTTAATGCTCTGTTGTAATAGTAATCTTCACTTTTTCACATCACTTGCATAAGGGACAATGTATTACTAGAACTAGTTAGCTTATATTTAATATAAATAAGTACAACTTTATGTAACAACATAATAATTTTTGCACAAAATAAGGGAAGAGAGCTAGTAATGTTTTATTAGTTTCCCTTTTAGCTCATTTAAGCATTTTACAAGGAAAGAGAACCTGAATCTCAGGACATGTTTCCTGCAAAACTTGGTCTTGATTTTGAGACAAACCATTTATCCCAACTGAGCTGTTGCACTATGGTGTCTTGGAAGAAGTCCTTGGTGTCAAGTGTGGCACATATCTTGCTCTACCAATGGGACTTTATCTACTTTAGCCAACTCTGAGACTGGGAGTATCCAGTTGAAGTTAACAAACCATTTACCATATTCTTGGTATACTTGCCACTACCGTCACTGCCTCTTTCTTTGCCTGAGCTGGAAACACTGCTGCCGGACCTTTGACAACACTGTGGAGAGGAAATGATCACGCTCTGACGGGAAGGAACTGGTAACTGTAGGGGCACAAAAATATCATTTGAGGATCCACAGTAACACATGGTTTTCTGGTGGGTGCCAGGACAGAACCAAACCTCAGCAGAATGGTTGCTTCAGGTCTCGGTGTGAAGAGAAGTCTCACAGATAATGCCTTCATTAATTGTCATCATAGCAGGATATGTTTGGCCAGCAGCAGCTACGCCATAGAATATGTCAACAGGGTTCACATATAATGGGGCTGAGGGGAGTGCTTGCAGTTGCTGCTGCTGTTATTGGTATTCCTCGTGCTCTAGGTGGACTATTTCCTGATTCTGTGGCGCTGGTGGACAAGGAAGTATAGATGTCCAGGGATGTAGGTGTCATTGGTATTGACTGATATTGAAAGTGCTGGGTTAACGTTAATAATATTTTGTTTTGTCTTTTTTGTCATTTATGAATATTTTCTTTTCAAAGAAACCATTTATTAATGACCTTAAAGATTTTTTATGCTATTTACTATTTCCTATTATATAGTATTATGGTAGGGTGTGCTATGCATGGATAGACTGTTGGCTATGTTGTGGCAGCAAGTGGGGGGCTGAGGGGGCTGAGAGGGCTGAGTGAGTTTGTTCAGCAAGCATGAAATTAGAACAAGTATAAAAGATAAATTATAAGTAGTTCTAATGAAGTCAGTAATCTATCTATATACATATATATGATAAAATTTGGCAAATTTTATGGTCTATATTGCACTGTTTTTCTTATTGATTATTATTATTTTTTATTTATATATTTCTATTTGTTTTATTTATTTACTTATTTATATTCATCATTTTTTGTTTGTATATATCTTTCTATTTGTTTTAAGATTTATTTAACATTCTTATGTACACTGCTTGTTAAAAAATAAATAAAAAAAATAATCAATTGCCATCTGTTAGTCTCAGAAAAACTAGGAAATAGCTCGACCAATTTGAATAATTTGGTTTTTGTTTTGTTTACATTAATGCTGGGATGGTTTAGGAAGAAAGAACATCAAGAAAAACCCAATGGAACAGTCAAAAAATCGAAAAAATAAAATTGGTAATTTTGTAGTATGCGAATTGCCACCTCAGATTACTTTCAAAATATGGCATTTGTGGTGGACCTATTGTTTCACAGCTGCATCTGTTATATTTAAAATCTTTTTTTTTTTGTGCAAAGAAAAGTAGTGGATTTTGGGAATAGATTTGGTTAAATCAAATTTAATTTTGCAAACATTCATTTTGATCAAGCATTCCATTAAAGTAAATTGACTTTGCAGGCTCAGAAATAAACAAAAAATTCATTCAATTTTGTTTTAACGAGACTTGAGGAATTAGAGCAGCCATAAAAATAACTACAAAATGTGTTTTAGCAAAACTCAAGGAATTATTCTAAAGTAAGAACAAAATTAGAAACTAAAAACTTCACTTATCTTAGTTATTACAAGTTCTTTGGTGCAAAGCTGACAATGTTTTGAGTTAACTCCAACTCATTCTCAAAGCTTTTTGAGTCAATTCGAAACATTGTCAGCTTTGCACCAAAGGACTTGCAATATTATTAAGATAAGTGAAGTTTTTAGTTTCTAATTTTGTTCTTACTTTAGAATCTTGTTGCTTCACTGCTAATAGCTTCAATTTCCTTAACTAACTCATGGAATTAATTTGGGAATTTCAATTTTGTAAGGTTCTCAAGAAAGCTTTGCATTGAATGTTAACTGCATTTATCTTTCATGCAAATAAAAGACATTAAATTCATTTGAATTGCAAAGAGATTTATTTAATAACCAAACAACATTCAAACCATACACAATGAGTCTAATATTGTAAATCTCAATTAACTGGAGCTGGAAGGTTGATTATGATTGATCATCACTAATGAAGAGTTACAATCAAATCAATTTTAGGTGGTACAAAGTTCACCAGGTCATAGATTCTTAAAAATGGAATGAAGGAGAAACAAACACATAAAGGTATGCAGAGACTAGAATGGGGTGAGCATTGGCAAGGACAGGTGTAATAAATCTGAGTAGTATGATAGGGATGAAAAAGGAGGCAGCGATGCATGAAATGTGGTAGATTGTGTGAAAATTGGTAGAATATTTTGAAATGTAGTGGTATGGAAAAAGGGAGAGAAAATTTGATAGGTACTCAAGAAATGGAAAGATTTTCCAATAGAGTTAAAGGTTAGGAAAAAATTTAATTCAACATCAGATGAATATACCAAGAAAGCAGAAAAGTATTTAGAAAAAAATAAGGTTAAAATGGTTAAAAGAAGTGTGAATAAAAATAATGTATTGAAAAGGGCAATGAGGTGCAAAAGTAAATACTGGATATAAGCCTCCCCATTATACATACAATATAAAACAAAATGTTATATAAGAGGAAGTAATAGAAAAAGCAACTCCAAGAGGGAGGTATAAATTTTGTAAATTTCCAGCTGGCAACCAGATGGAATAACTGCTGGCTTCCAGTAGCTAAGGTAATTGTGGGAAATATTAGAACTAATTATTTTTTCCTATTGTGTTAAAGCCGGTTAAGAATATATTTGTTTAGTTAGAATTAATTAAGTTTTAAATACTGTAATACTTGTAGTGTAAACATGTATACAACATTTGTCTTTGTGTTTGTACTAGCATACTATGGTATAAATATGAGTATGTTTGCATAAATAAATTTCTGTTCTATTCTAATGCCATATACAGTGACTCCCATAAATAATTGGACAGACTTTGCATTTTACTATGGGGTACTGTATAAAGCAGGATTGATTATGTCTGTCAAACCCAGAGTACTCTCTGTGTTAAACAAAAATCATTTGCTACGAATATCTATTTTAAAGGTTGAAAATATGGCTAAACTAAGAGCTTCTCCATTCAACCTTATTTACATCGTGAGTTCACGACACAAAAAGAATCGGACAGCACCAATGAAATGCTATACAATCGAACAGGTGAGGTCTGTCAGTAGACAAAACAACACTGTAGAAGAAGTACGTGAAGTCTGTGAATCAAGAAGAAGGCAAGAGCATAGTATGGGGCCCAGAGGTAAGCAGAGTACCTTCGAACAGAGACAGTTAGTGATCTATCACTATGAAAAGAAGAAAACATACTGGGAAATAGCACAGATTGTAAATCTTAGTAAAAGTACAGTTGGTGACATAATTCGCTGGTATAAATATGAAGATAGAATTGAATCTCAAGCTAAGCCAGGGCAACCAAAAATACTTACCTCTTCTGATGACACATGAAATAAACTTAAACTAGGATTACAAGGTTCCCCTTGTTACTCCTCACTGGCTGACTGCTGGGAAGTAGGACATGGCAAGTGTGGAAATGGAGGTTTCTTGGCTTAGACACCTGGACATAAGTATTCGCACAGTTGCAAATACACACTAAAAATCTTTATTTAGAATATTCGCTGGTCATAAAACTTAGAACGAGGTTCACAATATGGACTTCACACCCCTTGTTAAAGTACAGATATACTGGAACTAAAGTTACTTTGTTCTGCATTAATATATAAAGTCTTTGTTCTCATAAGTTGAATTTTAAGGAGGACATACTTATTCATACAAGAGCATTACATTGGTAGGGTGAAGAAGTCGGTCTGGGTGGCTCAGGGGTTAGACGTTGGCCTACTGATCCCAAGGTTGCGGGTTCAAATCTGGCCCAGACCAATGGATTTTAAGTCTGCTTAGAAATGACAGCTCCATGTCAGTAGATTTACTGGCATGTAAAAGATTTCCGCGGGACCAAATTCTGGCACACCGGGGACACTGATGTGATCCTGTCAATTGACAGCATCATCAAACAACAAAATAAATTCCTAAATGCCTAATTCTGATACCGCTAATACCGTGATACAACGTTCAGTTGCCGTTTTATTCTGCAATAGTTGTTCAGGGGTATCCAACAGATAGCTGAACTTCTCTACTTTCATTTCTCAGCAGTTACTGAGAAAGGAAATGACTATAGAATATATTGTTTAATGAATTTGATGAAACAGTCAAGATTTTTTGGGCATTTAACTCCTTGCCAAAAGAGCATTTCTAATTAGTTTCAAACAATTAATTGGAGGTAAATATAAAGGTAATAATGTTAATAATCAGTTGTACTTTGTAATATAGATGAAGATCAAGAGAATCAATGCACGTATGTTGTCATTGTTTTTGATATCAGAGAATTAGGATGAATTAGGACACCACCATCATGGATTTAGGAATATTATTATGCATTTAGGAGCCATCATCACAAAAGTTATTTATACAATTTTATAATGTATTTATGCACTTTTCAATGCTCAGTCAGGTAACATATGCTGTAGAACATTCTAATTGTGTTCTTGGATTGTTATTTAAATGACTTTTGTCCATTTATGACCATTACACAACACTTATTCAAAACTATCACAGAATTACGCAACCTTACCTGTATGTACATACACACACTAACAAAAAATTTAAGTTTTTCCAATATTTTGTATGCTAACCTCTTCTATGAATTACTTCTGTCAACTGTTTAAGCATTGAATAGACAAGTTTTCTAGTTGTTTATGAACCAATAATATGTCATTCTGTCACAAGCAGCTACTTTAGTTGAGATTTGGTGGATATGAGGTGCTTTCTTATTCTGTCTTCCAGCTCTCTCCAGAGGTTCTCAATGAGGTTGAGATCTGCAGATTGTGCAGGTGTTTTTAGTGGTGTGGAGTATTATATGGCAACCACAAATGGACAATCTCTGCAGTATGTCCTGCTGGAAGTGTAACAGTCAACTAAATTAAACTTCTTGGTACTCTTCTTTAAATTGCCTTTCAATATGCCAATGTAGCCATATCAGTTCATATTTCTCTCAATGAATACCGGGCAGTGGGTGGAACAGTTGTCCCATCAATGGGGGTAGTGTCCCTTCCCTCGCTAGCTCCCTTCCCTCGCTGTGTGTGTAGTACCTGGTCGAAGGGCCCATTACGCAGGGTTACGTGTGAAGTCCTCAACAGCAAACAGGCAGAGACGATGACCTTTGGAACGGCGAGTTTGGTGGATGAGGCAACCCATCTATTGGGGTTTATACAATAGAGGGGCAGGCGAGACTCCAAAGCCTTGGATGATATTCAGCCTTGGAGAGAGAACTCCAAATTAAACTCTGGTCCTCCAGGTTGGGGGTTATGGTAAATGGGTTGGTACCCCTCCCATGTTCAAAAAGTCCTACTCATAAAGCTCAGAAAAAGGAAAGCTTGATGGATTTAATGAAGTCGACCTCAGCCAAATGTAAAAGGTTAATGGTAAAAGGCGTTGTGGAACAATTAAACATAGTCACTTGGAATGTACAAGGGATATCCAGCAAAGAAAATGAAACAGAAAGAGAATTAAAAAGAGCACAGATGGACATTGCCCTATTATTGGAAACCAAAAACATGTTGATGGGCTCTAAGGAGTTAAAATTTATGTTGTTTTATAGTGGAGTAGCCCAAGAAAGCAGAGCTAAAGCAGAAAAATGCTCGGAGGGTACCTAACAACTGTAAGTATATATGCTCCTGAAGAGGGCAAAGAAGATGAAAATAAACAATTTTACAAGAGTTTGTAAAATTACCTAGATTCCCCAAATAAGAATAATCAAGTAATAGTGGGCGGAGACTTCAACATCAGAATCAGGAAACTACCGATAAAAGATATCACCCATAAAAGGATAATGGAGAACCTACACTGCTTGAGACACTTTTGAAACTTCAATGGATTAAAAGTAATGAATTCTTTTTTCAGAAACAAAGATATACACAAATATACGTGGGCCAGTAGACGATCAAGAAGTATTATAGACTACATTTTAGTCAATAACCAATTAGCACCTCTGATAAAACACACAAGAGTGTATAGAAGCTATGACATATCATCAGATCATTTTATGTTAATGACAAAAGTTAAACAACTGAAAACATGGTATAAAGCAAACAGGAAGAATGAAAATGTATTAACTCACTTATTAAGGTAAGACAGTATAAAGAGATTATACTGTCAGTGTCTAGATGAATATATAGATCATCGACCATTAAGTCTAGACGTAAACTCAGAATGGGAAGATTTGAAATATGTTATCACTAAAGCTGCCAATGAAGCACTAGGGAAGATCCAAAAAGCGAGTATTGTATATCTGGAATAATAATATTGCTTCATTAATTAGAGATAAGAAAGAAGCCTATTTAAAACTATTAAATTAACCTAACAATGAAAACAGAATTGAATATAAGAGAAGTGCCATAGTGAAAAAAGAAATGTGCAAGTTACAACAGAGTTGGGATTGATATGTTAGCAATTTGGAATATGATGTCCATGGAGCCCAAAGGCAGGCATATAGAATAATGAAGCATCTAAATAGAACAGAAAAGGACACTGTAGAACTAAGCAATATTTCTGAAGATGATTGGCTAAAATATTTTAAAGAATTATGGTTTCACCCAGGGGAAGAAGAACATGAAGGATCAAGTAAAACTTACATTGAGGTTGATTCCGTCACAATGAGCGAATTCTTAGAAGCAATGAAAACTTTCAAAAGTAATAAGGCACCAGGATGTGCTGAGATAAATCTGGACTTATTGAAATACTCATCGCCCAAAATCAAATACACATATTTAAATATTTCAAACATGTTGGCATGCCCTAAAAATTCCCAATGAATGGAAAAGAGCTATGGTTAAAACAAATTTTAAAGAAAGAAAACAGGAGTGAATTAAATAATTATAGAGGTATAAGCCTCTTAAATGTGGGCTACAAAATATTTGCTAAAATTTTAACTAAACGTCTAAATAATATATGTGAAATCCTACTAAGTGACAAGCAACATGGATCCAGAAGAGGGAGATCCTGTATGGATTGCATATTTATAGTACAGCAGATAACAGAGAAATGAAGAGAATATAATTTTCTACGATAGATCACATATTTGTAATTAAATAACTCAGTGAGAAAACTGCTAATATTGAACCACAAACTAATTTAACTTTCGTGGATTTTTAAACTGTATATAAGTCTGTACCTGTGCAATACCTGTGAAATACCACTCTCTTTGCAAGGCCAGAAGACAAAAAGAACGAGTAACACATTTCTATTCGAAAAAAGGCATAAGCATTCGCAAATTCAAGAAATAAATAAGAATAAGTGGTGGAATCAGGACCGAAAAATTCTATGCCATAGTGGGCATCTTCCCCTAATCGAGCGGATGCCCTTATCATTACGCTATCATAGCCAACTTGCCAGTGTGACATTAAACTCCCCATCTGATTCGTAATTTCCCGGTAGACCACAAGGGAATCTCTCATCAGAGATGAATATCCTAAGGGTGAACTTACAAACGTAAGTACTTTATATCCTGGTTTAAGTAAGTTGGAGCAGAAGGACACACACACACACACACACACACACACACACACACACACACACACACACACACACACACACACACACACACACACACACACACACACACACACACACACACACACACACACACACACACACACACACACACACACACACACACACACACACACACACACACACACACACACACACACACACACACACACACACACACACACACACACACACACACACACACACACACACACACACACACACACACACACACACACACACACACACACACACACACACACACACACACACACACACACACACACACACACACACACACACACACACACACACACACACACACACACACACACACACACACACACACACACACACACACACACACACACACACACACACACACACACACACACACACACACACACACACACACACACACACACACACACACACACACACACACACACACACACACACACACACACACACACACACACACACACACACACACACACACACACACACACACACACACACACACACACACACACACACACACACACACACACACACACACACACACACACACACACACACACACACACACACACACACACACACACACACACACACACACACACACACACACACACACACACACACACACACACACACACACACACACACACACACACACACACACACACACACACACACACACACACACACACACACACACACACACACACACACACACACACACACACACACACACACACACACACACACACACACACACACACACACACACACACACACACACACACACACACACACACACACACACACACACACACACACACACACACACACACACACACACACACACACACACACACACACACACACACACACACACACACACACACACACACACACACACACACACACACACACACACACACACACACACACACACACACACACACACACACACACACACACACACACACACACACACACACACACACACACACACACACACCACACACACACACACACACACACACACACACACACACACACACACACACACACACACACACACACACACACACACACACACACACACACACACACACACACACACACACACACACACACACACACACACACACACACACACACACACACACACACACACACACACACACACACACACACACACACACACACACACACACACACACACACACACACACACACACACACACACACACACACACACACACACACACACACACACACACACACACACACACACACACACACACACACACACACACACACACACACACACACACACACACACACACACACACACACACACACACACACACACACACACACACACACACACACACACACACACACACACACACACACACACACACACACACACACACACACACACACACACACACACACACACACACACACACACACACACACACACACACACACACACACACACACACACACACACACACACACACACACACACACACACACACACACACACACACACACACACACACACACACACACACACACACACACACACACACACACACACACACACACACACACACACACACACACACACACACACACACACACACACACACACACACACACACACACACACACACACACACACACACACACACACACACACACACACACACACACACACACACACACACACACACACACACACACACACACACACACACACACACACACACACACACACACACACACACACACACACACACACACACACACACACACACACACACACACACACACACACACACACACACACACACACACACACACACACACACACACACACACACACACACACCCACCCACCCACCCACCCACCCACCCACGCACGCACGCACGCACGCACACACACATACATAGAGGTAGCAGGGACGCAGAAGTACTGCAGAATCTTTTGTGTACAAGTTATCTCCGTATTTAAGTGTTCCCACTTTTTATTTAGTATTAAAATTGGTTTCATTTCGTTATTTAGAGTATTGATGTGTTGCAGTATTGTAGGTGGAAGTGGGGATTGAGTGATTGGCGTTATTTGTTTAGAAATTCAGTAATAAAATTCGTACTGTGGAATAGTGTTATTACAAAGGTTCTAGGAGGCCTTGTTTTGAACATTTAAGTGATTATAAAGGTTAGTTTTCTCAGCTAATTTAATCAAAAGAAGAGCTTGTGGTTTCCAAAGGCGAAGATGGAGAAAGAGGATGAACAAATTGTGGAGAGTGCCTTTGAGAAATTATTAAACGTGACTGAGATGAGTAAAAATTTGAGGCTGGATCTAAAACACGATATCGTCCAAGCTGTAAGTAACATAAGAAAAGCACTGCACAATATTAAGAATACTCTTTCCGAAAAGGAAATTGAAGTTAATAAACTGCGTGTTAATCTCAAATCTTGCCAAGATAAACTGCAAGATAAATCCAGTAGTGTGCCTACTCATATTCCAACTATGAAGCCATTTTTTGGCGGAGCATCTATGTCACATAGCTTGTCGTTGGACGATACTCGAGCTTGGCCTAATATACAAGATCGGCAGTGTTACTCAGCTGTAATGGAAGGGCGCTCTGCAGCACCATCAGGGAAGCGAAATCCTAACTGCACAGTAGACGGGCAATCTAAGCCAATTAAGTTGATCATTAAAAGTAAAAACAATCAGAGTGTGGAGTATATGAGAACGTTGGTTAAAGCTAAAGTTAATCCTGTTGAGATAAAGGTCGGGGTTAACTCTTTTAAAACTCTAAAAAGTGGGCACCTTTTGATTGAATCAAGTAACAAGAGAGAGGCCGATATTATTTGTCAAAATATAAATGACAAATGTGGCGAAGAACTTGAAGCTAGCCTAACCAAGAAGCGAAATCCCAGGATAATAATTTTCAATGTTCCAGAGGAAATGACAGTGGAGACTGTAGTCAAGTCCCTCGCTACACAAAATGAAGCTCTGGAAAAATATGAACAAAATATGGTGCCAAAATTTGGCTTCAGAGATAAGAGACAAAACAAGAACATGGTATTAGAAGTAAGTTCCGAAGCCCGTAAAGAAATGCTGGGAAGGAAGTTGAAACTGGGATGGAGCATGTGCAGCTGGGATGATTATATAAAGGTTAGTCGTTGTTTTAAATGTTCCAAGTTTAATCATCAGGCAAATGACTGTAAGGGTAATTTAACCTGCCCAAAGTGCTCCGAAAACCACGCGTTAAAGGATTGTAAAGCAAGCTCTGACGATTATAAGTGTATTAACTGTATCACCTTTAAGAAATATAACAAGGATAGCACTATCGACGAAAAGCATTCTGCACTTGACAGTAATTGTCCCAGTCTTCGAGCAGCACTAAGGCGATACCAAGAGAACACAGATTATTAGCAAGATGAACAACCAATCTCTAAAATGTTATCAAGTGAACTTACAACACTCCAGAACTGCAACTAATAATCTGGTGCAGCTTTTAATACAAAACCACGTGGATGTTATTTTTATACAAGAACCTTACACTGTTAATAATAAATTGGCAGGAATACCTATGACATTAAGAAAATATACTGGAGGCAACGGGAGGAAGAGGGCAGCAATTCTTATTAACAATGAAAAGATAAATGCATTGGCAATCACTCAAATTTCCGACGGCGATTGTGTACTAGTTGAAGTAGAATACGAAGGCACCACATTCTTTGGAGCCTCAATGTACTTCGACGGGGATCAGAATATTGAAGGCAATATCAGAAAAATTGAGAGTATCGTAGACCACACAACAGGCAGTGGATTAATAATAGCAGCAGACACAAACGCCCGAAACAAACTATGGTACGACGTCATAACTAATGAAAGAGGTAAAACTCTAGAAGAATTTATAACTATAAATTCCTTGTTTATAGCAAACCAAAACAGAGACACGCCATCATATGAAACGATACGCGGAAAAAGCTGGATAGACTTAACCATTACCAATATTAAACTTATAAAATATATAACAGAATGGCAAATTAGTGAGGAAGAAAGCTGCTCTGACCATAAAATCATATGTTTCATCATGGGCGCAGCTAACCAAAGAATAGTGAACATTCCCTATAGAATTAGATATCTTACTAAAGGCGGAAACTATAAAAAATTCGATAAACTACTGACTGAAAATCTTCGTTCAGTGTTTAACTGCGAAAACCACAGTGTAGGATTAGATGAAGAACTTAGCAGCAAAGTTAAAAGCAGGTCAGATACTGAGCAGCTAGTTGAGCAGTGGAGTGCGTGTTTAACTCGGGCATGCAATGGAGCCTTCAGAAAAAGCAAAGGGAAAAGGCTGCGAATCAGCCAGAGAGCTGTACCATGGTGGACGTCAGAGTTAACCATTTTAAGAAAGAAAGTGAACGCCCTCAGACGTCGTTACCAAAGAACGTTGAACAATGAACAACTGCGACAGGAAAGGAAAACTCAATATATGGAATGGAACAGGAACTATCAATCGAAATTGAATGCTGAAAAATTTAAATCATGGAAGGAGTACTGCAGTAACACTGATGGTTCTAATCCTTGGAATATTATATATAAAATAGCAGCTGGGAAAACGAAAGGACAGCAAGAAATAACCACGCTTCAAAAGGAGGATAAAACATACACCAATGATTCAAAGAGCACAGCGGAGTACATGATACAGTATTTTGTCCCAGATGACACTGAAGAAGATGACACCGAACAACATAAATTATTAAGAAGCTCAATGACAGCAGAGGTGGACACACCGGACGATGTAGAGTTCACACAAAATGAGATACTATCGGTTTTGACGAAATTCGACCCTAACAAAGCACCAGGAGAGGATGGATTCACGGGTGATATCATTTTAAGGTCATTCACCCTCTTTCCATTTTTCCTAACGTCAATGTATAACGAGTGTCTCAAAAATGGTAGTTTTCCGAAGAGATGGAAACATTCAATTATAGTTCCTATAGTTAAACCGAATAAAGAAGGAAGTGAAAGTGTCGCTAAATATAGGCCTATCAGCCTTCTGAATGTTGGTGGAAAAGCCTTAGAAAAGTTATTGATTAACAGAATCAATCACTTCATATATTCAAGGAAACTACACAGTATCCGCCAGTATGGATTCATCCCACAGAAAAGTACTATTGATGCGGCAATGGCTATGAAGCGCTTCGTACAGCACAACCTAATGGAATTCGGGTATGTCATTTTGATCAGTTTGGACGTCAAGGGAGCCTTCGATGCAGCATGGTGGCCGAGTATATTACATAATTTAAGAAGACTCAAATGCCCAAGAAATCTGTATCAACTCTCTAAGAATTACTTTAAGGAGAGAACAGCAAGTTTGTTTATTAATTCCCATAAAGTGGAGAAGGGAGTGAGGAAAGGTTGCCCTCAAGGATCGTGTTGCGGTCCCGGATTCTGGAATATACTGTACAATTCGCTACTCAACTCAGAGTTTTCACACCGAACCGAAGTAGTAGCTTTTGCAGATGACATATTAATAATGACTAAAGGCAAGAGTATCAGGGAAACAGAAAACTATGCGAATCTAGATTTGAAGAAAGTAGAATTCTGGGCTAAGAACAATAAGCTACAGTTTAACGATACAAAATCAAAAGTTATGCTCGTAACAAGAAAAAGGAATATACGAAACGAGAAAGTAGATATATATCTTAATGATAAAATATTAGACCAGGTAGAAGAACTAAAATACCTAGGGATATACATCGATAGAAGATTCTCGTTTGATAATCATATAGACCACGTTCACGAAAAGGCAATAGCATTGATCCATACATTATCTAAATCAGCAAAACTCCACTGGGGCTTGGGAAGCAAGGCACTTCATACCATATACAAGGGAGCCATAGAACCTATTTTAACTTATGGTTCGCCAGTATGGGGAGACTCTCTAAAGAAACAAAACAACCTCAACAAGCTTCAGAGAGTCCAACGGCTCTTCAATATCAAACAAGCAAAGGCATATAGGACTATTTCCTACGATGCTTCTTGTGTCATAGCTGGAAATCAACCTATTGACATCACTATTGCCGGTAAAATTCAGGAGTATGAGTCAACACACGGAGGAGGGGACTATGACACACCAATAGATTTAACAATATGGCGCCATCCAGCTGAAAAAGTATACATTAAGGAACCACAGAAAAATGCACAATACGATATAACTGTCTTTACCGATGGCAGCAAAGCAGAAAACAAAGTTGGAGCCGCTGCTGTGATATATAGGGGAGACACAATCCTAAGAGAGCTAAAATATAGATTAGATTCGAGGTGCTCTAATAATCAAGCTGAGCAAATTGCAATATTTAAAGCTCTCCAAGAAATCCATACTCTACAGGATAAAACTATCACTATAGTCATTTTTACAGACAGTAAAATAACAATTTCCTTACTAAACAACAACTCAAAGCACAATACGATAATAGACAGTATTCTGAAGACAGTTCATAAATTAGAACAGCGCCAATGGAAAATATATTTCAGCTGGGTGAAAGCTCACGTAGGAATAACTGGCAATGAGCTAGCAGACAGACTCGCCAAACAAGCTGCTAAAGATGAACGCCTGGAAACAATCTACGATAGGATCCCTAAATCGACATTTAAAAGCGAAATCAAAGAACTAGGTTTGGCAGAGTGGCAGAGAAGATGGAATAACACAACTAAAGGACTAGTGAGTAAGTCCTTTTTTCCCTCAATCAGGACAAGACTCAAGCTGCGCTTACCAAACACACCAGAATTCACAGCAATAGTTTCAGGCCATGGGAAAACAAACGCATATCTCCATCGATTCCATATAATAGACGATCCTTCGTGTACATGCAGAAGAGCAGCAGAATCAGTCTATCATCTAATCTATGAGTGTCAGCACAAAAAGCAACAAAGAACAGATCTAATTAAAGCCATAAATAATAACGGCAGTAACTGGCCAGTACCCCCTGAAGAACTTGTAGCAAAACATTTAAAAGCATTCAAGAAATTTGCACAAACTATATTAGTGTAAACATAACTGTGTAAGACCATTAATGTAATCCAAATACTTATGGTAACTCTGTAGTTCATTATACTTGTCAATTATGTATATAAATGCATGTAATATTACACTTTGTAATGGGGCATGTTGGTAATAAAGAATTCTTATTAAAAAAACAAAAAAAAAAACACACACACACACACACACATACAGAATCACCTACTTGTACGTAATAGAAATAGTAAAAATCTGATGTGTTGCACAGACACGACTTTCTAGACTCTTGCCACTATGCGGAGGGGGACTTAGCACCTCGACCGAAAGGCGATATTTTCTGCCTATGCCCATGAGGGGACTCCCTCGGGAGGATGGATGAAGCGAATGGATCCCAAGGGCGGACGGAACGTTGCCACGACAGAGCAGAGAATCTGGGTCCCCGCATGTTTCCAGTTAGAAACATCCCAGCGGAGCCTAGCTCAGCCCAGTTCCTTCCCCAATCCTTCGGTTTCGTACTCCCAAAGGGGGCGCGGGATCTTAAACCTGTATTCCGCCCCTCTGGGGCCTGTACCATCCCATGGGGGTGGAAACATCTAGGTTTGGCACAGAGACACAAGCACCGCCCTATTTTCTAAAACCGTTTACCCCTGTCTCATCCATTTTAATCAGATTTTTATGTTCATATAATAAAGTTAGAAACGTTCTTTTTATAGAATCACAGATTTAATGTCGGACTGTAAGACCTAGTGTTGAGCGCCACGGTGCTCTTGGTCTATCCTGGGCTTCCCTTGGGATTTTAGCCCATTCCTGTCCAAACAAAGGAACTATATACTTAGTTAAAGTCAACATAGTGCACGTTCTTAGGGGACTAAAGACAGTGGTTATGGAGTATTGACAGAATTCCCACAGATTAACTGGTTGTTTGTAACAATGGAGTATTAATCTCCTCCTCTCTGTGGTACCTTAGTTTTCGTCACGATTGAAGCATTTCTCGTGAGCGTCTGGTGCAGCGAGGTCCAACATTTGCGAAGGAGGGGAGTTGGGGTTTACCTCTTTCCATTATACGCAGAATTTGCCTCCCTTGAATCCCCAACCGTGCATAATATGGTAGTGGAGGTTTGGTTACAAGTACATCGCGTTTGATTTAGGAAAGCACTTGCAAATCTAATGCGCTACACAACTGCTCATTAGTGACTCTTTGGAACTGCTTACGTTTAAGAAGTCAATTAATATTTGGCGACAAAGTCTAAGTGCATAGCCTTAGTAGGTCCACCAAGCTGTCGCGGTACAGACACTTAACGTAGTTCAATTTGGAGGTGTTCCCAAATATATGTAGGGCTATACGCACACTTGTACACAATATTCTTGCGATTCCTTATTGCTTCATCTACTTCATTTTAATCGACTTGAGCACTTTCAGAAAGTACTTTATTACTAATTACCTTGTAGGTGCAACAGCAATATGGGAATACAGTAGGTAAGCTTTAAGCGATGGTGAAATATTTTAACGACTGGCTGATAATGTGATGTCCTTGAAATCCGGTTGTCATTTAAAGGTCAAGAGATAAAAGGCAAATAACAAACTTCTATTTGAAAAAGGGATGAGTATTCGTAAGTTCAACACATGAATGAGATTATCTCGGAAACGGTTCACTCGAAAGGAACGAAGCATTTGAATAAGTTATGTGCTTTAATGAGATCCACATGTTTTATTTAGTAAGCTTTTCTTACTCTCTCAGTTTACCATTTGTGTGAAAACCATTCGGAATGAAAAGATCTTCTGAGTAGATTCCCATAACATCCTTATATATTTGCAAAGGTTTTTCAAAACTCATATAAACGACAAGGAAAAGCTCCGAAATGGTTTACAGAAAACAAAAAGAAACTTATTTGGACATAAATTGTGCGTATTGGCAACATCTATATTTTTTGTATACTAAGATTTGGTCTATCCCTGCCGGTAAGGCAGTTATGAAAGGTTCATGCGGAGTAAAAGGACTATATAGGCTATAGCCAGAAAATTCAAATTATATATTTTATCTGTCTTAAAAATATCATAAACATGTGGCAGTTTAACAAAGATTTCGAAAAACTTACCATGAGTTTCTCCAAATTCTCAGTGTCCCATCCCCAAAATATATTAATATAAATATCAACTTTGATTTTTAACCGACTTTTCGTTATTCATTTATACTGCCTCACACACATACACAATCACGCACGGACGCACGCATACACACGTACACACACACACACACACACACACACACACACACACACACACACACACACACACACACACACAAGAGCCTATTTTCTAAAAATGCTCTCTCGGATTCAGGCAGCCTCAAAAGATATATGTTTCCGGGAAACCTCGACATCGAAGTTTTGGACAGAGTACAATACTTCCTATACTTACCATACCTAGAAGAGAAGGTAAAAATGAATCACGGCCTCTCATTGGAGACAAGTGGAAGTATTGCAAACACATTACCGTAGGTATGCGAGTTACACAAGAGTGATCCAGAATGAAGAGAAACTCTAATGTCATTTCCAAATAATGGAAGCGGCAAATTTCCTTTGTGATGAAAACATCTTAAACATAGGGTATTTAACCAGCATTGTGTTTTTGAGTTATGCTGTTCTCAAATACACTCACCCACACCCACAACCCACCGTCTCATACACAAACAAGTGCGCTGGACTTTTTGTAAAATTCTTCTCTTATCAGGAGACCTCCAAACGTGAATTTCCACTGAAACCTCTGTATAGTATTTTTGTGTGGCATGTAATACATTCTGTATCTACTACTATGTGCATGGTACAGAAGGTAAATTCTTATGTACAAGTATAATGCTCACATGACTTTGTCTAGTTTTGTGAAAGATATTCTTAAAAACGCTTATTGCTCTACACATTAATGGGGATAAACGTATACAGAATTTACCTTATTACTAACTTTTGCAGGTACAATGGGAATATGAATGAATAGGTTAAACGCTCCAAAGACGATCGCTAGCGAAATTTCGGAAGTAATGGTATTCTTGCGCAACCTACTACACCCAGCGGAAAAACATTCGTTGTATGTACTTTAGATGCTCCGAAACCATGCAAGTATTTCGGGTGAGATCTGGATATCCAATTTTTGGGATGAACTAATATTTCCACTACGTACGGAGCAAAGCAAGTAAAAAGGGCACCGGAATAAGTAATAGATTTGGTTATGCAGTATGAGAGAAACAAAACTGGACCACGATGTATCAGGGAGCAAGCGATTATTAGATATATCTGTATATATTATATTTAGGTTTGATGTCTCACATAACCTTCTTGTTCTTCTTCTTCCTCTTCTTCTTCTTCTTCTTCTTCTTCTTCTTCTTCTTCTTCTTCCTCCTCCTCTTCTTCTTATTCTTCTTCCTCCTCCTCTTCTTCTTCTTCTTCTTCTTCTTCCTCCTCTTCTTCTTCTTCGCCTTCTTCTTCTACTTCCACTACTTCTTCTACTTCTTCTACTTCTTCTACTTCTTCTTCTTCTTCTTCTTCTTCTTCTTCTTCTTCTTCTTCTTCTTCTGCTCCTTCTGATTACACTCCCCGTTTGGGAGACTTACAAGCCTGCTCCTAGGGCTAGATTCCTGTTATGGAGCGAACGCACCTATGGACCGGACAGAGTGAAGACCTGGAAGCAGGAGATTAGCTAGGAAACCAGGTATGAGAGTAAGGAAGAGGGAGATATGGAATGCAGGCAAAAATGAAATGCAGGTGATGATGGAGGTGTTAGACGAATGGGTGGTGGAGAAAAACATACATAGATGTCGCTTTATCAACCATGAATATCACATGCACGTCTCTGGAGTCGAACCTGGGCCGCCTTGGTGATAGGCCAACGGCATAACCGCTCGGCCACTGCGCCAACGCCTCACGCAATCTACAGACTTCAACCAATGGGTCGCCTTTGTGAGCGATTAGAAAATATGTTGGCTTCTTAGTCGAGAAGTTCCAGGCTCATATTCTAATTAGAGCGGGCAGATTCTTCCTTTTTTTTTAAATTAGAATCTTACGCTGCCCTCCACGGAATTTGGAAATGCGCATGAGAGCGTGTATGTTAAGAGTGTTGCAAATAGCAATGATTAAGACCTAAATTATCTACTGTCAACAAATAGAAGTTCCACTTAATAAAGATACGTGCACGGGGTCGTCTCGAGTTATTTATGGATAGAATGCTAACCCCTGGCTTGCAGGCTAGCACGCTAAATCCCAGCGGACGATGATTGACTTTTCCAGGTGTAAAACTGCATGGCATGGCTTCCTTTGGAAGGGAAGTAAAGCCGATGATCCCGTATCGTAGATTTACGGTATGGAAGAGAACCACAAGCCATATTAAGAGGCCTATGAGGAATATTAATGTCTCTTAGTCGCTCAAGATAGAACGGGACGCTTAGCATCACAGCTGTTAAACAGCGTCTATAAATAAAAACACTAGTTCAATTTCAACTCCAAGTTATTAGTAACATTGCAGAGAAAGAAGCTTTAACGCGACTTTGTCTATTCTCCTAAAGACTATACTTATAAAAGCTTCTTGTGTCTAATTTTTTGTTAAAAAGTTAAAAAGGAACAACTGTGGTAGTAGTAGTAGGAGTAGTGCTAGCCTAAGTAGTAGTATTAGTAGTAGTAGTAGTAGTAGTAGTAGTAGTAGTAGTTGCAGTACTAGTACTAGTATTAGTAGCAGTAGTAGTAGTAGTAGTTGCAGTACTAGTACTAGTAGTAGTAGCAGTAGTAGTAGTAGTAGTAGTAGTAGTAGTAGTAGTAGTAGTAGTAGTAGTAGTAGTAGTAGTAGTAGTAGTAGTAGTAGTTGCAGTACTAGTACTAGTAGTAGTAGCAGCAGCAGCAGCAGTAGTAGTAGTAGTAGTAGTAGTAGTAGTAGTAGTAGTAGTAGTAGTAGTAGTAGTAGTAGTAGTAGTAGTAGTAGTAGTAGTAGTAGTAGTTGCAGTACTAGTACTAGTAGTAGTAGCAGCAGCAGCAGTAGTAGTAGTAGTAGTAGTAGCAGTAGTAGTAGTAGTAGTAGTAGTAGTAGTAGTAGTAGTAGTAGTAGTAGTAGTAGTAGTAGTAGTAGTAGTAGTAGTAGTAGTAGTAGTATTAGTTGCAGCAGTAGTGGTAGGAGGAGGATTAAGTTTCAAAAAGACAAAGCTGCACCTAATAAATGACAAGAAATTGTCAATTGTCTTGCATTCAAATTAATCTCTCAACACTTGTACAGTCATGGAAGACTAGACCACATTAGGAGTCCCACGCCCAAGTTGTAGTGCGGTTTACACAAATCCACATTTCCAGCAAGCAATGGGTTTATTGATGTTCTGTTCTACATCTTATAGTCCCACACACAAATTGTTTGCAGTTCAGCTAGTTTCTTCATTGGGAACAATTACAAATGCAAATTGCGGGTTAACACAAAGCCTGTATGTGTGTCCAATAGACCATAGAATAAAAGGGTCTGCCATTACACTCTAGCTATCTTTGGCAATACCGAGTTATATAGGCCACGCTCGAAAGCAACGTGTGGCTTTAACATTTTGTTGTTCTAATGTGCTCAATTATTTGTGACACGGCTGTAGAAACTTTCTCACAAGCGTTTAATACTCTATCTGCTTCATATTAGTTGCAATAAACATTATGTTCGATTTATAGGTCGCTATTAACATCCCAGTCAAACTCCGCTGTCCGCCAGAAACATACTTGCCTCTAGTTTCCAAAGGTTGAGGGTTGAATCCCGGTGGAAAAGATTTTCGGGAGTAAAGGAAAACAATGTGGCTTACTTCAAAGGTAAGTATATCCGTTAGTCCCAGGGTGTAGATTCACTGCAAGTAAGAAAATCTCAAGGTTAATAAACAAACTACGCTGTGCTTTGTGCCTAGTACAGAACGGAACGTTGAGAACAACAGCAGTTATCATTCCTACTGTCATCAAGGAAGCATGGGTAAAAATCCTGTCTAGATATAACCGCCCACCCCCAGGCAGGTTTCTAACCCGGGCCTCTGGACTTCAAGGTCATCATACAAGTCACCAGAATACACAGAGAGTAAGATTAACCTTTGCAGAAATTTATGTCATTACTAACCTTCCTGTTGGTTCACATGTAACATGGAAATACTGTAGCCAGTAAGTTATGGTCCAATGTGATTGCCACTGCGTGATGTCATTGGAATTCTCTTCTCTTTGCATCGTCAAGAGATACTAACTTGCCATTTGAGAAAAAGTACCTGCAAGTATTGGAAAATTCAGACAATAGAAATATCAGTGAAACAATTGATATTACAAAACATAAATTTGACACAAGTTGTGTGTTTATATGTGTTAACGTGGTATGCATTTCATCTGTACTAGGATGTGGTCTATTCCGTAAGGATGGCCAGTTATGACAAGTTAGTAGGGAATGAAGTGGTCTTCTGAGACTATTCCCAGTAAATTAAAGCTATACATTAAAAGTATTATAGCAAAAATTTTTTTGTAAGCTTTATTATAATAAAAACTGTTCAAATCAATTTCGTTTGAATGAATATTGTCAAACAGATTTCCATGAGAAGTTTAGTCTGGGATGTTGGATATTCTTCAAAATCTTTGTGACACATCCTTATGAGATGTTGAAATTTGTACTAAGGTTAGCATTTTACCATCTCTTCTCAATTTTGCAAAATTGCTAAACCGTATCAGGTAGACCAAATCTTCATCATCTGAATTCCCTCCCCCTTTGGAAGACTGTCATTCCCTAGAGCTTACAAACCTGTGCCTAAGTTCAGAAGCCTGTTTTGAAGCAGACGAACGTATGGACCAGACAGACTGAAGACCTGGAAGCGGGTGGTCAGCCCAGCACCAAGTATAAGATTGAGGAAGAAGAAAATATGAAATTCAGGCGAAACGGATGATTGGAAAGGAGATGGTGGAGCAGTAGCCGGAATGAGTAGCGCGGGAAACTGTAGAACCTAGAGATGACCCGCCCAACGCCGCTTCGTCCATCACGAATACCACATGCGTGTCCCTCTTATCGAACCCGAGCCACCTTGGTGAGAGGCGCACGGTGCAACCGATCTGCCGCAGCGCCAACCATACCAAATCGTTCTATAGAAAAAATGTACATCTCATTAAAACATACTACTTATACCCAAATTATTATTATGACTTTTGTTGTGAACTATTTCGGATACATTCTATTCTATTCTAGAGTTCCCCGTACCAGTATATGTAGATACAACCTTAAGTGATAACTCTGATTCTGACCTAACTGAAACTCAAAATGATTCAGATGAAAATAAAAAGGATCTTACATATGAAGCCAGTAGCTGTTCATCAGAACCATACTTTCCCAATCAGCAAGACCTTAATGACCTGATTCGGGGTTTAAATCTGTCTAAACTGCAAGCTGAAGTTTTAACTTCCAGACTCAAAGGGTGGAATTTACTCCAAAAAGATGTAAGAATAAGTAGTTATCGTAGCCGCCATAGTGTTTTCAAAGAATACTTCTCTGAAGAATATGGTGTTGTATTTTGTAGTAATATTTGTTCACTTATGGAAACTCTTGGGCATCAACACCGACCAGATGAGTGACGATTGTTCATAGACTCCTCCTAAAGTAAGTTTGAAGGCTGTGCTGCAACATATTGGCAATGAACTTCCATCAATACCAGTAGCGCATACCGCTATGAAAGATAAAATACAATATGGAAAATATGAATGGAATATCTGTGGTGATTTAAAGGTCATTGCTTTATTGCTTGGTTTGCAACTTGGGTTCACCAAATTTTGCTGTTTTTTGTGCGAGTGGGACAGCAGAGATAAGAAGTCTCACTACGTTAGAAAGTCATGGCCAAAACGTGAATCTCTTCTCCCTGGCCAGAAAAATGTGGCGTGTGTCCCTTTAGTGAATCCTGAAAAAATATTTTTACCTCCATTGCATATTAAGTTAGAAGTTATGAAAAATTTCGTCAAAGCTATGGATAAACTTTCTGATGGCTTCTTGTACTTGAAATCGAAATTCCCCAAAGTCAGTGATGCTAAATTGAAAGAAGGAGTTTTTATAGGACCACAAATCCGATCATTGATGGCTGATGAACATTTCAAGGGACTGTTAAATCCACTGGAGAGAGCAGCCTGGCAGTCTTTCAAAAGTTTATGTTGCAATTTTCTTGGAAACCATAAAGCAGAAAAACTATCGTGACATAGTGGCTGGTCTTCTGCATTCTTATAAAGCTATGGGATGCAACATGTCTTTAAAAATTCACTTCTTGGACTTTCACTTGGACTTCTTCCCCGAAAACCTTGGAGCTGTCAGTGATGAATACTGTGAGCGTTTTCATCAGCAAATTTTTACGATAGAGAAGAGGTACCAAGGCAAGTGAGTTCCAATATGCTGGCTGACTACTGTTGGACTAAAATGAGAGACGTTCCAGATGCAAAATATACCCGAAAATCACTATCTACCACTTTCTAGGTAAGTCAGAATCAGTAGTTATAATTTTGAGTTAGATAGCTAGTTACGGATTTTTTAGAATATTATAAAAATTCAAATGAATATCACACAAAACTCCTGCCCGATGCGGACAAACTGTAATTATATTTGAATTCAGCACGAAAAATACTTTTAGAATCTGTTATTTTAATTCTTGTGAAAGAGAAAAAGTTAATTTTTGTAGACCAGTGTAACACAAACTTACACACACACACACACACACACACACACACACACACACACACACACACACACACACACACACACACACACACACACACCCACACACAGATCCATTTTTATTCAGGGAGTCATAAATTCAGCACTTCCATTGGTCTGATTATCCAAAGTTTTGTTGGAACAGAAAGGTTTCTGGTTAACACCATTTTCGCCTTCATTTGCATTACATTTCACGGAATCACATGCACGTTTGCCTTCACGGTTGGTAACATCGCGTCAATTTCCATGGATAGGTTTGTAACCACCTCGTTACACATGGAAAGATACATGCGAAAATAAGATACACCGAAAATCAAATAGGGCTCTATTACTATCCGTCCGACTCTAACGCTTACCTCAAACTGCAAAGGAAATAAAATGTGTTTGTTTCACTTGAAATAATTTATTTTAGCAGTAAGTAACTTTGCCATGTGAATCCAGGATTTCATACTTAAAAGACTCGAAAAGATTAATTTACACTCATAATTTACAGAATGTCGTTGATGACTTCTCTTCACTTATCCGCAGGATCCCTTTTATTTACCGTGAGGTAGCAGAAGGCCCCACAAGGTGATAATGGCTGCTGCGACAAGAACTCCCCTCCATCAGGGAATAATCGAAACTCATGAGGAACATCTCTGCTCGTTCCAGCCGAGGATTTGCAAGGTTCCCCGCCGGTCCTTCACTTTTGATTTTGTATTATTATATTTCTTCAACAGAAAAATTAAGCACTTGTATGCTATTGCACAACAACTGTTTTAATTTAATCTCTTCCATAACAATATAGTGCATACTAACAAAATTAAAATTAACACACCACTAAAAAAGGCCTCAGGATCATCCATTTTTATGAAATCGTTGTCACAAAGCATTTGAGCCGTTATTCTAGAGGATAATTCTAGAAAAGTTAAGACGTATGTTATTTACTTATCTATTATTTTTATTTTTTTTCTTATATATATATGTATATTCTTCTTCTGATTCACATTCAGATTCGCTTGCCGATAGAGTTGAACTATCCTCGTTGTTCAGGTCTATATTCGGAAGTTCGTAAAATGTGTCAGTTACTGGATCTGCAGTAGGAATGCTGTTATATGGCTCCATAAGCGATCCCTTTTTCACACACACGAGAAGCTGGTAACACAAATCATTTCTGATCTTCAGTTTCTCGATGTCTTGGTCATAGGTTTTCAGTTTTTCCAACCACTTCAGCACCAATTGGCGATCGCAAGCATCAGGTAGCAATCGTAACATGTCTTGGATCAAAGACACATAGTGAAGTCGGAGTTTAAATACTCTGGCACAAAACTCATAGCTTTGATTATAAAGCTGTATATTTTCCTTTACACTATTGGAGCTCAACGTATATTATGACAATAATGACCGAAAAATATGTTGACAAAACAAGTACGAAGCGGATTTAAACAAGGCCGTCTATGATCTACTCTTATGGCAAGAAAATTGTAGTGCTCCAATCTCCTTCGCCACCTATACAGGATTTAGGTTTATCAAAAGGGCTATTACTATTGCCCAAGTACTCAGATTATTCAGCTGTCCTTGTAAAGTACACCGAGGTTTTCGATATTATACCATAAATGACTAAAGCGAAATAGCATGCACAGTCCATGTGGAAGTTCAAGGTAGTCTTGCAAGGCAGCAATAGAGGAATCGATATAATCGACAGGAAAGACCACAGAAGAGCTTACTTATTTGAGCGGATAGCAGGTACGCTTCGAAACGAGATAGAATAAACTCTGAATTAGACACGGAAGGAAATAGGAGAAAAGGACAGCATGTTGTGGCGTGTGGAATTACTATATTACTTCTTAGGAGAGCTTTGAGTAACTACACTCCCGTACCAGTCTTTATGAAGGCACCAAAAACAAATGATATAGCTCCACCAGGTATTGCATCCTGCGTTCCATGTACCCCGTCCCCACTGCTTTCTGTGGCATTTTACCAACCTTCTCCGCCAACGCATACATAGTAGTGGTTAGGGTGTGTGGAGCATCCTGCCTGTGTTGTTGTACCAAGGAATGGGGTACTTTACGAGTCTTAGGACAAATATTTTAATTGAATATGATTTTGTCCGCTTTTGAATAACATCATGCAGATATCCTATAGATAACAACGAATCAATTTGGTTATACATTTTCCCCAACGTGCTATTTTTCACAGCGGAGTGTTTAACTCCCAATGAGCTTCATTGTAACAACACTCTGGTGTACCACACTGGTGACTCGTTTTTTCTCAGTTTTGAAATTTGTATGAAATGTATTTCTTATACATCCGTCTTCCTCTGATTTGTATGTAAACTTGTATACATAATATCAAAGGAATAATTTATAAATCCAAATATGCATTGATTATTATTTGATTATTTTTCTCACAGAATATATTTTATACTGAACAGATAATCCATTTTAACACCAACAGCCTCGTGACTATTACACTATATTTCTCTGTAATGCACCATAGGGGCTTAGGTACAATCGTGAAAGGGGGGGGGGGAAGGAACTGAAGAGAAGAGAGCACTAAAAATTTCAAGAACTATAACATTTATGGATCAATAAATTATACATTTGTTAACAGGAATGATTAATCGGTATAGCAAACCTTTAAACAGAAATGGAAGCCGAAACACAACAGAAATACAGGTGAAAACAAAACCAATTTACATTACCCCATTCAACTCCCTCTCAAAGCGAGGAGTTGGGCAGTCTTCAAGCCTATCTGAAAATGCCTAAATGTTTCGCGTGGATATCCTACGGGTTACAAGAATTACTTGTTACAAGATTACATTTAATTCGTCCGCATTAGAAGCACCTCCCAGGCAAGTAACGGTCTGAAAACCAATCTGTATTTCACGGCCTGAGCCCTAGTTAAAACCAAACAACTTACCCTGCACGCCGAGAAAGGAGCACTCCGACTGACTGTCTCTACAACCGTCAGACCGAGAGGAAACCCATAGAAAAAACACTAGCGCAACCCAGCGGGGAAAACAAGAGTCGCGAAACAAAAGGAGGTGCCTCCATAAAACAAAATAAGTGCGATCAGCACAGTAACCAATAACATCAACATCAGTCAAATACTTCAATTTATTTTCAGCTTGGTTAGGCATAAGAAGATGCCACTAGAATACTTCTCTGAAAAGCTTTAAACAGGTTTCAAAGTAGACATTTTTTTCTAATGTCAAGGCGTTTAATTCAATTACCTGGAAACTGTTTTAGATTGAGCATAGAGCTTTGGCACAACCATTTCTTCTTTAATTCATATCATGTGCCCATATTTTCAGGTAAAGAAATGTAAAACAGAAAATATTAGAAAATTGAGTGTCAGTGTGTGATAACTGTAGGTGGTGCGATGTATGCACAGATTGTGGAGGTGCATCGGGGACGAACTGTGTGTGTGTAAGGAGTCCATTGACCAACTGAAGACATTGCTCAAAGTTATATATTCATATGAAAATAATGTAGAACTCTGCACGTAAAACAGGACGCCACTGCTAGCGAGAAAATGTAATTAGATACACACCCTTCGTTTTTCCTATATTTACGCTACCCGAGAAGGCCAGGAGAAAGCCTCCCAAACCTGAGGGGTAAGTCTAAATGGATACGAGTGTAGCAACTCATATGCCACGAGGGAAAGATCTAGGAGAGAGCATCTGTATTTCTCCTCTCCTAACTGACGATTCATCTAACGTCTTAATGTCACGTTAACACAAACACATAGAAACTAAGAATTTTTCAACAACTGTTACTACAGCAAGCTTGAAAGGAGATTAGGTCAAACATTTAATTTAGACGTCTGCTTGTACAGATACACCAGTATCATATTTAGCCAAACTCATAGAGCTAAAGTTTCCGCAATCATAAGGAAGAAATTGGTCAGAAAATTGTAGAAGTGAGACAAGACTTAGAGCAGAAAATGGAATTAGGAAGACAGAACTTAGAACAGAAAATAGAATTAGGGAGACAGGAGTGTAAAGAAAATATGAAAGTAATGGAAACTAATTTAAAATTAGTACATAAAAACTTAAATGAGACAAAAGAAGCTTTAGAAGCTAGGATAGAAATCATAGGAGATAGGATGGGAAAAATAGAATCGGAAATGAAAGAAAATAAGATTGTATTAGAAGAAGAAATTAGTAGATGTAGAGATAAAATAACAGAATGTAATGCAAGTGTAGACTGTAAGATTACAAATGTAAAAGCAGAAATAACTGAGGAATTAAGGAAAAAGATTGAGGTAGTAAAGAAAGACATTATTAATGAAACTGTAGAACAAATTGTAATTCCTAAAATTAAGGCTATGACTGATGTAGTGCAGTCGCAACAGGGTGCTATGAATGATATGAAACAAAGTCACTTAGAAATAAAGAATTATTTAAAATCAAGTTGTTGTTGTAGTGTTTAACGCCCGCTTTTACTACTACGGCACCGGAGGCGGTGACACTGATGATACATGGAATGAAGATGGAGCACCGGTGGAATGAGATGGCGGGGGAAACCGGAGCACCCGGAGAAAACCCGCCCTGACGCCGCTTCGTCCACCACGAATACCACATGCGGGTCCCTGGGATCGAACCCGATTTAAAATCAATATGTGAAGAAAAGAAAGTTTGGCTAATGTAAATGATGTTGTGAATGCACTACAAAGGCAAAATGATTTAGATGTAAGTAATGTACAAGATGAGAGTTATTTGAATGATGTACAAAATGTTGACTCACCATACAGAGAAAGAGGTTCACAACCAAACAATGACACAACACACAACACATGCTACACCAACAGCATACTACATGAAATCACACCACTTACATTTGATGAGGAGAAGGGAGACGATCCAAAACCCTTTGTTAAAGAGATGAAAGAGTATTTTAAAGTGAAAAGGATACCAAATGAGCTTAGGATGATGATAGTTAAGAAAAGCTTAAAAAACAAGGCATTGGAATGGCTTAGGCTAACACTAGCTGGTCATGAATCGTATAGCTCATTCAGAAATCTATTCCTATCTAGGTATTGGGGCCCAGCTAAGCAAAACCAAACTAGGGTAGAGCTAGCGGCAGGTAGATATGATCCAAGCAAAGGGTTATCGCTAGTCGATTATTTTATGAAAGTAGCCAACAAAGGAAAACTATTAGACCCTAACCTGTCGGAAGCAGAGTTAATCACCAGCATAACAAGACATTTCCCAGACACAGTGAGAACAGGGTTCATTGTTGCGAGGCCAGTAGATTTTGCAGACATGATAGAATTACTGACAGCCTTCGAAACACAAAATGGTTGGCCTAATGAGCATAGACATAGGAACGGTCACCCAAACTCACCTATCTTAAACCGGAGCACGGCTACGAACAACCAGAATGAGGGAGAAGATAGAAATATTAGGAGCACCCATGACAGGGGGAGAGGGGCACACCATTTCCCTCAACCACATAATCATGGCGAAAGGATGGAGAACACAAGACAGCGGTACCACGACACAATACCGAGGGGTGAATCGAGATACAGAACGCATAGATATGATCGGGGGAGACCAGGAGACCGTACCCATCAAGGATTCTGTAGGGAATACTTAAACAGCCAAAGGTCGTCATACAATAGGGGTTCACGCCAAAGGCGCAGAAAACAATGGAACACCGACAACGTAAGACAACAGGAACAGAATGAAAATGTGCCGAATAGAACCAATGCTGCTCAGAATACAGAAACAACAATCACCTCTAACGCCCAGGAAAACTAAGTACAAGTCAACTTTGTGTCCCGGAACTTGATCTGTGTGGCAGTAGGGGCAATTTTGACCAACATAATATGGAGACAGGCAAGTGAAAGGAAGGAAATAACCAATCCACCAATGGTTAGGCTTAAGGTATGGGGTATCGAATTGCCAGCAATGATTGATACAGGAGCCAGCACATCAGTATGTGACGAACAGCTATTCCAGGAATTAATAACAAAGAAAAATGCTGAATTCTTGTCTGTGTGTGGAGTGTATTGCAGCACAGCAATTGGCAAGAAAAAGGAACATGTTAAATACCAGGTAAGGCTGGTAATAGAAATCGGAAGCTGGAAGTTCGATTGTATTGCCCTGGTAATACCTAGACTAACAGCTACCCTAATCATTGGCAGTGATTTGCTTAATCTTTGGAGGTCGGTGATCGATTATGACCTACATGAATTCA
This sequence comes from Tenodera sinensis, assembly GCA_030765045.1. Classification (NCBI taxonomy): domain Eukaryota; kingdom Metazoa; phylum Arthropoda; class Insecta; order Mantodea; family Mantidae; genus Tenodera; species Tenodera sinensis. Next base: position 254,784,885 of record CM060962.1, read on the forward strand.
TTATTAAGGAAGGAACCTCAGAGTGCACCGCGAAGTTCCTGGAGAAAGAAACATGCCAGGAGGAACCGGACCAGACAGGGATCCATCCGGATGAGCAGTTCTTTGTGGAGAAAATCAATGTCCACGAGAATAGGTTGGTAGACCTAAGGATAAATAAGGAGAAAACAGGTTGCAGCCGTTGCATCTGCACAGAACACGAGTATGTTACCTCGAACAACTACCAACCTGAACCACTACGAACAGATGAAGAACCGACGTCACAGCTAATCGACGAGAAGGTCTGGGGAGCACATGGCATCTCTGAAGAGGAAAGGAACCAACTTACAAAAATATTAATTAAAAACAGGAAAGTTTTTAATAAGAAGCCAGGTACATGTAATAAGTATGTACATACTTTTAAAGTAAAAGATATCACCCCCTACTCACATAAATCCAGGCCCATCCCCAACTCCATCAGGGAGGACGCTGACAGAGTGATCCAGAAAATATTGGCAGACGGAATAATAGAACAGTCGGACTCATGTTGTGTGAATCCAGTGGTATGGGTCCATAAGAAAGAGGGAAAATTGAGGATGACCATCGACGCAAGGAAAATAAATACGCATACCTTGCCAGATCATTACAGGCCTGAGGGGGTAGACCAACTGATATCAAAATTGAAGGGAGGTCAACATTTTACTAGTCTTGACCTGACAGCATCATTCTGGCAAATTCCTCTTCATCCAGACGTCAGGAAATATACCTGCTTCCTGCACAAAGGAAAGGTTTACCATTTTTTAAAATGCGCCTTTGGATTATCGACCAGTAGCAGTGCACTACTAAGGGCTCTTGACAAAGTTTTCGGGGATACTATCGAGGCTTTTGTAACGCAATATTTTGACAATTTTTTAATATACAGCAAGGACCCCAAGTCACACTTACATCACATAGATTACGAATTGTCCAAGTTTCAGGAAAGCAACATGACACTGAACTTGGAAAAGTGTGAATTTTATTGTCAAAGAGGCAGAATTTCTGGGCCACATCATTACGCCTGATGGTATACAACCTAATTCGGAGAGAGTCAAGGTCATAGAGTGTATACCACCCCCACGTTACTTGAAACAGTTGAGAAGGTTTCTGGGCATCTTACAGTACCAGTCAAAATTTGTGATCAACTACGCTAAGGAATTAGTGCCCCTTAGAGAACTGTTGAGAAAGGATACTAAGTGGGAATGGAATACCGAACACCAGGTAGCCTTTGAGAAAGTCAAAGAACTTTTTAAACACAGTATTCTCCTGGAACGACCGGATCCAAATTCACCTTCTCTAATATACACCGATGCTAGTGCGCAATCATATGGAGCAATATTGGCACAAGAAGATGCAGATGGCAACAAACATGTGATTGCAACAGCTTCTAGATTTCTAAACAAGATAGAAGCCAATGCCTGCATAACGGAATTATAAATAGGTGCAATCCATTTTGCGTTACAAAAATTCAGGCAACATATCTACCATTATAAAATAATTATATATACTGATCACGTAAGCCTGTCCATCCAAAAATGCAAGCTAACCAACTCCAAAATCTCGAGGTACATACACGAAATAACATCGCATGACATAGAGGTCAGACATATCCCGGGCAAGGAGAACATCTTTTGTGACTTATTGTCAAGATTAAGATCGGAGAGTCACATACCCGAGACGATATACAATCCACACCATGAAATTAAAATCATGCAGATAAATAATAAGGAAAGCAACGAAATCTTACAAGACTTCAAAAACATGGCGAAGCTACAGCAAGAAGACCCTGAATTGAAGAGGCTACTCGACAAGGCTCCAGACATAGTAACAAAATTGGAAGCCAAGATAGGGAAATTTAGGAACATCCTGTTTAAATTACATGGTCGCGACGTAAGGAAATGGAAAATGATGGTACCAAATTCCTTACAGGACAGGGTTATTTTGGCATTCCATCACTCGATGCTTCACTCTGGTACTGAGATAACAATGCTTGCAATTGAGGAAGTACTGTACATCAAACATCTTGGCAAGAAAGTCAGGAAGTTAATTTCCTCATGCGACCTATGTCAGAAGGCCAAGCCAATTAATGTAAGATACGATGTCGTTCCACAATCCATCGTGAGAAACGAGAAAAATGCATTGGTGTGCATCGACGAACATGGCGAGCTACCAAGGGGGAAGGATGAAAACAGATACATCTTTATCATGTTTGATGTTTTCACAAAATTCACTAAGATATACCCCATTAGGAACATTAAAATTAGGACTTGCCTAAATAAAATCATCAAGGACTACATCCCAAAATATGGGAATATATAAACTATACTATCAGATAATGCAACAATGCATAAAAGTAAATTATTCCAGGGCACCTTAAGAACATTAGGAATAAAATTATACTATTCCTCAACTTATTATCCTCAAGGAAACCCGACAGAAAGAACAATGAGGGATATACGTATATATTTCCGCCTACTTTGCCACAAAGACCACACTTCCTGGACGGAAAAATGCGGGTACATAGAGGAGGTGATTAACCATTCGGTGAACCCCACGACCAAGTTTGCCCCAATCGAATTGATGACCAACACAAAGCCCAAGAGATTGACAATTGACATTGACACTACGATGGCTGCTCAAAGGGAATTGACAGAGAAGGAAAAATGTCAATTGGCATTCAGAAGATGACAGCAAAAGGCAGAAAAAGGGAGAAACAAGATAAAAAGATTTATCAGGAAATGGTCCCCACAAATTGGAGAAAAGGTGCTCTTAAGAAGTCACAAAGCATTCAAGGCATCTGAGAAAAGATCTGGAAAGATGGAACTACTGTACACTGGACCACTGGTCATAACAAAACAGCTGGGTGACCATGCGTATGAGCTACAGAATACAAATGGCAAGTTGGTAGGAAGATACCATATAAATAAATTAAAACCATACAAACAAAGGACCAAATAGTCTTTGCCAACAACCATGTAAGGCAGGAATAGTAGAGATGATGGAAACAGCGAAGAATACTGTAAAGAAAAACAAAGTATTATACAAAGTGATTGTATCAGAGGAATAGGGAGAAGTATTGTATTGTGTTTCAAGATTGTAAATATAGGTGACAACTTGAAAAACAAAACAAGGGGCATGTGAGACAGAATATTAGATGATCCCAAAAGAAAATCGTTTATGTGAATATTTGTTAAAAGTGTAATTTGTTTTTTGATATTGGTATGTGTTGGTCAAATGACGAAAACGTGTTAATAATGTTCATTGTTACGATCAACTAAGTTTGCCCAAAGACGTCATAAATCTTTCCATATTTGATTTTAATATATATGTATAAATATTAGAATTATATGTGTTCCATAATAAAAGTAAGGGAGGATGGTTAGGGATCGCTTCCCTAACAAGAAAGATCTATTTGATGGACGCATACGCGGATGTATACGAAAAAGGCGGTGTCACGTGAGACGCCATAATCTGCCCATTCGCGTGTGTGTAATCAAGACATAAGGACGTATTGGTGTAGCGTGTGAATATAGAACTTCCACCAGACTTTCATCAAGCATTAGTTCCACTAAATGAAAAAGTCTAAACGTTTTAAATCATTTAGAATGGTGCTGAGAGGAATTATTTAATGTGAAATATCGATAAAGTGTTAATAAAATAATACATTGTGGTGAAGAAACATCGTGTGATTTTTCATTCCATCCGTTACTACGCCCTGAAATCACAAAGATCTCAATAGCTCAAAGACACAACGTCATTAATAATTATAAAAACCGCACCAATCGTTAGAGCCATTTTCAAGAAAATCAAAGCTTTCGAAAAATCTTCCATGTAAAGGTTAGTTTAGGGTGGAGCTATTTTCTACAAAATCTTCGTGTCGCATCCTTGGAAGACATTGACCTTAAATGCCAGCTTTTGTTTTTAACAGTCGTTTCTGTTTTGAGTTATACTGTCCAAAGCCTGACAGAGACACAGGGACACACACGGACCTTTATCTAAAATGCTTTTTTTTTGGACTCGGGGGCCTCAAAACATATATTTCCGGAGAAATATCAACATTTAATTTTTTGCTGGAATGCAATAATTCCTCTACTTGCCAGTAGAAAAAGTAAACATTTTCTAAAATGGGACTAAAATTGGAGATGGATCTGCAGACTCAATATACAGTTGTTAGCTAATGCTGGATTTCTGACAGTGAAGTCATTAATCCTATAGCTGTCCAATATTCTTCACTGATGGACGGGGCGCTAGAAGTGGCCGGGCATATTTGAAGGTGGTCTTGGTCCAGTTCCTCTTGCAGATCACATAGAGGACAGAGTGGTGAAGAATATACCCCAATTCTGTTCAAACGTTTTGCCAGACAATCATGTTCTGTAATCAACTTGAAGGTCGTAACTGCCGTTTTTCGAGTATACTCAGGAATTAGTGTTTGAATGTTTGGTAGTTCGCAACATTTATTCGTTGATTCTTCATAATAATCTGCAATAGCAATAATTTTTTTGGATTCAGAATTGACTAATCTTTTAGCTTTATAAAATGGTAGATTAACCATAGATTTCTGTTCACTGTTTTTAACCTTTTTTACAAGAAAATCAGATTCGTCTTTAGCACTGAGTCCAAAGTAAGCTGGTGTCCCTTGGAAGACTAGGTGTTTTTGAAGTGCTGTTAGATGGGTAAGGATTTTACAACATTCTATAATTGTTTGCTTTTTTTGTGTCAACTTGGAAGTAATTGCTATAATGGCTGCGCTGAAATTTGAGAGAATAACTGCTTGATGAAAATGTGAAATTATATGGAAAAGATTTGGTAGGGCCATTCTAATTGCTTCAATTTCTCCATCAAAGTTTGTAGTTCCATAACTTAAAGATTTGTAATAGGAAAAGGGGTGACACCTGACTCTAGCCCCTGCTCCATCTCGGTTTGATATCAATGATCCATCAGTATAAATATGGAGCTTTTCGTGATACAGAATTCTAGAATGAATTGTCTCTAATGCTAATACTTTTAGAACACTAGTTGGAGTGTCACTTTTCTTAGCTTCTTCTGTCAGGTGTAAATATTAAGTGATCTCTAATGTTTGTGTCTGATTGACTTCAGATATGTAGGTATGTATGTATATATTTTCTGTGAATGGGTATTACCCAGTGGCAGAGTGAAATGTACAAATTAAGGTTACAAACAAAGTGCACAAACAATAGTAATACAATCATAATACAATAAAGAGCAATAATAAAAATATAGATGAAATGCACTAAATAATAATTATCACTCATTAATTAATTATCCTGTCAGTATAACCAATTTAAATTTAGCATTAGTATTCACCATCAGTTCAATAAATGTCAAAAATACACGTGCGTAAAATGATTTACGATATTTTTCGAAAATTTCTTCACAGATAAAGGACAGCCCTGAAAGACTGCTATAGGTAATTCATTCAATTCCTCAATGGTTCTATTGACAAAGGAGAACTTTCCTACGTCGGTTCTGTGCCTTCTACCTTTAATTTTATACAAATGATCCTTTCTTCCGTAATGTGTAGGGTTGTCCAATCTTTCACTAATACCCACCCATGCATTTGAACCACGATATTCTTGAAATAATGCGCATAACCTCTGCCTCTTACGCCGAACTTTTAGTCTCCCATGCAGTCTCTTCCTTTTTAGGCCCAAAAGATTTACCTCGTTTTATAAATTTTATAGCCCTTCTCTGTATTCTTTCTAGCGAATCAATTTGACTAAGTCTATATGGGTCCCAACATACTGCTCCATATTCCATAATCGGCCGCACCAAAGATTTGTATGCAATTTCCTTGGACCTTCCGCTCCCCTTTTTCAGTACCCTCATTAAGAAATGTAACGCTTTCCACGCTTTCTGGATGTAGAATTTACCTGGTCGTTCCACCCAGCGTTACCCTCCAGGTACACTCCCAAATACTTGCAGCTATCTACCTGCAGAATTTTTTCTCCGCCCATGTGATAGTTATGAAGAATTTCCCTCTTAGATCTTCTAAATGCAATGGACTTACTTTTCTTAGCATTAATCGTCATCTTATTTGTAGCAGCCCAATTATTAATTTCATTTAAATCACCCTGAAGCAGAGACTCATCTATGACATTCCGAATTTTATTATAGATAATGCAATCGTCTGCAAACAGTTTTATCTGACATTTAATATTTGCACTTATATCATTAACAAAAATAAGAAAAAGAAGCAGACCCATTACTGAGCCTTGGGGTACTCCCGAACTCACTGTGCCTCTCTCGGAGATTTGTTTACCGACTTTTACATGCTGTGTTCTCCCATCCAAAAACGCTTTGACCCATAAAACCACTCGTTTGTCTATTCCTGTGCTAGCTAGTTTCCCAATAAGTAAATTGTGTGGCACTACATCAAATGCTTTAGAAAAGTCTATTACCACTGCATCAGTTCTTCCTCCTGCGTCCACTTCATCTGCTAAGTCTTGAAATAAGGAAGTTAATTGACTTTCGCACGAGTACCCAGGTCGAAACCCAGTTTGCGCTTCCTTGAACCATTTTTTGTTTTCTAACTCCTCCCTTATATATTCTGCTATTAAATGCTCCATCAACTTACACACTATTGACGTTAAACTAACTGGTCGATAATTATTTATTTCTGTTTTATTACCCCCTTTATAAATAGGAACTATAATAGCGGTTTTCCAGTCTTCTGGTAAGTCACAGTTATTGATTGACATGTGCACCATAGGGGCATAGGTACAATCGTGAAAGGGGGGGGAGGAATTGAAGAGAAGAGACCATTAAAGATTTCAAGAACTATAACATTTATGGATCAATAAATTATACATTTGCTAACAGGAATGATTAATCGGTATAGCAAACCTTTTAACAGAAATGGAAGCCGAAACACACAATAGAAATACAGGTGAAAACAAAACCAATTTACATAACCCCATTCAACTCCCCCTCAAAGCGAGGAGTTGGGCAGTCTTTAAGCCTATCTGAAAATGCCTAAATGATTCGCGTGGATATCCTACGGGTTACAAGAATTACTTGTTAAAGATTACATTTAATTCGTCCGCATTAGAAGCACCTCCCAGGCAAGTAACGGTCAGAAAGCCAATCTGTAATACACGGCCTGAGCCTTAGTTAAAACAAAACAACGGGTCCACTTACCCTTCACGCCAAGAGAGGAGAACTCCGACTGACTGACCCTAAAACCGTGAGACCGAGAGGAAACCCAAAGAAAAAACACTAGCGCATCCCAGCGGGGGAAACAAGAGTCGCGAAACAAAAGGAGGTGCCTCAATAAAACAAAGTAAGTGCGATCAGCAGAGTACTCCCGCCCCCATCTGACAACACGCGCTCGCCATTCTGGAAAGGAACAGACCGATATGGTATAAGAAGTATCATATTAGGAAGGACACACCTTACACCGCCCGGTCATTGTACAGGTCACTGTGAAAGCACTGGCACCAAACACTGTCACTACAAACCACTGACCACTGTCACATCAGAGAGCACAATTCTGCTTTTTCCGGGACGGGAGAGACGGTGCACAGCTGCTTGGGCGTACTGATCCCTCGTTGTTCCAGAGAAGTTAACCAATCCTGGGTTTGAGCATGGGGATGCCCTCTCGTTGCAATCAAGCGTTGAGGAAGTCCAAAACCCAAAACGTGGGCCACAGACAAGCCCCTTCATATTCCATCGTCACCTCCCTGGCCTCCAGAAATCTCGATTGCGGACCTTACTGCTGCCGTAACACTCCATATAGATGGTAACAGCCAGGCTTAACATTACACAATGCCAAACTGCGGTGGTTAGGTGCTTTCTGGACAGGTAATGAACAGGAGCTGGCGAGGCTGTAACACGGAACAATCCCAACAGAAAGGGAACAAAACGCAGGCTTCAAATAGGCCGCTGCCCCAAATAACATCTCGGGGTAAATTAAACTGAATGAATGAAGGCTTTTTACAAAACTGTGGATGACATCAAATACATAAATAGCAGTAAATTTAAAAATTTAAATCAATTTATAATCAACAAGCGTGATAACATACCATAAACTGTTTAATGAACATAACAATATAAGAACAATTTAAACGAACTTGAATAACATTAAATATAATTACTTCCAAATGACAATTTAAAACAAGCTAAACAATATATATACAAGTTAAACAAAATAAACAAGGTCTTGTATAAATAAATGCGCATAAAACAAAATCCCTACTGGCCAGACAACACGAGCACAAACACGAAATACACATCATTACTAAACAAGACACGCACCGCAAGCACGCAGCAAACATCCCACAAATACTCCCCAAACATACCACACCAAACACCTCACACAGCTTCCATACAAAAGACACACGAAAACAAAATCTACGCTTTCGCGCACAATACCGACTCCACACGCCAGGGAGAAACTAACTACAGGAGCGCCGTAGAGGTATACAGCCCGGCGCACACATGGCACGCTCCAACATAAACGCCCACATTCAAAACAAACACTTTATTCACAACATAAACATATAGGAGTAAACAAAGGAAACCCATACACACACGGAAAACCGATACCAAACTACTGGAAGGGTTTGAATTGTGAGACGTGAGTTCTCCTTTCTTGGCCCGTGCGGAGGTCCCTTAAGCGCACAGAAACATTTTTGAAGATACTTATAATCTCGTACGGCCCTACGTATCTAGGAGCCAACTTCGCTGCGTAAGCATTTTGCTTAGAAGATTGAGTGTACAGCTTACACAGTATTTTCTGGCCAACGGCATAAGGTGAAGGCCGTTTATTTTCATCATACCGCTTCTTTACCTGGGCAAGTGACTTCTTCAAATTCCGAAAAGCGGCCTTCCAGAGGAAATCAGATGAATGTAATACGTTGTATTTATATTTGTATCATAGAAAATTATATGAATTGTATGTTGAAGGGCTAACAGAGGATACATGAATGTGCTACGTAAACAGAGCGAGTAGAAAACCATTTGAAAGTAATATGTTGTGTAGTAAAATTGTTACCATAAAAACTTTCTTTGTGATAACATACATATACGTGCCGAATTTTGCGGTGATCGATTAAGCCGTTATAGTGATTAACAGTTACATATTAAAAACATCCAATTTGTATATATATACACACACACACGCAGGCAGGCACGCACGCACGCACACACACACAGATATATATACAAGAACTTCACTGTAGAAGCGGGAATAAAAACTGTAATTTTTTATGTAAAATGGCGTTTTTTCGGGAATTACACCTATATAGATGAACTTGAAAAGCAAAACCCTATCTGAATACAAAATTTGATGGGATAGGTTAGAGCCGTTTCCACGTTGCGCGGAATATATTTATATACAAGAATTGCTCGTTTAAATATATAAGATTATATATTAAACATGTACATAGTAATGTTTCGGTTTCTAAAGCCCTAGGCATTGTGATCATGAATTATACTTATTTTCCAATCAGTACACATATTTATGACATTGACACAAGGGATCAATTGTACAAGAATACATGAAGATGGAATGGGCACGTAAACTAACGCAACGAAACCACCCGTCTAAAACAGGACAACACCAATAGTTCTATTATAACCTTATTAGCAGAACATGTAAAACGATTAAAAAATGCAATTTCAAACTCATGGTGAAAACTGGAAAAAGTAATATGCACAAGAGAATTTGTAATTTGAACATAAAGGCAGTACACACCGCTCTCACGGATGAAATGTTCACTTCGCTTCTTATATATATCCCGCGCTTTCACCTCGTCTCCCCTAAAATGGGTGGTCCGAGGCTATGAGGTAATGGTGATGTCACGTTTATATGGCTTGGTACGAAGAACTCCCAATTCGTACCAGGCGTACAAACGTCACATGAGCATCACTCGCTAACCTACATAGCGACCATGACTACCCTTTTGACTTTTCCTTAAGCGAAAGCATTTTTATTTCAATTGCTAGTCAAAAAAGTGTTTGCTTTCTATACTACGTATCCCACTCTGTACTTCAACAATAATATTTTAGCATAAATACATGTTTTGAGACTCCTCATCACAAAGTGAATCACTTCTAGAAAAATATATATATATATATATATATATATATATATATATATATATATATATCTCTTTGAATATGTTCAGCACGACTCAAAATCTTCACACAGTCTTCTCTACTCACTTATTTTACAAAACCCAATCACACTTCTTTCTCTACTGTCCCTCCTTCGTACAATTCATAGTTTTCTATATGGTTGAAATACAAAAGCAGTTCACACGATTTATTCAACTCACTTCTCTCTTACGCAACACATTCACATGTTCTTCTCTACTAACTCCTCAACATACAACTCATGGAATCCACTGGTTGAACGATGACGACGAAAATTAATAAACTTGTCTTTTTTTTTTCACGCCAACTTTTATGCCATTAATGATATTATGCACTGGTCTGCACTCACATAGCTTCCTCTACTCACTTTTTTTTACATTAGCACATTCACATATCCTTCTGTGCTGCCACTTCAACATCACATACACACACACACACACACACGCACGCACACGAACACGCACACACACACACGCACACCCTATTTTCTAAAACTGCTTTTTTCGGAGGGGGTATTGAGGAGTCTGAAACATATTTCCTGTGGAATCTCGATGTCAAATTTTGAAGTGCAATGCAATACTTCAAGTATACGTGGTATAAAGTGTAAAAATATTTGTTAAGAGTAATTGAAATACTGGGATTCGCTCCAATAAAAACGCTGAAAATGACGAGCATTGTCACTACGCAGGTTAAGGAGTTCTGTTCTGGGTACACGAGTGTGGTACTTATTATCAAATACCTCGCAGCGTTGCACCGTTTCGAAAACAATGGCAAAACGCAGTGTTGGTATATGTAAACAGGGGAGCAAGCGTTGCGTCCGTGAGAGTTAGTGTGACGTCATGGTAGTACGTTGTATCTAATTTAAAAATTTATTTCTGAGCATTACTTTTTCTAATATTCACCTTGCGATCCAAATTGCATTTTTTGTTCTTTTTACTTGCTCGGCTACTAAAGTTAAAATAGAGCTTCTCTTTTCTGTGTTTAAGACGGGCTCTTTCGCTGTGTTACGTATATCACAGCGTTCTGCGTAGTCGTGCATTATTTTACAGCTGATCCTCTCTGTCAATGACATAAACCTCTGTATTAATCTGGAAATTAATTTATTCTAAAACTTATTTGGTCAATTACTGTTAACGTTTTCTAAAAATGCTTTCTTGGTATTCAGGGGGTCCCAAAATATTTTTGGGTGGAATACAGTGCTTCCCCTAACTATACGTAGCAGAGAAAGTGCTTATATAACGAATAAATATATACGAAATTTGACGTACCCTAATCATATGACCTTCTCTACGCGCTCTTCTGCAAACCATTCTTACAGGAACTTATGCTTCCATTTGCTTCTTGTTAACCTAAATAAGGTTTGTATTTACAAACTTTACTTTAGAATACACTACGTATTGCGATCCTCAGAGCTTGAGGAGCGCATCGCTATGCAATGACTTAGAATTTCCATACTTTTGCGTGGCCACGAAGGCTGAACTGCTAAGTTACATTCGCATGATTTTCCCTACCTCTTTCGTTTATAAGTGAGGTAAAAGTCATTACTACAGAAGCTTTATTTTCATTTCCTCTACCACGTACTGTAAGTAGAGGAATTATTACACACCACCCAAACATTCGATATCAAGGTTTCACCGGAACTGTACGTTTTGAGGCCCCTGAATCCAAAGAAAGTATTTTTAGGATAAGGCCCGTGTGTGTGTGTGTGTGTGTGTGTGTGTGTGTGTGTGTGTGTGTGTGTGTGTGTGTGTGTGTGTGAGTGTGTGTGTGCGTGTGTGTGTTTCTGTGCGTCTGTGTGTGGCAGTGTGTGTGTGTTAGGGTGTATATCAGTCTGTGCACGCCATAACTCATAAGCGAAACCAAAGTTGGTATTCAAGTTTAATGTCTTTTAAGGATGCGACACGAAGATTTTGAAGACAATTGCCTAAGCCTAAACTACGCTTTACATGGACATATAATATTTTCTTGAAAATGTCTGAAACAATTTTGATTAAGATGAAATGTTTAGAATATTTTTTATCTCAGATTAAATGTATATTTTGAATTTTCCGAATATAGCTTATGTAGTCCTGTTTAATCTGCATGAGCTTTATTTAACTGCTAAACTATAAGAGTTAGACCAAATCATACTGTACAAAAAATGTAGATATTTTCTTATTCAGCGGCCTCAAAATGTCCCTGCTGAAATCTCGACATCGAATTTTTGAGTGAAATACAATACTTCCTCTATTTACTAAACGTAGTAGAGAAAATAATGTGTATCTAGGAAATGGTTTAGCCCACAAAAATTCTGAGTGACATTAATTGTATTTTTTAAACAGATCTACATTTTTTTTTTTTTTTTTTTTTTTTTTTGGTAAGGTTTTGTCTTTCTTGCGGTTCGCCAGTTACACGAAAAGTCTGCTAAAAACGATATTTCGTATTTCAGTTTAATGTTTTTCAAGTTTGCATCACGGAGATTGTGGAGAAAATTGCTTCACCGTAAACAACGCTTTCCAAAAAACACTTTTCGAAAATGCTCATTTTCTTAAAAATGGCTCTATGACTTTTGATTTGAATGCCATATATTTAATACATTTTTACGACGAATGGAATGAATATCCTGAGCTTGCTGACTATAGCCCCTGTAGTCCTATTTACACAGGATGGCCTTTGCATTACTGTCAAACCCCAAGAGGTAGAGCAAATTCTACTCTACCCCAAATGTAGATCTTGCTGAAGTTCACAGTTTAGATTTCAGTAAATGTGTTTTAGAGAGAACCATATGGGAGATATTCCTTATTATTGGTGTAAGTTTTGGAGAACTTACACTTCGGGCGTATAAAACATCGTCATTCCCTTTTTATATGTGAACCGTGCTAAGAGAACGGAAGTTTGAAACATTTAAAACATTTGACTATCACTCAAAGCCTACTGTATTACCATACTCCCGTTGAACGTGTAAAAAAATAGAAAGATAATTTCTGTATATGTTTATCTCAACTAACACGAAGAAGACAGAAGAATACGAATTTTGTATGAATTGTTAGTATAAGAATGGAGAAAGGCACAAGAGTGCAACACATCAGAATTTTAGAAACAGGTCTGTGTGTATGTATGTGTGTGTATGTGTGTGTGTGTGTGTCTTTGTGCCTGTCTGATTGTGGACACCGTATATCAGAACCAAAAGTCGATTGAATACCTAAGTTGGTATTTAATTTATTTTTCAAGTATGCGACAGGAAGATTTTGAAAAAAAATTGCTTCACCTTAATCTACGCTTTGCATGGAACAATTTTCGAAAATGCTTATTTTGTTGAAAGTGATTGCATCGAGTTTGATTAAAATGTTATTTTTGGACATATCAGTATGACAAATGAAATGTAATTCTTGAGTTTTGTCCTTATAGTTCCTCTGGTTATATTTGCTGACTATAGACCCTGTTGTCATGTTTACTCTGGATGACTTTTGTGTAACACGTAAACCCTAAGAGATAGAGCAAGCTTTGCTCCTTAAACAATGAAGAGCTTGCTAAAATACACAATTTATGTCTTAACAAATTTTTTTGTAGAGTGAACCATTTTGGATACTTTCCTTGTTATTTGTGTAAGTGTTAGAGAACTTACACTTCTGTCAAATGAAAAATCACCATTCATTTTTATATGTCAACCGGGTAAAGAGAACGGAACTTTGAAACATTTTAAACAATAGACTATCGCCCAAAGCCTACTGTAATCCCATATTCCCTTGCACGTGCAAGAAAGGGAGCAGGATAGTTTCTGTACATGTTTAACTGAACTAACAGGAAGAAGACAGGAGAATACGAGATTATAGAAATGGTCAAGACATGAGTAGAGTAAGTCATGAGAGTGCGACACATCAGACTTTTAGAAAAAGGTGCGTGTGTGGCTCTTTCTATGTGTGTTTCTGTCAGTCTGTGGACAGCGTTACTCAAAAACGAAAATTCGGTTAAAAAATAAAATTGGTATTTAGGTATAATGTCTTTAAAGTATGTGATACGATGATTGTGAAGTAAATAGGTTCACATTAAACTACGCTTTCCGTGGAACATTTTCCAAGAATGTTAATTTTTTTGAAAATAAGTCCATCGATTTTCATTAAAACGCCATATGCTTGAGATATTTTTATGACAAATGAAATATATATCTTGAATTTTCTTCCTATTGCCCCTCATGTCGTATTTAGACTGGATGGCTTTTGCATAACTAGTAAACCCTAAGAGATAGAAGAAATGTTATTCCTTGTTATTAGAGTATGTTTTAGACAACTTACACTTCCGTCGAATGAAATATCGCCATTCAATTCTTTGTATGTGAACCCTGCAAGGAGCTTTGAAACGTTTAAAACATTTGACAATCGCTCAAACCTCACTATATTACCATATTCCTGTTGCACGTGGAAGAAAACGAGCAGAATAGTTTATGGATATGTTTACCTCAACTAACACGAAGAAGATAGAAGGATATGAATTTGGAAGAGCGGTTAGTACAAAGGTAAAGAAAGGCACAAGAGTGGAAGGTATCAGACCTTTACAATAATCTGCATAAGTGTGTGTGTGTGTGTGTGTGTGTGTGTGTGTGTGTGTGTGTGTGTGTGTGTGTGTGTGTGTGTGTGTGTGTGTGTGTGTGTGCGCCAGTCTGTGGACAGCGAAACTCAAAGCCGAAAAGTCGGTTCACAACCAATGTTGGCATTTAAGTTTAATTTGCTTTCAAGTATGTAACACGAAGATTTTGAAGTAAAGGGCGTAAGTAGCCTTTTTCCCCCACCACAAAAAATAAAAAAAAGCAAACACAAACGTCATTAGACATAGTACTTCAACCAGTAAAACAGGTAATGGGAACCGAACCAAGTTCCTTTCCAATCAATTATTCACAACTTCTATGTTTCTTTGAGAACACAATAGGGGTTGCTGGTGTAACCTCAGTTGCAGCTTACTACACAAACGACCTAAAAGGCTTAGCTAGTGCGATTCACCCTCACTTTCCTAACAGTGGCATAAAAACAGACGCACGCACATTCTTAAAAACTACTTAAGGCTGCAAACACAACAATGGAATATTGAAGCAATGAATGTTCATATCTTACACAATAATGATCAAAAGCACGCAAAGTTATAAAGGAAAGTAAAAAACTAAGCTGGTCAAACTTTGTCTTCTTTGAACCATAATACTCCCTCCTCTGTTGTTTGGGATAGAATTGAAAGAATCTGATGTGTTACAATCACATGACTTTCTCTACTCTTGTACTAAGCATTCTTATAAACCCTTATTGCTATATCTTCTTCGTGTTAGTTAAGATAAACATTTGTACAATGGGCTATTTCCTTGAAAATCTCCGAGTCGCATCCTTGAATGACATTAAACCTAAATACGGAGTTTGTTTTTAACCGACTTACCGTTTTTGAGTTATGCTGTCCACAGACTGATACATGGACACAGAGACCTTTTTCTAAACATGCCTTTTTTAGATTCAGGGGGTCTCAAAACACATATTTCTGGTGATATCTCGACATCTAAATTTTGGGTGGAGTACAATACTTACCCTACTTACCAGTAGAGAAAGTAAGAAACAGTGGTGTATACGGATGTCCTCATATACCCAGTCTCTGGAATGCCCAGGAAAATAAAAATTCTAGTTCTTCTACTCACATCGCAATATTAGCCAGCTTTAGATGATCTCCAAGAATGGCCCTCTACTACTGGTTTTAAATTCTCCAGCACCAAAACTAATGTATCACCTTCACAATAGAAAAAACGAGTTCCTGAACGGGACCTTGAGCTATATCTTAATGAAGAGAAGCTCAACGTAGCTACGACCTCAAAAATGCTGGGTGTCATTTTCGATCAAAAACTTTCATGGAAACCCCAAGTTAAAGCCTTAAAAGAAGCTTGTACAAAACATATTGGTGTGCTGATTTATTTACACTTCTCAAAACCCACAAGACCTTTATTAGATGGTGCTCTTGCGTACAACTCCGCAAACCGTTCAACTCTCCAAAACCTGAACTCCATTCAGTCTACAGCCCTAAGGTAGGCATTGGGGACATTTGTTACCATCCCATTCTTAAGCCCCCAAATGCAAGCAAATGAACCGCCTTTAGATATTCGCAGAAAACTATTAAGCGTTACATATGCCATAAAGATTGCCTCAAATCCATCTCATAAAATCCCTGTTTTTCCACTACACAAAATTTAGATTTTACTAAAATACTCAATTTATGTCTGAGTAAATTTTTATGTAGAGTGAACCATTTCGGAGATATTCCTTATTATTTGTGTAAATTTTGGAGAACTTACGCTCATGTCGAATAAAACAACGCCATTCATTTTTTATATGTGAACCGTGCAAAGAGAACGGAGTGCTGAAGCATTTAAAACATTTGACTATCGCTCAAAGCCTGCTATATTCCCAAATTCCCCCTGCACGTGCAAAAAACGAGCAAGAAATTTTCTGCAAACGTTTGTCTCAGCTAACACAAAGAAGATAGATAAATAAGAAGTTGTAAGACCATTTAGTACAAAAGTAGAGAAAGGCACAAATGTCCAACACTTGAGAGTTTTAGAAACAGGTCTGTGTGTGTATGTGTGTGTGTGTGTGTGTGTGTGTGTGTGTGTGTGTGTGTGTGTGTGTGTGTGTGTGTGTGTGTGTGTGTGTGTGTGTGTGTGTGTGTGTGTGTCAGTCTGTGGACAGCGTAACTCAAAACTGAAAAGTCGGTTCAAAGCCAAAGATGGTATTTAAGTTCAATGTCCTTCAAGTATGCAAAAAGAAGCTTGTGAAGTACATTTTTTCAACTTAAATTACGCTTTCGAAGGAACTTCTTTCGAAACTGCATACTTTCTTGAAAATGGCTCTGTCCCTTTTGATTAGAATGCCATGCATTTGAGACGTTTTTATGACAAATGAAATCTATATCATGAATTTGGTGGCTAGAGCCCCTGTGGTCGTATTTACACTGGTAAACTCTAAGAGATAGAGCAACCTTTACTAAGCAAACAATGTGGAACGAGGTGTTGAAAAAACCTACACTTACGATACATTGCCATTTTTTGTATCTGTTAACCGTGCAAACAGACCGGAATTTTGAAACCTTTTAAACATTTGACTATCGCTCAAAGCCTACCATATTCCACTTGCACGTAAAAGAACACGAGAAATATAATTACTACAAATGTTTATCTCGACTAACTCGAAGTATATTGAAGAATAAGGGTTTGTAAGTATGGTTGGTGCAGGAGAAGAGATTGTCATGTCAGAGCAACACATCAGACTTTTATAAAAGGGTCAGTGTGTGTGTTTGTGTATGTGTGTGTCTGTCAGAGCCTAACTCAAAAACGAAAAGTCTGCTAAAAACAAAATTTCGCATTCCAGTTTAATGTTTTTCAAGTTTGAAACACGGAGATTATGGAGAAAATTGCTTCACCTTAAACAACGCTTTGCAAGAAACATTTTTCGAAAATGCTCATTTTCTTAAAAAGGCTCTATGTCTTTTGATTTAAATGCCATATATTTGATACATTTTTACGACAAATGAAGCGAATGTCTTGAATTTGCTGACTATAGCCCCTGTAGTCCTATTTACACTGGATGACCTTTGCATTACTGTTAAACCCTAAGAGGTAGAGCAAATGCTACTCTACTCAAAATGTAGATCTTGCTGAAGTTCACATTTTAGATTTCAGTAATTTTTTTTTTTTTTTTTAGAGTGAACCATTTCGGAGATATTCCTTGTGCGTTGCTCGAGGTGTCGGAGAACTTGCATTTCTTTTAAAGCAAACATCGACATTCAATTTTTTTGTATGTTAACCCTACAAAGAGATCGGAATTTCGAAATCTTTTAAACATTTGACTATAGCTCAAAGCCTTCTATATTTTTATATTTTCCGTTGCTCGTACAAGAAAACGAGCAAGGGAGAAACAAGTGACAGTGGGAACTCTACACGAGTGAAGTTATTACTCTGCACTTTAATTTGGTGTAATCATCTAAAATCAGACTTCGTCTGTGAAAACGATTACTGACTTTGATGCTACAAAGTATATGAAACAACTGCGAGTAAGGGTAAAAAAGGGGCTCACTTCTAGTTTACTTTATTTTATTTCATTTGCAAAATCAACTTTGATTGTGTTTTAGCGTTAGCTTAAACTAAATAACAGAAACAGAAGCTAATCGCTTGCATGGCCACCTCTAACAGAGGTAGGCAATGATACCAATCTAAAGGAAGACTAACACCGACTGACTCTCCTAACCTGAATGTAACCAATACTAAATGTAACAAAGTTAATTATACTAAGAGTTCTAACAACGTAATAACGACATCATTGAACACTGACAATGATACTCCTAATAACCAAACACACAGAAATCCAAATGAAGTAAAGAAATCTCCTAGTAATGTAATTGCGCCGCCTACAAAACCAAGGTACTCCGACATGACTATGTCGAGCCCTTCAAAGGACCAGGCAATAGTCATTTAATCTCATGAGGGCATTACCATCAAGGACTACGTGCTTGCGCTAGGGAAACTTATTAACCCAAGCAATATACGCCATGTTTCCTGTATATCAAACAGAAGAATATGTATTTTCTTACCCAGTGAAAAATACGCAGTAACAATTACCACAAAACACTCCAAAATTCTCATCAATAATGTTTTATTAGAAATCAGACTCCAGTCAACAAAGAATAAACGAGTAATTCTGTCCAACGTATGTCCGGTTATCCCTAATTACGCTATACAAGAAGAATTATGCCAACTAGGCATAAGGATATTGTAAAAGATATCGCCAATTAGAGCTGGTTTATCAATCCCAGGATTTTCTCACATATTAAGGTCTCGTCACGGCAACGGTTCAAACAGTTAGGATGAAAGTTTATGTTTAGTTCACATTTTGCTTTTCAAGTTATTGTAAATAAGCATCTCCCTCCCACCCCCCAAAGAATAATAATAACAGGATTAAAGAAAAGAGAAGTCGAGCAAGGCTCGGTCGGCCAGTTACTGTCTGTGTATCTCTCCACGTGTTCAGCGCCTGCCTCTGCAAGCGTGGGCCATAGAAGCTGCCTAACAATATACATCACCATCCCCCGAATATTCTCACCACGGGCATAGAAACACTCAGGGGGATTTTGAAGTTTCCGTATATAACCTATGTTCTTATTTGGGAATACCATTCCAATTTAAATGCTGCGAACTCCCTCGAGTTATCAAATATAGAGAAAACGCAATCCACAGCAAAGCGTATAACATTTATTTCGCTTCTTTGCATGGATATTGCCGTGCATACATTCCTGCTTAAATAGTAAAGTACCTGGGCGACGGAAAATCGCTCGGCGTTTGTCGTCCCTGTTGTTGTCAGATAAAACTGATAGGCAAAACGTTAAGTAAATAATAATTTTTGTCGCAATTTTTAAGAGTTATTTCCGAGATACAACAGATATAGAAATACATACAAATATGTTGTAAACACCATCATTTCAGGTGAAAAAGTCTATTGCTGAACGCAGGCCTGACACATATATATCCACCTAGTGTGAGGTTTTCGTCGGGCATTTGTTCTATTATGGAGATCAGTTCTGTGGTGCTGCGATTGACTCCAGGGCGTTAACACGTCGGCCAAGGTCCTTCATATTTCCGTCGAGATTTTCCATGGCTTACTTAACCCCTGCCAGTCGCACTTTAGTATTCTCCGATAGATCTATCATAATTAGGGCTAGGAAGTTCATGCATTTGCATGTTTTTTCATAGGGGTTAAAAATGTATGCTTTTACATAATGTGCACGAATTACGGAATTTTTAGTTATTTGGACATGATTTTATGGTGCATATAACTGCATATTTTCTTGATTTTTGATAAATACATATTATTTCAATACTATAGCCCCTATGTTGCATATTTTAATGATTTTATGGCTTTTTATAAATTTTTTCTATCTGGATAATATTTTTCATATTGGCAGTACTGCACAAGATGATGCAATTCACGAAGATTTCAATATTATTGCCCCTATGTTGCATATTTTAATGATGTTTATGCTTTTTCTATTTTTTCATCTGTATAATATTTTTCATATTGGTTGCATTTCTGAGACAATGGTTCTTTCTCATTGGTAGATAGATTTGTGCCCAGTACGAAGATAAGTTTTGTTAAATCTCCTAAAAAAAAAGTTTTTAGATCAACAATACCTAATATCCTACTTCCTCCTGCACCAGTGTTAACTCGATGGGGAACATGGTCGATGCAGTTTTATATTATGCTGAGCACATAGAAATAGCCGAAGAGGTTGCTAATTCATTGGACTTGAAAGATGCTTCATCAATAGAAACAGTGCAAAATTTTCTGTCAGGCACTGGGTTAAAAGAGGATCGTGGTTTCATATCTGCCCATTTTTCTTTCTTACCAACGGCCATAACGGCATTGGAAGCTGTAGGATCTCCTTTGCATGAATCACTGTCTTTAAAAAAAACAATATGTGATCTAAGTTCGGTTCCTGGTAGCACAGGACAAAAAGAGAAAGAGAAAGTGAATTATGTAATTTCAAAAAATTCTGGTTATAAACAGATGTGCGGTATTCGAGACATCCTCAAAAGAAAATCACGTCTCACCAAGAGACTTGACTCTCTCTCTCTGTCTCTCTCTCTCTGTGTGTGTGTGTGTGTGTGTGTGTGTGTGTGTGTGTGTGTGTGTGTGTGTGTGTGTGTGTGTGTGTGTGAATAACTAAGAACGGAGTCGGTTAAATACCACACTTAGTTTTTAAGCTCAGCCCCTCCTAACGACGCGACACGATTTTCAAGAAAATCCCCTCATCCCAGACTACTCTCTGCATGAAAAAAGTTTCGCGAGTTTTGGTTTTCTCAAAACTGACCAACGATCCTGATTAGATATTTGCACAAAGATGAAGCCATATTTTCAGTTTTCTGGGAATACCTCTGAAGTTATCTTTATTCTGAATGCCGTTTGCATAGTTTGTAGACTGCAAGAGGTAGACAAAATCCTACTGAAAAAAAAAATGTGCATACAATTGTGCAAAAAAAAGTTCTCTTGTGGAGGTTTTCAAGTAAGTGGATATTACTTATTATTGTTACACTCTTGCTGTGCTCCCCTGAAAAGCTTCTATATGCTTTTTACTTTCTCTACAACGTATAGTAAGTACAGGAGGTATTGTATTCCACTCAAAAATTCGATGTCGAGATTTCACCGCAAATATATATTTTGAGGCCCCTGAATCAGGAAAAAAAATTGTTTAGAAAAAAATCTGATGTGTTGCACTCACATGACTTTCTCTACTCTTGTACTAACCAGTCTAACAAACTCTTATTCCTATATCTCCATGTTAGTTAAGATAAACATTCGTACAAATTATCTTATCGCTTATGTCCATGTAGGTGCAAGGGGAATATTAGAATACAGAAGGCTTTGTGGGACAGTCAAATCTTTTTGACCTTTGAGATTCCGTTCTCTTTGCACGATTAACATATAAAAAATGAACAACGTTGTTGCATTTCGCTAAAGTTCTAAGTTTTCCGAAACTCACACACATAACAAGGAATATCTCCGAAATAGTGCACCCTACAAGAAAATTTATTGAGACATAAATTGTGTATTTTAGCAAGATCTACATTTTTGTACAGTATAATTTGGTCTATCGCTAACGGTTTACCAGTTATGCAAAAGTCGTCCAGAGTAAATACGACTACAGGGGCTATAGCCAGAAAATTCAAGATATACATTTCATTTGCCATAAATATATCTCAAACATATGACATTTTAATCAAAATCGTTAAAGCCATTTTCAAGAAAATCAAAATTTTCGAAAAATCTTCCATGTAAAGGGCAGTGTAGGGTGGGGCTATTTTCTTCAAAATCTTCGTGTCGCATCCTTGAAAGATACTAAACTTAAATACTTACTTTGGTCTTTAACCTACTTTTCATTTTTGAGTTATGCTGTCCTCAGACTGACAGACACACACACACACACACACACACACACACACACACACACACAGACGGACCTTTTTTTCTAAAAATGCTTTTTTTGGATTCAGGGGGCCTCAAAACATATATTTCCGGTGAAATCTCGACATCGAATTTTTGGATGGAATACTTAGCAGTAGAGAAAGTAAAAATCCGTATGTGTGTGTGCGGGTGTGTCTGTGTGTGTGTGTGTGTCTGTGTGTGTTTGTGTGTGTGTGTGCGTGTGTGTCTGTGCATGTGTCTGTCATTCAGTCTGCGGACAGCACAACTCAGAAACAAAAAGTCGGTTAAAAGCCAAGGTTTATTTATGCTTAACATCTTTTAAGGATGCGACACGAAGATTTTAAAAATAAATTCCCACGGACACGATTGGAGAAGATTCAATTTTTTTATTTCTTCAATACATCTTGAGGTGGAACCTGGATTATATATATATAGATGTATATAAAATGTATATAAAATATACAAATTTAGGCCTATCTGAAGCAAAATAGATGTAGCTTTTCAATTTTTTCACATTGAGAATTCATTTTTTCTTAATGTCCAATAAAATATAGAAAAGCAATACTTATTAAGTTTTTTACTGTTTTTTCTAGTATTGCAAAAAGTAATTGGCTAACCACGAACTGTACGTTACTTATCAGATCTCGAATGCTTGGGAAAACTCGCCCCTGCTGAATAAGTATTCCCAAAATGCATTCGCGACCTGTCAAGTATCGCTTACAATTCCTAGTACGCAGTATACAATTTCTTGATGTAATGAAATTTAAGTTTTGATATGATTTTGCTTGGTTCAAAAACGTTGTACTGGTTCGATTGTATGGAATGGTACATTTCGGGAAAAATATTGCTTCATTTTAGCACTTTACCAATTATATTCACTCCATTTTTGGAAAGAGATTACTTATCATGACTAGAAATCACGGCAGAAATCCCTCCCAAAGAGCAGGAAGGGTCAGTAGAATACATTACCAGCTTCGTGACTAACACACCAATACCCTTCAATAACTGTTGATACGCGCACCTTTGCGACTCTTTCCGTACATTCTCTTTTATTTTTGACATTTACTTCAGGTTTCTTATCTTGTTATTCTTAACAATATATTCCCTTCTGCTAATAAGATTATGGAGGAAGGATCCATATGAAGTCTAGGGGGTTTATATTCTTTACTTTTCTTTACCTACAAGACCATCAGTGGTGTATGTGAAGCGGACGCAAAAAAAATGTTATTCACCCGAATTATGGCGGCTCAAAGGGATTTTATAAAAGGAAGTCTTTAAATTACATGTAATACTAGTAATACAAGGGCAAGGAATATTCAAAATATTCATTAGGTAATCTCAAATTCTAGAAAGCCTGATCGGAATTTAATAGACTGGTACTAATAATTGCACATTGTACCTAATCTACCGTTTAATATCACCTTAACATTTTATGCACCAGAATGTCTGTTTATAAGAACACATTTAAAAGGAAAAATACCATATAAATAAATTGATATTCTCATTTTTTGTAAAAACCTTACCTTTACTGTATAATTCTGTGCATCTTTAGGAAGTGAACACCAAATTTCCAGTTTCTGTAACAAAAGCTATTCAATGAATAAAATTAAGTCTGCTGTAAAAGTGAATTTTGTTAAAGCAGTAATAATAACAATTAAAATTAACATTCAACACTGAAATTTATTTTAATGTGAATTTGAGAACTACAAGTTACTTTTCTACTATCAAAAACAATAACACATTACTTAAATATATAGTTTAAGATTAAGATGGCTTACAGCATAAAAAAAGCAAAAATAAAGAATACTAAAAAGAAATCTGTATAACTCTTACTTCAAGCAATTAAGCGCAAACTTCTGATAAATTAAATAAGAGCAAAAATTATTTTTTACAAATAGTTGCAAAGACTTGTAAAATAAAAAACATCAAATATGGGAAGAAAAAAAGAAAACTAAGAATACTACAAAAATTAACCCTGTTTTCTTGGCACTTCTAATTTTCAGTCCTTCAGGATAACATTGCTGCATTCATTCCCAAGTTTTCACTGAAATTTGAGCGATTGATTCAGGCTGTTTTTTATTTTAAAAAATTCTATGTTTCTTAAATGGACGTCATCCTCCTTTTCATCTCAAAATAAACAGAGCCATTTTATTCTGCAATTCAAGATGGTTTTAATTAGAAACAAATTCCTCATTGGTGAATTCTAATGGGGATGAATTAGACAAGCAAGTATAAGTCAATAACAGCCCCAATTAATCTTGGCAAAATGCAAAGCTAACGCCAACCCAAAAGTTTGTAACATATGCACATTTAAACTTGCAAAATTTTCTTCTGCTCTTCTTTCTTGTCTTCATTAATCTGAACATTTTTTCAACGCTTCAGCAATTTACATTATTCTTGAGGAACAGCTTTTAGCCTAAAGAGGAAAATCTTCATTTTTCTTGTGGTTTCTTCTTAATTAGCTGGTACTTCTCTCCAGGGTGAACTATCAATTTAGGAAACGTAGCTTGGCGAGTCGGATGCTTGGAAGTGCTGCTCTATTTGGTCTTTGGTAAACTTGACAAAAGCTTCATACTGTTCAAATAGTTCATCGTTGAACACACGCTCATATTCTTCTCGGATCTGACTCTCCATTTCCTTCAGCATGCGCTCACAAATTAATACAACCTGTTCAAAAGTGAATGTCTCCTTGGTGTCTGAGGATTGGTCGGAAAAGGTTGAGGTAGTTGGTTGATCCATAGCATCATCCGGTGATTTCTGAATTCTGTGGCCCTGTTGTCCCCCACTATGCAAACGCAACTGCCTGCGTCGATTAAGTTCACGAATTTCTTCGCGAATATTAGCAGTCATTTCTTCAGGTGTCATTTTGGGGCAAACTTCTCCAAACGGTGAAGGATTAACATCGCTTTGCTGTACTGCGGCGTCTGGAGAAACACTTCGTCTACGTTTAGATGGTCCTCCATGACCGTCAACAGAATCAGAATCAACATCTAGTGATCTTTTAAATGAAGCCATCTTAGTATTTTTCCAGAAGGGTACGTATATAGCTGAATATCCGCTTATTTGCACTTATCACCTATGAAAGTGATTAAAATCCACTCCAGAAATATTTCTGGCAGTAAAATATTTCCTTATTTTTCCTCTAGGAAATAAAATATACCGATGTCAATGAATTTCTTCCAAATAATAAAAAAATAATATCAAACAGCACAAACAATCAATATGGCTACAAAGTTACGGTTACTAGGTTACCGAACATTCAAATTGCTTTGTATGCAAAAGGTGCGTTCAGAAATCTTCTTTCAAACATACAGTTTATTTCAATAACCTTTTCTGTGGGATCGGCCATTCACTTGTTTCTCGCGATCGTTGTCGTAGAAAGCGTATGGAATTTAGGCCAGCAAACTACGAGGCATCTTTGAAACATTTATCACTTCGGTTTTCTCTATGCCCCTTATAACAACACCGAAATGTGTATGTCTCAACCTAGTTCAATCCTGTTGTAAACATCTGGGCGGGAAGAGAGACAGAGACAGAGATATTGGGATAGAAAACGGTCAAGCTGTTGATTGGTTTGGCGAAGATAATGGGCGTTATCTTTTGTTTGCGTACGTACGATAAACCCCTCCTTTAAGTACAGTATTGTACGGAAGTAGTTCTCCGATCACTGCTCTGCGCGAGCTAATTTCGGAGATAGAAAAGTATGCAAATGTTTTGATTCTTATAAACGTAAATAGCCCCACATTTTATCTTTCTGCTTCACATATCGCATATGTGTTCTGGGCCCGTGAGTTCGTAAAGGAATATATACATAATGGTATACTATATACAGATTAGATAGAAGACAGGTGAAATTATATACACCATTAGCTTATTATGTTAAATTAAGCTGCATTTTACTTAACAATTACTGAAGGACACTGCTATTATACGTATAACATTTTTGCATTCCTTTATCAGACAGCTCTCTCGCAACGAGGTCTGTATCGAGTTGAATGCTGATTAAGATGTTTTTGTTTATAGTGTGGGGTTGCTTCTGATATTTAACACTGTATTTCCTGTACATCTCACGCACCTCACAAGGCCAAGGACACTTATCTATATGCAATATAAAATCAGTAAGCTTTTCACCATGGAGCAGGCTGGTGCTTCAGCCGAAATGAAACACAATGGAGGCAAACCGTTAAAAAGTGGTGAGAGGCGAATGATCGCGCATTGTTTCGCAGTACTTAAAGAAAGAAACCCGGAATCGTCCATAAAAAACATTGAAAAAGAAACTGGTGATCTCCTTGGTGTTTCCACAAGTAGTGTACACAGTGTTAGAATGGAACAGCAAGCATCCGGAACGCTAAGAACACCGGGAAAATCGCGTAAATGCAAACAGCGCGTGGAGAAGTACGACGATTTTACGAAAATGCTATACGCTGTGAAGCTCATGAGTATTTTTTCAGGAATGAGCCGCCGGGCGGCGCCGTGGCCGAGTGGTTAGCGCGCTCGCCTACCACCTAGGCGGCCCGGGTTCGATCCCAGGGACCCGCATGAGGTATTCGTGGTGGACGAAGCGGCGTCAGGGCGGGTTTTCTCCGAGTGCTCCGGTTTCCCCCGCCATCTCATTCCACCGGTGCTCCATCTTCATTCCATGTATCATCAGTGTCACCGCCTGCGGTGCCGTAGTAGTAAAAGCGGGCGTTAAACACTACAACAACAACAGCCGCCGACTCTAAACAACATTTTGCATGCGGTAAATTCTGACACGGACTTGCCGAATTTTTCGCGAAGTACTCTCCACCGTTTGCTGATAGATATTGGATTAACATTTCAAAAGCGAGGGCGGAAATCAGTAATAGTGGACAGAGAAGACATTGTAATGTGGAGACGTCAATATCTGCGCCAAATCAAAAGTTTTCGTAGTGAGGGCCGAAAAATTTATTTTCTCGATGAAACTTGGCTAAATGAGGGGTACACAACACTGCAGCTTGGTGTGATACAACTGTGAGAGATAAGAAACAAGCATTTCTCTCTGGTCTCTCCTCTGGTCTAAAAGATCCCACAGGCAAAGGAAGAAGGCTCATCATTGTTCACATTGGAAGTGAAACTGGATTTGTAGACGGTGGTTTATTGACTTTTGAATCCATAAGCACAAAGGACTTCCACGAAGAAATGACTGGTGCTGTTTTTCTTCAATGGTTTCAATCAGTCCTTGCGAAGCTTGATCCCAACTCCGTTATAGCATTAGACAACGCTAGCTACCACAGTGTTAAAGCAGAGCGCATCCCTAATATGTCATGGAGAAAAGGTGACATTATTAAGTGGCTACAGGGTCATGCGTGTGAGTTTAGTGCCGATATGGTTAAACTGGAACTAATTGGCATTGTAAAGCATGTAAAAGCACAATTCGATAAGTATGTTGTGGATGAGGCAGCAAAAAGTGTAGGTCACACCGTTCTGAGGTTACCTCCATACCATTGTAAACTCAATCCAGTTGAGCTAAGCTGGAGTCAGATGAAAGGCTATGTGCGTAGGCACAACACTACTGAGGTTCGCTCCCTGCTTGCCACTGCACGGCACTTAATTGGTTCAACTGTGTTCAGCATGCAATAAAAGAAGAAGAGAAGATGTGGAAGCTGGATGGACTCACTGAAAGACTTGTAATCACCGACGGTAGTAGTTCAAGCGACTGCGAATATACATCGGGAGATGACAACGCATCTCTATTGGGAGTTGAACTTCTGCAGAAATCCGATTAAAGGTAACCATTATGTTACTGCATGATTCAATTAATATTCCAACTCATAGATTTAATAAGTTAATGTGTAACCCAACTCTATTTACTGTCTAGAAGTTAGCGCTACTAGTGTTGCAAAACTATTGTGCGTGCCTGTACGTCTAACACGTGGCGAGTTGAGTCAGCTCCGCCTTGTTGTTTACAACAGGATTGAACTAGGCTGAGACACGGTACGCAATATCTTCCTCTCAAATATGCTAAGGACCTTTTCATTCATTTTAGTTAATGGCCACGTTTCTGACGCATACATCAGAACTGATCTTAATGAAACTTCACACATTAAAAGTTAAGTATTTCAGGATATTGGTTCAGACTTACGTTGCCTTCTTATTCCATTAATTTTGTTATAAACATTCTTCTTCTAATGTCAGCACTAAAGTCATTCTTACCATTGATCTCCGTTCCAAGATAAATAAAACTCTCAACAGTCTCGAATTTATGTGATCCAATTTCTATAAAGTCAGATCATCTTGTACTTTGTTTTCTTGTGACTGGCACATATTTTGTTTTCTTTTCATTAATTTTTAAGTTTACCTTCCTTGCTGCGTCCTCAAGGTCTGTGCAGGCCACTTCATCCCTCTTTGTGTTCTTCCTATAATTATTATATCATCTGCATATGCCATAATCTGTATTGAGTAATGACTTACAGAAAATAGTTCCGGACTCTCACTACTTGCTCTAGTATAATGTTAAATAACAAGCGTGCCAAAGCAACTCCTTGTCTTACTCCATTCTCACATATTATTGGATCCGACAACATATTTTGTATTTGTATTCTATTCTGTATTTTTACCATCGTGGCTTTTACTAAATTAATCAATTTTCTTGGAATTTGTAATTCTTCCATTACTATATATATATATAGCTTTTTTATATTTATACTCTCATAAGCTGAAACCCACAAGTCCCCAGAATATATGCCCCGTTACAAAATGATTAAAATCCAAAAACCTTCAGTCAACAAACACCATCAAGTTGGTTTGTTTCTCAACTCAAAATACCCGGTATGAACATGGCAGTTAAAGAGGTCCTGTTATTAAAATAGGGCTAGGTAAATTGAGTCCATAATTAGTTGTTTACGATTCTCTAAGCGGTAAGTTGAGTCCCAATCTTTTTAATCCTTGCGGTAAATTGAGTCCGCTATGGTTGACCATACTGATCGCAACGCAGCGCTGTGACGTCAAGGGATATGTCATGATTAGAGCGAGGACATATATCCACTGAAGAAGAAATCAGGTTGACTGCACGGCGAATTGCTTGCTTGAGGTCATCACTGCTACCTCGGACTGAGGGGTGAACGGCGTGCTGTGGTTCAGTATGACAGCTGTACCGTACAGATAGGGAGTGTTATTTTCTGTGCGATCCGTGTTTACATACGAGGTGAATAATGTCTTCAGCTTTAGGTGATGGTAAATTAAATAAGTTATTGGAAGAATTTGGAAGAAATAATTTCGTATTGAATGGCGATACGATACACTGTATGTTACGTTATTCACAAATTAGAGATTCCAAGGAGAAACGGAAATTGTTGAAGCAACATTGTAATACCAAAAACATAAAGCACTTGTTGCAGCATCAAAGAATAAAGAACACGACCATTTGTCACTTCAATCGGAGTTTTTTTATGACATGTGCAAAATAGATCATGTAAAATAATGTAATGATCCTCGCAACGCTACAATGGTTCATATAAAAATTGGTTTACAACAGCTAGAAAAAATGTCATCTACGTATGACGAACACAATGCAAAATATCTTACGTTTGCTCCCGTTACATCATGTGACGTTGAGAGAGGTTTCTCGTTGTATAAACATTGTTTAGATGACAAGTTTTACTTTTGAACAATTTAAAAATGTATTATTGTTCACTACAATGTTTTTGAGGAACGAATAGATGACGATATGAAGTGATGTAAATGGACTAGAGCTTCTTACACAGCTCTGCCCTTTTGTTTACATGTTCTGAACTCCTGTGCTTCGCCGTCTGCAAGTCACCACGGAGCATGTATAGTTCGAGCGCGCAAACATTGTAAGCGATGGGATATTTATCCTCGCTCTAGTCATGATGCACCAATCTAAAGTCAATGGACATATCCGTGTACAGTAAGCAGGCATACCTTCTAGTGCTGTGAATGGGGCGGTATGGAAGCCATGATTAGTGAGAAAAATAAAGAGCAGATGGTAACCACACCAACCTGATAAATGGTTGCGCAGTCCCAAGTCTGCACAAAGTGGGAGGGGACATTTTGTCACAATTGCGGGTAGAGGGACTCAATTTACCTAACATAATTTTTTAGAACGGAATCAATTTACTTTGTAATATTCAAAACGGACTCAATTTCCCATCCCCGATTAAAATTGCACTCGCATGATTACTCGCTTTTTTATAAACCACCCTTACAAACCCTTATTCTTCTATCCACTTCTTGTTAATTGAGTTCTACATTTGTAGAAATACACATTTCTTTGTAGCTACAGTGAGAATAAGGGAATGCAGTACGTTTAAGTGATCCTCAAATCTTTTAACCGGGGTCGCTATGTGATGGCTTTGAAATTCCGTTCTCTTTGCATGACCAGGAGGAGGAGCCAGGTTTCCCATTTAAGAAAAGTAAGTATTGCAAAATTCAAACCAATAACAAATAATATCTTGGATATGGTGAGCTCCTAAAAAAAGTAATTGATATAAATTGTGTGTTTTAATGAGATCTACATTTTTTGTGCAGTAATATTTTGTCTGTCTCTTACGGTTTACAGTTATGCGAAACACATCCAGAATGCAGAGTACTTCAGAGGCCATTCCCAGAAAATTCAATATAAGCATTTCATTTGTCATGAAAATATCTTGAACATACGGAATTTTAATAAAAATTTTGGATGGGATATTCTCTTTTTAACTTCGTGTTGCATCCTTGAAAGACTTTGGACTTGAATATCAAGTTTAGCATTTAACGGAGTTTACTTTTTTGAATTTCGCTGTTCACACGCACACACACACACACACACACACACACACACACACACACACACACACACACACACACACACACACACAGATCTTTTAGAGGAGGGAAGTTCAGGGAGTCTCAAAACATGTATTTCCGATGAAATCTCAATGTCGATTTTTTGGGTCAAACACAATATTTTACTTATTGTAAGTACGTGGTAAAGAAACTAAAAGGTATATACTCAAAGGGAAATTCATCTGATATCGCAGACTTCGTGAACATCTATATTCGTACTCTAAAGACCTCTTCTGATGCTATAGGTACCTACATAAACTTGCTACCTGCATTACATTGTATACTGTCATACATAGTGCCCCTGAGTGTCCTTTGTTTATGTCCTGGCAATTATGTTTATCTTTGGATCCTTCAAAGTCCATAGCTCCATTGTTCTGCATTTGCAAACATACAGGAAACGTAATAACAACGAGGGATAATGGCCACGCTATTTCTTACTCAGCAAAAGGGCTATAAAACTTAGGAGCAGATAGCAAGGGTCTAAACCTTGCCGGTACACCCCCCCCCCAAAATAATAAAGTTGCATATTGCTATGGGGGGCAGTCATTATGCCCACAGTAAAGTTGGCACTAAATGCATTTATGGCACAGTTATCTGGGAACAGGCTTGATTTTATAACCAGGGGACATTCACCTCATAACCCAGTGCTATTGTGATTTTTTCAAACATATTGACTCCCTTGTAAGCATAAAAAAGTGCTCGATTCTTTAATGTCCTTTAACGCGGTACTTCATTTGGGTGATGAGTGAATGATAGTTGAAATGGTGTTCAACTGAGCTTGGTTTCCCGACACTCAGGATAGGGCAGAAACTGGAAAAAGTTTATCCTAGTAAATTACCTTAACCGAGATTCGAAGTCGGGACACCGTGAATGTGGAGTAGACATGCTACGCCTATTCCACAGAGGTGGCCTTGTTTATTTGAAATGTTTCATTGAAGGATTTTGTTTGTTGTTCTCAGTGCCATATTGGACAAAAGGGAGATTTTTTGCTTTCTCAAACACTGGTTGGGCAAGTATTGCATGACAACCAAAAATTCAGTGCAAAGACGTTACGTTTTGACGTCCCCCGATCTTCAAAATAAGTATGTTTGTAGAAAGGTGAGAGAGAGAACGAAACGTCCAATAGGAACCAAATTTCATATGTGAATCAAACAGGTTTTAAGGAAGTTAAAAGAAGATTTTCATTTTTTGTGTGTATTAACGTTCTCCAGCATAATATGTCATATCAGACGATGAATTTATGAAATTGCTGTTATGATGCTCAAATGAGCCCGCGGTCCATAGAGTTTAAAGTTACCCGACTTTCACCTTCTCAGGATAAGGGGAAGAAAACTTATAGGGATAACCCACCCTAAACGAGATTCAAACTAGAACCTTTTGAATGTGAGACAGACACGCTACCACCATACCACAGAGGCGGTCACCGAAGATTTCCAGGAAAATCCCCTCAGCTCAAACTACCCTTTACATGGAATAATTCTGTTAGTGTATATTTTCTCAAAAAATGGCCCTAGATTAAAATATCACACATTTAATTAACGTGGCATCGTTAACTTTCTGTGAAAAGCTTGTAGTTTCACTTTATCCTCACTGAAGTTTATAAAATTTCATGTAGGTAACTTGAAAACCATTAGATATGGACAAAAACTTCCTCCAGGAAAAATTTAATCCTCGTTAAAATATTCAATTTTTAAAATAAGTTTTTACCTAGCATATTCAATATCCTTTGTTTGAAGCGTTCTGGTATTTGAAGCAACACGTGTGCAGGTATTTTATTTTCTAATAACTCGTGCAAAGAGTGCCTAGAATATGAAGGTGATAGTACAAACAGCTCACTGTCGTGTCAGTCTCCTGCTGTTTAACAGGAAGCAAGGCTTCGTAGGGATAATTTGCAAAGAGATCAGAAAATAAATGATAATGAATATGGAAGGTCATGTGAATGTGACACATTTAGTTTACTTTTTGTGGCAACAAGTTATATGTAGTTGTTGACCTTTCTAATGAAATAACAGTAAGATCACTGTGACAGTGATTAGCAATATTGTTATTTTCTCTACTGGTTATCTACTCTAATTCACCGGAAATATGCCTTTTGAGGCTCCCTGGAAAAAAAAAAAAAAAAAAAAAAAAAAAAAAAAAAAAAAAAAAAAAAAAAAAGAGCTCAACTATTTTGGATACCACAATTGGTATTTAAGTTTAGCGTCTTCCAAAAATGTAACACGACAATTTTCAAGAAAATCCTCCCACTCCAAACTAACCTTTATATGGACAATTTTTCATTACTTCTTTTATTGAAGTGAAACTCCTTATGGGAGGGCTTTGAAATTCTGATCCGCAACCTTTTTGTGTGACGAAAAGTGGTGGGGGTAAACACTGTGTTGGGTAGAGTGGGAGCAGTGTCTCGCTTCGGGTATCGGAAAAGAGTGAGACATACGCTCTTCTCGCTTTCTTTTATTCTCGTTGTCCATGGTTGCGTGTACTGTGTTCAGGCGGCGTGGCGATCACTGTGTACAGCTGTTAGTTGTCCACACGTCATGGAACAACAATTGATGCAGTTTTCTCGCGGTTCCTAGAAAATTTAGAATCGAGAGTTTTCATTACTTATTTTAGTTATCATAAACCGATAATTTCTCTTCTTAAAAACGAAGATGATGCGCAGTGGCATATATGTATATAATTTTATGTAAATAAATGAATGATAAACACAATCTATGCTATTCAAAATGTATGCAAACGCAAGGTCAAGGTGTAGTACAACGCGATTGTTTTGTTTCTTCTCGCTGTGAGCTGCAGACGTGGAGTGACAGTGAGGCGGTTTTCATGGTGAGGCTGTACTACCTGCAGTTGTTTACTGCGCGAGCGATGTGCATTATACCTATGGAAAAACGTACACGCCTACGGCCTTTAGTCATATGTACTTTGGAGCGTAGCTGGCGGTGGAGCAGATCAGAACACAGGTGCCTCCTGAAAACAAACTATGTACGCCACTGGTCTAGCGAAGCCCACCCGCTGGCGCTGCTCCTGCCAAATATATATATGAACTGATAAAAAGTCGCCAGTCATGCTAGTATTATTCATCAGATATCTTATACCACTACAGAACGTTCAAAATACATTTTTGTTCAATTTAATACATTCTTTGGAAAAAAATTACAATTTTTCAGGAAATCTTTGTATAAAATACTGTTACACGATGGCGTGTCTTCTATCTCTTCCTACTATTTACACAGAAGCAGCTTGAAGTCTTCCTATCAATTTGTTTCCATATCCACCAACATAAATTTGGGGATTGTACAACATACACAACGTCAGGAAGTTGTATAAATATCTATTTTAATTTCTTAATCTTTATGTTAAAGGATTTATGTATAAATCATGCATAAGTCTGCTTAGTGAACGCGAGTGCAGTTGCTTCATAAGGAAATAAACCCTAACCACAACTAATGATTCTCATAAATCCATTTCCCCGCTTCAGAAAAGGGAAATCTGTAGCAACCCGATTTTAAGGAAGTGCCCGTCACATGTTGACTTTACATGGAGTCTCAGTTGCCAGAATTTTGAAGTCCAGTGTTTTCTGTTTCATTAGGTGCAAAGTTCATTTTAACAGGTTGCAACTCTGCAGAAAGAACTGAGGACGGAAGGCCTGCGTTGTAAAACGATTATAAGGGCTCCTCAAAGAAGGCGGCCGAACTGCACACGCTTTGACTAAACAGACTTTACATAGTATTATGGGGTATGATGCTGAAACAAAATCAAAACAAAAAAGTCTCATGTGTTGCACTCACATGACTTTCTCTATTCTTGTACTAACCATTCTTACAAACTCTTATTCCTCTATCTTCGTCGTATTAGTTGAGATAAACATTTGCAGAAATTATTGCTTATCTTCTTGTGGGTACAAGGAGAACATGGAAATACAGTAGACTTTGAGCGACAGTCAAATCGTTTAAAGCTTTTAAATTCCGCTCTCTTTGCACGGTTAACACATAAAAAATGAATAACGATGTTCCGTTTGACAGAAATATAAGTTCTCCAACACTTACACAAATAACGAGGAATATCTCCGAAATGGCCCACGCACGCGCGCGCGCGCGCACACACACACACACACACACACACACACACACACACACACACACACACACACACACAAAAGCATTTGGACATAACTTGTGTTTTAATGAGATCTACATTTATTGTATAGTAAGATTTGATCTACCTCTTACGGTTTACCAGTTATGGGAAAGACGTCAAGAATAAACAGGACTGCACAGGTTACAGCCAGAAAATTCAAAATATAAATTTCATTTGCCATAAAAATATCTTAAACATATGGCATTTTAATCAAAATCGTTAGAGCACTTTTGAGAAAATAAAAATTTTCGAAAAATTGTCCATGTAAAGGACAGTTTAAAGTGAAGGAATTTTCTTCTAAATCTTCGTGTCGCATTCTTAAGACATTAAACTTAAATATCAACACTGGGTATGAATCTACTTTTCGTTGTTGAGTTATACTGTCCATAGACAAACAGACAGACATACGGACCTTCTTCTAAAAAGTCCCCTTTTTATTCAGGGAGCCTCAAAGCGTACTTCCGTTGAAATCTTGACATTGAATTTTTGGGTAAAATACAATACAACACTTTACTATACGTAGTAGAGAAAGTAAAAGTTAAAGGGCAGGAAGTTAAGTGCAATCCAATTTTCTAGGTCTCTAATATTGCGTCTTCAATAATCCACGTCTCAGACTTAAGGTTCTTCTTGAAAGATTAAATACCTATAGTCGTCCATTTTGCTATCTTCAAACAGGAGGCTTTAACTCACGGCATTAACCAGCAAACAATTGAGTCAAAGACTTCTAGATTATAGTATTTTACTACGGCATCCTATTAGTTACAGCATTGGAGCATTACGTGACCGGAAATTCTAGGTTTCAATGGGAAAGTTC
Source organism: Tenodera sinensis (assembly GCA_030765045.1). Taxonomy (NCBI): domain Eukaryota; kingdom Metazoa; phylum Arthropoda; class Insecta; order Mantodea; family Mantidae; genus Tenodera; species Tenodera sinensis. The sequence continues at coordinate 254,820,735 of CM060962.1, forward strand.
ATTATACATTATTTTATTACCACAAAATGCTGAGTGGTTTACACGTGTCCTAAACACGGAATGTGTGAATAATGATGTCCCAAATAACATGTCAGATATTGAATAAGAATCTGAGGCCTAAAGATTGTTCAATAATCCTAAATGTATTAAAATTGAAACAATTATAAAATAAAAAGGCTGAACTGTGTATATTCTATGCAATAACAGCGTTAATTTTGTTCCTATATATGTCAATATTTATCTTTGTATCATTAAATTTGAAAGGATGTTATGACACACTATTAGACATTTGCATATTATTGAGAATAAATCTGATTCTCAATGTATTAGTGTTTTATTAAACGATTCCTACACTTTCAGAACTTTGAGACCATTTATCTCAACATGGCATTTTTCCACTAACGCTCTTGTTGCGCCCAGGTACTCAATTTAAAGTAACATACCCGCAAAATGAACTATTAGAATTTTCGATATAAGCTATAATAATATTGTCCTATTAGCCAACTGGCATTGTGTAACAGCAATTGGTAACTGAGAATGCATGAGTCCTTTTTACACGCTTTATTTACTTTCTCTACTACGTATAGTAAATAGAGTAAGTATTGTATTCCACACAAAAAATCGATGTGGAGATTTCACCGGAAAGATATTTTGAGGCCTCCTGATCCAATAAAAAAGCATTTTCAGAAAAAAGTCCATGTATGTGTGTATGTGCGTGCGTGCGTGTGTGTGTGTCTGTGTGTGTGTGTGTGTGTGTGTGTGTGTGTGTGTGTGTGTGTGTGTGTGAGAGAGAGAGAGCGCATATCAGTGTCAGTCTGTGGACAGCATTACTGAAAAACGAAAGATCGGTTAAAAACCAAGTTTGTATTTAAGTTTAATATCTTTCAAGAAAACGGCATGAAGATTTCGAAGAAAGTTCCTCCATCCTAAACTACCCTTTACATGGAACATTTTTCGAAAATTGTCATTTTCTTAAAAATGGCTCTAACGATTTTGATTAAAATGCTAGATGTTTAAGATATTTTTATGTAAAATGAAATGTATATTTTGAATTTTCTGGCTATAGCCCATATATTCCTGTTTACTCTGAATGAGTTTTGTATAACTGGTAAACCGTAAGACATAGACCAAATCTTACTGTACAAAAATTTAGATCTTGCTAAAACATAAATTTATGTGCAACTAAATTGTTTTGTAGAGTGAACCGTTTCGTAGATATTCCTTATTGGTGTAGGTTTTGGAGAACTTGCACTTCTGTGAAATGGAACATCGCTATTCATTTTATATGTTAACCGTGCAAATAGAACGGAATTTGAAAGCTTTAAAAGATTTGACTATCGCTCAAAGCCTACTGTATTCCCATATTTCTCTTTCACCTGCAAGGAAATAAGCAACAAGATACTTTCTGTAAATATTTATCTCAACTAACACGAAGAAGATACAGGAATAAGAGTTTAGAATGTTTAGTACAAGAATAGAGAATGTCATGTGAGTGCAATGTATCACCTTTTTTGCAGAGCAAATCCTATTTTATCTGCCACAAATTATTATACATTTACATTTGGAAGCTCTTCAAATAGTAGTCATATTTCTGCATCCTTAATTACACCATTCCGAAACATAGAATTATTTAAGATTAATATTTTTTCCCCCCTTCAGGGTAATTTCGTTTTAAAGTAGATGCTTCATGGAAAAGATAAAGATAGCAGGATTGATTAAGCTGAAAGAGTAAGCGTTTGTTCAAGCTTAGACCAATTTGTACATGTTCTTCACATTCTTCAATGCTCCTAAGATATTCACTTTTGGGAAGTATATATTAATTCTGTGATGTTGAATTTGAATGACTATTGTGAATAAGGAATTTGGTGACACTCCCCTTCAAGGGATTCTGCTTTTATTTTCCATCTTCCTTGGAGCTAATGGAATTTTAGGATTAATTGGCATTAAAAGAAATGAAATTGGAAACATTACCTATAGTACTATATTGCATTAATATTTTCATATTTCTCCGAATTACCTTAGAGCTTAGAGCAAGTTTTCATTTTCTTTAGTAAGATTCTGAAAGACAATACTATGCGGCCTAAGAACTTGATTTCCATTCTTAGTAGGCTATATCTTTCTCTCTCAACTATCTTAACACAGACACCCGAGGGGGTTGGTTGTAGCAACAAGACGACGGAATGGACAGTCTGTACCATACTACCCTCACTGACCATCCCCTTCCCTTCGTCGATAACAGCCTCTGGCCCCCAACCGTGAGATGAACAGAAAAGAGAAAAGCTCCATGGATGAAATGCGCAGTTCGGACATGTATGCACGGTCAGTCTTGTCCTCTCTGTTTCTCTACATATTACATACACCGAATATAGGCAGACACACAAAATGCTTCTTGAAACATTTCTCTCCCTCATCTCACTCTTTTCCTCAAAATCCCACTCGCTCGTTGTCCCTCATTGTCTCTTTTGTTTTCTTTCGTTCTTTCTTTCCTTCGCACTTTAGCACCAACACCAAGTTTTTCTGCTCTTTCCTTTTCTGCTCCTGTCCCCTCTGTAATCCTTGTTGGAAGCTTTTTCTCCTGCTCTATTCTCATCCTAAAGCCCTACCCTTTACTTCCCCACCGAGTGGTCAGTAGCCTGTATGCGGAGGTCGTCAATACTTTCATCCTCTACTTCAAATGTGTATGTACGTGTGTGTGTGTGTGTGTGTGTGTGTGTGTGTGTGTGTGTGTGTGTGTCAGTCTGTGTGTGTCCGCGCAGCCGGTGTCCACTAACTTTATCGATGAAGCTCCTCCACTCACAATCCAACTATAGAAAAACTTTCTTTCTTAGTTCAATTCGTTCGTACGCTGGCTAGGAGCCCGGAGGCAGGATTCTCCGGCAATGGCCACCCCAATCCTTCCACCCGGAGGGATGAGGAAAAGACGGACACACAAGCGAGTAAGTGCAAGGGGATGGACGACACACGGGACAGAGAGAGGAGAAGGGGGGAAATGTACAAGATTTTGTCTGGAAGACCATTACGAGCTCTCTAAATAATCCACGCTGCCGGACTGGGGATGGTATTGACAAAGAGAAGAGAAGACAAGGCCCGCTGTATTGGGAACAGAAAAGCATGGCCTACTATATAGTGTATAGCGGACACGGAGAGAGTTGAGATCCATGTTTCCTATGCGTGACATGAAACATTTATGTATGGCTCAAAATCTCTCCAACGCACAACACGTGCATCTCTCTTGCTAGGGGATTTTCCTTCTATGGACCAAGGACTCTGGAGTACATGGGTCGATATGAGCACTTGCATTAATGGAAACTTGTAACCGCATTGTCTCAATGGAGCTTAGTTCCACTCATTATGAATAAGAAGTGCGGAAATAGAAAAACTGACAATTTTGTCAACATTTCTTTGCTAATATAACGATAAACTTTGTCAGCTACAGTGTAAGACAAAAATTGTGCCAACTGTGATATTCCTCTAACCATCCACCACATCCTTATAGATTGCCCACAATACAGCAGACATAGACAGCAAGCCGGCATTTCCAGTCTTCATCATGCAGTCAATACACCGAATATGATCAGCAAGACTACAGTTTATGAAGAACATAAAACTTTCAAATTTACTGTAAATGTCAACATAATGTAATATGTGTATGTATAATTGTAAGTTAATATCCACAATGTATTACTATGTATGGTCGTGATAAGACCGTGCTGTCAAAACGACCTTAAATAAATATTTACAAAAAAAAAAAAAAAAAAAATGCTGTTGACACAGATTTACGTGCTAGAGTTCGAAGCTGAGGACTGATTGAAAACACGATTTATAACATAAGCCTTCCGCTCTTCAGTGACATGAGCAATCAGGATTGAAAGCCCTGGCTCTAAGCAATAGAGGCGGTTCGCTTTTGCTATTCATGAGCGGAACATTTATAGGGTCATGAAGTAAAAAACTGGCACACTAGAGTCCTGCATAAGATTTTTATAAAATTGTACTTGTAGTTCTTTCTTGGCCCGGTTCAAAAATCAGTGTAATAATCAAAGCATTATAAAATCAAATAAAAGACACAGGAAAACCTAGAGTACCTACGTAAACTGCAACTGTATCCTTTGTTTCTGGTATTTAACATGCGTAGATCGCCCGGTTTTTTCATTGTTCCATTTATATCCCTCCAACTGTAATGGTCATATCGGCGGCCTTTTGCCTTATGAACAGATTCCCTATATGCAGTGATCTTAAATCATATACAGTGCTTCTTTCTTTTTCTTTTGTGTACTGTACAGTAGATCAGTTTACAGACACATACACATTCACTCTCTCATTCATACTTCCAGATTCGGAAAGATAGGGGATGCTTTTGATTAGAGAAAAATTCCTATCCCCAGCCGGGAATCGAATACTGGGCCCTTCGCAGAGCACCAAGTAATCCATTGACTGAGCTAGGGAACAGCCCTTCCTATGTTAATTTGCCTACTAGAATTTTTATTTTTTCTACTGGTAAGTAGAGGAAGTATTATATTCCACCCAAAAATTCATGTCGAGATTTCATAGGAAATACATGTTATGAGAATCCCACCCCCCCCCAAAAAAAAATTATAAAAAGGTCTGTGTGTGTCAGTTTATGGACAGCATAACTCAAAAACGAAAAGTCGGTTAAAAACTAAAGTTGGTATTTAAGTTTAATGTCTTTCAAGGATGAGATACGAAGGTTTTGAAGAAAATAGCCCCATTCTAAACTACGCTTTCCATGAAAATTGTGTAGAAAATGTTTATTTTCTTGAAAATGGCTCTATTTTGATTAAAATGCCAGATGTTTTTAAGATATTTGTATATAAAATGAAATGTATATTTTCAATTTTCTGGCTATAGCCTATGTAGTCCTGTTTACTCTGGATGGCTTTTGAATAACCCGTAAACCATAAGAGAGACAAAATCTTACAATACACACACACACAAAAAAAGTACATCTCGCTAAAACACACAATTTATGTCCAAATAAATTTTTTGTAGAGTGACCCATTTCGGAGATATTCCTTGTTATTTGTGTCAGTTTCGGAAAGCTTAACTTTCGTGAAATGGAAGATCATTGTTCATTTTTTATATGTTAAGCGTGCAAAGAGAATGGGATCTCAAAGCTTTAAAATATTTGACTCGCTCAAAGTCTGCTGTATTCTAATATTCCTCTTGCACCTACAATGAAATAAACAATAAGATAAATTTTACAAATGTTTATCTCAACTAACACGAAGATGTAGTAATGGGAGTATGTAGGAATGGTTGGTACAAGAGCACAGAAACTCATGTGAGTGCAACACGTCTGATTTTTTAAAGTAGCGACAATTTAATTTTTGTTATGTTCTCAATTAAGTAGCTTATCGTGAAATTCAGTATGGGGAAACTTGGTAAACAGTAAGCAAATGTAAAAATGCCTTTGAGACATAATAAGATCAAATTGTTAGGTCAATGCTAGAGTTATTTCTGTTACCGCCTTTAAAATCTAATTTTCAAGGTGTTGCACATTTTGTAAAATTTTGGAACTGGAAAGAGAAAAAAATGCGTTGCACTCACATAACTTTCTCTATTCTTGCACAAATTTTTCCTACAAAAACTTATTCCTCTACCTACATAAATGTTTGTAGAAATTATAGCTAATTTTCTTGTAGGTGCAAGAGGAATACACGACCTTAAGTGATAGTTAAATCCTTTAAAGCTGGTCGCTATATGCAGGCTTTGAAATTCCGCTCTCTTTGCACGACCAATAGACTAAAAGGTGAATAACGGCCTTCCATTTGAGAAACTTTAAATTATTGAAAATCTCGCGCAAATAACGAGAAATATCTCCGAAATGGTTCACTCCACCAAAAAGGCATTTGGACGTGGGTTTTAACGAGATATTCCTACAAATGTTGTACATTCTGATTTGGTCTATCTTTTGCAGTTTACCAGTTATGGAAAAGTCATGAAGAGTAAACAGGACTACATAGGTTATGGCTAGAAAATTCTAAGCATACAATTAATTTGTCATAAAAATACCCTAAACATGTCATTTTAATCAAAACTGTTGAAAAATATTCCATGTAAAGAATAGTTTAGGGTGGACCAACCTTCTCCAAAATCTTCGTGTCCGTATGCTTACGAGATATTCAACTTAAATATCAACTTTGGTTTTTAACAGACTTTGATTTCGGAGTCATGCTGCTCTCTCTCCGCGCGCGCGCGCGCGCGCGCGCGCGCACACACACACACACACACACACACACACACACACGGACCTTTTCCTAAAAATGCTTTTCTATGGAGTCAGGGGGGTTCAAAACATATTCCTGGTGAAATCTTGGCATTCAAATTTTGGGTCGAATACAATTCTTCCCCTGCATACGTATTTTAGTATTTATTTTTCATAATGCTATACAAAAATCTTACAATTTTTCACAATTACTCTGAGTTGCTATTTTATTCCTTAGTCCACCATGCATTTTAACATCGTGGTTATTTATGCATGGTGGGCCATAACGGATTCATATTGCATAAATTTTCTAAACCATTTCCTCCTGCTCTCCCCATATATTCTCCTATCCTTTATATGCACCCCTCCTTTTGTATTTTCACTATCCTAACTTTTAGAACTTCTTTGTTGACACTCTCCCATGTTATTTAGAGAAAGTAATAAAGTTAGTGAATTGAGAAAGTTATGAGAATGTAGCACATCCGTGTTTTTCTTAACGTTTCCCTCGTTGCTAGATATATACGGGATCGGATATTCAATTCCAGTACTGAAATTTCCTATTTAAAAGGAAAAGTAGTGCGTAAAATAAATAGTAAGAGGGACAACTGCGCAAATGGGGCGATCTGTCTGCCTTCACATATACTACGTTTAAATTCTCGCAGAACGGCACTTTCAGAACGCAACAGCAATGGAGGTGACTAACAAAACTGTGACCATAGCAAATTAATGCAGTGGATGATGGAGGAGCGTGACTACGCAACTAGGACAGATGTGCGCATACACTGAATCATGCCTATCAAAGATACCGGCGCAATGTGTCCTATTGTGTTCACCAGATCATGATCTAATGGGGAATTAAGGGGAGAGGAGAGACATTCCACGTAGTTCTGTAAGCTTCCGCGCAAAAGTTCTGTTGGTTACGTTACCAACTTCCAATTTCCCTTAATTTCAGTTGTGAAATCGTGAGAGTCAGTAGAGTTATGTCGAAAGTAAAGGGGAAAAAAAAAAAAAAAAAAAAAAAAAAATACCCCGCCTAGGAGTTCTGTGAAATCTGTTATGATGTTGCGTTTGCAGTACAAAGGGGATCGAGTGACAATTCTATGCGTAAAACTGATCTTTATGGGATGATTGAATCAAACAAAGCTAAAGAGATTCTTAAAGCGGACCCATTTTTTGTTTTATTGTCCCAAAGAGCCCTTCGCTTTCTCCCATATATGTGTGACCTCAATCCCATAGAACTAACTTGAGCCAAGATAAAATGTAACAGGTGACATTGCACGATATAACGCTCGAAAGTATGTCACTTGAGACCGAAACAGACTGGCAAGGTTTTTAGAAAAATATAGAAAAGGTAGAACTTTAGTAGCTGAAAACATCTTTTACGTTTTATAAGATAAATAAACTGCTGAAATGGATAACATTTAATTTCCACTATCTTCAGCGACATCTGTGCTTTAATCTAGCGATAATACACATCCCAAGTTTGGCACTACTACCGTAAGCGCCACTAGGAGAATGACTCCTTCATATATCGCTGTCTACCTGGAATTGCTTATTGACTCACTGCATTCTTGCCAGGGACCATGAGCTGGTGAAGGGACAGAAGAACTAGTGCTTTTATCCACAGTGCACTATACTTTCTGTGACTTTCTGTCCAACAGTTTTTAACCAGAATATGCCATGGAACAAACGTCTGTTGGGAGTTGGTTGTGGTTGTCGAACTTCTTGAAGTTCTCTGGATGCTGACGTTGCTAGATAAGTGTGAAACAAGTATATTACTTACCTGCTCCGGACGATACCTGTGTCTCAGTGTTCGTTACCTCCTGTTTTTTAGAATTACTGTCTATAGCTGTCGCAAAATTTGATGGCGGGTGGGTGGCTCGATAATAAATTCAGTCATAGGCTTGTCATGCCTTGCTGTGTTATCTGGTTAAACACACTGTGAAATCAGGCTGTACAATCAGTGATATAAATATCATTTGTACCCACAAAATGTAATTGGAGAACAAGAAAAAGAATATTCATAAGTCCGCTATCAGCCGCCATTAAATTTTGTGGCTACCATAATGTGGTAAACCAATGCAACTCTGGTTGGCAATATTGATAAAACAAATCTGTTTTAATTATTCTTTTATTTATTTTACAACAACTCTATTTTAGATTTTGAGAATGTGTTTTAAGACAATAGTAAATGGAAACAATTATCAATTAATCCTTTTACTTTTAAGGTTGATGAACAACAATTAACGTTTTTTGTTTGTAAATAATGCGTATAATACATATACCTTCCAATATGGAATATGCGCATCTAATTTTGAGCATATGTTTTAAGATATGTACAGTAATAAATGGAAAACAAATCAATAATAAATACTTTTACTTTTTAATGTTAATGAACAGTAATGAAACATTTTACACACTTTATATTAGCTTCATTTTGTAAATAGTGCGTATAATACATACACATTCCAATACGGAACATACTCATCTAAATTTTCTTTCTCTAACCTTTAAGCTTCTCCTAATATTATACAGACAAATGCATAAATTCTTGTGTTGTACGAACTTCGCACGTACAATGGCGTTTTCCAGCCATCTTGAACAGTAACATTTTTCTATTATATTGCATTCCGCAGTATTTATCTTCTGTTTTGAAATTCTTAGTATTTTAACAAACACTTTGTCGCTTATTCTGGGGTTCCACAATGCCCTTTGTCTTTTTGATTTTGCTTCCCTTTCTAGGCATTCTTTCATGCGTTTACAAGTGATACTTGACAATTTTTTTTCAAAGTTAAGTTGGTTTCCAGCTGCAAAAGTCTGTGTAGTAATGTTTCTAATCTTCTGTTTAGGCTTTATGCCGAGCATAAGTTCTTTTGACATTAAGCCTGTAATGGGGCTTACGAGATCATTTAATACATTTTCCATCCTTTGTATATGGTCACAATGTATTCTTACACAAGTACCTATTTATTATGTGCCCCGCTAACAAGGGGATAATATGCAATTGAATGACACAATTTGCTTGGCCTTTCCTGAAGTGTTTTAGTAAATATTTTGCCCTAAGGTACTATAACTTGGCAGAAATGATTGCTTTTATACTTCTGTATTTCGAAATATAATCATTTAGGGTCTTGTTCAAGCATGCTTTACAGTATATATTTCTAATGGATGGAGTTTTAAGAATTTTCGAAGATGCCTAGCATCAAGAAAATGTACTTGTAATTATATTTTTTGCTGCAGGTAACTCTTCACATGTGCCAATACCTACCAATTTATTATTTTTTGTTATTGCTTGCGGCTCAATGTGACACTTTAATAATTTTAGCTTTTGTCAAAGCTCACATGCAGCAATGCATTCTCATTTTCACACACACATACATATACCAGATTGTACCAAGGTTTTATGGAATGTTATAATTTATACATGTTTCCCTGTGATGTAGCAGAACTACTGTGTGCACTTCTCGGCCAGTTTGTGGCTTCATAAAGCCTCATTGTTGACTGTGGATAATTAAAATGTGCCTTGAGGAATGCATCATAATACATTGAACTACTGGCACACTAGTAATCAAGATTCAATTATAAGATAGAATTTCTCACGGGCCATGTGTGTTCCAAACTAAGCCAGAGTTAACATAGGTATACCATTCTAACTTGCAACATGTTTTCTTCGGAATTAAATCGTAAATACTTCCAAATGTATCAATAAGTTTGTTTCCCATCAATATTGCGATAATTACCGGAATAACAAGCTTTTAAAGTATGAATATTTAATGGGTGTGGCGTTTATATGTCATTATACTTTAAATTTGGAACCCAGTTGCATGAATTACTTGGAATAACAGAAATAAAATAACTATGTGTTCCGCACTATTACACTTTCTCATCAATGCCGTGTCTTACGCGTGCATTTTTATACATAATGAGAGGGTAAAATGCATAAACATCCTATTAAATTGAAACCGGTAGGCATCCTATAGTGCCATCTCACCCATTGCTTTAGCTGGGTCCTCCCTATTCTTTTGCAATACTCTTTTGAATGCAGAATTGGATGTGGATTGTTCTTTCACCAAATTCAGGCCATCTGTCTACCGGTTCTATTTGTTTACGGATACACACGTCTTTAGAAACAAGTTCCAACGGAACCAAATAGAAGCATGATGTGTTCATTTTATGATTACGTTACGTACATCTTCTTTTGGCATAGCAAACACAAAGCTTTATTTTTCCTAGGAACACAAAAGTACTTATGTTCCCATTCGCTTTTATGTATCTTTTTACCATGTTATGCGACATGATCCCACAACTGACACAATTTGAGGGACTGACTGGTTCTCTGATAGGAGGCCGTGGATTAGTATCATCTTCTATATGAGAAACTATGGAATAATATTGAGATTTTAGACTTTTATATATCAGTTTTAATAGAAAATCTTGTTTAAAGCTCCGAGTTTCCCTGCTTTGGTTGTGTGACATTGATAGTTTTTATACTCTGCCTTTATTTATTTACTATTCAAAGAAGAAATTTGCTAACCTGGTATTGTGTACTTTTGTTTGCTGGGCATTTATTATGTTTTGTGATGAAAGCTATTCTTCCATATACCAGAGCAAGTACATTAAGTACTTAAAACACAGGAGGATTTATTTGTGAGTGTTAAATTATTAGTGGAACAAGACTTCATGATCACACAATTTTATGATCTTAATAGTGGATCTAACTGGAGGCCTGTGGTTTATTTACTTACATAGTTACCAGGTATTTCTACTATTGGAATACTTATTAATTACTTATATTAGCAGTTTATAGTAACAAAATTCTGCTTTGAACGTCTTACTTAGTAAATTAGATGATTTTATGCCAAAAAATAATTCTGGCAATTCAGTGGCATGTGATTCAAGTATTAACCTCGAAATGAGCAATAGCAACAAACTAGAAAAATGCTGTCATATCTGTGGAAAATCCTTTAAATCTGTTGCTATTCATATAAGTAAAGCACATCCTGATGCTTATCGAACAAATATAGCTTCCAAATATGAGCAGCAAACAGAAAATTCTTACACGCAAGAGGAGAATAATGAGCTGGACACTCAAAATGATAAGATCCAAAAAACTCATACATTGCATAAGGATGAACAAATAAATAAAAAACTAGGTGACATTACAAAGTTTGAGGGAAAATTAAAAACCATAATACTAAAATCTGATATAGAATCATTTGAGTCGCTATGCCAAGAAGTGGTCAGCTATTTAGTCACAGCATTATCTTTCCTTTCTGGCCCTAAACATCCTGCCATCCGATACTATAATGCACGAAAAAGTAAACAAATACCTCAGAGCAATTCATATTCAAATACCAAAAATCCTGCAAGACTATCTAAACGCAAAAGAGAATACAACAAATATAAGTTTCAATATGAAGTCTCTCAGTACCTGTACTATAATCAACGACGCAAGGTGGTTAGGAATATCATGAAAAATCAAAATGTTATCCAGTGTAACATTCCAACATCTTCTATTTACCAACATTTCCAAAATATTTTTGAACAGGAGAATGAACTAACTCCCTTACCAGAGATAGCAGCGGTATGTACAGAGAATGATATAGAAATAAAGGAAGCAGAAATTAATGCTGCTCTTAGCCAGATTAAAGTGGATACGTCTCCGGGTCCTGATCGAATCATTGTAAAAGTTTTAAAAGAATTTAAAACCACTAAACTGTTGTGTCTTCTAGCTAATGCGATGCTGAAATTTGGAAAATGTCCTGAAGTATTTAAGGCTGCAAGAACAGTTCTAATATTCAAAAAAGGAAACCCTGATGAACTAACTAACTGGCGCCCAATATCAATTTTTTCTGTAATCAGACGTGTTATTGAAAAAGTAATTGACAGAAAACTGAGATCATTTATCGATTTTTGCGCTTATCAACGTGGTTTTGTTGCGCTCCCTGGCTGTCATATAAATACATCAATCATCAATGGATGTCTGACAAACTGTAAAGCTAACAAGAAGGACTGCTGCATTGTTTTCCTTGACATCTTCAAGGCTTATGATAGCATAGGTCATGAACATATCAAGAGATGCCTGATGCGCACCAATATGCCAAACAACTTGTGAGCATTAGTTCTGAATCTCATTCAGGGTCATAGCATTGCAGTAGAATGTGGCATAAACAAAACATCGCATATTTTTCTACAAAAAGGAGTTGCCCAGGGTTCACCCATCTCTCCTACATTGTTTAATTTAGCGATTGATGACACAATTAAAGATGTAACGGACCATGAGATTGCAAAATTGCATGGATTTCAACTTAGCTCTGAAGTAAAAAATGTATCGGCCATGGCTTTTGCTGATGATATTGTTTTAGTAGCAAAGGACGAAACATCTGCTCAGTCACTTTTAGACTTAACTACCAGCAACTTGGCTGCAATTGGTTTGCATATCAATCCATTAAAATGCAATGTCATAAATATCAAACATGGTAAACTTAGTGAAACTTCTAAAATAAAATTTGGCTCAAATGTTTTAGAGCCAATCAAAGAAAATGAAAACATAAAATATTTGGGTGTAAATTTCACGAATGAAATCCAGTTGGATAAGAATAAGATAATCAAACGTTTGGAAAAAGATTTGAATTCACTTTCTTATTCCAACTTGCTCAAAGCAGATCAAAAATTAAATATCATTAATCAATATATTTGGCCTGGATTAGTTTATTCCCTTCACAGTACACCACTGAATAAGATTCCATCCTCCTTTTTAGAAGATATTGATAAATTAATAAGAACATCCGTCAAAGAAATAGTTGGGCTACCACATGATTGCCCCAGTGATATGATATACGCTCCACGTAATCTTCGAGGAATAGGACTAATTAGAGCTGGTTGGGAGGCTTATATACAACATTTCAATATAGCTCAGAAGCTTTCACAGATACAAGATGATCATCTACGCTTGTGTCGAGATACTCAGAAAGAGAAGAAAGAAGCCCTTTCCAATTTGAACATTGACATTAACGATGAAATCATGTCAAAATCAGGACGATGGCTTCGAAAACAATTACAACTTAAATCGTTTGATGCATGGTGTCAGCTACCTCACAAGGGAAAGGGGATTGAGACATATAAAGAGAATCCCAGAGCCAATTCGTGGATGAGCAACAGAAAAATCCTGCCATGTTCTGAATGGACTAATGCCATCAAAATGTCATGTAACACGTCAGCAGTAAGATCTGTACCTGGAAGAAATCAGCGAACAACACTATGTCGGCACTCAAATTGTTAAGAAGTGGAAACCCTTGGGCATGTACTAGGATATTGCCCAAAGGGAGAATTACTTCGCAACAATCGTCACCACCGTGTGCGTTCATCAATTTCTACAGCCCTTCGTAGAGCCAATTGGGAGGTCTATGAAGAGGTCCATTGCCTGTCTGAGGATGGTAGCCATCGAAGAGCAGATATCGTAGCCATCAAGAGGGATGCAGGAAAGGGTCTCATTCTTGATCCAACAGTCAGAGTGGAGCAACATTTACAGCAGGCGACACAGGTGAACGAGGAAAAGGAAGCCATCTACCAACCATGCATTCCTCACCTTAGTGAGAGATATAATGTACCTGAAAATGCATGGGAGGTAAAAGGACTACTCTTTGGTGCCCGCGGAACATGTTTTAAATTCACAAGTACCTGCCTCAAAGCACTGGGTGTGCAATGGTCCGAAATTGTAAATATATGTTTACATGTCCTAAAAGACTCTTTATATATTTTAAATAATCACTTGTATTCAATGTGTTAACTGTTATCTTCTTGTTACAATCTTTTAATGTTTTAGATATTTTGAATATTAATTTTAATCATTTTTTTTTCTTCTTCTTAAAATTGACTTTGTCATATATCTCTGTATTCTGGATCTTTATGGTCACCTGCAATGTCAGGCAGATGTCACAATTTTTGTTTGTGAAATATATATATAAAAGGGGAGGTCGTGGCCTAGCAGATAACCGCTGTGTAACAAAGTGGAACGGTGTTAAAAATATTGCGTAGCGGAAATAATATATTGTGTCAATTCTTCCCATCTATGATCTAGGTGCATGCATGTTAGCGCCAATTTGAATACATATTGCTATAGCAACACACAATATTAATAATAAGTGAACAATTTCATTTAAATTTACAGTACTGATTCGCAGGTTAGGTCATAAAAATGGAAAAGTCAATTGGAAAATTACACATAAGGAAGAAAAATGAAAGAGAGAGAAGATGGCAGATGTCAAGTAAGAGAAATGATTACATCAGGTATTACATTCTTTTGATTAGTAAGCCCATTACTAGATCAATTTGAGCACCAATACCAACCCGATCTAGAAAAACAATTTGCCAATGAAAGAACAAGGTTACACTGTTATCAATGTGTGGTTAGTTATTGCTTTTTGGGTCTCAATAACCGCATCTTAGATATCAATCAAGGCATCATCAACATTGAGGTATCCGAGATTCCCTGGAATGGGTGAATCATTTTCAGCTGCTTGCTCATCGACGGGATGATCGGACAGATCGCCCTGTTTTCCAAGCCGTTTGTGCTAATAGTCTACACGGATTTGAATCCTGTTAAACAAAATACCGTATAGATTAGCAAACTTGGTAATAATTAATTAATTATTTTGTTGTTTAACGACGCTGTCAATTCCCAGGATCACATCAGCGTCGCCGGTGTGCCGGAATTTTGTCCCGCAGGAGTTCTTTTACATGCCAGTAAATCTACTGACATGGAGCTGTCGTTTTTAAGCACACTTAAAAACCATCGGCCTGGGCCGGATTTGAACCCACGACCTTGGGAATAGTAGGCCAGCAAACTCGGCTTGATAAACAGGAAAGATATGGCCGATCATCACGTGGATGGTGACAACGCAGCTGAAGAAAGACTGATTCATTTTTAGTCCAGATGGATTCTTGGGCCCAAGTTTCGGAAGCAACAATTACCCTAACAACGCTAACATTGCAACACAGAAGAGAGATCCTATCTACGACTGATTTTTTTTCCTAGTTCTATCTAGCCATTAAATTTTATGTATATTATTTATGCATCTTTTCAAAAATATCTAATATACTGATTTATGGACATGTGCGCAACTAAGGGAAGGTGCTAAGTTTACTACGATGGCAGCCATAAACTATAGGATATAAATAGTAAAGGCTCAGTATCAAAATATATAAATAGAAAAGCATAATTTACACAAATCAAAAAACAACATTTTATTGCCAATCCTGGTAGGGGGATTCATTGACTTTCCCCCTACCAAAGGGACTTGTATGAGTCATAGGTCAGGAGACAAAATGGCATTTCCTCCATTTTGGATGTGACAGTTATCCCGCTGTTAGTCGGTAGCCTCTCTAGATCTTACGAGGCTTGTTTCTCCAGAATTCATTCCGGCTTGTTGCTTAACAGCCGAAAAATGTTATTCCTGATCACAAGAAAAACAAAGCTGCAATGGACAAAAAGGTGATCCCAGTACTACCAAACACACGTATGACCCACACAGATCCCTGCACACGGCAGGGTGATTTGAATAAAATAAATAAATATATATCTGAACCTCTGCTCAAGGTTTCATTGCTCCGTGTGCCACAATGCTGCACAGACTTGTGGGAAGATGATTATGCCATAAGTGATATTAGAGTATATAAAATATTTCATACAAACCATGCCATAAAGCCTGATATTTTTAATATTAAAGAATAAACAGGACGACACAAAAGAGGCAGCTGGGTGCAAAGTCCCTGTAACAGATTTGTGCACCAGGGTCTTGGGGACGACGTACACTACTACAGCGTGAGAGAAAGGTGTATCCCTATTACAAGGTATACTGAAATATGGAGATCTGCGTAACTAAGTGAAGGTGCTAAGTTTACTAGTTTGGCAGTCATAAAATGTAGGATAAAACGCTTAGCTATAAATAGTAGAGGTTCAGCATCAAACTATGATAATCGAAAAGCACAGTTTATACAAATCAAATACAACCAAATTTTCGTTGCCAATCCTGGTAGGTGGATTCACTGACCTACCCCCACCAGAAGGACTTGTATGAGTCATAGGTCAGGAGACAAAATGGCATTTCCTCCATTTTGGATGTTACAGTTATCCCGCTATTAGTCAGTAGCTTCTCTTGATGTTACAAGGCTTATTTCTCCAGAATTCATTCCGGATTGTTGGTTAACAGCCGAAAAATGTTATTCCTGTTCACGAGAAAAATATAGCTGCAATGGACAAAAAGGTGATTCCAGTACTACCAAACAAATGTACGACCCACAGAGATCCCTGCACACAGCAGTTGCTTCCTTTGCAGTACTTACAGATCACGAATACCTAGTCATTGAAATCCCTGAAGACACCAGTTGCTGCCTTTACAGTACTGACGAAAGGTCACGAATATCTAGATATTGATAGCCCTGAATACACTAGTTGCTGCCCTTACTGTACTGACAGATCACGAATACCCATCTCGTGATCTCTAAAGAACTGGCATATTAACTGCATCAATAATCGCCCTCTTCAGAGATCTAGCAGAGATGAACATAGACCACTTGAACGCATCTGAATGGATATGAACAAAGACCAGATTCGTGCTAAAGCATCGGAGAAGGCTATTGCTAATCGGTTCATTGCCTGATGCAAGACTATAATAAAAATCACCAGCATCATAGCCTTAATTGATGACGAAGACGTATTAGATACCTTGTCATTTTCCTACAGATGGTTGCAGAATAAGCGTTGATCATAATTTAGTGTACATAACTGCCTTAGCACCTCTAAAAGCCAGGCTCTGCTATAGATTATATCCAGATTATTATGACATCGCGCAACTCTGCAGCAGTGTGTTCTGCAACATAGGTTGTGTCAACGGCATCTATGATCTGCTGTAAGAAACTTGTCTTGAGCGCCTGATGCCTGACCTGTGCGCCTAATCCAGTTTATTAAACGGCGCAGCTGGCGTCTCGCGTTACGATTCCTGGTAAGATAATTGGATATACAGTCCTCTATAGAAAGCAATTTGCGACTTCTATTACTTGTTGCATGTGTGTTCTTCAATCGTCAAAATTTGAGCATGATTTGGACACTTGGTTACTTCCAATAATTTAAGTTGTGCTTTAAGACTAGCGCGCATTCCAGGCACAGAGAGATAATGGGTAAGAGATATAATAGGTCTATTTAGGTGCAAGTAATGTCTTTGAAGCTATTCGGCAACTTTCACAAGAGTTTTCTCTGTCGGGTGGTACAAATTCAGCTGATACTACCGTTGCAAACACAGAAATGGCGCAGCAAGCAAATTCCTTTGAAAGAATTATAGATGGTACTATTAAAGCTTTATTTTTTGAAACAATGTAAATACAATGCCAAAGAAGGAGCAAACGGCTGTGCAACATTCTGGCGCAAGGAGAAATGAAACACATAGCGGAAGTTCCTATATATTATTTGTTTATTTAACTAAATGAAATTTGTATTTGATTTGAATAAAATAAATAAATATATATCTGAGCCTATGCTCAAGGTTTCATTGCTCCTTCTGCCAGAATGTGGGAAGATGAATATGCCATAAATGATATTAGAGTATATCAACTATTTCATACAAGCCACGCCATAAAGCCTTATATTTTTAATATTAAAGAATAAACAGGACGACAAAAAATAGGTGGCTGGGTGCAAAGTCCCTGTAACAGATTTATGCACCAGGGTCTTGGGGACGACGTACACTGCTACAGCGTGAGAGAAAGGTGTATCCCTAATGCAAGGTATACTGAAATATGGAGATCAGCGTAACTCAGTGAAGGTGCTAAGTTCAGTAGTTTGGCAGCCATAAAATGTAGGATAAAACGCTTAGCTATAAATAGCAAAGGTTCAGCATCAAAATATATAAATCGAGAAGCATAATGTATACAAATCAAAATACAACAAAATTTTCATTGCCAAATCTGGTAGGTGGATTCACTAACCTAACCTCCACCACAGGGACCTGTAGAAGTCATAGGTCAGGAGACAAAATGGCATTTCCTCCATTTTGGATGTTACAGTTATCCCGCTATTAGTCAGTAGCCTCTCTTGATGTTACAAGGCTTATTTCTCCAGAATTCATTCCGGCTTGTTGGTTAACAGCCGAAAAATGTTATTCCTGTTCACGAGAAAAATATAGCTGCAATGGACAAAAAGGTGATTCCAGTACTACCAAACACACGTACGACCCACAGAGATCCCTGCACACAGCAGTAGCTTCCTTTGCAGTACTTACAGATCACGAATACCTAGTCATTGAAATCCCTGAAGACACCAGTTGCTGACGAAAGGTCACGAATATCTAGATATTGATAGCCCTGAATACATTAGTTGCTGCCCTTACTGTACTGACAAATCACGAATACTCATCTCGTGATCTCTAAAGAACTGGCATATTAACTGCATCAATAATCGCCCTCTTCAGAGATCTAGCAGAGATGAACATAGACCACTTGAACGCGTCTGAATGGATATGAACAAAGACCAGATTCGTGCTAAAGCATCGGAGAAGGCTATTGCTAATCGGTTCATTGCCTGATGCTAGACTATAATAAAAATCACAAGTATCATAGCCTTAATTGATGACGAAGACGTATTAGATACCTTGTCATTTTCCTGCAGATGGTTCCTGAATTCGCGTTGATCATAACTTAGTGTACATAACTGCATTAGCACCTCTAAAAACCAGGCCCTGCTATAGATTATATCCAGATTATTATGACATCGCGCAACTCTGCAGTAATGTGTTCTGCAACATAAGTTGTGTCAACGGCATCTGTGATCTGCTGTAAGAAACTTGTCTTAAGCGCCTGATGCCTGACATGTGCGCCTAATCCAGTTTATTAAACGGCGCAGCTGCCGTCTCGCGTTAGGATTCCTGGTAAGATAATTGGATATACAGTCCTGAATACAAAGCAATTTGCGACTTCTATTACTTGTTGCATGTGTGTTCTTCAATTGCCAAAATTTGAGCATGATTTGGACACTCGGTTACTTCCAATAATTTAAGTTGTGCTTTAAGACTAGCGCGCATTCCAGGCACAGGAAAAAGAGGGCCAAGAGATATAATAGGTCTATTTAGGTGCAAGGAATGTCTTTGAAGCTATTCGGCAACTTTCACAAGAGAGGTTACAGGAGGCCGTGACAGCAAAGAAATCAGCTTTTAAACGTTCTCCGATATACATCAATAATCTGAATCCAAGAGACGCTCACCGTACATAACGGATAAGTAGAACGAGTCTTCTAAATATGCTTTCTCGTATGTTAACAATTAAACGAGTATAACAAGCGGGTTAGTAAGACATTATTAGAAATCCTTCGCTAACCTCAAACACGCCATTTCACACAGCAAACTAGTGTACACCATCAGAAGCAACGGCAGCTGCTGAGTACAGCAGTCTACCGTCTCACAACGTCGACACAGCCACCATGAACAACAGCACTACAAGAAACTACAGCTATGCTACAGTTACTCAGACTTCTCCCAAGAAAGAAGAAGCTATCATCATCGACTCCCATGAGGGTCTTACCGTCAGGGACTACGCTCTCGCAGTAAGTAGATTAACCGATCCAAGTAACATAAAGTTTATCTCACGGATCTCTAACTCCGGAATATGCATATACCTAACGACATCTAAAGTAGCAAAATCACTGGTTACCAAACATCCTAAAATAAATATAAATAATATTACTCTTCAGGTCCGCCCTCTAATTACTCCAAACAAAAGAATCGTTCTTTCAAATGTGTGTCCAGTTATACCAAACTCACTCATAGAAACTCAGCTAAATGCACATGGAATTAAACTAATGTCAAACATTACTTACATAAGAGCTGGCATCTCTGAGCCAGGACTTCCCCCCCCCCCCCTCCGAAGGAGTGTCGCCTTGTCGTGGCGAAGGGGCTCAGTACCTGAACCATACGGCCTACTAAGTGTCATTTTGACTACTGGTAGGCAAGAGGTGAGGGAAAGCTAAGAACATTCCAAACGGGTAGATGAGGAGAAGAGGACTCCGAAATCAAACTCCCCCAGGGGCTCCTACTATGGTAGGTACGGGTTTGGCGTACCCGGGGCCCCGAGCCATACTCTCGATTGGGTTCCTCCAAGAGGTGAGAGGGCATATGCCAAACGCCCAATCAACTTTGGTCCACTTTTGTGTTTGACCTCCCACCTGTTACCTCCCTGTACACAGTCTGATGGATAACCTACGCGCGGGTTGTAGGAGGATGTGGTGACGCAAGGGGTGACTGGGTAATCGCGTAAGTCCCAGCCCCTGTGTGCGTATGTGTGCGTATCCGCTGATAAAGGTCAGTCCCGGGGAGGGGCCATTGCATGAGCTGATGCACTCCTGAAGACGATTGGGTCCGTCTGTCTATACATTGGGAGGTGAGACCCTAGGGTGAGCAAGGTCCAGGCCAGGACTCACCTAAGCCGGGGTGGCGCCCAGGATGTGAGCATGCCATTGGAGACATTTGCAATGGTGGAGGATGACATCGCCATGAGTTCACAAAAAACTCAAAACAAAAAAAAATTTAAAGTTTGTGTAAAGGAAGTAGCTGAGTCGAGTGGTCCTCGCTACTTAGTAATATCAAGAACTGAGGGAGACAAGAAAGTTTTATTGGTGAGCCCGTTTACAATTCAAAAGGGTTTGGATAACATTGCTGGTCCAGTAAAATCATGCACTAGATCTTGCAATGGAACGCTCCTGGTTGAAGCACATTCAGCTACCCAGGCAGTTAAGATATTGAAAGTGAACATGCTAGCAAGTTATCCAGTACGCGTCGAGATGCACAGAACCTTGAACTCCTCACGCGGTGTGATAAACACCCGTGCATTGGAAGGATTATCCAATGAGGAGATTCAAGAGAATCTGACGGAGCAAGGTGTCATACACGTTTACCGGGTTCAACGTAAAGAAGGTGGTGAGTTAAAACCAACTAATACCCTGTTCCTGACCTTTCATCGGGTAGATCTCCCGCAAAGGATTAAGGCAGGGTATGAATCCATCGAAGTTAGGCCGTTCATCCCGAACCCACTCAGGTGTTTTAAGTGCCAGCGCTTTGGATATACAAGTGAGCTTTGTAAGGGACTAGCTACATGCCCTCAATGTGGAGATGAATCCCACGATGGTGCATGTACTACAGCTCCTACATGTGTGAACTGCAGAGGTGAACATCCATCTAGTTCCCGAGACTGCCCCCGCTTTGTAGAGGAAAGAGCGATCCAAGAGATACGGGTTAAAGAGAAGGTGCCCTTCTCAGAAGCCCGGAAGCTCTTGCGTCTACGCCAACCCTCTGTTCCCAGATACGGAACCTATAGCTCAGTTGCAGCTAAAGCGGTAGCGAGCAGAGAGATCGCAACTCAGACCAGCGATTTCAATGGGGCAACAATTTCTGAAAAAACACTTGTTGCCCGTAGCTCTATACCAAAGCCTTCAACATCAGCGCGCACATCTCTATCAACGTGTACAAAATCTGTTGGTGAAAAAAATTCGACTGTTCGATCACCAACGAAAATGCCAAACTCGACACAGAAGACTAGCAAACCTGTTATTTACAATGCCTCGCCGATAAAGTTTAAGAAGAACTACACAAAGAACGATTTCCTCAAGGAAGATAAGGCTCATCCCAGTACATCAAAGGGATGTAAGAGTCCAAGGAGATCTCGAAGATCCTCTTCTGGGGAATCTTCAGGGGTGGACTCAGACCGGCGTCTTTCATCTTCGCCGGTCCCCATTAGCAACCGGTTCGAGACACTCGAACCCAAGTTTGCTATGGGAAAACGCACGTCCTCGGCAGAGGACGTGGAACTAGAATCTGCCCACACTGGAAGACCCC
Source organism: Tenodera sinensis (assembly GCA_030765045.1). Lineage (NCBI taxonomy): Eukaryota > Metazoa > Arthropoda > Insecta > Mantodea > Mantidae > Tenodera > Tenodera sinensis. The sequence goes on from CM060962.1 coordinate 254,842,833, forward strand.
CAGTGGAAAAAAGGCGCGAAAAAGCGTCTGACAAAACTATAAGCCCAAGAGAGAAGAAAAGGGCGAAATTAGTTTGACAACCGCCTACTCTAAAGTAATGAAGAGTTACCTTGGAATTACCTATCCCGTACACAATGCAATATGACTATCCTACAATGGAACATACGTGGAATTCGAATTCAAAGACCAGAACCTGAGCTTTTGCTCAAAGAAAACGAACCTCTGGTTGCATGTTTGCAAGAAACTAAGCTGCGTCCTCAAGACGCTTTCCATCTAAGGCGATACACCCCAGTACGGTGTGATGTTACACCAGAAGAGGGTGTTCCGGCACATGGTGGCGCTATGATACTTGTGAGGGATGATATATATATATATATATATATATATATATATATATATATATATATATATATATATATATATATATATATATATGCAATGTGTACCAATACAGTCTGATATCCAATCAGTTGCAATAAGGATTCTACTGCCAGACATCCATTTCACCATCTGTAATATATATTTGCCTCCGTCCCATGACTTCTCGCACATTGATTTAGACGATCTAGTTTCCCAGTTGCCAACACCGTTTCTGTTGGTGGGAGACTTCAATGCGCACCACCCACTTTGGGGTTCAAGTCGTGCTTGTGCGAGAGGTACGCTCATTGCCGATTATTTGGACAGTCACAACCTAGATCTCCTCAACACTGGAGAGCCTACATTCATTTCTGACTCTCATAACAGCTTCTCACACCCTGACCTTGCAGTTTGTTCACCTCAGTTGGCAGCTGGAATGCTATCTCTGATTTACATTCTAGTGACCACCTCCCATGTCTTATTAGTCTCTTGACGCAACACACATATTCCACACGTATGCCCAGATGGCGTTTGAACCATGCCAACTGGAACCTTTACACCCAGTTGGCTGCCTTTACGTACAACGAGCATGACTCAGTGAATAATTTGGCGCAGCATCTCACGGAGACGATTCTCTCTGCTGCTGAACAATCGATTCCGCGGTCGACTACACACCCCCGTCGATTTCCCGCCCCCTGGTGGACGGAAGAATGTCGGAATGCCATTCGTGCTCGAAGGCGTGCACTTAGGGTTTTCCAACGTCACCCTACTTTGGAAAACCTGATCGAATACAACAAAATGCGCGCCAGGTCCAGACAAGTCATTAAGGATAGCAAAAAGTCATCATGGAGCAAATTTGTAACTTCATTTAACCGACACACAACCTTCCTCGGTTGTGTGGGATAGATTAAGGCGTGTTGCAGCTAAAACGACCCAAATACCAATAGCGGGACTAAAAACAGCCACAGGAGCTGTTGTTGATTCATTTGAAGTGGCCAATGCCTTTGGCAGTGCTTTCGCACAAGTGTCTAGCTAGGAAAACTATTGCCCTGAGTTCCTTCCATTTAAAACTCAGGTGGAATCTCAAGGCTTCACGTTTCGTTCTAGAAACGTAGAAGATTACAATCGCCTTTTCACCATAGCGGAGCTGGAGCATTCCCTGAAATCTTCGCGATGTTCAGCACCAGGACCGGACGGTATTCATGTACAAATGTTACAACAGCTCTCTCCTGAAGGTAAGGCATTCCTGCTCGAGGTGTATAATCGTGTTTGGGTTGACAATATACTCTCAGAAAATTGGCGGGAGGCCACTGTTATTCCCATCTTGAAGGCTGGGAAGGACCGTCATCTTCCCTGCAGCTATCGTCCTATTTCCCTCACCAGTTGCGTTTGCAAGGTGATGGATCGCATGATCAATGGACGATTGGTATGGTGGTTAGAAAGTCGTAACCTACTGAATAACATCCAGTGTAGTTTTCGACGACGCCGTTCAACTGTTGACCATCTTGTGTCAATATCGACACAGATAATGGACGGGTTTATGAAGAACTGTCAAACCGTTGGCATATTTTTCGATCTTGAGAAGGCTTATGATACGTGCTTCCGAGCAGGGATTCTACGTTCCCTGTATGCCTGGAACATACGTGGACGCCTACCACTTTTCATTCAGGAGTTTATGAAGGACCGCTTTTTCCGAGTAAGGGTCGGCTCGGTTTTTTCTAATTCTTTTGTTCAGGAGGAGGGAGTATTTCAGGGTTCGGTGCTAAGTGTCACGCTCTTTGCTATAGCAATTAACTCCATCTGGAAATGTGTTCCACCTGGAGTTTCGTCATGCCTATTTGTAGACGACTTCGCTGTCTATTGCACTTCTCAGCACACGGCGTTTTTACAACGGCGCCTGCAGCAATGTTTGGACAACCTTAGAGAATGGAGCGTGAAATACGGCTTCCGTTTCTCAACTGAGAAGTCAATCTGCGTTAATCTCTGGCGCCGAAGGAGACGATTACCACCTTCGCTCCGATTTGGTCCAGATGTACTTCCCTTCGCACAAGAGACGCGCTTCCTGGGTTTGATCTTGGACAGGAAGCTTAGTTGGTCGTCGCATATTGCACAGCTAAGAGCAAGATGTGACCGTTCCCTAAATATTATGCGAGTACTGAATGGCAAATCGTGGGGAGCGGATCGGACAATTTTGTTGCGAATGTATCGCGCATTGGTCCGATCCAAGCTAGACTATGGGTGTATTGTTTATTCGTCAGCACGACCATCTGTGCTGAGAAGATTAGAAGTGGCCCATAATACGGGCGTCCGCAATGCAACAGGAGCTTTTCCTACAAGCCCAGTGGTGAGCCTTTACGCCGAGTCCGCAGAACCTCCTCTGCAATATCGGCGTGAGATTCTCTTGGCAAATATTGGTTGTTCGCTTAGAAGTATGCCTAAGCACCCAACGTTCGCTTCTTTTTTCACCATCACGCTAAGAGCGCGATATAGAAATAGCACCCCTAGTACTAAGCCTGCGGAGTTCCGTTTCCAACAGCTCCTAGTGAAGCTTGGAGTGGAACTGCCTGTGATGTTCGCCAAGGGCGAGAGACTTTACCCCCCTTGGCTATCTGGTACGCCCCATGTAGATCTTGGGATGACCATACACCAGAAGTCCACGATGCCTATTTCAAGTATCCGCACGTGTTTCTTAGAATTTTTGTCAGGCTACACTGACCGTCGATATATTTATACCGATGGGTCAAAGGGCTCCAACGGTGTTGGATGTGCTTATGTTAATGGAACCGAACCATATACATTCGGTTTTACAAATAGCACTTCCATTTATACTGCAGAGCTTTATGCAATTTATCGAGCCGTCGTAAATTAGGTGACTGCTTGATTTTGAGCGATTCCCTTAGTGCACTGCAGAGCCTTTGTCAGTTGTACAACCCCCACCCTATTGTACAACGTATCCAGGATGCCCTGAATGTTTTACACGCTTATGGTGTTGACGTGGTGTGTGCATGGATTCCTGGTCACGTAGGTTTGCCAGGGAATGAAATGGCAGCTTTAGCAGCAAAGACGGCAACTACAGAACCTACTATTACCATCTCACGTGTTACTCCGGAAGACTTCAGGCTTGAAGTGCGGAGAGCGGTGCTGTCGTCCTGGCACGACGAATGGTCAGCTCTCCGCGGGAATAAGCTTAGAGAAGTGAAAGAACTCCCGATAAACTGGGTAACTTCCTGTCGCACATCTCGTCGCGAGGAGGCTAGTTTGGCTCGATTAAGAATAGGGCACTGCAATTTTTCGCATGGTTACCTATTTAAAAGGAACCCTGCGCCTCTATGTCCGCTGTGTGACAACCTTTTGTCAGTTCGCCACGTGGTGCTAAAGTGTTGCTCTCTAGCGCACCTTCGAGTTTCTCTGCAGCTGCCTGCCAGACTTGCAGAAGTCTTAGCGGACGACAAAACAGCGGTTGATAGAGTTTTTAATTTTTTAGCGGAGTGCAATATCAACTTGAGGATTTAAAATTTTTAATTGTCTGTTTCTGCTTTTGGACATATTTATCACCTTGTTTCATATCTGGCTATTGCCACTGCTTTTTACCTTTGTATATTTTTCTTGTTGCTAGTATTTTTATTTTTTGAGTGAAATTTATATCTGGCTATTGCCATGAATCTTTTAAGGGCGCTGATGACCTAGAAGTTGAGCGCCCTTAAACCAAATCAAATCAAATCAAATTAAACCAAATCAAATTAAAAACCAGGACTTTCCCATATCCTTAGTTTCAGAGTCATTTTTATATTCCACCCAATGATGTAGAGAAATTACCTCCAAACATACAGGTCCTATATGAAGGCACTAAGTATTGGATATACCTAACAGCGGATACCCCTACCTGCTTCATCATCAAGCAGGAAGGCCACTTTGCAAAACATTGATGTAAAGCTGACGGTATACAAGAAACTACTCCTCAGGTCTTAAACAAAGTCATGTTTCCTGAATTGCCTATCGCTACCAAAAACCTCCAGGACCGTCCCCCTTCCCCTCCTAAAGGAAAAGATACTGTGACTTTGGTTGTGGGTGTGAAGTAAAGAAGACAGATGTAGTCGAGATAAAGAAACACTTTTATTTCCGTAAACAGTAACTTGTACACTCGTTGCAACAGCAAGAAAGTCTTTTCCTTCTCCAACAGCACGGCTTCGAACTCGTAACACAAAGAACTAACTCTTCTCCGTCGGCACAACTCTCCACATCGTCTGTCCGTCTCCGTCCGCACGACTACTCAACCTTCACATACGTCTGACTGTTCTCCGTCGGCACTACTCAACGCTTCACGTACGTCTGACTGACTGGACTGTCCCTTCTCACACTTTACCGCTATTTATATCTCCCCGGCACTATTCTGGAAGCTTCAAGAACGTTCACTTATTGCGGTGAGATACAAAGTAGAAGGTTCCAGTAGCCTCTATCCTTTTCTCTCTTTCGGCAAGCGCCCCAACAATGCGGCCATTCTCTGTCTCTTTCCTTTGGCTCCTTTGCGGTAGTGCCGACAATAATGCGATGGGTGACAATTGCGGCTGTCGGCAATTAGATGCGGCGGGCGCGGTGACACTGCTCCCTCCTCAGAGCTGGTCGTCCCGACCAGCACTATCACTGCGGCATCTCCCTTGCGCCCCGGCGGACTATCCCATCGAACCTCTTCTCCAGGAGGCACGATCCTAGGTATCGCTGTTGGATAGTGTCCCTTGGTCTGGGTAGGACGATGTATGCCATCCTGCTTCGAAATTCTGCAACAGTACCGCCGGTCTTGACGGTCCCTCGTCCAGTTGCCCTTCTTCCTGGTGTGTTGACGGCCTATCCTGCGCACTTGGAAACGGCTCACTGGGTACCATGTCCGCCGACCTCTCTGGCGCACCTTCGCAGCCACCTTGCTTCCGATGGGTCCGGCAACAAGCCCCGCCACATCCGCGCGAGTCGCGTCCACCGCTGCACTCGTGTTCACTCGTGCTCGGCACGGCCTCTCCTGTATCCTGCCGTCCAAGATGATGTCCACCATTCTTTTGTTCACGGCACTATGCGTCAGGTAATTGGATGGCTCCGACGGTCCCCCCATGTCACACGCCAAGTCGGTTCTCGCGTGTTGCTCGTTTGCTTGTGCGCTTCCCTGCTGATCGTCCTCCACGTCATATCCTGGTTGGTTACGTACCCGACACACTCCTCCAGAGGATCCTCGACGACGTCCCTGAACTGCCCCTTTGTCTTCCCCGAGACGTACACCTTCGTTATCTGAAACGGGCGCAACTGTCGCCTCGGCCACTAGGTGCTCCCTCCCCGGGTCTGTGCTATTCCGTCTGCCCCTGGCATCCAGTACTTTGACGCTCTCGTCAACTCTTACTACCAGGGCGCCAAGACGTTCCCCGTCCTCCACGACGTCCACATGCTGGCAGAGGTCTTCCACCTTTTCGCCGAGTTGTTCCACGTCTTCCGTCACGCCAATCAGTTCGCCGAGTTGTTCCACGTCTTCCGTCATGCCAATCAGTTCGCCGAGTTGTTCCACGTCTTCCGTCATGCCAATCAGTTCGCCGAGTTGTTCCACGTCTTCCGTCACGCCAATCGGTTCGCCGAGTTGTTTCACGTCTTCCCTCACATCATCTGAAACGGGCGCAACTGTCGCCTCGGCCACTAGGTGCTCCCTCCCCGGCTCCGCGCTATTCCGTCTGCCCCTGGCATCCAGTACTTTGACGCTCTCGTCAACTCTTACTACCAGGGCGCCAAGACGTTCCCCGTCGTCCTCCACGACGTCCACGTGCTGGCAGAGGTCTTCCACCTTTTCGCCGAGTTCTTCCACGTCTTCCGTCACGCCAATCAGTTCGCCATCAATTTTCGCCGATAGCTCCGTCTTCATCTCTTTCAGCTCGGCAGCGAGGTTGTTTCTCCTCTTCATTTCGGCAACGAGGTTGTCGTTTGCCGTCTTCATCTCTTTCAGCTCGGCAGCGAGGTTGTTTCTCGTCTTTATTTCTTCTTTCAGCTCGGCAAAGAGGTTGTCGTTTGCCGTCTTCATTTTGGCAACGAGGTTGTCGTATGACGTTTCCATTTTGGCAAATAATTCTTTCATCATTGCCATCATCCTGGTTTCCGAATTTCCCTCCATCTTGGTTCTAACGTTGCAACTTCTAACGATGATGTAACGAAACTAGAAGCAATTCGACGAATCCCACTTCTGACACCAGTGTGACTTTGGTTGTGGGTGTGAAGTAAAGAAGACAGATGTAGTCGAGATAAAGAAACACTTTTATTTCCGTAAACAGTAACTTGTACACTCGTTGCAACAGCAAGAAAGTCTTTTCCTTCTCCAACAGCACGGCTTCGAACTCGTAACACAAAGAACTAACTCTTCTCCGTCGGCACAACTCTCCACATCGTCTGTCCGTCTCCGTCCGCACGACTACTCAACCTTGACATACGTCTGACTGTTCTCCGTCGGCACTACCCAACGCTTCACGTACGTCTGACTGACTGGACTGTCCCTTCTCACACTTTACCGCTATTTATATCTCCCCGGCACTATTCTGGAAGCTTCAAGAACGTTCACTTATTGCGGTGAGATACAAAGTAGAAGGTTCCAGTAGCCTCTATCCTTTTCTCTCTTTCGGCAAGCGCCCCAACAATGCGGCCATTCTCTGTCTCTTTCCTTTGGCTCCTTTGCGGTAGTGCCGACAATAATGCGATGGGTGACAATTGCGGCTGTCGGCAATTAGATGCGGCGGGCGCGGTGACAATACTGAACAGCAGCAATCACCTAACCTCACTTCTACCCCTGAGCCCATCCTGCCATTTCAAGACGAACGCAACAATTCCCAATAACCTATGCTAATGGAAACACAAACAAGACCTAAACGACCAATATCAAACAGCACAACTGATACAGAGGATAATGCTTATGGCAAAGAAGCGCGGCACCTCCTCGCTTCACACCAGGCTAAGAAGATTAAGAAAGCAAACCTTATTTCGTCAAGAATCTCTCAGGCCAATTAAAAATATTATTGACGCAGACACCTACAATTATGCACTAAACTTCAGTCAGTTCCAAAGCTTTATGGAAAACAGTGTTGGAGTAACAAACATTATTCCCATAGCTTTCGAATACACTTCAGATCTAGAATCTTTAGTGAACACAATGCAAAAAGTCTATCCTTACTATACAGAGCGTAGTATAAAGACCAGAAGTAGTAAAATTCAAAAAAAGCTGCTGGAATACATTAATCAAGTCAACAATGCTTTCGAGCGAACAAAACCGATGTGTCCCGAAAACTAATCGCCATAGATATAACACCTTATCCTTTTGGTTTGTTTTGGTTTAAGGGCGCTTAACTTCTAGGTCATCAGCGCCCTTAAAAGATTCCTGGCAATAGCCAGACATAAACTTCATTCAAAAAATAAAAATACTAGCAACAAGAAAAGTTTACAAAGGCAAAAATCAGTGGCAGTAGCCAGATATGAAACAAGGTGATAAATATGTCCAAAAGCAGAAACAGATAATTAAAAAATTAAAATCCTCAAGTTGATATTGCACTCCGCTAAAAAATTAAAAACTCTATCAACCGCTGTTTTGTCGTCCGCCAGGACCTCTGCAAGTCTGGCAGGCAGCTGCAGAGAATCCCGAAGGTGCGCTAGAGAGCAACACTCCAGCAGCACGTGGCCAACCGACAAAACGTTGTCACACAGCGGACATAGAGGCGCAGGGTCCCTTTTAAATAGGTAACCGTGCGAAAAATTGCAGTGCCCTATTCTTAATCGAGCCAAACTAACCTCCTCGCGACGAGATGTGGGACAGGAAGTTACCCAGTTTATCGGAAGTTCTTTCACTTCTCTAAGCTTATTACCGCGGAGAGCTGACCACTCGACACGGTGCCAGGACGACAGCACCGCTCTCCGCACTTCAAGCCTGAGGTCTTCCGAAGTAACACGTGAGATGGTAATACTAGGTTCTGTAGTTGCCGTCTTTGCTGCTAAATCTGCCATTTCATTCCCAGGCAAACCTACGTGACCAGGAATCCATGCACACACCACGTCAACACCACAAGCGTGTAAAACATGGAGGGCATCCTGGATACGTTGTACAATAGGGTGGGGGTTGTACAACTGACAAAGGCTCTGCAGTGCAATAAGGGAATCGCTCAAAATCAGGCAGTCACCTAATCTACGACGGCGAACATACAAAACGGCTCGATAGATTGCATAAAGCTCAGCAGTAAAAATGGAAGTGCTATTTGGAAAACCGGATGTATATGGTCGGTTCCATAAACATAAGCACATCCAACACCGTTGATGTTCTTTGATGCATCGGTGTAAATATATCGACGGTCAGAGTAGCCTGACAAAAATTCTAAGAAACACGTGCGGATAGTTGAAATAGGCATCGTGGACTTCTGGTGTACGGTCATCCCAAGATCTACATGGGGCGCACCAGATAGCCAAGGGGGGTAAAGTCTCTCGCCCTTGGCGAACATCACACGCAGTTCCACTCCAAGCTTCACTAGGAGCTCTTGGAAACGGAACCCCGCAGGCTTTAGACTAAGGGAGCTATTTCTATATCGTTCTCTTAGCGTGGCGGTGAAGAAAGAAGCGAACGTTGGGTGCTTAGGCATACATCTAAGCGCACAACCATAATTTGCCAAGAGAATCTCACGCCGATATTGCAGAGGAGGTTCTGCGGACTCGGCGTAAAGGCTCACCACTGGGCTTGTTGGAGAAGCTCCTGTTGCAATGCGGATGCCCCTATTATGGACCACGTCTAATCTTCTCAGCACAGATGGTCGTGCTGACGAATAAACAATACACCCATAGTCTAGCTTGGATCGGACCAATGCGCGATATATTCGCAACAAAATTGTCCGATCCGCTCCCCACGATTTGCCATTCAGTACTCGCATAATATTTAGGGAACGGTCACATCTCGCTCTTAGCTGTGCAATATGCGACGACCAACTAAGCTTCCTGTCCAAGATCAAACCCAGGAAGCGCGTCTCTTGTGCGAAGGGAAGTGAATCTGGACCAAATTGGAGCGAAGGCATTAATCGTCTCCTACGGCGCCAGAAATTAACGCAGATTGACTTCTCAGTTGAGAAACAGAAGCCGTTTTTCATGCTCCATTCTGTAAGGTTGTCCAAACATTGCTGCAGGCGCCGTTGTAAAAACGCCGTGTGCTGAGAAGTGCAATAGACAGCTAAGTCGTCTACAAATAGGCATGACGAAACTCCAGGTGGAACACATTTCCAGATGGAGTTAATTGCTATAGCAAAGAGCGTGACACTTAGCACCGAACCCTGAGGTACTCCCTCCTCCTGAACAAAAGAATTAGAAAAAACCGAGCCGACCCTTACTCGGAAAAAGCGGTCCTTCATAAACTCCTGAATGAAAAGTGGTAGGCGTCCACGTATGTTCCAGGCATACAGGGAACGTAGAATCCCTGCTCGGAAGCACGTATCATAAGCCTTCTCAAGATCGAAAAAAATGCCAAAGGTTTGACAGTTCTTCATAAAGCCGTCCATTATCTGTGTCGATATTGACACAAGATGGGCATCAGTTGAACGGCGTCGTCGTAAACCACACTGGATGTTAGTCAGTAGGTTACGACTTTCTAACCACCATACCAATCGTCCATTGATCATGCGTTCCATCACCTTGCAAACGCAACTGGTGAGGGAAATAGGACGATAGCTGGAGGGAAGATGACGGTCCTTCCCATCCTTCAAGATGGGAATAACGGTGGCCTCCCGCCAATTTTCTGGGAGTATACTGTGAACCCAAACACGATTATAGACCTCGAGCAGGAATTTCTGACCTTCAGGAGAGAGCTGTTGTAACATTTGTACATGAATACCGTCCGGTCCTGGTGCTGAACATCGCGAAGATTTCAGGGAATGCTCCAGCTCTGCCATGGTGAAAAGGCGATTGTAATCTTCTACGTTTCTAGATCGAAACGAGAAGCCTTGAGATTCCACCTGAGTTTTAATTGGAAGGAACGCAGGGGAGTAGTTTTCCGAGCTAGACACTTGTGCAAAAGCACTGCCAAAGGTATTGGCCACTTGAATTGAATCAACAGCTCCTGTGGCTGTTTTTAGTCCCGCTATTGGTATTTGGGTCGTTTTAGCTGCAACACGCCTTAATCTATCCCACACAACCGAGGAAGGTGTGTGTCGGTTAAATGAAGCAACAAATTTGCTCCATGATGACTTTTTGCTATCCTTAATGACTTGTCTGGACCTGGCGCGCATGTATTCGATTAGGTTTTCCAAAGTAGGGTGACGTTGGAAAACCCTAAGTGCACGCCTTCGAGCACGAATGGCATTCCGACATTCTTCCGTCCACCAGGGGACGGGAAATCGACGGGGTCGTGTAGTCGACCGCGGAATCGATTGTTCAGCAGCAGAGAGAATCGTCTCCGTGAGATAGTGCGCCAAACTATTCACTGAGTCTTGCTCGTTGTACATAAAGACAGCCAACTGGGTGTAAAGGTTCCAGTTGGCATGGTCCAAACGCCATCTGGGCATACGATTGGAAAAAGTATGTTGTGTCAAGAGACTAATAAGACATGGGAAGTGGTCACTAGAGCGTAAATCAGAGATGACATTCCATTGTAAGGAGACTGCCAACTGAGGAGAACAAACTGCAAGGTCAAGATGCGAGAAACTATTGTGAGAGTCCGAAATGAATGTAGGCTCTCCAGTGTTGAGGAGAGCTAGGTTGTGACTGTCCAAAAAATCGGAAATGAGTGTACCTCTCGCACACGCGCGACTTGAACCCCAAAGTGGGTGGTGCGCATTGAAGTCTCCCACCAACAGAAAAGGTGTTGGCAACTGGGAAACTAGATCGTCTAAATCAATGTGTGAGAAGTCATGGGACGGAGGCAAATATATATTACAGATGGTGAAATGAATGTCTGGCAGTAGAATCCTTATTGCAACTGATTGGATATCAGACTGTATTGATACAGATTGCATATATATGTCATCTCTCACAAGTATCATAGCGCCGCCATGTGCCGGAACACCCTCTTCTGGTGTGACATCACACCTTACTGGGGTGTATTGCCTTAGATGGAAAGCGTCTTGAGGACGCAGCTTAGTCTCTTGCAAACATGCAACCAGAGGTTCGTTTTCTTTGAGCAAAAGCTCAAGTTCTGGTCTTTGAGTTCGAATTCCACGTATGTTCCATTGTAGGATAGTCATATTGCATTGTGTATGGGATAGGTAATTCCAAGGTAACTCTTCATTACTTTGGAGTAGGCGGTTGTCGAACTAATTTCGCCCATAGCAAACTTGGGTTCGAGTGTCTCGAACCGGTTGCTAATGGGGACCGGCGAAGATGAAAGACGCCGGTCTGAGTCCACCCCTGAAGATTCTCTAGAATAAGATTTTCGGGATCTTCGAGGAAATGTTCGGGGACTCCTATATCCCTTTGATGTACTGGGATCGGAGGTACCATTTTCCTTGAGGAAGTCGCTTCTTGTATAGGTCTTCTTGAACTTAATCGGTGAGGCATCATATCTTGCGGGCTTGCTTCTATCTTGTGTTGATAAAATGCCATATTTTTTAATATATTTAGGTGACAAATGAAATGTGTATCTTTAATTTTCTGGCTGCACTTACTCTGGTCGTTTTTACTCTGGATGACGTTTGCGTAACTGGAAAACCCTAAGAGATAGAGCAAACTGTATTCTACACAAGGTCTATAACCTACTAAAGTATACAATTTGTCTCAATAATCTTTTTTTTGTAGAAGGTATCATTTCAGAGATATTCCTTGTTTTTTGATCGAGGTATTGAAAACACCTATACTTCTGTCAAACGATACGTCATAAGCTACGTAGGCTTTCACGGCCGGCGTCTAAATTGTAGAAAGAAGTTTCTTCCGGGCTGTTATGCCGTGGTCAGCTGAAGTCATGCTTAGAAAGACCACACCATAACAGCCCGGAAGAAACTTCTTTCTACAAACGATACGTCGCCATTCATTTTTTTGTATCTGTTAACCGTGAAAAGAGAGCGGAATTTTGAAACCTTTTAAACATTTGACTATCGCTCAAAGCCTAGCAAATTCTCGCTGCATTTGCAAGAACACGAGAAATATAATTACCACAAATGTTTGTCTCCACTAACTTGAAGAAGATTGAAGAACAAGGGTTTGTGAGAATGGTTAGTACAAAAGTAGGGGAATTCATGTGAGAGCAACACATCAGACTTTTATAAGGGTCAGTGTGTGTGTTTGTGTATGTGTGCGTCTGTCAGAGCCTAACTCAAAAACGAAAAGTCTGCTAAAAACGAAATTTCGCATTTCAGTTTAGTGTTTTTCAAGTTTGCAACACGGAGATTGTGGAGAAAATTGCTTCACCTTAATCAACGCTTTCCAAGAAACCCTTTCCGAAAATGCTCATTTTCTTAAAAATGGCTCTATGTCTTTTGATTTAAATGCCATATATTTGATACATTTTTACGACAAATGAAGTGAATGTCTTGAATTTGCTCACTATAGCCCCTGTAGTCCTATTTACGCTGGATGACCTTTGCATTACTGTTAAACCCTAAGAGGTAGAGCAAATGCTACTCTACCCAAAATGTGGATCTTGCTCAAGTTCACAGTTTAGATTTCAGTAAATGTTTTTCTAGAGTGAACCATTTCGGAGATATTCCTTATTATTGGTGTAAATTTTGGAGAACTTACACTTCGGGCGTATGAAACATCGCTATTCCTATTTTATATGTGAACTGTGCTAAGAGAACGGAACTTTGAAACGTTTAAAACATTTGACTATCGCTCAAACCCTACTATATTACCATATTCCTGTTGCACGTGGAAGAAAACGAGCAGCATAATTTCTGGATGTTTATCTCAACTAACACGAAAAAAATAGAAAGATGTGAATTTGTAAGAACGGTTAGTACAAGAGCAGAGCGAGTAGAAGGGGAAGTGTGATCACTGCTGTGTGTAGTTCATGTGTTCCGCCGCACAGATGGCAGCGCAACTGGTAGTGCGGTACAATGCTAATACAAACACTGCGTTTAGCAGGAGATTCACTGGAATAGTAGCAAAGGAGAAGAATAGTGTTGTTTAATAATGACTAACTCACGGATGCACATTCTGACAAACATTCGCAGATATCCAAGGCAATAATTTTACCACTAGAATGCAAAATTGCGTTAAAGGAGTAAAGTATAATTTCCTGTGAATGAAGAGTTAAATTTGCTGCTATAGTAGTATAGGCTATCTGTATTTTGTTCTACAGATAAAAATGTACTCACCACTGTCGAAATCGTCTGTTAGTAACTTTCGACAATTTCCGAGATGTTTTTGCAGCCTTTGATGATTGTAATTCTTTTCCTATTTCCTTCATGTAATATAGAATTAGTTTGGGGACAAGATCCAGTAAATGTCCTCACAACACCCAATTCCAGAAGTAACACTAATTTGGTTAACACTGTTACAACAATTGAAAAATATATCGCCTCACAAGTTACATTCATTTGAAAGTTTCTCTGCTACAGCCCTCTCTACTTGCTAAAGAACGCTATATATGTACAGACTTAGAGGGGTAAGTAAGACATAACTTGTCCGTACCAGTTTTGTGCTCTTTAGTTGTTGTTAAAAGTGATACGGAGGGGAAATCTGCCCACTTGCCATGGAGTAAATTAATACATGCTTTACAATCTGTTATCTTTGAACAATTGTGTACTATATACCCACTCAAGTGATATTCCAGACATTCTTTAGCCATCACTTTCTGTTTATTTTCAGGTACATTGTTTTCCCATTCTGGTATATCAGGTTCCTCAATCACAATTTTGTCCTTAATTTTGTTCTCTATATCTTCTGTAATTCCCCTATTGTGGCTCACTATTTCCTTTGCTAATAATCTAATTTGGTTGACGAATGATGTTAAAGACAGCTCTTGCCTATACTCACAATTGCCTCCAGATGATATTGCTAATTTGTTTGGAAAATAAACTGACTCTAATATGCAATTGGAGAAAATCGACTGTAGATGGATGATCGTCACAACGTAAACACCGTAAAATTGCAAAGTGCCTTTCTGTTCGGTCTTGATTTAACTTGGCTGTCAGTAGGTATTTCAGTCCATTTCTCCACAAATATTCTGGTACCTCCAGTGTAATCTGTATGCTTACTCTTAAAGACTGCAATGTTCTTTCAGAAGCGAAAGTATTCTGTTCTTCATTAAGAAGTGATTTCCATCTTGTAAGTATATTGACTCTGTTTGAACCTTTGTACAGCCCATTTATAGGCAGTAATGCATAGGTCCTTCATATTTCCGTCGAGTTCTTCCATGGCTTCCTTAACCCCTGCCAGTCGCCCTTTAGTATTCTCCGATAGATCTATCTTCATATTGTACATTCCTGCCTTCATCTTTTTCGTTTCAGAGATTATATTTTCAATTTGGCTTCCATTTTTATTTCCATTTTGTCCATTTTTGTTCCCATATTTTATATTCCGTAGTTTACATTTTTCCAATTCGACTTTCATATTTGTTTACTCTGCCGCATTCCGGAATTCATTTCATTGCCCATTATGTCCATCTTGGCTAACATTCATTTCATCAACTGTTCCATATCGTGCTTTTCATTGTACTCCTGACACCAATTATTGTAATTACTTTACTTTAACTATTTCTTTATTTTTTATTTAAACACCAGAGTGACACTAACCAAAACAACTGTTGAAGAATAAAGACTACAGGAAGAAAATCTGATTGATAAAGCCATGTAAATATACTGCGCATTTCTGTTTCAATCACATAGAAAATTGTATGAATTGTTCGTAATTGTTCGTGGAAGCGGGAGTAGTGAAAGAAATGTAATTGTGTTTTACTAAAGAAAAATGAGTAGAAAAACCTTGTGAATGTTATGCGTTGCACTTATATTTTAAAAGTATGGAAAAATGTATGGACTGTTTGTAGAAGAGGGAGTAGTATGTTAGGTAAAGGCAAATGGAGTAGAGAAAGCCATGTGAAAGTAATACTTCGATTGATAAAATGGATTACATAAAAACTTCGCCGTGAAAACACTTAGATATGACAATTTTAATGGCGATCCGTCAACCGGCTTTGTAGTTTACTCACTCTTCGACATACTATATGTATAAGCGTTGCTATGTATGAAGTTGATAAACGATGGGGAATACCATGTGAATTGGTACGTAAAACAGAAGTGAATAGAGAAAATTGTATGACTTTAATACGTTGTATTTCTGTTTCAAACATATAGCACATTGTATGAATTGTATGTTGACGGGCGAGTAGCAAAAGAAGACTGATTGTGTCTCGTAAAGCAAGAATTAGTAGAGGAAATCAGATGAATGTAATACGTTGTATTTATATTTCTATCATAGAAAATTATATGAATTGTATGTTGAAGGGCAAACAGAGGATAAATGAATGTGCTACATAAACAGAGC
Organism: Tenodera sinensis; assembly: GCA_030765045.1. Lineage (NCBI taxonomy): Eukaryota > Metazoa > Arthropoda > Insecta > Mantodea > Mantidae > Tenodera > Tenodera sinensis. The sequence continues at coordinate 254,858,643 of CM060962.1, forward strand.
GACCAGAAAACCATTTGAAAGTAATATGTTGTGTAGTAAAATTGTTACCATAAAAACTTTCTTTCTGAAAAAAATACATATACGTGCCGAATTTCGCGGTGATCGATTAAGCCGTTATAGTGATTAACAGTTACATATTAAAAACATCCAATTTGTATACACACACACACAGATGAAAGAAATTGTTAATAAAATGGTGAGTGGAGAAATAGATGCGAATGTGTCACCTAAAAGTAAGTAGAGAAACCCCTGTGAATGTAATATGCAGCATTTCTATTTCAAACATACAGAAAACTGTGTAACTTACTTACAGAAGAGTGAGTAGAGAAAGAGATGTGAATGTGTTACCTAAAAGTGAGAGGAGAAAACAGTGTGAATGTAAAAGCATTTCTATTTCAAACATATAGAACATGGTATGACTTATTTTAAAAGTGAGGATAAAAATGTTTTTTTTTCTTGTGTGTGTGTGTGTGTGTGTGTGTGTGTGTGTGTGTGTGTGTGTGTAGGCATATAAAATTGCGATTTTATGGAATATTGTTCATAGAAGAATGAGCAGGGAAAGCGATGTGAATGTGTTACCTAAAAGTACTTAAGTAAAGAAAACACTGAATGTAATATGCAGCATTTCTATTTCATACATACAGAAATTTGTATGCCTTATTTCTAGAAGAATGAGTAGAGAAACAGTTATGAATATCTTACCCAAAGGAAGTAGAGAAAACAGTGTGAATGTAAGACATAGCATTTCTATTTCAAATATGCCAGAAATTGTATGACTTCTCTTTAGAAGAGGGTAGAGAAACAGATGTGAATGTGTTACCTAAAAGTGAGAGAAAACAGTGAACGTAATAGCATTTCTATTTCAAACATACAGATCATGGTATGACTTATTTTAAAAGTGAAGATAAAAATTATTTTTGGTGTAAAATCACGTTTTTTATGGAAAATTGTTTATAGAAGAGGGTTTAGAGAAAGAGATGTGAATGTGTTGCCTAAAATTGAGTAGAATAAACACTGTGAATATAATATGCATGTATACAAAAATATAACCAAGTCTTTAGAGAGACACACACACACACACACACACACACACACACACACACACACACACACACACACACACACACACATACACACACACACACACACACACACACACACACAAACACACACACACAAAGAACTGCACTGTAGAAGCGGGAATAAAAACTGTAATTTTTTATGTAAAATGGCGTTTTTTCGGGAATTACACCTATATAGATGAACTTGAAAAGCAAAACCCTATCAGCCCTATCTGAATACAAAATTTGATGGGATAGGTTAGAGCCGTTTCCACGTTGCGCGGAATATATTTATATACAAGAATTGCTCGTTTAAATATATAAGATTATATATTAAACATGTACATAGTAATGTTTCGGTTTCTAAAGCCCTAGGCACTGTGATCATGAATTATACTTATTTTCCAATCAGTACACATATTTATGACATTGACACAAGGGATCAATTGTACAATAATACATGACGATGTAATGGGCACGTAAACTAACGCAACGAAACCACCCGTCTAAAACAGGACAACACCAATAGTTCTATTATAACCTTATTAGCAGAACATGCAAAACGATTAAAAAATGCAATTTCAAACTCATGGTGAAAACTGGAAAAAGTAATATGCACAAGAGAATTTGTAATTTGAACATAAAGGCAGTACACACCGCTCTCACGGATGAAATGTTCACTTCGCTTCTTATATATATCCCGGGCTTTCACTTCGTCTCCCCTAAAATGGGTGGTCCGAGGCTGTGAGGTAATGGTGATGTCACGTTTATATGGCTTGGTACGAAGAACTCCCAATTCGTACCAGGCGTACAAACGTCACATGAGCATCTCTCGCTAACCTACATAGCCACCATGACTACCCTTTTGACTTTTCCTTAAGCGAAAGCATTTTTATTTCAATTGCTAGTCAAAAAAGTGTTTGCTTTCTATACTACGTATCCCACTTTGTACTTCAACAATAATATTTTAGCATAAATACATGTTTTGAGACTCCTCATCACAAAGTGAATCACTTCTAGAAAAATATATATATCTCTTTGAATATGTTCAGCACGACTCAAAATCTTCACACAGTCTTCTCTACTCACTTATTTTACGAAACCCAATCACACTTCTTTCTCTACTGTCCCTCCTTCGTACAAGTCATACAGTTTTCTATATGGTTGAAATACAAAAGCAACATATTACATTCACACGATTTATTCAACTCACTTTTCTCTTACGCAACACATTCATATGTTCTTCTCTACTAACTCCTCAACATACAACTCATAGAATCTACTGGTTGAACGGTAACGACGAAAATTGGTAAACTTGTCTTTTTTTTTTTTTTTTTCCACGCCAACATTTATGCCATTAATTATATTATCCTCTGGTCTCTATACTCACATAACTTCCTCTACTCAGTTTTTTTTACATTAGCACATTCACATATCCTTCTGTGCTGGCGCTTCAACATCACACCCACCCACACACACACACACACACACACACACACACACACGCGCGCGCGCGCGCGCACACCCTATTTTCTAAAACTTCTTTTTTTCGGCGGGGGGTATTGAGGAGTCTGAAACATATTTCCTGTGGAATCTCGATGTCAAATTTTGAAGTGCAATGCAATACTTCAAATATACGTGGTATAAAGTGTAAAAATATTTGTTAAGAGTAATTGAAGTACTGGGATTCGCTCCAATAAAAACGCTGAAAATGACGAGCATTGTCACTACGCAGGTTGAGTTCTGTTCTGGGTATACGAGTGTGGTACTTATTATCAAATACCTCGTAGCGTTGCACCGTTTCGAAAACAATGGCCTTTTTTTTTTTTTTTTTTTTTTTTTTTTTTTTTTTTTTTTTTTTTTTTTTTTTTTTTTTTTTAATAAATTGAAAGGGGTGACGGAGTAGAGAGTTAGAGGGAAGAAAGATTTGGCTTATTTCGCCGGGGGAGGATTAAGGGAAGGGTGGTAGGCACTCTCGAGGCTTAGGGGAAAGGATAAAGGAGAGAGGAATGGAGTCCCGCTGATGCACCTCCGTTATTATCGGTGGTAAAGTGCTGCCGCCAGAAGGGCGGGAGCGGGTGAAGGATGTTTTCCAGGTCATTACCATGACACAAGGCCCTGGCAATGACACATGGGAATGGAAGGAGAGGGTAAATGTAGGGAGTATAAGGGGGCCTCTAGGCTAAGTTAAGTTCTTTATTTTTTATTTTATTTTTTTTTTTTATAGAATTAATGTGCACTTTCGTGCTTAGGTGCGGGCGGCGGAGATGTTTCCAGGGAAACTGCGATAACGGCGGTGAAGTTGGTTACGGCTGGTCAGAGGCATTCCTTCCAGTGACGGCGTTGCAGGGCATCGTTCGGCACTTCTCGTCGCATGGCCGATTACCATGATGGTAGAAGCCATGTCGGAGTAGCAGGTGGTGGAGTGGTATGACTGTGGCTCAGTAGTGTGTGGCTGCTGCAGTGGTGTCGGTTGTTGTTTCTGGCGGTGGTGTTGTTTTGAGGCTGAGTGCTGCCCTCTGTTGAGTTCGACTGGTGGAGTTGGCGCAGAGGTCTGAGTGCTGGCTTCGTGAGTGGTGGTTGTTGCTCTGTTTTCTATACGGAAGAGTTTGCGCTGGATGGATTCTAGGATGTCTGTGTTGTTGAGCTCAATGGTCGCGGCGCGCAGTTATTCCAAAAGTTTGGCTGCGGCGTTGAATCCTGTAGTGTGGTGCTGCAGTTGGCGCTGATTAGGTGCCAGTCGTTTGCCGTGCGACCGGCGGAGAGTGTTTAACTTGGGAGTGATGGTTTGCACGTCTGCTTGTAGTGATGCCAGTCCATTTGCAGTCGTGTTGTGTAGTTCCCGCCCTGTTGTGATGGCGTCCTGCAGCTGGTTCTGTGTTGTGGTGGTGGCGTTGGCGATGGTGGTCACAGCTGAGGTAAGTTGTAGCAGAGCTTCCTCGATCTTTTCCAGGCGTTGATGGAGGCTTCGGACCTCCTGACGCAAGTCCTCAAACTCGGTCCTGGGTGGTAGTGCTCTGGTGATGGATGCGGCGTAGGATAGGGCGGGCTGCTGTAGTGGTGGCGATGCTGAGCTGGCTGGAGCTGGTCGGCGTAGAGGCTGTGAGGCTGCGGTGGCTGGTGGTGGTTGAGTGGTCCGGGCTCGTGGGTAGAAAGGGCACTGCTCCTGGCCTGTAAAGTGGCCGAAGCCGTTACAGGTGGCGCAGTGCCGTCGTCGTCGGCGGAGGTGGTGGCTGGTGCAGTCCTGGGTGAGGCAATAAGCTCCACAGTAATGACACCTGGGTGCGGCGTTGCAGGAGCTGACGTCATGCCCGAAGGGGCAGCATCGGCGGCAGGGTAGCTGTCGAGTGGATCGACCGGGCTCGGCGTGCAGGTGCCGCCCGAGGAGGGACAAGCCCGTCCTTGAGGCGGCTTCGCGGTCGGTGGTGCTGGCAAAGACGATGCGAAGGAGGTTTGAAGGTCCCTGGGAGGTGATGATGCGACAGGCTCTCATTTCTGAGTGCCATTCTTGTCGCACTGCATGTAGAACATGCCTCTCAGGGATGTCCCGTGGAACTCCTCGGATGATGACACTGGCCCCCGAGAAGGGACCAGTGTGTGCAGGCGGCGGTGGTGCATTGTTCGAGAGATGGTCGGTAGTCGGCGGTGACGGAGCCGGCAGCTCCGGGAGTGGCACTGCCACTGCCTCTTCCGGGGAGCTGACCTCCTGCCTTGACGACAGTGGCCGCTCGACTGGTCGGCGCTCTGGCTGCGGTGAGGTACACTTAACCTTATGATGCATACCGGTCCAGCGGCGAAGAAAGCCGAAGTGTTGGAGTCACGTGACTAACATGGCTGAGCGTCACGTGACATGCATCACGTGACTAGAAAGTTGAGCGGGAAAGGTAAGAAATACGCGCAAGTGTTGCAAGTGCAATATGGAAGTGATTGAAGTGAGTCAAAAAAACAATTTATGTGCGCTGAGTGTGGGAGGTGATACAAGCACAGACATTTGCGACGTCACGCTTCCACAGCTCCACAGCTCACCCGGGGAGAGTGAATGCCATTGCACCGATTGCACCTCTCCAAAAACTTCAGTTTAAGTGCAGCCGTTGCAACTTTGAAGGAAGATCAGAAAGTAGTTTATACGACCACTTGGAAGTGATACACGATAGACGTGTAAAATTGGATGAACTGGAATTCTCATCATTTGGAGACTTCAAGAGTTGGAAAGAAGGAACTGAGGCGGCAGAGGTAGCAGAGACACTGAACATTGCAGTATCTTTGCTGCAAGAGAACTCGCATGAATAAGTGCTAATGTGAGTTATTTTAAATTATACTATTTACTAAAATTAAAATTGCAGCTAACAGTACCTGAGAGTGACGGTTTAACTGAGAAAAATATATCTGTGTGTAATATTGGTATATTCTATTTGAGTGCACCCCGAGCCAGGCCTCCCAGAGGGGATAAAATCCCTATGCTGGTACCGGGGATCGAACTCGCGTCCTCTGCACCAGAAGCAAGCGCGCTACCAACTGCGCTACGGAGGCGGTTTCCCTCTCAGTTCTCTAAAAGTAATGGGGCAAAATTGTATTCACATATGTATGGGCATCAACTGTTGACTCAAAAAAATTCAGCCTAAAACTGTTTCTCCACTAATGGTGCACCATACACCTGGCGAGCTGACTGAGTTAACACATACGAATCATAAACAAATACACATCGTGCAGTAGAAAACAATTACTGAGCTATAATACACTTTGTAACAAAGTACAGGAGTAAATAATAAAGCACACTAGTAGTAATACAGCCACACGATATCGTGTCAACTCAATACTGATTGTGAGCAGAGAAAAACAAGTGATACTCGTGACCTTGTGTATATCAGCTACTGGTGACGCGTTTCTGTGTGCACAGTGGTAAAACACAGCGTACGGTTCACATGTATTTGGATCTCTCTGTAGAATGGGGTGCTGAGAACCATAGCAGTTAGAGAATCCATAAAAAGTCACTCATACTCTATAGTTAAACCAGTTTAGATCAATCAATGTTAATTGTTCTTCACATTTGCCATACACAGAACAAAGCTGATAACGAGAGTAATAAGATTGTAAACTTGCTACCTAAGTACGTTTTACAACCACTGAAATTGATTATAATCCATTTAAAATCGTCTATATTTTAAGTGAAAATAGATATGACCTAGCCCCTAGGCACACTCATTACTTAGGCTACATAAAATACTGGTATTCATTGCATTGTATTTTTTATTTATTTCTAGGACATACACAGTGGGAAGCTGGAGTTGTGATTGTGGGAGTAAAACTAACAAGCTGTTGGCGTCCAGTACTGTATTTCATCGCGTACTTGCCACACTTTCTCGTTCTGGTTATCGTTGCTCGTACTGATGGTATTGAGCGAGCCTATAGTTATTATTTTGTGATGTGAACTTATAACAGTGTCGGATTTAGGAGTTATGTATGTTCAATATAAATTATTTTGTGATGTAAACTTATAAAATGTTGGTATTCGGGAGTTATGTATGTTACATTTTCATAATTTCCGACATAAAATGTTAAAACTGTTAATATTCAAAGGAAGTTATGAGTTCAGAACCCAATTATTTTGTGATGTAACTCAAAAAAGTGTTGGTATTCTGAAGGAGTAATGTGTGTTCAATGTCAATTATTTTGTGATGTAAATTTATAAAAGTGTGTATTCAGAAGTTTAGGACTTGTAAATTACCTATGTAAAACTAGGTAAATAAAGTGTTGTTTATTAAATGGGGAAAAAGTTGTTCATACTTTCTTCATAAAGTAAAAATATACAGCGCAACCATTTTGCAAAGAATAAATTATTTATGTGCAGCTGTGATAACTTTCAGTAGCTAGTGTACAATAATGGGAGTAATTCCGGGATTACAATGAACGAAACGTAATACAATTACTAGTTTAGCGACATTTCTTACTTCACCATCTTGGCAGTTTGCAAACTGATGGCATCAACATTCAAGAATATATTACAATACGCTAAATACTCTACTTTCTCTGGTAAACTGAACAGATAGCAGTGATGGCATGTTATCTTTAATATTCCAGGTGTTGAGAAATCTTTATTTTATTATGCAGTGATTGCTTGCCTATAAATCAAGTTGGTGTGACTGACCATTATGTGATGTTAGTTACACAAACCTGTGTGTCTGTTTTAAGTATACATTTTGGCAATCCATCATTTGTTACTTCCTACACCAGCAACAATTCTTCTGAAGTGAGAGGGATGAGGCAAACTAGGGTCACCACTTTAAGCAGCAGGATAAGTAAAAAAAAAAACAGTGCATGAACATATAACTGAATCACAAGGGTATATTTTTGTTTCATTAACAGAAGCTGTACACACATGTTTACCTTCTTCCTGTTACACAGTGGGTTTTACTCTGCATTTCATGTGCAATATACTCTACCTGATCACATACGAATAGTTTATACTGACTTAAATGACTCGCCAGATTTTCAAATTAAGTCCAATCATTACCGAGATTGAAAGACACTGTTGTTATACACACACCTTTTTAAAACACTTTAACTTCTAAAGAAACTAACACTTTGAAACCTACAATGTGCTCAAGCACTGCCATAAAATCACTTTCATACACAAACAGTAAGTAGTTTTCACTTTCAATCATAACAAATGGAGAGAACACCGTTTTTAAAAGTTCTCAAATGACAAAATCTTCTTGTTTTGACACCATTCTCTGAAAGCTACCTCTTCCTGAAGTCTCTGCTATCACCTTTCTCCAGGATCCTTCTGAATTGATGCTAATGCTGTGCTGAAATATTTCGGTTGGTTCTCAAGGATAGTTGGTGTGCATCTTCTTTGAGCTAATAACGTTATAATTTGACTTGCAGCCACAACACAACAGCTCTGCGGCTCTGAAACAACAGAAATAGGTCACCTGGTGATAGCATTTGTAACGCTGACTGTCTCGGCGGTGGTGGCTGCGCTGGTAGTCTCGGCGATTGTTGTTGTTGTTGTAGTGTTTAACGCCCGCTTTTACTACTACGGCACCGCAGGTGGTGACACTGATGACACATGGAATGAAGATGGAGCACCGCTGGAATGAGATGGCGGGGGAAACCGGAGCACCCGTAGAAAACCCACCCTGCCGCCGCTTCGTCCACCACGAATACCACATGCGGGTCCCTGGGATCGAACCCGGGCCGCCTAGGTGGTAGGCGAGCGCGCTAACCACTCGGCCACGGCGCCACCAGTCTCGGCGATGGCGACGTTTTTGAGTTCAGGGGCCAATATGGCTCCAGAACTCGGCGAAGTCGGCGATTTTCTGGGATGTTTCTTCTTTCCCATTACGGCGAAGTAGTCATCCCCCTTGGAGAATGAACCTGCGGCTGCTGGCTGGTAGACAGGGGAGCAAGCGTTGCGTCCGTTTGAGTTAGTGTGACGTCATGGTAGTACTTTGTATCTAATTTGAAAATTTATTTATGAGCATTACTTTTTCCAATTTTCACCTTGTTATCCAAACTGCATTTTTTGTTCTTTTTACTTGCTGGGTTACTAAGGTTATAATAGAACTTTTTTTTCTTGTGTTTAAGATGGGCTGTTTCGCTGTGTTACGTATATCACAGCGTTCTGCGTAGTCGTGCATTATTTTACAGCTGATCCTCTCTGTCAATGACATAAACCTCTGTATTAATCTGGAAATTAATTTATTCTAAAACTTAGTTGGTGAATTACGGTTAACTTTTTCTAGAAATGCTTTCTTGGTATTCAGGGGGGCCCAAAATATTTTTGGGTGGAATACAGCGCTTCCCCTAACTATACGTAGTAGAGAAAGTGCTTATATAACGAATAAAATATATACGAAATTTGACGTACCCTAATCATATGACTTTCTCTACGCGCTCTTCTGCAAACAATTCTTACAGGAACTTATGCTTCCATTTGCTTCTTGTTAACCTAGATTAGCTTTGTATTTACACACTTTGTTTTAGAATACACTACATAAAGCAATCATCAGAGTTTTAGGAGCGCATCGCTATGTAATGACTTAGAATTTCCATACTTTTGCGTGGCCACGAAGGCTGAACTGCTAAGTTACATTTACATGATTTTCCCTACATCTTTCGTTTATGAGTGAGGTAAAAGTTATTCCTACAAAAGTTCTATTTTCACTTCCTCTATCACGTACTGTAAGTAGAGGAATTATTACACACCACCCAAACGTTCGATATCAAGGTTTCACCGGAAATGCACGTTTTGAGGCCCCTGAATCCAAAGAGTCTTTTTAGGAAAAGGCCTCTGTGTGTGTGTGTGTGTGTGTGTGTGTCAGTGTGTGTGTGAGTGTGTGTGTGTGTGTGTAGGCATATAAAATTGCGATTTTATAGAATATTGTTCATAGAAGAATGAGCAGAGAAAGCGATGTGAATGTGTTACCTAAAAGTACTTAAGTAAAGAAAACACTATTTCTATTTCAAACATACAGAAATTTGTATGCCTTATTTCTAGAAGAGTGAGTAGAGAAACAGTTATGAATATCTTACCCAAAGGAAGTAGAGAAAACAGTGTGAATGTAATACATAGCATTTCTACTTCAAACATGCCAGAAATTGTATGACTCCTCTGTAGAAGAGGGTAGAGAAACAGATGTGAATGTGTTACCTAACAGTGAGAGAAAACAGTGAACGTAATAGCATTTCTATTTCAAACATACAGATCATGGTATGACTTATTTTAAAAGTGGGGATAAAAATTATTTTTGGTGTAAAATCACGTTTTTTATGGAAAATTGTTTATAGAAGAGGGTTTAGAGAAAGAGATGTGAATGTGTTGCCTAAAATTGAGTAGAATAAACACTGTGAACATAATATGCATGTATACAAAAATTTAACCAAGTCTTTAGACACACACACACACACACACACACACACGCACACACACACACACACACACACACACACACACACACACACACACACACACACACAGATATATATAAGAACTGCACTGTAGAAGCGGGAGTAAAAACTGTAATTTTTTATGTAAAATGGCGTTTTTTCGGGAATTACACCTATATAGATGAACTTGAAAAGCAAAACCCTATCTGAATACAAAATTTGATGGGATATGTTAGATCCGTTTCCAGGTTGCGCCGAATATATTTATATACAAGAATTGCTCGTTTAAATATATAAGATTATATATTAAACATGTACATAGTAATGTTTCGGTTTCTAAAGCCCTAGACATTATGATCATGAATTATACTTATTTTCCAATCAGTACACATATTTATGATATTGACACAGGGGTCAATTGTACAATAATACATGACGGTGTAATGGGCACGTAAACACGCAACGAAACCACCCGTCTAAAACAGGACAACACCAATAGTTCTATTATAACCTTATTAGCAGAACATGCAAAACGATTTAAAAATGCAATTTCAAACTCATGGTGAAAACTGGAAAAAGTAATATGCACAAGAAAATTTGTAATTTGAACATAAAGGCAATACACACCGCCCTCACGGATGAAATGTTCACTTCGCTTCTTATATATATCCCGCGCTTTCATTTCGTCTCTACTTCCTGACCCGCCTTCGACCTCTTTTAGAGGAAAAAGGCCTCCTACCGGATCATCAGTTTGGTTTTCGTTCTGACCATTCCACAACCGAGCAACTACTGCGAGTAGCCGAAAAGGCCCCCCTGGCTTACCAGGATAGGTCTAAAACGGTGGCAGTGTTGCTTGACGTGGAAAAGGCGTTCTCTACCACCTGGCACGAAGAGCTTATCTACAAGCTCATACAGCACGAAATCCCCCCTCTATATATTTACTTGGTGGCTGGTTTCCTACAGGAACGTAGCTTCCGAGTGAAGGTGGAGGGTTCATTTTCCCGAGAAAGGCCCATTGGCGCAGGAGTTCTCGAGGGCAGTGTACTGTCACCGGCACTCTTTAATGCTTACATGGCCGATCTGCCCACGCACCCCAACACTCACATCTGTCAGTATGCGGACGATCTCATGATCTTCGCAACAAGAACCCGCGCTACAGCTACCGTCAAGTACAAGCCCACCTCTGTGCCATCAGTAGATGGTGCGAGAACTGGCGCATGTCTATCAACCCGGAGAAAAGCTCTGCGATTCTCCTGGCCAGCACGCTGGCAAACCGGCTCCCGCAGGACCTCGTGCTTCGGCGCCGTCGGATCCCCTGGGTCACTACGGCGAAGTATCTCGGGGTCACGTTGGACCGGCGGCTAACGTATAGGCATCACGTCAGGGGCAAAGTACTACAAGGTCATGCAGCCCTACGGCAGTTGTATCCCATCCTCAGCTCCAAAACCATGCCCATTCGCCTGAAACTCCAGCTGTATCGTGCGATCATCCCGCCTCTGGTCCTGTACGGATGCGAGATCTGGGGAGTGGTGGCAAAGTCCACCTTCATCAGACTCCAGACGTTGCAGAATCGGGCATTAAGGATGATCTATGACACTGGTTGGAGATTTCCTGCCCACATCCTTCACGAACATTCCGGCATCCCGTACATTGTCGACGTGATTAAAACCCGCGCTCGAACAATGTACAACAAACTCCAGAACCACCCTAATCCACTGGTGAACACTCTGGGACAATATGACCAGAGAGAGCCTCGCCGACTACCATCTAAAAAATTGCCGAAGGACATCTTAAGTCCAACGGGCTAATTTTCGAAGATGGGAAAGGCAAAATGAATATCTGTACTTAAAACAGAGTAAAACACCTAACTCAGATCACCTCTCAGTGAGTGACTGGCGGCCAGAACCAGGAGGAGATTAGCGCGTCACCTGATTGACTAACCAGCCAATCAGCATGTATGGGCAGTGCCCGTTCATGGACCAATCCCTACCAACCATCCATCTTGCCCCTATAAACACCCCTGATCCCAAACATTCCCAGAGATTAAATCCCTGTAGACTAAATCACCATACTATCGCGCAGGTAAAGCCGTATAACGGCTAGGTACTGCGGTAAAGACACTTCGGGTAGGGGAATAAGCTTCCCCACTCGACTCGAACTGCCCCTGGAGCCTCGTCTCTACTAAAATGGGTGGTCCGATGCTATGAGGTAATGGTGATGTCAGGTTTGTGTGGCTTGATAAGAAGAACTCCCAATTCGTACCAGGCGTACAAACGTCACATGAGCATCTCTCGCTAACCTACATAGCGACCCTGACTACCCTTTTGACTTTTCCTTAAGGGAAAGCATTTTTATTTCAATTGCTAGTCAAAGAAGTGTTTGCTTTCTATACTACGTATCCCACTCTGTACTTCAACGATAATATTTTAGCATAAAACATGTTTTGAGACTCATCACAAAGTGAATCACTTCTAGAAAAAAAAAAAAATAAATAAATAAATATATATATATATCTTTGAATATGTATAGCACGACTCAAAACCTTCACACAGTCTTCTCTACTCACTTATTTTACGAAACCCAATCACACTTCTTTCTCTACTGTCCCTCCTTCGTACAAGTCATACAGTTTTCTATATGGTTGAAATACAAAAGCAATTCACACGATTTATTCAACTCACTTTTCTCTTACGCAACACATTCATATGTTCTTCTCTACTAACTCCTCAACATACAACTCATGGAATCGACTGGTTGAACGATAACGACGAAAATTGGTAAACTTGTCCTTTTTTTTTTTTCACGCCAACTTTTATGCCATTAATTATATTATGCACTGGTCTGCACTCACATAACTTCCTCTACTCAGTTTTTTTTTACATTAGCACATTCACATATCCTTCTGTGCTGGCGCTTCAACATCACACACCCACACGCACACACACACACATGCACACGCACACGCACACCCTATTTACTAAAACTGCTCTTTTCGGAGGGGGGTATTGAGGAGTCTGAAACATATTTCCTGTGGAATCTCGATGTCAAATTTTGAAGTGCAATGCAATACTTCAAATATACGTGGTATAAAGTGTAAAAATATTTGTTAAGAGTAATTGAAATACTGGGATTCGCTCAAATAAAAGCGCTGAAAATTACGAGCATTGTCACTACGCAGGTTAAAGTGGCTTGCTGCACCATCTGAAAAAAATGTTTGTTGTTGATGCCTCAGGGTAAGTTTCTCTGATCACAGTATCAGTCTTCAAAGGAATGAGTTGACAGCATATTTATCATGTGATATTTCGTCACTAGCAATTGCATAACTTTGTTCCATTCCAGGTCTTATCCAGGCAACTGCTGTGAAGATTGTAATCTATTGAAAGTTCCAATATGCAGAATGAATTTCGTTTTGAAATCTGGCAGTGTAATTTTCAGCAAAATCAGTATGTACTACAATTTCTTTACCATCTATAGCACCTTTCATTTCTTGAAAATATGTACCCCGCTGAGTTTTCACCAAGAAGCAGTATTTTAAGAACTGGGGTATTTTTCAACAAGTTCTTCAAATGCTTCAGAGACAGTGTTTTCCTTCAAAACTTTTTCAATTTTTCCATCAACAGTTTTCCGAACAAACGAATCGCTGGGTTATGCAATCTGGACTCATCCTCCAAAAAAGGTATTTGTGGGGATGAGTACACTATATTTTTGTTTTTATGAGGCAGGGGAAACATTAAGTGCAATGTGATGAAGATGCTGGAAATGAATAATGATTTTAATTATATCTTTGTGATGAAAACCTTAAACAAAATTAGAACGAATAGAGGAGAGAAAATGTTAAAAGAAATCAACAGAAAGGCCAGCAATCAACATGTGTCGATCTGGATGGCTCAGTTGGTTAGATGCTGACCTACTGATCCCAAGGTCACGGATTCAAATCCGGCACAGACTGATGGTTTTAAGTGTGCTTAAACACGACAGCTATATGTCACTAGATTTACTAGCATGTAAAGGAACTCCTGTGGGACAAAATTCTGGCATACTGGCGATGCTGGTATGATCCTGGCAATTAACAGTGTCATTAAACAACACATAATAGCAATCAGCGCACAGTACAAAGAGGAAGCTGGTGGACCTGTACCAGCAAGATGATCCAACTGATGATGCAAGAATGCATTAAGGTATGATTTGAAATGTTTTCCCATTTTAAGAGCCATTTCCCGAAAGCTTCAATTCTTCATACTTAAGTACATTTTTATCAGCTTTCATAATAAGTAGAAGGATGAAACACAGGCGCGGCTCGTCAATATGTGCTACAGTGCTACAGCACAATGATTACTTTGCAGAAAATAGTTTCTTCTTTGTGTTAAACATATACTCAATTATTATTGCACATTTTCATTCACTTTCACTATTTTATATGCCGCGCGCTAGTGTTCTTTGCTCATTGTGTGCGAAGATGATGCACGCCTCACATACACGAGATAGGTGATGCGTTGGGTGCTACAAAATTCTTCAGTCCTTTGCAGGGAATGTAGACCAATCCACGCATGCAAAACATAGGTGTACGATTTTGAAATCTGTTCTCCTATTGGTTGAATTTACCTAGCGTTGTGCTCTCATTAAGTGGAGCACATGAATTCATGCTGATTCTGTACAAAGTCGCTAGATAGCAGGATTGCAATGTCATCTAACGACTTTGCTTGCTGTTATGCAACTTCTGCCATCTATGTGGTGTTAAGACAACTATCTGTTGCCGGTGATAGACCTTGCACGCAACAGAGAGAATAAAACTCTCGGAAGTTGGACATGTGGAGCAATTTCTGTTGGCACTACTTATTTTTGACAGCAACAAATAACCGCGAAATACTCCATAAACTCAGGTTATGAACGTCAGTTTCGTGTGCTGAGCAATATCTGTGTTGTGTACGCTAAAATGAATTCTGTGGACAGCCTAATAAATTATCCTTTCTCTAGGACTCTAGAAGAAAAAGTTCAAGTGAAGCAGTTAGGGAGGCAATCACCAAATCTAAACATCACGCAACCTGCAAAAGGAGGGAGAAATAATTCTTACACCAGGCGATTTAACCTCAAAATTTATGAGCATGCATGGGTATGTGGATGTCAGGAAAGAAATGCTCTTTTCTGTTTTCCATGCTTGCTTTTTGGGAACAGTGATTCGTGGAGTACGACGGGAGTGACAGACCTAGGGCATATTAATGTTGTTGTTAACAAACACAAACAAAATGTAAAACATTTAAACAATGTACTAGATTTAAGTGCTTTAGGTAGTACAAATATTGTGACTCAGTTAAGCCGTGCTTATCAAGAGGCGAAGCTGAAGCATAATCTACAAGTAGAGAAAAACAGGTATGTGTTGTCCCGCATAATTGACTGTATAAAGTTTTGTTGTGCATTTGAGCTTGCTTTGAGAGGACATGATGAGACCGAATCTTCTGAAAATCCTGGCGTGTTTTTAGGACTTATAGATTTAGTAAGTATTATTGGTAGTGCTGTGAAGGAACACATGGACCCAAACCATATATTCAAAGGGACCTCTAAAACCATCCAAAACGAACTCTTGGGTTTATGTTAGAAGTCTGTCGTGAGGTGATTCTGGAGGAAATGCAAGAAGCTGATTTTGTGGCTGTTATGGCAGATGAAACCACAGATGTTTCGCATCAGACCCAGCTTGTATTAGTATTTAGATATGAGAAAAGGGGTGTTCCATATGAGAGATTTTGGGTTTTTTTTTTTTTTTTTTTTTTTTGCAATCAGAGGGACAAAACGCAGAAGCAATTTCTGAAAGCATATTAAAAGTGCTTAATGAACTATTCAGAGATAAACGTCATAAACTTATTGCCCAAACTTACGATGGAGCTTCAGTAATGAGTGGTGCAGTTGGTGGAGTACAAGTCAAAGTACAATCTCAGTTTCCCAATGCGCAGTATATTCACTGCTATGCACATCAACTGAACTTAGTGATGAAACATGCAGCTTCGCAGAATAAGTCTGCCAGAATATTTTTTCTTTATCTCTCTGCTTTCCCTGCCTTTTTCTCGAGATCCCCACAGCGCTTGGCAGCTCTGGATTCTGCGGTGGCTAGAAGAGTTCCTGGTGGTTCTGCAACTAGGTGGAATTTTAGATCCAGAACTGTTAATGTCATTTATGAAAATCAGGAATAATTGCTGCAGTGCTTTTCGGAGTTGGAAAATTCTGCCCATGATAAGACTTGTCTGGAAGCAAATGGGCTTCGGCGTTATTTAGAAGACAGCAAATTCCTTTCATGGTTGAAATTCTTTCACCGAGTAATGCCTCATGTTGATGTACTTTATAATCAACTGCAATCAAGATCAACTGAGGCTGTTGAAGTACAAAATGCTGTGTCTTCATTCATTCAGTGCATCTGTGACATTCGAGAGGCAGCCGATGATATATTTGTGATTCCACCTGAATCAATGAGCAAACGCCAGAAGGTAGAATGTCTAAAAATAGAAGCCAAAGAAGTGTGTGACCGCATTATCGAGGAAGCTAGACGTCGTTTTCAGTCGCTTAGTCATCTCGATGCAGCAAAGCTGTTAAACTCTAAATTCTTTGGCAGCTTTTTAAGTCAGTTTCCTGAGGATGAACTTCAAACTGCTGTGACTACGTATACAACACTGAACAAGAAAATGCTAAAGACACAACTTAGCGTTGTGTATGCAAGACCTGACTTTAGAAACATTGACGGGGTTGTGCAACTATTGCAATACATAATTTCTAACAGTCTGCAAGATTCGTTTTCTGAAGTTACAACTTTACTAAAAATTTTGATCACAACGCCAATGACCACTTCTGAGCCAGAAAGATGCTTTTCATGCTTAAAACGTGTAAAAGTGTTCTTAAGAAACACTATGTCACAGGATCGTCTTACTGCTCTGGCAATGCTGTCCATGGAGAAAAGCATCGCTTCTAACATGGAGGGGTTTAATACCAGGGTGATCGATAAGTTCTGCAGCCGGAAGGAGCGCCATATGGACTTTATATTTCGCCATTAGGTAAGACTAATTATATAAAATGTGTAATCATTGTGCGGTACTGTAGCACACACCTTATTTTATTCATTAGCCGCCAACGATGAAACATCTCTAAATGGATTACGAAATTGAAAAATTGTCTGAGTGCAGCTTTGTGTTAAATAGCTAAAACACTCCTCTTTTCATTGTCAGTGCGCCGCGAAAGCGGAATTTGTAATAGTTCACTAATTAAGTCGGTCATACTGGTATTATAGAGAGTGATGACACGATTCAGATCTCCGAGATCTTCGTTCGTGGAGTATGGTTGTTCGGAAAATGCCGCATAGATTCGGATTTGAGCCGGCAAGTGTTCGGAGTGCTGGCAGACGCGTCTACGCATGCTCGGAGTGCGTATACAGACGAAATATTTCGTTATCCATGTTCAATGGTGGACGAAGCGGCGTCAGGGCGGGTTTTCTCCGGGTACTCCGGTTTCCCGAGCCATCTCATTCCACCGGTGCTCCATCTTCATGTATCATCAGTGTCACCGCCTGCGGTGCCGTAGTAGTAAAAGCGGGCGTTAAACACTACAACAACAACAATCCATGTTCAAGGGCCTCGTACTGAGGAAAGGGGGCCGGGCCGGCAGAGGTTAAGCTTGCTGGCTCTCCACTACCCAGGTTCCATGCGTATCATTTCTGCCGCGCGTTTCAAACACGCAGTGCTGTTTTGATGAATCGGAATTGAGATTAAAGGATTTGACCATGCACTGGTCATTATAACCGAGAAAACTTTTCTTGAACTGCAATTTAGGGGAAAATGACGGTTCAAATGATAAAATGCAGAATCATAGTTAAACATTGTTGATGTATTACGATAGGGTAGGCAATGCCTACCCTGCCTACTCTGAGGAGCCGCGCCTGGTTCCTTCCATTTTAAGTACACGATTATGAATAGACAGTCATTAAAAAGCAGCTTATGCTGGCTGAAAATTTCAGATGGCCTTCAAACCTGAACTACTACTACCACCACCAACAACCACTACCACCAACCACTACCACCATCACCACCCACTACCAACCACCATCACCACTACCAACAACCACCACCACTACTACTACTATAAGGAAAAATGAAGATACTTCAAGTTCTAGTACAACTGGTGCTTCAACATCTTCATCCACGAGCAAATGACAAAGAACAGAATGATATGAGGCTAGAAATCCTAAAAGCATTGTTTACGAGTAGTCCACAACACTTCACTACAATGACATCGTCTGGACGCATAGTTTGAGGTGATCCTGCCAATTCATTCTCAGTCTTCTGACAGCTTTCGTTCAAGATTAAGTGTGTTTCTGCCTAACAGTTAACGATGGACCCATGGCTTAAATCAGGAACATTAAAAAGAAAAGTACACGTGAGTGAAGCTAAGATCCTGTGAGTGATAGTCAATCAAGTGTCCCTGCTTTGAGCTCTGACAAAAGTAGACCTACTAGTTTGGCGATTGATATAACAAGAAGCAATATTAGCATAAATATGATGCAAACTATTTGAGGTTGGGGTTTTCGTGGTGTGGCTATAAAGGTGAACAAAAACCAGTGTGCATTATGTTGCGAAGTTCTGTCAAGTGCTTTAATGAAACCAAATAAATTACGAAGGCATTTAGAAACCAGACAACCAGATGTTAAAAATAAAAGAATATTTCGTTTGCACACCAATGCAGTTTAAATGGAAAAAAGCTGTTGTATCATAAGCGTTATGGGTTAATTCAAAGGCCTTGGAATCAATTTGGCTAGTTTGCATATTTCTAAAGCTGAAAAATCTCATTCTGTAGGTCAGAACCTGATCTATCCTGTGATTAAGGATATTTTTAAAGTTATGTTCAGTAAAAAAGAACCAAAGCAGTTAATATTTAATTCCCATGCACAGCATTGATTGGATAAAATGTGTCGGGCTAACTTCCGATGGGTGGACGGCACAGTTGCACATGTTTTTAAAGTGGCAACAGACGTGATTTGGGTACAATGCTTTAATGACAGGGAAGCATTGGCTAGTAAGACCATGCCGAGTGATATGAAAACAGTTTTTGATACTGCAGTTAAAGTGATCAACTTCATAAAAGCTCGGCCATTGAATGCAACTTTTCCGTGCTTTGCATTGAAATGGGTAGCAAACATAAGCACCTCCTAAATCACACATACGTGCGCTGGCTTTTGAGAGGTAAAGTTCTTGTAAGACTTCTTGAGCTTAGGCAAGAAGGTTTTCTATTTTTGAATGGTTATAAGAATGAGTATGCAACTTTGTTCTAGGTAACAATTGGCTGTTCACATTGGCTTACGTGGCACATATTTTCCAAACTAAATGAACTAAATTTGTCCCTTAGAGGTCCAGTCATCACTGCATTCAAAGCTTATGATAAAGTCAAATCATTCTAGAAAAATATCAGTCTGTGGTTAAGGTATGTCATAAGTAATGATTTTTCTTCTTTTGAAACATCAGATTCTTTTCTAAGTGAATGGGCCCTAATGACTTAGTTGTTGACGGGCCCTTAAACACAACACAACTCACTTTTCTAAGTGAAAATGATATTTCCTTACCTTCTAATTGTTGTGATTGTATAGTAGCCCATCTCTGTGGTCTCAATAATGACATTGAAAGTTAATTCTCAGAAAATTACAGTGAAAATGGATTCAAGACCCATTTCTAAATTCAGATTCTGAAAGTTCAAATTTGCCACTAAAACTAAGAGAACAGTTGTGTAATATTGTGATTCTGGCATTAAAACTCAATTTTTAACTAAGGTATAACTACGTTTTGGGTATTAACAAGCCGTGACTATTCTGAACTTTCGAATGAGGCAATTTAACTTGCTCACGCTGTTCGCAACTTCATATCTGCGTGATAAAGGGATTTTCACTTTAGTTTGAGACAGGATATATGGTTAGACCCCGAAAGGAAAGCATTTATGTAAATATCTGTTGCAAATGTAATTTATTTTTTATGTTGGTAAGGATTAGTTGAGTAATGAAACCGTGTTGCTATTTTTTCAATTGTTATGAAAAATAGAATTGTTTAAAAACGTCATAAATGTTAAGTTTCATGTTTAAATTTAATATGTATAAATATAAGAACCATGTATATTTAATGTTAAAAGTGAATGGAGATTAGATAAAGATCGCTTCCCTAACATTACAGGAACTATTTAGCGTAGGAGAATCTCAAAGTGTAATTCGCAGCAAAAATGAGCGCATACGCGCATGAATACACAAAACCATTATGTAAAGAGGCGCCAATTTTTGTCGGTAGCATCTCTGAGCTTGAAAAGTGAAGATACGTCTTTGTAACACATGTAGACGTGGGTCTAATATATGTGCAACGAAAGTGAATTCGATTATAACAAGTGTAATATTTAACGAAAAAGGTGTAAATAAAAGTGATATAATGAAGTTACATCCAGTGTTCATTCATTTCACCCAGTACCACGACCTGAGAGAAAGAAAAGAATCTCATAGCTCATCGCAAAGTAATAAAACTTTAAAAACTCAGCACCAAGTTCAAGTGAAAAATAAGTACAGAAATAGACTTGATGTACGCTCTGACTTACGACTCAAGTTAACTGCAATTGAACCCAACATACACCAGCTTATGTGGACACGACAGGCCCATCCATCGCATTAGTTTGGCGAGTACAAAAGATTTTAACACTTGCTGAATTAGAATATGATGGTATTTTTAATTAACATGCATATAATACTATATTTCTTCATGAGTGGTTAGTATGTACTAATTTAACTTATGGGTAGCGTGAAGTTTAATATCCTTCAAGGTGGGTCCCGGACTTAAAAAAGTTTGAGCACCACTGCTATACATTAAAGTGGTTAAAAAGAACCATAGCTTTGAATGTGAAACCTTTGTTTAAGAACTACAATACCCCCACTGATTAAAGATGTCAAACTAACTTGGAAGCAACTGGTGTTCGTGAATGCTGTGTCACTAAGTTTTAGACAGGCTAGTTATAATTCCATTAAATATATTTTGCGGGCTTGCAGGTCATAGTTCAGTTGTTTCCTTCTCTGATGTTTTGTCAAAAACTGAACACTGTCTTCAGGGAGGTCAAAGCCATAAATACTGCACCAGAGTTCGGACAAGAATTGTATTCATTGCTTTGAGCTCCCCAAAGATGTCAGTTTTCAGTGAAATGTTGCAGAAAGAAACTGATGGACTGCTGCCTACAAGCTTTAGCATAAATGAGCTTTGGTGGGTGTTAATTTTAACCTATAAATCTATGACTGAACACTTAACAAAAATATGAAATACTTACCTAAATTTAAAATTAATTATAATTATATTAACATTGTTACTTCGGTTTTAAATTAATTTAATCAACGTCCGCTTCAATTTTGAGGACGTGATGTTCATGTATACTAAAAAAAATTAAAGAAATGAATACAGAAAAAATGCTCATCTTAAAAAGTCTATAAAATCAAAAAAAGGCAGAGTCTATAGAATAAAAAAAAATAATAAGTAGCCTAGAACCATCTATGAATGTTTCCACTCCAAATGGTCATAGTCCCACATTTGACTGCAGTTGCTGGGATTCATTGCAATGTTTGGCTTTGAATGTGGTGGTGTTTTTATAATAATATGTTGCTTTGTATGCGCTGAGCTATGAGATTCTTTTTCTACCCCAGGTCGTGGTACGAGATGGAATGAATAAACACTCGATGTTACGTCACTATAATATATTACTTTATTAACATTTTTTCTCGTCTTTACACTTTCGTCACACCAATTTATATTATGTAGATAGTCTTTTCAGTTTTTTAACAACTTTAGAACAAAAGCTTCATGGAAGTTTAGTAAATTTTCTACTCACATCCAAGAGCACTATAAAAACATCTTCTCATATCAAGTACACAGACGCTATTAACAATTCCAGCGCCACATCACACGATGCTACCTTCTTTTTGTGTACATCCGCGTATGCGTTCATCAAATAGTTCCCGTATTGTTAGGGAAGCGATCTTTAGCTATTCTCCCTTCGCTTTCAATATTGAACACATATAAATCTTTTATTTATACATATATATTAAATTTCAATATGGAAATATTTATGACGTCTTTAAACAAACTTAAGTTTTTGTTTGTAATAATGAACAATAGCAACACGTTTTCGTTACTCAACTAACTCTTAATAACACCAAAAATAAATTACATTTTCAATAAATATTTACATAAATGATTTTCTTTTGGTGTCTTACAATATTCTGTCTCACATGACCCTTGTTTTGTTTTTCAAGTTGTCACCTACATTTACAATCTTGAAACACAATGCAACACTTCTGCCTATTCCTCTAATACTTAATACTTTGTACAATACCCTTTTTTCTTTACAGTCTTCTTTGCTGTATTTTTTTGTCTCTTTTGCTTTGGCATGACACAGCATGTCTTTATAATTATAACATATTCAGTTAGTACACAACACAACACCAAGAATATTCCTAAGTTTTTACATTTGACATTGACACAAATATTTATTTAAGTGTATTATGGTTTATTGTGTGCCTTTTGACTTATGTTCTTTGTTATGAGGAAAGAAAAACAGGATACAAATCTTGAGCTAATGGTTATGATCATATTTATGGCAATTTTATTCAGTTCTTTGTCTTGCAAGCTTATTATGTATAGGCAGGTCGTTGAGTCAATTCTTAAACTCTGATGTTACTGATGATACTATTATGACATTGGGTTCTTATTCACTATTGTTTAGTTCGACATTTCTTCAAGCTTAACATTGACTATATCCATCTTAATTCATGGGAATTGCTTTTCTGACTATGGTTTTTCTTACTTCACTAATTGTCGTCTCTTTATCTCTTATCTCTACAAGAGAAAACTTCTATATTTACAATTATTCTGCAACTATATTATTTTTCTTCTTAATTCACCTTCGACACCCTTGTGTCAAAAATATTTTCTCTTTGTCACCACAATTGATTCCTTTTTATTTTTGTCCCCGACATCCTTATGTCAAAAATACATTTTTTTCGTCGTTATAATTCACTTCTCTAATCACAATCAGTATTCTCATCTGTCCTTGTTGACAATGCTCTTGGTGGTCATTATAGCCAATGACTATGTTGATTTTCTTTCTTGTTGTATTTTCCAACCTGTATATAATTTTCTATAAGAAACCAATTAAAAATTATTATTTTTCATCATCTCTACTGTTCCTGCCTTACATGTTTGTTGGCAAAGACTATTTGGTCCTTTCTTTGTATGGTTTTAATTTGTTTTTATGTTATCTTCCTACCAACTTGCCATTTGTATTGTAACTTTTTGGTTTGGTTGTGAAGTAAAGAAGACAGATGTAGTCGAGATAAAGACACACTTTTATTTCCGTAAACAGTAACTTGTACACTCGTTGCAACAGCAAGAAAGTCTTTTCCGATTCTCCAACAGCACGGCTCCGAACTCGTAACACAAAGAACTAACTCTTCTCCGTCGGCACAACTCTCCACATCGTCTGTCCGTCTCCGTCGGCACGACTACTCAACCTTCACATACGTCTGACTCACTCTTCTCACACTTTACCGCTATTTATATCTCCCAGGCACTGTTCTGGAAGCTTCCGGAACGTTCACTTATTTAGCGGTGAAACACAAAGCAGACAGTTCTAGAAGCCTCTATCACTTTCTCTCTTTCGGCAAGCGCCCAACAATGCGGCCATTCTCCGTCTCTTTCCTTCGGCTCCTTTGCGGTAGTGCCGACAATAATGCGATGGGTGACACTGCGGTTGTCGGCAATTAGATACGGCGGGCGCGGTGACACTGCTCCCTCCTCAGAGCTGGTCGTCCCGACCAGCACTATCACTGCGGCATCTCCCTTGCGCCCCGGTGGACTAACCCATCGAACCTCTTCTCCAGGAGGCACGATCCTAGGTATCGCTGTTGGATAGTGTCCCTTGGTCCGGGTAGGACGACGTATGCCATCCTGCTTCCAAATTCTGCAACAGTACCGCCGGTCTTGGCGGGCCCTCGTCCAGTTGCCCTTCTTCCTGGTGTGTTGACGGGCCATCCTGCGCACTTGGAAACGGCTCATTGGGTACCGTGTCCGCCGACCTCTCTGGCGCACCTTCGCAGCCACCTTGCTTCCGATGGGTCCGGCAACAAACCCCACCACATCCGCGCGAGTCGCGTCCACCGCTGCACTCGTGTTCACTCGTGCTCGGCACGGCCTCTCCTGTATCCTGCCGTCCACGATGATGTCCACCCTTCTTCCGTTCACGGCACTATGCGTCAGGTGATTGGATGGCTCCGACGGTCCCCCCATGTCACATGCCAAGTCGGTTCTCGCGTGATGCTCGTTTGCTTGTGCGCTTCCCTGCTGATCGTCCTCCACGTCGTATCCTGGTTGGTTACGTACCCGACACACTCCTCCAGAGGATCCCCGACGACGTCCCTGAACTGCCCCTTTGTCTTCCCCGAGACGTACACTTTCGTTATCTGAAACGGGCGCAACTGTCGCCTCGGCCACTAGGTGCTTCCTCCCCGGGTCCGCGCTATTCCGTCTGCCCCTGGCATCCAGTACTTTGACGCTCTCGTCAACTCTTACTACCAGGGCGCCAAGACGTTCCCCGTCGTCCTCCACGACGTCCACATGCTGGCAGAGGTCTTCCACCTTTTCGCCGAGTTCTTCCACGCCTTCCGTCATGCCAATCAGTTCGCCGAGTTGTTCCACGTCTTTCGTCACGCCAATCCGTTCGCCGAGTTGTTCCACGTCTTCCGTCACGCCAATCCGTTCGCCGAGTTGTTCCACGTCTTCCCTCGCGCCAATCAGTTCGCCGAGTTGTTCCACGTCTTCCCTCATATCATCCGAAACGGGCGCAACTGTCGCCTCGGCCACTAGGTGCTCCCTCCCCGGCTCCGCGCTATTCCGTCTGCCCCTGGCATCCAGTACTTTGACGCTCTCGTCAACTCTTACTACCAGGGCGCCAAGACGTTCCCCGTCGTCCTCCACGACGTCCACGTGCTGGCAGAGGTCTTCCACCTTTTCGCCGAGTTCTTCTACGCCTTCCGTCACGCCAATCAGTTCGCCGTCAATTTTCGCCGATAGCTCCGTCTTCATCTCTTTCAGCTCGGCAGCGAGGTTGTTTCTCGTCTTTATTTCTGTAGCGAGGTTGTCGTTTGCCGCCTTCATTTCTGTAGCGAGGTTGTCGTTTGTCGTCTTCATGTCTTTCAGTTCAGCAGCGAGGTTGTCGGTTGCCGTCTTCATTTCTTCTTTCAGCTCGGCAACGAGGTTGTCGTTCCTCGTTTCCATTTTGGCAGCGAGGTTGTCGTATGACGTTTCCATTTTGGCAAATAATTCTTTCATCATTGCCATCATCCTGGTTTCCGAATCTCCCTCCATCTTGGTTCTAACGTTGCAACTTCTAACGACGATGTAACGAAACTAGAAGCAATTCGACGAATCCCACTTCTGACACCAGTGTAACTTTTTGGTTTGGTTGTGAAGTAAAGAAGACAGATGTAGTCGAGATAAAGACACACTTTTATTTCCGTAAACAGTAACTTGTACACTCGTTGCAACAGCAAGAAAGTCTTTTCCGATTCTCCAACAGCACGGCTCCGAACTCGTAACACAAAGAACTAACTCTTCTCCGTCGGCACAACTCTCCACATCGTCTGTCCGTCTCCGTCGGCACGACTACTCAACCTTCACATACGTCTGACTCACTCTTCTCACACTTTACCGCTATTTATATCTCCCAGGCACTGTTCTGGAAGCTTCCGGAACGTTCACTTATTTAGCGGTGAAACACAAAGCAGACAGTTCTAGAAGCCTCTATCACTTTCTCTCTTTCGGCAAGCGCCCAACAATGCGGCCATTCTCCGTCTCTTTCCTTCGGCTCCTTTGCGGTAGTGCCGACAATAATGCGATGGGTGACACTGCGGTTGTCGGCAATTAGATACGGCGGGCGCGGTGACAGTATTCTGTAGCTCATATGTATGGTCGCCCAGCTGTTTTATGACCAGCGGTCCAGTGTACAGTAGTTCCATTTACCCAGATCTTTTTTCAGATGCCTTGGATGCTTTGTGCCTTCTTAGGAGCACCTTTTCTCCAATTTGTGGGGACCATTTCCTGATGAACCATTTTACTTTATTTCTCCCATTTTTCTGCTCTTTGCTGGAACCTCCTGAATGCCAATTGGCATTTTTCCTTTTCTGTCAATTCCCTTTGAGCAGCCATCGTAGTGTCGATGTCAATTGGCAATCGCTTAGGTTTTGTGTCGGTCATCAATTCGATTGGGGCGAACTTGGTCGTGGGGTTCACTTAATTGTTGATCACCTCCTCTATGTAGCCGCATTTTTCCGTCCAGTAAGTGTGGTCTCTGTGGCAAACTAGGCGGAAATATATTGATATATCCCTCATTGTCCTTTCTGTTGGATTTCCTTGAGGATAATACGCCGATGAATAATATAACTTTATTCCCAATGTTCGTAAGGTGTTCTGGAACAGTTTACTCCTATGCATTGTTGCATTATCAGAAAGAATCGCTTTTATATTCCCATATCTTGGAATATAATCTTTAACGATTTGGTCAGGCAAGTCCTACTTTTAATGTTCCTGATGGGGTATATCTTAGTAAATTTTGTAAAAACGTCAAACATGACGAAGATATATCTATTTCCATCTTTCCCCTTTGGTAGCTCGCCATGTTCATTGAAGCATACCAATGCATTTTTCTCATCTCTCAAGATGGATTATGGAACGATATCATACCTTACATTGATTGGCTTGGCCTTCTGACATAGGTCGCATGAGGAAATTAACTTCCTGACTTTCTTGCCTAGATGTTTGATGTATAGTACTTCCTCAATTGTAAGCATTGTTCTTTCACTGCCAAAGTGAAGAATCGAGTGATGGAATACCAAAATAACCCTGTCCTGTAAGGAATTTGGTACCATCATTTTCCACTTCCTTACGTCGCGGTCATGTAACTTATACAGGATGTTTCTAAATTTCCCTATCTTGGCTTCCAATTTTGGTACTATTTCTGGAGCCTTGTCGAATAGCCTCTTCAATTCAGGGTCTTCTTGCTGTAGCTTCGCCATGTTTTTGAAGTCTTGTAAAATTTTGTTGCTTTCCTTACTATTTATTTGCATAATTTTGATTTCATGGTGTGGATTAGATATCGTTTCGGGTATGTGACTTTCTGATTTTAATCTGGACAATAAGTCACTGAAGATGTTCTCCTTGCCTGGGATATGCCTGACTTCTATGTCATGCGACGTTATTTCATGTATGTACCTCGAGATTTTGGAGTTGGTTAGCTTGCATTTTTGGATGAAGGACAGGCTTACGTGGTCGGTGTATATAATTATTTTATAGTGGTAGATATATTGCCTGAACTTTTTTAACACAAAATGGATTGCAGCTATTTCTAATTCCGTTATACAGGCATTGGCTTCTATCATGGTTAGAAATCTAGAAGCTGTGGCAATTACATGTTTGTTGCCATCTGCATCTTCTTGTACTAATATTGCTCCATACGAGTGCGCACTAGCATCGGTATATATATTAGAAAAGGTGAATTTGGATCTGGTCGTTCCAGGAGAATACTGTGTTTAAAAAGTTCTTTGATTTTGTCAAAGGTTACCTGGTGTTCGGCATTCCATTCCCACTTAGTGTCCTTTCTCAACAGTTCCCTAAGGGGTACTAATTCCTTAGCGTAGTTAATCACAAATTTTGACTGGTACTGTAGAATGCCCAGAAATCTTCTTAACTGTTTCAAGTTACGTGGAGGTGGTATACACTCTATGGCCTTGACACTCTCTGGATTAGGTTGTATACCATCAGGCGTAATGATGTGTCCAAGAAACTCTGCCTCTTTAACAAAGAATTCACACTTCTCCAAGTTCAGAGTCATGTTGCTTTCCTGAAACTTGGATAACACATAATCTGTGATGCAAGTGTGACTCGGGATCCTTGCTGTATACTAGAAAATCGTCAACATGTTGCATCACAAAAGCCTCGATAGTATCCCCGAAAATTTTGTCAAGAGCCCTCAGTAGTGCACTGCTACTGGTTGATAATCCAAAGGCGCACTTTAAAAATTGATATACCTTTCCTTTGTGCAAGAAACAGGTATATTTCCTGACGTCTGGGTGAAGAGGAATTTGCCAGAATGATGCTGTCAGGTCAAGGCTGGTAAAATGTTGACCTCCCTTCAATTTCGATATCAGTTGGTCTACCCCCTCAGGCCTGTAATGATCTGGCAAGGTATGTGTATTTTCCTTGTGTCAATGGTCATCCTCAATTTGCCTTCTTTCTTGTGGACCCATACCACTGGATTCACATCAGTCCTACGGTTCTATGATTCCGTCTGCTAACATTTCCTGTAGTACTCGGTCGGATTCCTCCCTGATGGAGTTGGGAATGGGCCTGGATTTATGCGAATAGGGGGTGATATCTATAACTTTAAAAGTATGTACATACTTATTGCATGTACCTGGCTTTTTATTAAAAACTTTCCTGTTTTTAATCAATGTGTTTCTAAGATGGTTCCTTTCCTCTTCGGAGATGCCATGCACTCCCCGGACCTTCTCGTCGATTAGCTGTGACGTCGGTTCTTCTTCATCTGTTGGTAGTGGTTCAGGTTGGTAGTTGTTCGAGGTGGCGTATTCGTCTTCTGTGCAGATCCAATGGCTGCAAACATTAGTATTCTCCTGGCTCGTCCAACCTGTTTTCTTCTTACCTATCCTTAGGTCTACCAACCTATTCTCGTGGACATTGATGTTCTCCACAAAAAACTGCTCATCCGGATGGATCCCTGTCTGATCTGGTTCCTCCTGGTATGTTTCCTCCTCCAGGAATTTCGCGGTGCACTCCGAGATTCCCTCCTTGATAACAAATTCATGTAGGTCATAATCGATCACCGACCTCCAAAGATTAAGCAAATCACTGCCAGTGATTAGGGTAGCTGTTAGTCTAGGTATTACCAGGGCGATAAAATCGAACTTCCAGCTCCCAATTTCTATTACCAGCGTTACCTGGTATTTAACATGTTCCTTTTTCTTGCCAATCGCTGTGCTGCAATATACTCCACACACAGGCAAGAATTCAGCATTTCTCTTTGTTATTAATTCCTGTTCGTCACATACTGATGTGCTGGCTCCTGTATCAATCATTGTTGACAATTCGATACCCCATACTTTAAGCCTAATCATTGGTGGATTAGTTATTTCCTTCCTTTCGCTTGCCTGTCTCCTCAAGGTACATATGCAATGTTGGTCAATATTGCCCCTACTGCCACACAGGTCAACTTCCGGGACACAAAGTTGACTTGTACTTAGTTTTCCTGGGTGTTAGAGGTGATTGTTGTTTCTGTATTCTGTGCAGCATCGGTACCTATTCGGCACATTCCTGTTCCTGTTGTCTTAGCTTGCCGATCCTCCATTGGTTTCTGCCCCTTTGGAGTGAACCCCTATCGTATGACGACCTTTGGCTGATTAAGTATTCCCTACAGAATCGTATGTGATTCACTTGATGGGTACGGTCTCCTGGTCTCCCCCGATCATACCTATGTGTTCGGTATCTCGATTCACCCCTTGGTATTGTGTCGTGGTACCGCTGTCTCGTGTTCTCCATCCTTTCGCCATGATTGTATGGTTGTGGGAAATGGTGTGCCCCTCTCCCCCTGTCATGGGTGCTCCTAGTATTTCTATCTTCTCTCTCATTCTGGTTGTTTGTAATCGTGCTTCTGTTTAAGATAGGTGAGTTTGGGTGACCGTTCCTCTATGTCTATGCTCATTAGGCCGACCATTTTGCGTTTCGAATGCTGTTAGTAATACTATCATGTCTGCAAAATCTACTGGCCTCGCAACAATGAACCCTGTTCTCACTGTGTCTGGGAAATGTCTTGTTATGCTGGTAATTAACTCTGCTTCCGACAGGTTAGGGTCTAATAGCTTCCCTTTGTTGGCTACTTTCATAAAATAATCGACTAGCGATAACCCTTTGGCCGGATCATATCTTCCTATCGCTAACTCTACCCTTGTCTGGTTTTGCTTAGCTGGGCCCCAATACCTTGATAGGAATAGATTTCTGAATGAGCTATATGATTCATGACCAGCTAGTGTTAACCTTAGCCATTCTAATGCTTTGTTTTTTAAGCTTTTCTTAACTATCATCATCCTAAGCTCATTTGGTATCCTTTTCACTTTAAAATACTCTTCCATCTCTTTAACAAAGAGTTTTGGATTGTCTCCGTTTTCCTCGTCAAATGTAGGTGGTGTGATATCATGTAGTATGCTGTAGCATGTGTTGTGTCATTGTTTAATTGTGAACCTCTTTCTCTATATGGTGAGTCAACATTTTGTACAGTATTCAAATAACTTTCATCTTGAACATTACTTACATCTAAATCATCATTTTGCCTTTGTAGTGCATTCAATCATCATTTACATTAGCCAAACTTTCTTTTCCTTTTCTCATTTCTTCACAAATTGAGTTTAAATCATTCTTTATTTCTGAGTGACTTTGTTTCATATCATTCATAGCATCTTGTGATTGTGCTACATCAGCCATAGTTTTAATTCTAGGAATTACAATTTGTTCTACAGTTTCATTAATAATTCCTTTCTTTACTACCTCAATTTCTTTCCTTAATTCCTCAGTTATTTCTACTTTTACATTCTGTTATTTCATCTCTACATCTACCAATTTCTCCTTCTAATACAATCTTATTTTCTTTCATTTCCAATTCTATTTTTCCCATCCTATCTCCTATGATTTCTATCCTAGCTTCTAAAGCTTCCTTTGTCTCATTTATTTTTTTATGTACTAATTTGAAATTAGTTTCCATTACTTTCATATTTTCTTTACACTGCTGTCTTCCTAATTCTATTTTCTGTTCTAAGTCCTGTCTCACTTCCTTCATTTTCAGACCTATATCTTTTTTATTTTGCTCTAAATGTTGTCTTATCTCTTTTTTATTATGTTCTAAGTCCTGTCTTACTTCCTCCATTTTCTGACTTATTTCTTATTTATTATGTTCTAAGTCCTGTCTCACTCCTATTTTTAGACCAAAACACTGTTCTATATCCTCAAACATGATCATTAGTAACCTTTGGTCTTTCCCTATTGCTGCCTCTTCCTCACTTTCTGCTTCTATCTGATAACTAGGCTTATCACCTATTCCTGTTCCTACCTCTCTTTTCGCGACATTCTCGTTTTTTGATTCAGTTCACTTGGGCTTAAAAGTCCTACTATTTTGCCGCTTCGCAGTAACATAAAAAATAAAATGAATATAAAAATAAAAATTTTTGGTCCTACTTTTTTCTCGTTGATTTATCTCGTTATCTCCCCTGGGCGGTTGACTTCGCTAGACGATCTCTGATGTTTCCCACGTTGATTATCCGTTCATCTGCGTTTTTAGGCACTTCCCTCGTTGATTTCCAACTTGGCGACGTCTCCGAAGTCGTAAATTTCGAAGGATTGTCTAATGGCGTCTTCTTCCTGTTTGGCGCGAAGATTTGGCGTCACTTGGTATTTCGAGTAAGTTCATTTCCCGTAGATTTTCATTCCACCTGAAATTCGTACCCCACGTTTGGGTAAGCCATTTGGTGCTGTTTTTATGTTGCTTTGTATGCGCTGAGCTGAGATTCTTTTTCTACCCCAGGTCGTGGTACGAGATGAAATGAATAAACACTCGATGTTACGTCACTATAATATATTACTTTATTAACATTTTTTCTCGTTTTTACACTTTCGTCGCACCAATTTATATTATGTAGATAGTCTTTTCAGTTTTTTAACAACTTTAGAACAAAAGCTTCGTGAAAGTTTAGTCAATTTTCTACTCACATCCAAGAGCACTATAAAAACACGTCTTCTCATATCAAGCACACAGACGCTATTAACAAATTCCAGCGCCACATCACACGATGCTACTTTCTTTTTGTGTACATCCGCGTATGCGTTCATCAAATAGTTCCCGTATTGTTAGGGAAGCGATCTTTAGCTATTCTCCCTTCGCTTTCAATATTGAACACATATAATTCTTTTATTTATACATATATATTAAATTTAAATATGGAAATATTTATGACGTCTTTAAACAAACTTAATTTTTTTTTTGTAATAATGAACAATAGCAACACGTTTTCGTTACTCAACTAACTCTTAATAACACCAAAAATAAATTACATTTTCAATAAATATTTACATAAATGATTTTCTTTTGGGGTCTTATAATATTCTGTCTCAAATGGATGGCCAGTACATTGCAATCGCTTATGATCACAGCTCTTCGAAAATGTCAATAAAACCAAATCCAAAAAGATTACAATGGGACTATGCAATTAAAACAATAAGTAGCCTAGAACCATCCACTAACCTTTCTGCTTCAAATAGTCATAGTCGCATATCGATACGTTCAGTAGTTTTTGCATGATAGCACCTCAAAGAAAAGTTATTTTCATTATACCGTAAATCCTGCATTCAAGGGAACCCTTAAGTGGAAGTATTTCATGTTCCTATGAATTTAGGGTTGAAAAACATGCTAAATTACCTTTATTAAATTGGAACAGTCTTACGCCGACAATGGAAATCAAAATATGCCTTCCTTTTAATGGAAAATATGCAGTTCTAGAATGCAGAGTTTAGAAAATTTTAGGCACGAAACTACATCAATGAAGATGCTTTCAATTGCAATGCCATGGAATATGTCAACATAGACAGTGATGTGCAAACGAACACACAGTTGGTATAGATGCCTTGAGAATATGCAAAATCGGAAAGAGAGGGCAAAGAGGAATGTCCGCAAGTTGGAAGAAGAGGGTAGCCTAAAGACTTATTGGGAATCTGTCAACAATTTAAAGGAACTGCAGCAATTCACCCTAAGGCAAAACGACCCAAATATATTTGGTGTGATTTCTCAGGCCAAAGTGTTGGTGGAAAGTCTAGTGGCCAAGCAGCAATGTGTCCAAAAAACTCTCTCCTTAAGTACTAGAAAAAATAAATGAATCGTGTATACAGCTATTTTTAATTCATTATACACTTTGGTGTGTATTACATAGATGTAT
Organism: Tenodera sinensis; assembly: GCA_030765045.1. Classification (NCBI taxonomy): domain Eukaryota; kingdom Metazoa; phylum Arthropoda; class Insecta; order Mantodea; family Mantidae; genus Tenodera; species Tenodera sinensis. Next base: position 254,891,673 of record CM060962.1, read on the forward strand.
TGCAGCAGAAATATCTAAATACACACAATTGAATACGCTACATAGACTTTTTTTATTTCATTCTGTCCATTTATGTATATTCATTGTTAATTTTTTTTAACAACTTAGGCCTACCTTTGTTAAATGGAAATCTGTTTTAACGGAGATGTTCAAGAGTCCCATTCGATTGCTCTGAAGACAGGTTTTACTGTGTATATATGTTAGTGCTAGGTTGACTAAGTACTTATTAGCCATCTCATATTGTAAACATATTACATTTTTTCAATAAAACTATTGTTTTAGGGGAGGGGAAAAATGAGAGAGAAAAGAAAGGGCCTTATGGAATCCAAAAAATAAGTTGCCTAGAACCATTTACAAATGTTTCCCCTTCGGATTGTCATTGTCCCATATTGATATGCTGTTGTTTTTGCGTGATTGCATATCAGGTAAGTCGTTTTCATTATTTATATACATAGGGATCAGGTTTTTAGGTGCTAAAAACTTGGAAAATATTTATTTTTTATGTGCTAAAGCAAAATATTTTTAAGATCTGGCTGAACTAATAAAAATGTACATGATACTCACCAGACATTCTTGGAAGGGATCAAGTACTGTAGAGTTACAGTAGAGGATAACATGATTCCTTAAATTTGTCACAAAGGGTTGTCTTGAATTTTGAACATTATCGTTCCACATCACAAGAAGTAAGTCCAGCATAACAACATGGACTGTCACTCACACTCACATCAATAATGGCTTCATGTTGCCTGTCTGACACATTTGAAAGTTTACAGACTATGTAAAATCCACTATTATTTTCAAACACTTCCTTACATTTCCTTTTTAAGTTTTGGGCTGCAGGATCAAAAAGAACATTGAGGGACCCCCTCCCCCCCTCCTCTCTCTCCACATCCTGAGCTGCTTGAACCGATTCTCCCAGACATTCCTACTGATTCCAGTTTCTTTATGGAATCAGAGGAAACAAAGATTTGCCGGAAAGTATGCAAAGTCATTTCTTAAGACAGAATCTTTTAAATTTTGCAGTATATTGTTGCACTTGCACTACTTTTCACTCGGGACATGTTTAATTCACTGTGACCTCTTAAACTGTCAATAGGCAATTTCCCCAAAAAACACAACTAGAACGCTGTGCAATCTTTGTAGACCCACAAATGACAACTTGACTATACAGTTTAACAAGTATCAGTGTATATACTAGTTGGATTGTGAAGCGATAACAGGTGCAGTGGAGGAATTCCCTGTTCTCATCTTGCAGGCTTGTGTAGTTAAGTAACAAGGATCTTTATATTTTCTTCCAACTGAAGGGATACTAAAGCTCAGTGATATTCAATCTGGGGTACACAAAGACTTCTTAGAGGGTATGTAAAATTTAATTTAATATCGTGCTACCCAAATGGTTAACCTCGCGGCATTACAGGGTGCATTAAGATTGCAAGTATCAAGTGTCCCAGAAAGCAACGTCACGTTTTCTCCAAGTAAATATATGTGTTATAAGCATGAACATTTATTTCATAGAGTATCAATGAAAGAGAAGAAAAAAAAGTGAGGACGTTGCAACACTGTTTTACTCCACGTGGAGTAAACATCTGTCATTTGTAATTTCTATGCATTCATTGGCTGAAGTGATGTGCTTATTGGTGCAATGTGAAATGTCGGCAACTTCAGAGGATGACTACTGCATTATCTGAGAGGTTTCTATAAACAAAGATAAATGCAGGTTAATCATTTGAGCAGCCTGATATTACTTATTTGTGTCGTATTAAATAAGTTAAAATATAAGCTCTTTTAGACATGGTTATGCATAATTTGAAGTACAGGCTGAAATGGAAAATTGTATGTGAGGGTACGCAGAGGAAGAAGGTTGAATACCACTGCTATAGCTGACATATCAGTTCTTCCAATAATGAATAACAAATTGTGACATCTAGCATGTGTAATTGAGCATTAAAGAAGTGGATGGTGACTTAAAAATAATTTGTTGCTGCTTTTATGTGATTAATGTCAAAATTTTAAAAATGTTACCTTTATGTGATTTTTGTGTAATTTATGTGAATATCCCAAAATATTTATATACCAAAATAAAAAAATATTCATTTTTATGTGGAATAAAACTTAAAATATTTGCTCTGGTGTAAATAACTAGAACATTAAACTAAGTTTGACGTTCATACTAGGATGCAAACAAAACATGTATTTACCTAAAAATCTGAGTTATATATATATATATATATATATATATATATATATATATATATATATATATATATATATTACAAACTGGAAGAAAACAACTGATATTGTCACTTTTGATTCTGAGCTGGATGTTGTGATTCCGATTAACATGCATGGTTTTACTAATAAAAGATATTTCATAGCATTTTTTCAACCTCTTATACATTTAGTTTTACCAATTATAGGGTAATATATTTCACTTAAGAGCCAGTGCAGTGGTAGATAACACACAAGGTAACATTGGGAGGTACTGTCTGGCCACCAGAAGGTAAGATGGAGGAATGTACTATCTGTCTGACGAATGAATGCAGCCCGCAGGCACGGGAAACTAGTGCAGAAACATCACTATTCCCATTGTATAGGATGGACAGGTTCCATGTTTACCTGCCCAGGGCACAGAAGAATCCTCTCCTGAAAGCTGCAATCTTTCACCAGACCGGTATTATGATGTAAACATTTCCACCATCCACAATCATGTTTATGCAGGTATCATATATAATACAATACAGTGCTGTCACATAAATCCGTAATCCCTATCACAGCAATTGCATACAAGTATTAGATCTGGCAGCATGCATGATTCACATACACATATTTCAAAGTAAACAAATTCACTGTGAACATATTAACATTCAAGCCCTCTCTCACCTTCTTCTGGTGGTAAGGCAGTTGTAGTTTCTTGGAACCCCCAAAAGTTAAAAGCTATGTGGCTGTTGAGGGGGAAGAGTAGTTCCACCATGCATTCACGAAACAAGTGCTGACGGATGCTACATGTACTGTTTGTTATGACCCATTCTTGGGCCAAGAGGATTATAGTTTACAAAAATCAATTCACAGAAGAAGCAAAGTGAACATTTGACTTATCGACCACTAGAAAATCTAATGGAAATAACCCAAGCAGAGGTTTTACTTAAGGAAAATTGAAGCTATTAACAGTGAAGCAACAATATTCTAAAGTAAGAACAAATTAGGAACTAAAAACTTCACTTATTTTAGTAATGTTGCAACAAGAACTTGCAACATTACTAAGACAAGTGAAGTTTTTAGTTTCTAATTTGTTATCTTACTTTAGAGGTTTTACTATTTGCAGTTGATACAAGCAGTGGGTAACAAACTCAACGTGCTTAGCTAAGTTTTTGGACATGCTTCTTTGTGGGCGATATAAAACAAATTGCATGGTATATGTCTATAAGGAGAAAAAGAGCTCATATCAATAAAAGTAATAAGTTTTGTGGTGATTAATTCAGTAGTACATCTATGGTAAAATTTTCAAAGCATTCCGCCGCCTTCCCCATATGTGTTACCCTTTAGTTATCCTTGTGCTTACAAAACAATAGAGAATGCACAATGAGTGCTTTGCTCAAATTGTTACCCTATTTAAAGGTCTCCAATACATTGATAAATTAACTCTGCCAGAAGTGCATAGGGGGCTGTAGAAATTACATTCAAAATTTTAATTTTCATTAGTAGAATATGTACATTTTAAGATTACCATATCAACAAAATATGGCTGAAAATCCAAATGTGTGAAACCTAGGTTTGGCAATACTCAGTTTTTATTATTTATTAACATATACAAATCAGACATAAGCGGCATTACATAATTGTATCAAATAAACCTGGGTACTATTAACAGTAAATATTATAGCAACCTGCAGAGCAGAAAATATAAGAATTTCACTTCATTTTGTACAGTGGACATTTCTTCAGTCCACAACTTGCATTTTAAGGCGAAAAAATGTTAGTAAACATAAAAATTTCAAGAGATTATTGCTAATGTTCAAGCCCGCAAACATGATTAAAATAAATTACCATTAACTTTTCTGCAATTAGCATTAACAGTTCTGCGTTACAGTACTGTTTCTTAAGATTCACTTAGTACGTTACTTGGTTTCTAACTCTCAATTTATAGCACAGAAATCCTGTACATCTCAATCATTAAAATCCATTGCACTGCTTTCTAGCCACACTGTATTGCTTAACAATTCCTTGTCAATGTAAATGGAGCACATATACTAAGTCAATTTTGATCTCATTTCAAATGCACCTGACACTAAAATTCCCGTCGATGATATTTATCTGGATCAAAATATGTCACCACCACGCGGTTGTTGAACTTTGTGGCAGTTAATGACTGCTGTGCTTTCTGACAATCAATTATAGAATTGAACTCCACAAACACCTGAAAATGTAAGAAGTCACATGAGACAAACTGCAGCCTAACACACTTTCAAAACCAACACATAATATGCAAAATTTGAGACATCTACATTTCCACACCCAGGTACATCAACACCCTCAATGGGTCGAGGGATTTCTACAGAGCGCACAACACCATATTTATTACATTCTTCCTTGATGTCTTCAAGAATATCTTCATATTCTTCTTCATCTCTCAACTCTTCTGGAGTCACCATATTCAGCAGACAAAGCACCTAAACAACAATGGTAACTCTTATTAAAATGGACTTCAGCATTAAATTAACTTTTTCGATGCTCTGCAACAGTGAATGCAGTTCTAATGAATGAATGCACAAACGAATGACTGTTACGAGTCAAATATTGGCATACATTTGCTTCACTTACATGCTAAATTAATGGGACATGTTTCCGAAACAGGTCTCGTTAATTTACAATGTAAGTGCAACAAACATATTCCAAAATTCGACACATTCGTTCGTTCCATTGCAGCATGCTTTTGGAGATGTGAATGGCAAACACATATAGGGTCAACAGTTTCAACTTTTAAGTAATGTCAACTTTACATAGGGAATTCAAGCCAGTGAGCAAAACCATTTTGCAATATTTAGCATCATGAAGTGATTTAATCCAGAAGCATTTTAGCTGTTCATGTGCTCCTGTGCCTGCATACAGGACTATCCAAAATGTTTCATATACAATTTTGCAAAGGCATCCATGCAAGCAAGGATAATTTGCTTTAAATTCAGCAATTTACATACTTATTATTTATTTATGCCAACAAACTTACTGTTTGTAAGTTTACTCTTAAACTTTGCCCACACACGGCTTGTGTGTTTAAAAACACCAACAGTAAGTTTGTTGGCATAAATAAATAATAATTACCATGTGAAGGTTGTTTAATCCTGGGATATAAAGTACTTACTATAGTAAGTCACCATTGGGGTAATTGTCTCTGATGTGAGACTGCCTTTGTGGTTCACCAGGAGAAATACGAACTGGCTTGAGAATTTAATGCCATTCTGGCAGTTTGTCACAATAGCTCAGTGGTTAGAGCGTCCGCCCGGCAAGCGGAAGGTCTGTGGTTCAAATCCCAGTTGTGGCATTGAATTTTTAAGTTCCAGTTCTACCTCTTAAATTTACATACTCTTATGATAATGCCTTGTTGCCAGCCTAACAGCAGCAATTAACACTAACCAGGGCCATATCTTTACTATAGGGAGAAATTCTGAAACAGCTGCTGGTATTGATGCCAAATGAAGACTGAATGTCACCAAACAAGAGCACTCTGAGGGGGAAACACTGTCTATTCACCAGCTCATGGTCTTAGGGGAATGAAGGGCAGGAGAGAGATATTCCAGTAGTGTAATCTGAGCTTTGTAAAACTCTGTGCAAACGTTGCTCTGCTGGTTATGTTGCCAACTTAACTCCTATGTTATTCATGCTATGTTTACTTGCTGCTAATTTTTCCTAATTTCAGTTGTAAAATCGTACGAGCTACGGAAGTAATGATGAAAGTATTGTAGAACAAAGGGGTTTAATATGACAGTTCTATGTGTAAAACAATCTTTATAGGATTGAAACAAAAACCTAAAGAGGCTCTTAAAGCGGAAACATTTTTGGTTTTATTAGACCACACTGTCATTTACTTGCCCACATGTGTGATCTCAGTCCCATAGAACTAGTTTGGGCCAAAGTAAAATTAATACTTAAAGAAATATAACAGGTGACATTCTCACAGGACTTGCACGAATGAACTCTTGAGGATATATCACTCAAGATCAAAACAGACTGGCAGGGCTTTTGAAAAATATAGAAAAGGCAGATAATGATCAGTGGGAAAAAGACGAGTAGTTGAAAACGTTTACGTTTTATAAGCCAAACATACCCCATGAACTGAAAATAACACTTAAATTGTGCTATTTTGAGCGAGTTCTTTGCTTTAATCTAGCGTGAATACACATCCCAAGGTTGGCTGTTGTAAACCAATTAGAAGCACAACTCCCGTCTGAGATATCACTGTTTATCTGGAATGTTTATCTGACCAGGGTTGCCAATGTTTAAAACTAAAATTATCGTATGGACCGGTCAAAATTAGATTTGGATTCAAAATTATTGTACATCATAAACCAAATGCTACAACAATAAATGTATCTATTAGCAGAACACTTATGAAAATGTAATAGTATTGATGTTTATGGTATCCACTACAAGATTGATGACCTCAACCAGTATTACAACTTTGGTACTTATGTTTCTCCTACTATTCATCTGAAACTTCATCTTCCTCAACTGTTGCAGCATTATACAAATTTGCTGTTGAGATAAACCTTAACATCTTCTCAGTGACTTGCAGATTATTGGACCCATCACATTCCTTCATAAGCTGAGACAGAGTAAGTCCATTTACCATATCTAGCGCCAATCTGTTTTTAATTTTGGTTTTTATTAAACCTAATGTGGAAAAAATTCTTTCACAAAGAAGTGTTTCTGGGGGGCAATGAGATCACTGATAATGCCACTTCCGCTAGCTTTGAAATCAGTATTTCCACCAAGGTGACATGTGTTTAACAGCACTCCAGAAACTGTCAGGTTCAGGCATGCTCTTTATTTCACACGGAATATCATGTAGTCCGAGTGTTCTCCACTGATCATCAATTTTCTGAACAGTGCCTTCTTCATTGAGATTACCAGATCTGGGCACACTGGGAACAAGAAGATGAAGCAGGATATGAAATGGTTGCCTTAGATGGTTGGAGACAGGCCATGAGGACAAAAGTGGTGTCGCAATTTGTAATTTCATTTCGCTGGTGTGACATGTGAAAATGATATTTTGCCGGTATCGAAATTATCGTACTGGTTGACAACCATTAGTACATACATTCCAATAACCGTATGCCCCCATAATTATCGTACAGGTTGGCAACCCTGTTAATGACGTACTGGCTAGCTGCATTCCTGCCAGGGGCTATAAGCTGGTGAACAAACTATGTCACAGTTGGCTTTATGTGAATTTTAATAGCTTGTGTGCCCTAAACCAATTTATATTTTTAAGCATGTTCATTCCTGCCAACAAATATAATATTGTCCATCTGTCTGTGCACTCAATGCTCAAGAACTGATATACTTATTGTCACAATTTTATATAAATTTTGAATAAAATTTGTTAACACATTTCAAACTTGGTTGAAATCAATTGGAAATTAAAAGTAGTGTATGGCATTGTGAGTTGTTGCAATGTTTTACTCAAAATAACATTTATCATTATTTCTAATTTGATTCAATTATATTTCCTAAAAATTCGTGACTACTTAGCAAACGACCACTAATATGTAATTGAAAATACATGAGTTTGAAAGTCATTTGATTGATGAACACATGTCCCTATTTTTACAGGTAGAATAAGACTACAAAATGTAATGCCATAATCAGGATTTGAACCATGGATATTCCACTTTCCAGTGGTTGCTGTATTAGATCTTTCTTGATGTATGGTAATAAACAGTGGAAAGTAACGAATGAAGTATAAGGTACCATTTCCTGCACTGATTTTAGTTAGCAATAGTCAATTTTGTGGTAGCTTAGAACAAAACACCTTAACATCCTATAATCTTAGTAACACTTACCTCTGTTGCTGGACCAGCTCCACCAACCATGGTAAGTCCTGGAACCTGTATTTGTACTGGTGCCTGCTGCCCTATTTGAGCATTCTTTGCGCCAACGCTCGCTCGCTGCACTATCAGTTTCTTATCTCCCAGTTGCATCCCATTCAGGCCAGCTATTGCCTGAAACATTAACAGTTTTACAGAAGAGGAAGTGACAATGAAAGGAGTAAATAACTGCATTCATCATATATATTTTGCAGTAAAGAAAGCTTATGCACAAATCATGTGACCTATGAGCACAGGTCATTATACCACAATAAATAAAATACAAATATTTAGAGAATAAATATATTAAGATAGTTTTGGTTTTAATTGAGAAAGTGGCAAGCAAGCATAAAAGTGCAAACAAATTAATCCTTTTCATTTTCAAAATAAATGCTATATTCATCACAATCATAAGAGTAAAAAATTAAACCATTTAACTAGTCATTTAATGTCCAGGAACTTGGATGAGCTCCATTCTCCTTCTTGCTTCCCAATACAGTTGTGATAAGTTTAATCCGGGTAGGGCTGGGCACACATGAAGATGGTCTGCTGTCATTATGGCATTTTCATTGTTGTACAGGACACATTGGTGATGGATATGATATTTTGTGTGAACGTGCTGCCAAACAATCATGTCCTGTTACTGTGCAGAATACAGCTACTGCTTCTTGTCGGGGTGAATCAGAACCTGTATCTTTCACATTCATGTAGCCCATGTTTTGTTGTTACTTGCTTTTCTGTTATGTTCCATTATTTCTTCTTTAATCTTCCTAATGATTATAATTTTTTCCAATTGATATGGGAGTTTGTTCATATTGTGTGAAATGCAGTATTTTTATACCTCATTTTGCCAGTTTATATGGCTTCTCATTTTCTATTAGTCCACCATACCTCCTGTGTTGAAAGTGGTTCTGCGGACACATAATGGCTGAAAAGTTTGCAGTGTACTCCTGCCCCAGCATTTTCGTCTTTTTAAGCAAGAACCATCTGTATATATGTGGATTCATTCATCTTGGGATAATGACTTAATATTGGATGTGCAAACTGTCTACAGTCTTCAGTAATGAATGGTACTGGCCTGATCAAGTGTGTGTCCCATAGCCTTGGACTGGTGCATATGTTAGCAATCATACTGACTCATGCCATGTCTATGGAGCCTCCATGAAGGTATGTTAGTGAACGTTGCTGGATACTCTGTTTCTCAGACTGAAAGAACAAAGTCCTTATATCTATGGCTATGATGTGGGTACGGTTATCCAGGGAAGTGTAACAGGATTTTGTATGATGCATGTGTTTAATTAGCTGCATGTTCTATACCATTTCTGTAATAGTTTTACACCTTTCAGTGGTTTGCCTGACTAGCTTTTGTGAGCAGATTTTTGGTACTGAATTTGGTATCAGGATTTTAACTAATTGAATGAGAACTCAAGTTTTAAAGCTTTAAATCCTTATTACATTTACACACTAAACAATTCTAGTAAATTCTGTTTCACATTCAAACTTCTTTTCTTCCCCTTCTAGAAACTTATATACAAGGTGCATCCAGAAAGTAAGTCCCAATGACTGATAAAGAGTACAAAAACATCACTAAGTAAGAAATATTTATTGGAATAATTACACAGACTCACTGGCTACTTTTCAACATAGTCACAACCATTGTTGAGGCACTTATCGTAACGATGCACCATTAATTGTATGTCCAAGTCATAGGATTCTGCTGCCAATGTCTGTAGCCACAAAGTCACTTCATTCTGCACCTCAGCGTCACTTAGAAAACGTTTCCCTGCCAGAAAACGCTACATGAGACAGAAGAGATGAAAGTCACTTGGAACGAGGTCGGGGCTGTAGGGTGGATGTTCGAAAACCTCCCATCCAAACTTATTCAACACATTTCGTGTGGCATTGGCTGTATGGGGTCTTGCATTGTCATGCACAAGCGTGATGCCGCTTGTGAACATTCCACGTCTCTTGTTCTGGATTGCCCGCCTGAGTTTATGCATCGTCTGGCAATATCGTTCAGCATTTACGGTCTCCCCTCATGGTAAAAACTTGCACAAAAGGACACTACGTTGATTCCAGAAGACAGTGCACATGATTTTTTTGAGATTGTCTGCTTGAATTTGGTCTTCACATGTGAACCACTATGCCACCAATGCATTGATTGTCTTGTCTCTGGTGTGGCATGCGCTACCATTTCATCCCCAGTGACAATATTGTCGAGAAACTGGTCACCTTCCGCTGTATATCACTGTAGGAATGTCAATGCTACAGCCAGACGTTTGGTTTTGTGTTCATCTGTCAGTTGTCTAGGGACCCATCTTGCACCCACTTTGTGAAAAGCAAAGCACCAGGAGACAATTTCGTGCAAAAGCGAACAAGACATCTGGGGAAGCTGACAAGATAGTTCTGAAATTGTAAAGCGCCGGTTCTGCACAATTGCTTGCCGCACGCTTTCCAACACCTCTAGCATCACCAGGGAAGGTCAGCCATTTTGGTCTTCGTCGTGAATATTGGTTCTTCCTTCCGTGAATTGCCTGCAGCATCGCCTTACCATACTGACACACATAATGTCCTGCCCATACACGTGACATAACGGACGATGGATCTCTGCTGGAGATTGCCTTTGAGCATGCAAAAATCGGACTGCACGAACCTCACATTTGGCAGGAGACAATATTGGAGCAGCTATTTTCTCCTAGCACAGAGCAGTAACCACTGCTGTCACAAAACTGAAACTTTACTACAGTGTTATCATATACTTCCTCTTTTTTCCTGCCCATGCGCATTCCTATCCGACTAGTGGTGCCATCTCTGGATGCAATCGGGGCTTACTTTATGGATGGACATGCTATCATTGTGAAATAAATGTTGAAGTTACTTCATTAACAATCAACTGTAATTATAACTCTAGGTGCTTCTTTTTAAAGAATTATTTATTAACTTTTACTTAATTCTCAACTGACTACTTATTTCTTTAATGAACTGGATCAATATCTCTATTTTCCCATTAACAAATCAAAAACATTGATCATTTCTCTAATAACAAGATCTCAAAATAAATTTTTAAAAAAAAGTGGAATATTCACAATTTGTTTACACATTTCTTCTCAAATACAATGTGCAACAATTTTGTGACTTTATTCTTGATTCAACTACCTACATTAAGCTTCTGGATTATTATATAGCTTTCCATATACACTAATGAATTATGCATGGTGGTAGTATTTATTTCCTTCATGATTAATAAAAACTTGAATGCTTCTCTACACATGTAAATATGTCAACTGCAACTATTCAAACAGAAGAATACGTAAATTACATGAAGAGCTGATTTCCAACTATCCTTTTATTACTAGAAGTAGTTGTCCTTGTTAATTAGTGATAAAAACAAATTGCTTATTTTGCAATACTCAAATAGAAACAGTATTCAATTTCGACAACCCCAAGAAAGATATTTTCAGCAAGTTCCTTGAACCACCACCAAAGGAGACCTCAAAGAAAACATCGCCATCCACACCAGGGAGAACCAGTCGATGTCCGGTTAATAATGAAGGAAATTTAAGCCTTTGAAACATGTTCCGGTAAATTGTAAGTGTTGTGTAGTGTTATTAATCGACTCACCTTTTTGGTTTTTGGTTTAAATTGATTATTACAACACTGTTTTCAACCTTCCAAGAAGGAAGATAAAAACAGATGTGTTCGATGTTATGCTTAAATTTACCTAGGCAACCTTAAAGTGCAATTATAGTTTCTCTACTGAGGTAGCGTTAAGAATAATGCTTAAGAATTTCTGTGAATTAAATTTTAATCTGAAATTACTTTATTTGTACACAGAGAGATCCAACTACAAGTGAATTGCTATGTGGTGTTTTTCCACTGCACACGCGTAAACATGACACCAGCAGCCGATATACACAAGGTCACGAGCATTAGTTGTTTTTCTCTGCTCTGCTCACAGTCAGTATTGAGCTGACCAGATATTGTGCGGCTGCATTATTACCAGTGTGATTTATTATTTAGTCCTGTCCTTAGTCACAAAGTGTATTATGGCTCAGCATTTGTTTTCTACTGCACAGTGTGTATTTATGATTTGTCTGTGTCAACTTAGTCAGCTCGCCAGGTGTATGGTGTGCACTTAGTGGCGAAAGAGCTATAGGTTGAATTTTTTTCGAGTCAACAGTTGATGCCCGTACATACGTGAATACAATTTTGCTATTTTTTTAAAGAATTAACCGACAGGGAGCGTGATTTTGCCATTTTCAACGAGACTCTGCAACAGTTCACACAACCAATCTTTTGATGAGAACAATTCAAAGTGTGTTCCAGGACAATTATTAGTAGAGATTTGTGGCCCCCTTGGTCCCCTGACCTACCCCCTGCAATTTCTACCTCTGGGGCAACGAAGCATAAATGTAAGAGACAAACCCACACACCCTGGAAGAATTAAAACATATCCGCCAGGAAACTGCTAGCATTTCTCAACGTGAACTACGGTGAATGATGAATAATTAATTTCCTAAAGAGCTGCCAAAAAGAGACAGAAATTGCAGGGGGGTTAGGTTTGGGGGCCAGAGTGGGCCACAAATTTCTACTAATTCTGTCCTGAAACACACCTTCAATAGTTCTAATTGAAGGATTGGCCGTATGAGCTGTTGCAGTATCTTTTTGGAGGAAAAAAGAAAAAAAAGGGAAAAAAAGAAAAAAAAAAAAAAAAGAAAAAAAAAATGAAGAAAAAAAAGGGGGGGGCAAAATCACGCTTTCTGTCTGTTAATTCTCTTAAAAATGAAAACGGAGTAAAATTATATTCACGTATGTACGGCCATCAAACTGGGCCTATAACTCCTCTACTAATGGTGCACAATACACCAATCTTTTAGTCATGAAAGAGTACTTCATGAACAGTATTAGGTTTCTCAGAGCTCCAATAACGATTTTGTATACACACATCCATGAAGGTGGAACCAAACCTCATCGTGAAAAATATTTCACCATTGTATAGATTAGTGAGAGGCCACTCACAAAATGTGTGCCTAATTACAGAATCACACAGTTGAAGAGCATGTGCCAGTTATTTTATATGGTTTTTACTTCAAGTTAGTAGCTGTTAGCAAAGAGCCCCAAGAAATGCCTACTTGTTGAGAAGGATGCCTAAGCAATTTTTGGGGGGAATTCTGTGTGTCTAATGCTTCTTCAGTATGAACAGTACACCATCTCATAAATTTCTTAGCCTGAACGCTTCCTGTGGCCCAAAATTTATTGTGGAGTTCACAGATTGTTGTACAGCCTGGAACTTTTACACCTGGAAATCTTTCTGCAAATCGTACTTTAACTTGGCAAGATGAGTTAACACATATGAATCATAAATAAATACACGCTATGCAGTAGAAAACATGCTGAGCCATAATACACTTTGTGACTAAGTACAGGACAAAATAAGTCACTTGTAAACATCACATCAACCCAATACTGCAGAGCAAAACCACGTCAGCAGCATGACTGTTTGCAGCAGTAGTGCATCATGTTTCCACAAGCCTAGTGGAAAAACACTGCTCAGTCCATTTGGAGGTTTTTAGCCATCCTGTTACTTTGCAGCTCATGTAAAAATCCTTGCAGAGTTTTTCAGCAACATTGAGGATGGAGATTTGGGAATATCTGTCTTTAAAGAAGTCAGCGGTGCAATGATTCACACTATTAAGCTTCAAGCTGTTTGTATGTCTGCTGTATGTCCGTAAGTAATGGAGCTGACCACTTTCTTAGGATTTTCTTATCCCACCATACATGTACTCCAAGAGAAATTTTAATGATATTGAGGTAACATTCAAACTTTTCAGTAAGGAACTTTTAATCAAACCATGCTACAAGATCAGCTCCCAGCTTAAGTTAAAGCGGCTGTACAAGTATTTCCCTTGCATCCCAGCTGACAGACAAGTTGAACTTGATAACAGAGCCATATCATAGAAGCATAGAATGAACAGGATCATTGTTTGATCCTTGAAATGTACCAAAGAATGTCACCAACTAAGCTTGGTCACAGGAGGCCGTGACAGCAAAGAACGTTCTCCGATATACATCAATAATCTGAATTCAAAAGACGCTCACCGTACATAACGGATAAGTAGAACGTGTCTACTAAATATGCTTTCTCGTGTGTTAACAATTAAACGAGTATAACAAGCGGGTTAGTAAGACATTATTAAAAATCCTTCGCTAACCTCAAACACGCCATTTCACACAGCAAACTAGTGTTGAATAGTACACCATCTGAAGCAATGGCAGCTGCTGAGTACAGCAGTCTACCGTCTCACAACGTCGACACAACCTCCATGAACAACAGCACTACAAGAAACTTCAGCTATGCTACAGTTGCTCAAACTTCTCCCAAGAAAGAAGAAGCTATCATCATCGACTCCATGACGGACTTACCGTCAGAGACTACGCTCTCGCTGTAAGTAGATTAACCGATCCAAGTAACATAAAATTTATCTCACGGATCTCTAACTCCAGAATATGCATATACCTAACGTCATCTAAAGTAGCAGAATCACTGGTTACCAAACATCCTAAAATAAATATAAACAATGTTACTCTTCAGGTCCGTCTTCTAATTACTCCAAACAAAAGAATCGTTCTTTTCAAATGTATGTCCAGTTATATCAAACTCACTCATAGAAACTCAGCTAAATGCACATGCAATTAAACTAATGTCATACATTACCTACATAAGAGCTGGCATCTCTGAGCCAGGACTGTCCCATATCCTTAGTTTCAGACGTCAGTTTTATATTCCACCCAATGATGTGGAGAAATTACCTCCAAGCATACAGATCCTGTATGAAGGCACTAAATATTGGATATACCTAAAAGCGGATACCCCTACCTGCTTCATCTGCAAGCAGGAAGGCCACTTTGCAAAACATTGCTGTTAAGCTGACGGTATACAAGAAACTACTCCTCAGGTCTTAAACAAAGACATGTTTCCTGAATTGTCTATGGCTACCAAAAACCTCCAGGACCGTCCCCCTTCCCCTCCTAAAGAAAAAGATACTGAACAGCAGCAATCACCTAACCTCACTTCTACACCTGAGCCCATCCTGCCATTTCAAGACGAATGCAACAATTCCCCAGAACCTATGCTAATGGAAACACAAACAAGACCTAAACGACCAATATCAAACAGCACAACTGATACAGAGGATAATGCTTATGGGAAAGAAGCGCGGCACCTCCTCGCTTCACACCAGGCTAAGAAGATTAAGAAAGCAAACCTTATTTCGTCAAGAATCTCTCAGGCCAATTAAAAATATTATTGACGCAGACACCTACAATTATGCACTAAACTTCAGTCAGTTCCAAAGCTTTATGGAAAACAGTGTTGGAGTAACAAACATTATTCCCATAGCTTTCGAATACACTTCAGATCTAGAATCTTTAGTGAACACAATGCAAAAAGTCTATCCTTACTATACAGAGCGTAGTATAAAGACCAGAAGTAGTAAAATTCAAAAAAAGCTGCTGGAATACATTAATCAAGTCAACAATGCTTTCGAGCGAACAAAACCGATGTGTCCCGAAAACTAATCGCCATAGATATAACACCTTATCCCATAAACAAAATTAACATATGAATAAACATACTGCAATGGAATATTAATGGTTTCCATGGCAATTTCGAGTTTCTTAAACTCTTGATCAATAAACATAACCCTGCAATTATGTGCATTCAAGAAACTAACTTCAAAGGAAACTATGTTGCATTATTACGAGGTTATACTCAATATCACAAAAACCGCAAGGACAGCCTCCATGCTAGTGGCGGCGTAGTAACCTACGTTAAAGACAGCATTAAACATCAGGCAATACCGCTTACAACTAAACTGGAAGCAATTGCCACTAGAGTAAACCTTCCTACACCTATTTCCATTTGCAACATATATCTACCAAATAAAAGCCCACTTGATTTACATGCACTGCAGGAGTTAACACAACAACTTCCTAAACCATTTATTATGCTGGGCGATTTTAATAGCCATAGTACTATATGGGGTTGTAAGCATACCAACGCAAGAGGTAAAATAGTGGAACAGCTCTTGCACAACGAAAATCTCAATATGCTTAACGATACCTCACAAACACACTTCAGTACAGCCAACGGTGCTTCCAGTGCAATCGACTTAACATTAATCACTCCTGATATCCAAGATAAATTTGAATGGACAGTCACCAAGCAATTACATGGCAGTGACCATTTCCCAATTTTATTAACTAATGCAAATAACATTCCTTTAAGTTTTAACTGTCAGCCACGATGGAATTTAAAATGCGCAAACTGGAACAAGTTCAGAGCACACGTCTCTGACAATTTATCCTAACATCCCCCATGAATTTCAGTCAGTCAGATACTAACAAACTAGTAAACTCGTTTGCAGAAGTGATTTTCAATTCCGCCGAGGTCACTATTCCTAGGATATACCCTGTTTCTAGGAAGACTAAGTTAGTGGAACGAAGAATGTAAAACAGCGATAGCATTAAAAAATAAAGCCTATTATAAATACAAAAGGCAACCTACCCCCACACACAAAATCGAGTTTCAAAAAGCCAGAGCTAAAGCACGTCAAGTAGTAAAGCACAGCAAGAAAGAGTCCTGGCTAACATTCGTGTCCACTGTAAACAGAAAAACCCCGTTACGAGTGGTATGGCAAAAAATTCGCAAAATACGGGGATCTTACGATGGAACACATAATATAGTTTTCCACAATTATACAACAAACACTACAAGTACTGACCCCCAAGCCATAGCAAACATACTGGCGCATACTTTTGCAGAGGCCTCAAGAGAAGAAGCTTGCGAAGCAAGGTGACCCACTGCTACCAACCTGACGAAAATAACCAAGAAAACTACAATGATAACATTACTTTCACAGAATTCATGGAGGCACTTGAAAAAAGTAAATGCTCCAGCCCTGGGCCGGATAACATTCCTTACGTAATGTTAAAATCCTTACCGCAAGATGGACTGGTTTACTTTCACGAAATCCTTAATTATATATGGAACTCAAGAACTTTTCCTAAACAGTGGCGCACAGCAACTATAGTACCCATCCCCAAACCAAACAAAGATCTTACTTCACCTGAAAGTTTCAGACCTATAGCCCTCACCTGCTCTATGTGTAAAATACTTGAAAAAATTATAAATAACCGATTGCGTTGGAAACTAGAGAAAATGCAGTTCTTCACCGAACTTCAAAATGGTTTCCGCCAGTTTCGATCCACCACTGACCATCTTTTAATACTTGATTCTGAAATAAAAGCTGCATTTACACAGAAGCAACGTCTCATGGCAATAAGCCTAGATATAGAAAAAGCGTATGATAAAATTTCACGAGCTTACATACTCAAAACAATACGTAACATCGGTATCCGTGGTAATTTGTATCACTTTATTGACAACTTCCTTCAGGAATGGAAAATTAAAGTTCGCTACAAAGGAACCATGTCAAAAGAAGAATCCATTAATATAGGTGTTCCACAGGGATCAGTAATCAGTGTCACACTATTTCTCATAGCTATCAACAGTATAGTAAGCAGTATTACACCACCTGTAAAAGGTATACTATTTGCAGATGACCTAACTATCTTTTGTAAGGGGAAAAATCCCTTTACTACTGCAACACTTCTTCAAGAAACACTGCAAAATGTGCACACTTGGACTAATCATGCTGGTCTTAACTTGTCATATCATAAATCCAAATGCATATGCTTCTCCAAATCACCATGTAAAGTCTCAAACCCCACAATCTGCGTAGATAACAAGCTAATCAACTCAGTGAAGGCTATCAAAATTTTAGGTTTAACGTTTGATGCAACTCTAAGCTGGAAACATCACATTGATGATATGAGAAATGAATGCCTCAGAAGATTAAATGTACTAAAAACCCTAAGCTGCAAAAACTGGGGTTTTGATCTCAGTACCCTCATACGAACGTATCAAGCTCTCATTAGAAGTAAACTCGACTATGGAGCCCAGAATTACAATACAGCTAAATCTTCAGTTTTAAAGAAACTAGATACAATTCAAACAGCAGCTCTAAGAATATGCTTGGGAGCTTACAGAACCAGCCCTGTTTCTGCCTTAACAATGAAAACCGACGAACCACCATTGAACGTCCGCAGAACAGATCTGAGCCTAAAATTCGCCCTTAAAACTTTAGCAAGACCCGAATCAATGATATACTAGTACGTCCTCCCAGAAACGTCCAACCAACGTTTACAGGCTAATTCACAAAAAGAAATGTCATTTAAATCTAAAATAAGCAAATGCATTGAAGAACATAACATAGAAGTTCCTGCCATAATGCCCAGAAAGTTTCATTGTCTACCACCTTGGAGAATACCAACTGCTCAACTAAATTTGAATATTACAGCTTACCATAAATCTCATACAGATGCATCTTGCTATAAACAGCTGTTTCAAGAAATAACAAATGCCTGCCCTAACCATACATTTATCTACACTGATGGTTCCAAAACGGACAGCGACAATGGATGTGCCATAATCACCCCAGATAAGAAACTTCAGCTGAAACTCCCTAAGTATTATTCCATATTCTCCTGCGAACTTCCTGCACTTAAGCAAGCTTTAACATACATCATCCAATCTAGTGAGAGTAAATTTCTTATAATTTCTGATTCATTAAGCTCTCTCCAAATTCTCAGAGATCGTTCAACTGACCTCCAACTGCTTCAAGATATCCACAGTCTTTATTCCATTGCTCTAAGTAAAAAGAAAATAGTTACTTTCATTTGGGTCCCTTCACACTGCGGCATTAAGGGCAATGAAGAAGCGGACAAAGCTGCTAAAGAAGCAAGTCGGTTAACAGACACACATGAACAGCAAGCAGTACCTTATTGTGATATTACAAAGTACTTCTCCAGACTAATAAAAACAAGATGGAAACAGGCCTGGAATCAATCGCCTCCAGAAAAACTACACATGGTAAGGAAAGGAGACACCAATTCTTCCCCTGTCTATTATCTTAGCAGGAAAGAGCAGGTAATTATCTCACGTCTTCGCATTGGTCATACAAGGTTAACCCACTCATACCTCCTCAGCAAAGGCCAGCCACCACAATGTGAAGTCTGCAACACCCGCCTCACAGTAAAACATCTCCTCACAGAATGTAAGCAATACGCTACACAACGACAGCTTCATCACATCACTGGAGACTTATCCACCACTCTGAACACGCCATCCAACTGCAGAAGGGTATTATCATTTCTCAAAGGTACGGGCTTGCATGCGAAAATATAATATGAAGGATATTTTTGTTGTACTGATTTGATTGCATTCTCATGTTTTTGGTTAAATAATTGTATCAAATTTATTGTATACCGCTGTATTACATAGAATAGTCGCGATATGACTTAATTGTTAAGGCGACTCTAAATAAACTAAAAAAAAAAAAGAAAAAAAAAACTTTCACGAGAGTTTTCTCTGTCGGGTGGTACAAATTCAGCTGATACTACCGTTGCAAACACAGAAATGGCGCAGGAAGCAAATTTCTTTGAAAGAATTATAGATGGTACTATTAAGGCTTTAGTAGTGTAGATATTGAGTGAAATTTATTTTTTGAAACAACGTAAATACAATGCCAAAAAAGGAGCAAAAGGCTGTGCAACATTCTGGCGCAAGGAGAAATGAAACACATAGCGGAAGTTCCTATATATTATTTGTTTATTTAACTAAATGAAATATGTATTTGATTTGAATAAAATAAATAAATATATATCTGAACCTCTGCTCAAGGTTTCATTGCTCGTGTGCCAGAATGCAGCACAGAATTTTGGGAAGATGAATATGCCATAAATGATATTTGAGTATATAAAATATTTCATACAAACCATGCCATAAAGCCTTATATTTCTAATATTAAAGAATAAACAGGACGACACAAAAGACGTAGCTGGGTGCAAAGTCCCTGTAACAGATTTATGCACCAGGGTCTTGGGGACGACGTACACTACTACAGCGTGAGAGAAAGGTGTATCTCTAATACAAGGTATACTGAATTATGGAGATCTGCGTAACTAAGTGAAGATGCTAAGTTTACTAGGATGGCAGCCATAAAATGTAGGATAAAACGCTTAGATATAAATAGTAGAGGTTCAGCATCAAAATATATAAATCGAAAAGCACAGTTTATACAAATCAAATACAACAAAATTTTCATTGCCAATCCTGGTAGATGGATTCACTGACCTACACGCCACCAGAAGGACTTGTATGAGTCATAGGTCAGTAGGCAAAATGGCATTTCCTCCATTTTGGATGTTACAGTTATCCCGCTGTTAGTCGGTAGCCTCTCGTGATGTTACAAGGCTTATTTGTCCAGAATTGTTTCCGGCTTGTTGGTTAACAGCCAGAAAGTGTTATTACTGTTCACACGAATAACATAGCTGCAATGGACAAAAAGTTGGTTGCAGTACTACCAAACATACGTACGACCCACAGAGATCGCAGCTCACAGCAGTTGCTTCCCTTGCAGCACCGACAGATCACCAATACCTAGCCATTGATATCCCTAAAGACACCAGTTGCAACCTTTGCATATAAATATATATAGCAAAGGTTCAGCATCAAAATATATTAATCGAAAAGCATAAAATATACAAATCAAAATACAAGAGAATTTTAATTGCCAAATCTGGTAGGTGGATTCACTAACCTACTATCCATCAGAGGGACTTGTACAAGTCATAGGTCAGGAGACAAAGTGGCATTTCCTCCATTTTGGATGTTACAGTTATCCCGCTGTTAGTCGGTAGCCCCTCCTGAGGTTGCAAGGCTTATTTGTCCAGAAATTATTCTGGCATGTTGGTTAATAGCCGTAAATTGTTATTCCTGTTCACAAGAAAAACAAAGCTGCAATGGACAAAAAGGTGATCCCAGTACTATCAAACACACGTAAGACCCACAGAGATGCCTGCTCACAGCAGTTGCTTCCTTTGCAGTTCCGACAGATCACGAATACCTAGCCATGATATCCCTGAAGACACCAGTTGCTACCTTTACAAATAAATATATATAAATAGCAAAGGTTCAGCATCAAAATATATAAATCGAGAAGCATAATGTATACAAATCAAAATACAACAAAATTTTCATTGCCAAATCTGGTAGGTGGATTCACTAACCTAACCTCCACCACAGGGACCTGTAGAAGTCATAGGTCAGGAGACAAAATGGCATTTCCTCCATTTTGGATGTTACAGTTATCCCGCTATTAGTCAGTAGCCTCTCTTGATGTTACAAGGCTTATTTGTCCAGAATCCATTCCGGCTTGTTGGTTAACAGCCGAAAAATGTTATTCCTGTTCACAAGAAAAACAAGGCTGCTATGGAAAAAAAAAGTGATCCCAGTACTTTCAAACACACGTACGACCCACAATGATCCCTGCACACAGTAGTTGCTTCCTTTGCAGTACTGACAGATCACGAATACCTAGTCATTGATATCCCTGAAGACCCCAGTTGCTGCCCTTGCTGTACTGACATATCACGAATACACATCTATTGATCTCTAAAGAACTGGCATATTAACTGCACCAATAATTGCCCTGTTCAGAGATCAAGCAGAGATGAACGTAGATCACTTGAACGCGTCTGAGGGGATATGAACAAAGACCATATTCGTGCTAAAGCATCGGAGAAGGCTATTGCTAATCGGTTCATTGCCCGATGCAAGACTATAATCAAAATCACCAGTATCATAGCCTTAATTGATGTGGAAGATGTATTAGATACCCTGTCATTTTAGTACAGCTGGTTGCTGAATTAGCGTTGATCATAATTTAGTGTACATAACTGCCCTAACACCTCTAAAAACCAGGCTCTGCTATAGATTATATCCAGATTATTATGACATCGTGCAACTCTGCAGCAGTGTGTTCTGCAACATAGGTTGTGTCAACGGCATCTGTGATCTGCTGTAAGAAACTTGTCTTTAGCGCCTGATGCCTGACCTGTGCGCCAAATCCAGTTTATTAAACGGCGCCGCTGACGTCTCGCGTTAGGATTCCTGGTAAGGTAATAGGATATACAGTCCTGAATAGAAAGCAATTTGCGACTTCTATTACTTGTTGCATGTGTGTTCTTCAATTGTCAACATTTGAGCATAATTGAGAGGTAGAACTGGAACTTAAAAATTCAATGCCACAACTGGGATTTGAACCACAGACCTTCCGAATTTTTAAGTTCCAGTTCTACCTCTCAAACTTTGCCCACACACGGCTTGTGTGTTTAAAAACACCAACAGTAAGTTTGTTGGCATAAATAAATAATAATTTGAGCATGATTTTGACACTTGGTTTCTTACAATAATTTAACTTGTGCTTTAAGACTAGCGCGCATTCCAGGAAGATAGTGGGTAAGAGATATAATAGGACTATTTAGGTGCAAGGAATGTCTTTGAAGCTATTCGGCAACTTTCACAAGAGTTTTCTCTGTCGGGTGGTACAAATTCAGCTGATACTACTGTTGCAAACACAGAAATGGCGCAGGAAGCAAATTTCTTTGAAAGAATTATAGATGGTACTATTAAGGCTTTAGTAGTGTAGATATTGAGTGGAATTTATTTTTTGAAACAATGGAAATACAATGCCAAAGAAGGAGCAAAAGGCTGTGCAACATTCTGAAGCATGGAGAAATGAAACACATAGCGGAAGTTCCTATATATTATTTGTTTATTTAACTAAATGAAATATGAACTTGATTTGAATAACATGAATAAAAATATATCTGAGCCACTGCTCAAGGTTTCATTGCCCCGTGTGCCAGAATGCTGCACAGACGTGTGGGAAGATGAATATGCTCTAAATGATATTAGAGTATATCAAATATTTCATACAAACCATGCCATAAAGCCTTATATTTCTAATATTAAAGAATAAACAGGACGACACAAAAGACGTAGCTGGGTGCAAAGTCCCTGTAACAGATTTATGCACCAGGGTCTTGGGGACGACGTACACTACTACAGCGTGAGAGAAAGGTGTATCCGTACTGGAGGGTGGTACGTGGTCAGAGCTCCTATCCCATCCGGCTGGTTATGCGGTCTTCACGACCTGGGGCCGCTACTTCTTTATTTAAGTCGCTCCTCAAATTGGTCCCTCAGGGAATTAACGAGGCTGAGTGCACTCCGGGCCAGACCTTCCAGCAGGGAAAAATCCCATACCGGCACTGGGGATCGAATTCGGGTCCCCGCTACGGGGGCGCTCCGTTACTATATACTCCTGTTCGTAAATCACTAAACGTATTAGAAAATTGAGTGTTTCTATATGAAGTCCTCGAAAGTTTGTGAAAGGTAAGATTAATGGTTAGAAAGTCTCTTGTGGTTTACACATTTGCCTCATTTCAAGGTAATGCTTTGAAAACATTTAAGATAAAATATTTTACCCGTGAATATGTATATCATGTGTCAGTTTTGAACTTGTGCCCCTCTTGTCATAAGCCCGGGAACGAGTGCCACTTCACACAATATTTACCCAGTGAAGATCTTGTACAGGAAACGATGCAGACGTTTGTATATTTATAATAACACAAGCTCTCGCTAGGAGCAATTCCAAGTGCCAAAACATATGGCTCCAATGGGAGCGACTCAATATGACATCAAAAGAAACGTCAAAATAATAGTTTATGCCATCTTTCCGGTTCTTCATAATGTTTGCAAATAACGGGCCTTCTTCGAAATACCAAGCGGTTACACCCTACATCTTGGATAATATGTTTTGTTTCCTATGAAAAGAGACTGAAAACAACTGTTTCTCACTCGGATGTTGTATCAGACCACGATTAGCCCCAAAAATCGTGTTCAACACGTAAGAGTAAGATAAACAGCAAGGGCAGCGCAGCATTGGAATTTGTCAAAAATGAATAAAAATCTGAATTATTTAGTCTTTTTACTGCCCTCATGCTTTCTTCCACTTATGTTATTGCTTTCTCTGTTTTGTCCTTCCTATGTCCTACGGCTCTTTGAGTATAGCCTTAATCCACCGCCCGGCCGCTAGATCCTCCCCCTCTCTGTACACTGCAGGCGTCATGAGCAAGGTCCAGTGGTGGAGAGTGGGACGTGGTCAGCGCCCAGCGACCTCCCGGCCAGTAGTTGTGATTTTCGTAACCAGAGTTGATCATACAGAGGAACCAGCATGGGTGATCAGCCCCAAGCCTGATGTGAGAGCGGGGAAGTGGAGGATATGAAACGATGGCGAAGGATGAGCAACTGGTGCGATCATGGCGGGGGAAACGGGAGAATCCGGAGAAAACCCGTCTCTGCGCGAGTGTGTCCGCCACACATCCCACATGAGGAAGCCTGGAATCGAACACGGGTTGCTTTGTTGAGAGTCGAGCGGTCACGGAGCGGCCTATTACTTTCTCTACTACATATAGTAATTAGGGGAAGTATTGTATTCGAACAAAAAATTCGACGTGGAGATTTCACTGGATATGTTTTGAGGCCCACTGATTAAAAAAGGTCCGTTCGTTCGTGTGTGTGTGTGTGAGTGTGTGTGTGTGTGTGTGTGTGTGTGTGTGTGTGTGTGTGTATGTGAACAACGTAACTCAATAACGAAAAATTGGTAAAAACCGAAGTTGGTATTTAAGTTTAGCCCTACCAATGCCAAGTCTTATTCCAGAGCTTATATTACTAACGGGGAACGGGGGTACTTTGTGACCACAACTGGTAACAAAATGTCTGACGAACAATTTTTAAACCAGGTTAATTTTTCAACTGTGTATTATATCTTGTCATGTCATGTTTATAAAGGTAAGTAACACTAACTATTCGTTTTTTTTTTTTTTTTTTTTTTTTTAAAGACGAATCACGTTCGATATTATGCCAATCATTATAGAACTTATATTTTGTGACCACCTCTGGTAACAGAATGAGCAATTAAAAAAAAAAAAACTTATTTTAAAATTGGGTATTATATATCTTGTCATGTTTGTAAAGGTAATATTTAACATTAACTGTTTCTTTTTTACCTTTTTACATAAATCACATTATACCGACCACGTAGTACTTTCTGACCTTATAACTGCTTGCCTTTAATCAAAAGATTAAAAGACAATTTAAAAAAAAAAATATATAGAAATTGGGCATGAAGTACCCGTCCTTGATAATGCTAGGGTTAATATCTTCAGCATGCAATACGAAGATTCTGAATACAATTTCTCCACCATAAACCACCCTTTACATGGAAATTTTTTCAAAAAAGGCTAGCAATTTTGATTAAAATCCATATTTTAAACATATTTTTATGGAAAATAACAGTATTTAGAATTTTCTGACTGTAGCCCATGGAGTCCTGTTTACTCTTGATGACCTTTGCGTAACTGGTGAACCGTAAAAGGTAGACCAAATCTTACTGTACAGAAAGTGTAGATCTCGTTAAAGCACGCAAGTTTCTTTTTTGTGAACTGAACTATTTCGGAGACATCCCTGTTATTCGTCAGAATTTTGCAATACTTGTTAGATCGGTTTCGCATGGGAGTTCATTATTCAGTTTCTTTATCTCTTGGTCATGCAAAGAGAAGAGAATTTCAAAGTCAACATAGAGCGACCAGTCTTAAAACACATTTTTACTATCACTCAAAACCTACTGTACTCTCATATTCGCCTTCTACCTTCAAGAAAAATAACAAGATAATTTCTACAAATATTTATCTCGCTTAACATAAAGTGGAACAATAGGTTGAGAGGTAGAACCGGAACTTAAAGATTCAATGCCACAGCTGGGATTTGAACCACAGACCTTCCGCTTACCAGACGGGTGCTCTAACCATTGAGCTACCGTGACAACCTGCCAGAATGGCATTGAATTCTCAAACCAGTTCGTATTTCTCCTGTGCTACTGTGACAACTTGCCAGAATGGCATTGAATTCTTAAACCAGTTCGTATTTCTCCTGTGCTACTGTGACAACCTGCCAGAATGGCATTGAATTCTTAAACCAGTTCGTATTTCTCCTGTGCTACTGTGACAACCTGCCAGAATGGCATTGAATTCTCAAACCAGTTCGTATTTCTCCTGTGCTACTGTGACAACCTGTCAGAATGGCATTGAATTCTCAAACCTGTTCGTATTTCCGGCTCTACCTCTCAAACATTGCCCACACACGGCTTGTGTGTTTAAAAACACCAACAGTAAGTTTCTTGGCATAAATAAAGAAGAATAGGTGCTTGAAAGAATAGTTTGTGTCAGAATAGAGAAAGTCATGTGATTGCAACACATCAGATTCTTTAAATATCCGACCCGTTTTAGAGCTCCATAATACTAAAATGTAACTCAGCCCTACTACACGGCCACTGCATTCTCTGCCTCTGTCTATGTAGGACAACACGAGCAGAGTGCATTAATGAAGATAGGAGGTTAGTCTGTAGTCTGCATGCTACCTCCCGATCATTTAGACATGGTTTGTGAGATCAGAACCGCAGAGTAACTCCTCAGTGGGTATTTAAGGATTTCAAGAGGCTGTGTGCAACTCGTACCATACCTCCCAGTAAGCCAAAAATTACTGTCCCATTGCCAGGAATCGTAGTTTGGTCCCTTCGCGCCTCAAGCAGGAACCGTTCTTCAACGCTACAGGGATAGTCCAATACATTTTCAACATGCTCTTAAAACGGTCCTATGCCACTTAAGCAAAACGTAGTGTTAAGCTTCAAATTAATATTTTCATAGATCTTCCTTCCCTCTTTCTCTCCTTCTATATCTGTCTCACTCTGTTTATCCTACACAAAATACTTTGCGTACTAGAGCTTTTAATTTAAAGGCTTGAAAACTCTAGGAAACCTTTATATACTAAAAATAAGAAATATCTTGCTTTCTACGACACACGTCTTCATCACGTATAAAGAATAGCCAGGGCTGTACGAAATTACTAGCGCAAATCGAAGAATTCATAAAAATCATTCAGATTATT
This sequence comes from Tenodera sinensis, assembly GCA_030765045.1. Lineage (NCBI taxonomy): Eukaryota > Metazoa > Arthropoda > Insecta > Mantodea > Mantidae > Tenodera > Tenodera sinensis. The sequence goes on from CM060962.1 coordinate 254,918,724, forward strand.
GTACAATCATTCCGTAAAGAATGGGAATGAGATAAATAGTCATTCGAGTTTAGAAAGCAACCCGTGAAATTCTTGAAAGGTTTTACAGGGCTTGAGGAGTATGAGCGCAGACACTTGTACTGATAATGCGGACAGGAGTAATATACAATATTACATCAATGTTTCTTTCATTTACGGACTTATTTTACCTAATATTAGTATTATGTTTTCAGCTGACAGAGGGATGGCTCAGGTGGTAACGTCTGTGGCCTGCATTCCGGAGGACGCGGGTTCGATCCCCGTGGCTAACCATCCTGACCCATGGATCTTTACGGAGGTTTCCCCGGGTAGCCAGGTGGATGCTGGAAAGGATTTGCATATCCTCCGAATTTCGTGTCCGTGTCTTTCCTTGCATTATTCATTTTATTTCGATTCATCTCCTTAGATTTCATCTCGTTAGACGAGCGTCGCGCTCTGGAAATCATATCCCCTGGATTGAAAGGACAGCTTACTGGTTTCTGGGCCCTCCAAGCTCGAGAGCGGAGGGGAGCCTGTTCCCGAGTCCCGCGCCCCTCTGGGAGTACTAACCCAAAGGGGAGGGAGAGGAACCGGACTTCGTCTGTCTCCGCTGGGGTGCTTCTTAACTGGGAAACTGGCCATCTGTTCTATCGTGGCAAGGTTCCGGCCACCCATAGGATCCATTCGTCTCATCCATCCTCCCCAGGGGTTTCCCGTCAGGGGCATGGGTACAAAAGATCACGTTTCGGTCGAGGTGATAAGTCCCCTTCCGCAAGTTGTTATTGAGTAACGTTTTCAGTTTTGGTTAGTACCTCCAAGTAGGCATGGCACATGCAAGTTACGTATTTATCGCCGAGAGAGTAGAGCAGAGTGGGCCAGCCTCAGTCACGAATGTTCTATCATAGCTGAGTTCGAATGCTTTATGTATATACCTAAGCCAGCAGGCAACGCTTTGAAATTTGAATACGTGGAAGAAAGACGGATAGTCTATACTGACAAACGTTGGTTAGTTCGTGGCGGAGTTACGACGATACAAGGAATATCGGGTAGCAAATTATGTAATTTGTTTGTGGGAAAACATAAGGCGAAAAAAAAAAACAGGAACTATTACGCCAAATAAGGTATAATTTAATACTACATATAAATTATATACACAAATAAATGGTCGCCCAGGGTGAATAACGGAGACACTGCTAATGGAGAATCAAAATGGTTTCAGAAAGGAACGCACTTGTATGTTCTCTATAAACCCAATAGGTATTAGAATACAGAAGAGAATTTAATTTGGAAACGCATATGGCTTTTATAGCTTTTGAAAGAGTAAACAGAAACCACCTTTGGAAAACTCGCAACAGAAAGGGATACCCTAAACAATTAAAGGAACTGAAAAATATGTATGAAGAAACATAGGTAAAAATAAAATTAGGAAATGGACGGTTTTCAAAGGAAACCATTAATAATGATGGTCCTAAAACAAGGGTGCAGTTTATCCCCGCTACGTTTTAATATTCATATGGACAATATTCTTAGAGAAGTATCAGGAAAACTACCAAAAGGCATCAAACTAAAGAACAACTACAATAAGAATATGCTGCTCTTTTCAGATTACATAATAATTACACAGATAATGAAGATAATTAACCAGAAAGTTAAGGAGAACCTTAACTAGGAGAACCATAAAAATAAATATGGACTTAGGGTCTCGCTAAATAAAACAAAGATAATGGTATTACGTGGTAATCATCCAGTCCAATCAAAAATAGTTTTAGACAATAATACATTAGAGCAAACAAATAAATTTAATTACTTAGGATGCAACATATAAAAAAAAATAATAATAATAACAATAATAATAATAATAATAATAATAATAATAATAATAATAATAATAATAATAATAATAATAATAATAATAATAATAATAATAATAATAATAATAATAATAATAATAATAATAATAATAATAATAATAATAATAATAATAATAACAATAACAATAATAATGAAGATCTAAATATTAAAGTAAATAAATTATTAAGAACATTAAAAAAATATAAGGAAAGAAGCACTTTTAAAACTTTACAAATTAATGGCTGTGACAGCATTGATGTACGGGTGTGAAGCATGGGTGTTAAAAAAAGATTTGAAATAGCATTAATGCAGTCGAAATAAGGTCTAAGAGCAATTAAGGGATGTACAGTAATGGAAAAAATAAAACATGAGGAAATAAACGAATTAAATATTCGTCCTATTAATGAAAATATAGAGGGAATATAGAAAGGCGATCCAAACATGCACAAAGAATGGATGAAAAACGCCTCCGTAAGTTGTGTTATGAGTACCAGCCGATTGGAAGAAGTGTCGGATGACCCCCGAGGAGATAGGGAGAAACGTGAGGCCAGATAGGAGGAATTCCTAATCCATGATGAGCTGATGATGATTCAACAAATATCTGTACCTATCTATACCTCTAGCACCCTGTATAATGATACTGAGTGTAAAATTCCAAACCACTCACATGAATCGCGTGGATAATTCGTAATATACTGTTGATTTTCGTTGTTGGCTGTTATAAAGGAAGGAATCCAGCATTACGGAATTGTTCTCTCTCACATAGTGCTTTATTCCCAAAACAGAATAACCCAAATCCCGAGAACAGTCGTCGAGAAGAGCGCTTTAAACTGCTTTCCTCTTTCCAGCTCTCTTTTCTTATTGCTTAAGATTATTTCGAGAAAATGGTACGGCATGTGTGAAATGGAGACCATGTTCAGTAATTGCTGAGTCGAGGGAAATGAAGAAATTTCCCAGATAATTGAGGAAGACGCTTGCGAAGAACCGCAAGGAAAAGGCGCTAGAGCGTGGAAAAGAGGGAGGCAAAGTTGGAGAAGAGGAATGTTTGTACGTCGTGTGGAATATATAACAACCGTCATACCACATCGTGGTTACCCACATAAAGAGAATCTCACCAGATGCGTGCGTTCCCGACCATTCGACACAAGTTAAAACCTATAACTATCTTCTACATTAACATGCATGGGAAACACAAGCAAATACAAGTTATTTCTTGCAGCTAATCGGCAATAACTCAGTAATTCTGACGTCTTTGTTGAGGCAAACGCGAGAATGTGGGATAGCAGTCTTTGGAAAAATATGACGTGCTGCACTCACATGAATTTCTCTACCATTGTACTAACTGTTCATAAAATTCTTATTCCTCTACCTTAAGTTACTCAAGATAAACGTTTGGAGAAATTATCTTATTGCTGATTTTTTTTTTTTTTTTTTTTTTTGGTAGATGGAAGGGGAATGCAGAAGACTAAGTGATAGTCAATCGTTTTAAAACTTTTAAATTTCGTTCTCTTTGCACAGCCAAGAGATACACAAGAGAATAACGACCTCCCATTTGACAAAAGTATAATTATTGCAAAACTCACACAAATAACAAGGTATATCTCCGAAATGGTTCATTGTACGTAGAACGAATTTGACCAACACGTATGTTTTAACGAGATCTATATCCTTTACTTTCTCTACTACGTATAGTAAGTAGGGGAAGTATTGTATTCCACCTAAAGATTCGATGTGAATATTTCACCCCAAATATATGTTTTGAGACCCTCTGAATCCAAAAATAGAAATTTTAGAAAAAGGTCCGGTGTGTGTGTGTGTGTGTGTGTGTGTGTGTGTGTGTGTGTGTGTGTGTGTGTGTGTGCGCGTGTGTGTGTCTGTGAACAGCTAACTCAAAAACAAAAAGTCGGTTAAAAAACAAAGCTGGTATTTAAGTTAAATATGTTTCAACGATGCGACACGAAGATTGTAAGAAAATCCCTCCACCCTAAATTACCCTTTACATGGAAAAAACTGAAAATTTTGATTTTCTCGAAAATGGTTCTAACGATTTTGATTAAAATATATGTTTAATATATTTTTATAGAAAATAAAATGTATCATTTTGAATTTTCTGGCTATAGCCACGTGGTCCTGTTTACTCTTGCTGACTTTTGCATAACTGGTAAACCGTAGGAGATGGACCAAATTAGGAAATGTACAGAAAATGTAGATCTCGTTAAAAAACGCAATTCATTTCAGATTAATTTTCTTTGTGGGGCTCACTATTTCCAAGATATTGCTTGTTATTACCTTCAAATTTCAAGATATTGCATTTTTCTCTAATTTGAACCGTTATTCCTTTCTTTTCTCTTTTTTTTTTCTTTTTTTTTCTTTTTCTTTTTCTTTTTTTTTTTTTCATTTCTTTTAGCTTTTCGTTTCCATCGCGAGCGCTTGTTACCCCAATGGAAACACTTGAATGTGGCTTTTGCAAGATATAACGATGAAATATTTTGCTACATTCAATTACGAATGTAAGAAATTTGGAAGCTGTCCATCAGCGCATTAAACTCCGAGGGGTTACCACTCAACCAAATACGTAAAACTGTTTAATTTTAACTTTAATTTGTATTATTTGTTATGATAGTACTTTCAGCTTTTCATACTATGTACTGTTATAGATGCTCGTATATGGTGGCGCACATAGCAATGGCCCGTACTGCAAATACTGTGCAGTATTATAAATTTCTGTTGAAATAAAACGTTAAAATTGAATCGAGTGACATTACCGCAACGTGAAATATGAATCAATAGTTGGGATGCTTCTGTCAGTATTTCAGTTTACCTACTTCATCAGTTCGTACACTCATTGCTATTCACATTATGGAAAACGACCTTCTCGGTTCAAAAAAGAACAGATTGTGCAAGTATATTCTCAGATTGGATCGAAATATTAATAAAGTTTGTGACACATATTCTCAGGGTCTCACAACGTGAGGAAATTTCGGGAGCACGGTCTATCAAACAAATTCACACCAATTACAACAGCGGTGAAGTTTTCCCCGAATTAGAATTTGGTAAGACATACACAGCTGTTTTAAGGCTGCAAGGGACCACTTTCAGCATCTTCAATGAATGATGAGTAACACCGGCAATTCGTTTGTATTTACTCTAACTTAAAAGGGGCAATTTTATATGCGCGATTCGTTATAAGCTATTTCCTGTGGTGTAATGCAGTATCAACATTTCACTGTAAAAGAAAAGAGAAAGAAAAAAAAACCATTGCAAATACCGCGAATTTCACTTCTCTTTTGGGTTAGAAGTCTCCATTGCGCATGCTCTGTAGCGGAAAGATGTCCATGTTTGTTGTAGTTACATGATTATATTACTGTATAAGAAAACGTACTAAACGGGTGGATTGGTGCGTTCTAGGCTGTACCCAAAATAGACACCACAACACTCCTAAGTAATTACGTCATTCCCTTTAATCTGAACAACGGACTTTAGCTTATATAAACAGTGAATCATAAGCATATTAAGGACGCATGCTCACTTCACTCAAGTGATTTGTTATGATCAGAAGGAAGAGAACGTAGAGCGGAAGGTCTGTAGTTGAAATTCTGGCTGTGGCACTGAATTTTTCAGTTCCAATTCTACCTCTCAAGTGCTTATATACCCATCACTGATTACAATATCGTATGTGCTCATCATTTTACATTGATGATGCGGTTAATTTGTATGTAAGGAAGGGGTGAGTGAATAGAATGAGTGGAGTGAGGGAAAAGAATGGAGTGACTGGAGAGAGTGGAGTGAGTGGAGTGAGTGGAGAGATTGGAGTGAGTGGAATCAGTGGAGTGAGTGGAGAGAGTAGAGAGTAGAATGAGTGAGTGGAGAGAGTAGAGAAAGTGGAGTGAGGGGATAGAGTGGACAGAGTAGAATGAGTGAGTGGAGTGAGTAGAGAAAGTGGAGTGAGTGGAATGAGTGGAGAGAATAGAGTGAGTGAAGAGAGTGGAATGAGTGAAGAGAGTGGAGTGAGTGAAGAGAGTGAAGAGAGTGGAGTGAGTGAAGAGGGTGGAGTGAGTGAAGAGGGTGGAGTGAGCGAAGAGAGTGGAGTGAGTGAAGAGAGTGGAGAGAGTGAAGAGAGTGGAGTGAGTGAAGAGAGTGGAGTGAGTGAAGAGAGTGGAGTAAGTGAAGAGAGTGGAGAGTGGAGTGAGTGAAGAGAGTGGAGTGAGTGAAGAGAGTGTAGTGAGTGAAGAGAGTGGAGTGAGTGGAGAGAGTGAAGAGAGTGGAGTGAGTGAAGAGAGTGGAGTGAGTGAAGAGAGTGGAGTGAGTGAAGAGAGTGGAGTGAGTGGAGTGAGTGAAGAGTGGAGAGAGTGAAGAGAGTAGAGTGAGTGAAGAGAGTGGAGTGATTTATGATTTATGGGCTTAAAGGCGCTCAACTGCTAGGTCATTAGCGCCCTTCTAAAATTCATGGCAATAGCCAGATATAAACTTGAATCAAAAATAAATTACTAGTATCAAAGAAAAAATACACAAACGTAAAACCAGCGGCAACAACCGGATATAAAAAATTGTAATAAATAGGTCAAAAGGCATAAATAAATATCTAAAATTTCAAATCCTCAAATTGATATTACAATCGGCTAAAAACTTAAAAACGCTATCAACCGCCGTTTTATCGTCCGCTAACACCTCTGCAAGTCTGGCAGGCAGCTGCAGAGAATCTCGAAGGTGCGCTAGAGAGCAACACTCTAGCAGCACGTGATGGACAGATAAAAGGTTCTCATACAGCGGACACAGAGGTTCAGGGTCCCTTTTAAATAGGTAACCATGCGAAAAATTGCAGTGCCCTATTCTTAATCGAGCCGAACTAACCTCCTCGTGACGAGATGTGCGACAGGAAGTTACCCAGTTTATCGGAAGTTCTTTTACTTCTCTAAGCTTATTACCGCGGAAAGCTGACCACTCGTCGTGCCAGGACGATAGCACCGCTCTCCGCACTTCAAGCCTTTAGTCTTCCGAAGTAACACGTGAGATGGTAACACTGGGTTCTGCAGTTGCCGTCTTTGCTGCTAAATCTGCCATTTCATTCCCCGGCAAATCTACGTGACCAGGAATCCATGCGCACACCACGTCAACGCCAGAAGCGTGTAAAACATGGAGGGCATCCTGGATACGTTGACAATGGCTCTGCAATGCACTAAGGAAATCGCTCAAAATCAGGCAGTCACCTAATTTACGACGGCGAACATACAAAACGGCTTGATAAATTGCATAAAGCTCTGCAGTAAAAATGGAAGTGCTATTTGGAAAATCGAATGTATATGGTTCGGTTCCATAAACATAAGCACATCCAACACCGTTGGTGCTCTTTGACCCATCGGTGTAAATATATCGACGGTCAGTGCAGCCTGACAAAAATTCTAAAAAACACGTGCGGATACTTGAAATAGGCATCCTGGACTTCTGGTGTGCCGTCATCCCAAGATCTACATGGGGTGTGCCAGATAGGCAAGGGGGGTAAAGCCTCTCGCCCTTGGCGAACATCCTAGGCAGTTCTACTCCAAGCTTCACTAGAAGGTTTCGGAAACGGAACCCCGCAGGCTTAGGACTAAGGGTGCTATTCCTATATCGTTCTCTTAGCGTGGTGGTGAAAAAACAAGAAAACGTTGGGTGCTTAGGCATACATCTAAGCGCACAACCATAATTTGCCAAGAGAATCTCAGACCGATATTGCAGAGGAGGTTCTGCGGACTCGGCATAAAGGCTCACCACTGGGCTTGTTGGAAAAGCTCCTGTTGCAATGCGAATGCCCCTATTATGGACCACATCTAATCTTCTCAGCACAGATGGTCGTGCTGACGAATAAACAATACACCCATAGTCAAGCTTGGATCGGATGAGTGCGCGATAGATTCGCAACAAAATTGTCCGATCCGCTCCCCACGATTTGCCACTCGGCAATCGCATGATATTTAGGGAACGGTCACATCGTGCTCTTAGCTGTACAATATGCGACGACCAACTAAGCTTCCTGTCCAGGATCAAACTCAGGAAGCGCGTCCCTTCTGCGAAGGGAAGTAAATCTGGACCGAAGTGGAGCGAAGGTGGTAATCGTCTCCTACGACGCCTGAAATTAATGCAGATGGACTTCTCAGTTTAGCACCGGAAGCCGTTTTTCACGCTTAATTCTCTAAGGTTGTCCAAACATTGCTGCAGGCGCCGTTGTAAAAACGCCTTGCGTTGAGAAGTGCAATAGACAGCGAAGTCGTCTACGAATAGGCATGACGAAACTCCAGGCGGAACACATTTCCAGATGGAGTTAATTGCTACAGCAAAGAGCGTGACACTTAGCACCGAACCCTGAGGTACTCCCTCCTCCTGAACAAAAGAATTAGAAAAAACCGAGCCGACCCTTACTCGGAAAAAGCGGTCCTTCATAAACTCCTGAATGAAAAGTGGTAGACGTCCACGTATGTTCCAGGCATACAGGGAACATAAAATCCCTGCTCACCAGCACGAATCATAAGCCTTCTCAAGATCGAAAAATATGCCAACGGTTTGACAGTTCTTCATAAAGCCGTCCATTATCTGTGTCGACATTGACACAAGATGATCAACAGTTAGTTGAATGGCGTCATCGAAAACCACACTGGATGTTAGTCAGTAGGTTACGACTTTCTAACCACCAATCGTCCATTGATCATGCGTTCCATCACCTTGCAAACGCAACTGGTGAGGGAAATAGGACGATAGCTGGAGGGAACATGACGGTCCTTTCCAGCCTTCAAGATGGGAATAACGGTGGCCACCCGCCAATTTTCTGGGAGTATACTGTTAACCCAAACACGATTATAGACCCCGAGCAGGAATGCCTTACCTTCAGGAGAGAGCTATTGTAACATTTGTACATGAATACCGTCCGGTCCTGGTGCTGATAATTGCGAAGAATTCAGCGAATGTTCCAGCTCCGCCATGGTGAAAAGGCGATTGTAATCTTCAACGTTTCTACACCGAAACGAGAAGCCTTGAGATTCCACCCGAGTTTTAATTGGAAGGAACTCAGGGGAGTAGTTTTCCGAGCTAGACACTTGAGCAAAGGCACTGCCAAACGTATTGGCCACTACAGATGGATCAACAGCAGCTCATGCGTATGTTTTTAATCCCGCTATTGGTATTTGGGTCGTTTTAGCTGCAACACGCCTTAACCTATCCCACACAACTGAGGAAGGTGTATGTCGGTAAAATGAAGCTACAAATTTGCTCCTTGATGACTGCTTGGCATCCTTAATTGCTTGTGTGGACCTGGCGCGCATTTTCTTGTATTCAATCAGGTTATCCAAAGTAGTTTGACGTTGGAAAACCCTAAGCGCACGCTTTCGAGCACAAATGGCATTCCGAGATTCTTCCGTCCACCAGGGGACGGGAAATCGACGAGGGTGTGAAGTCGACCGCGGAATTGATTGTTCAGCAGCAGAGAGAATCGTCTCCGTGAGATGCTGCGCCAAATAATTTACTGAGTCATGCTCGTTGTAGGTAAAGACAGCCAACTTGGTGTAAAGGTTCCAGTTGGCATGGTCCAAACGCCATCGCGGCATACGTGTGGAACATGTATCTTGCGTCAAGAGACTAATGAGACATGGGAAGTGGTCACTAGAGTGTAAATCAGAGATGACATTCCATTGTAAGGAGACTGCCAATTGAGGTGAACAAACTGCAAGATCAAGGTGCGAGAAACTATTGTAAGAGTCCGAAATGAATGTAGGCTCTCCAGTGTTGAGGAGAGCTAGGTTGTGACTGTCCAAGAAATCGGCAATGAGTGTACCTCTCGCACAAGTGCGACTTGAACCCCACAGTGGGTTATTTGCATTAAAGTGTCCCACCAACAGGAACGGTTTTGGTAACTGGGACACTAGATCTTCTATCTCAATGTGCGAGAAGTCATGAGACGGAGGCATGATTACAGATGGTGAAATGGATGTTTGGCAGTTTAATCCGTACAGCAACTGATTGTATATCAGATTGCAAAGGTAGAGTTTGCATATATACGTCATCTCTGGCAAGCATCATAGCGCCGCCATGTGCCGGTACACCCTCTTCTGGTGTGACATCACACCGTACTGGGGTGTATCGCCTTAGTTGGAAAGAGTATTGAGGACGTAGCTTAGTCTCTTGCAAACATGCGACCAGAGGTTCGTATTCTTTGAGCAAAAGCTCAAGTTCTGGCCGTTGAGTTCGAATTCCACGTATGTTCCATTGTAGGATAGCCATATTGCATTGTGTATGCGACAGATAATTCCAAGGTAACTCTTCATTACTTTGGAATATGTGGTTGTCGAATTAATTTAGCCCTTTTCTTATCTCTGGGGCTTACATTTTTATCGGACGCTTTTTCGCGCCTCTTTTCCACTGGGGTTCTCCCAGTGTGGACAGATTCTAGTTCCATGTCCTCTGCCGAGGACGTCCGTGTTCCCATAGTGAATTATGGTTCGAGAGCCTCGAACCGATACGACACGGAGACCGGCGAAGATGACATTCACCGGTCTGTAGCCATCCCAGAAGATTCCTCCGAAGAGGATCTCCTGGGAGATGTCTTTGGGCTTTTCTTTCCTTTTGGTGCCTTGGGAGATATATTATTGTCTTTGAGGAAATCAGATCTTTTATACTGGGTCTTAAACTTGATCGGTGACGCATCGTATACAATCGGTCTACTTATTGAGGTCGGCTTCTTTGTTGGCGACCTTTATGGTCTGCTGGATTGAACTGCTGTGCTTGTAGATGCTCTGGCGGACTTAGGTGAGAGAATTTTATCTGATATTGTTACCCCGTATACATCGCTAGTTTGAGTTGCGATTTCCCGACACGGTACTGGTTTAGCTGCAACCGAGCTATAGGTACTGGAGTTTGGGATAGCGGGCTGGTGCAAACGAAAGGGCTTTCGGGCTTCTGAGAAGGACACCTTCTCTCTAACCCGTATCTCCTGGATAGCTCTTACCTCCATATAACGGGGACATTCTCGGGAGTTTGCTGGAAGTTCTCCCCTGCAGTTAGTACAACTATGAGGTGAGGTACAGTCATCGTCATGGGCAATGTCTCCACAGTTTACGCAGGTAGCTCTACCACTGCACGTATCACTTGTATGATCAAAGCGCTGGCATTTACAACATCTAAGCGGGCTCGGAATATAAGGTCTTACTTCAATGACCTCGTACCCAGCCCTTATCCTTTGCGGGAGATCTACCCGATCAAAGGTAAGGAAAAGGGTACGGGTGGGCAGATGTTCGCCTCCGTACTATCTCTGAACCCGATAAACAGATATCATACCTTAATCTGCTAGGTTCTCCTTAATTTCATCATTGTACATATCGTCCAATGCGCGTGTGTCCACAACACCGCGAGAGGAGTTCAACGTTTTGTGCATCTCTACACGCACCGGATAGCTGGCTAACATGTTGGCTTTTACAATAGTAGCTGCCTGTGCTGCAGAAATAGATTCAACCAGCAGCGTGCCGTTTCGAGATCTTGTGCTGTTCTTCACTGGGCCAGCTATCTTATCGAGGCGCTTCTGTATCACGAAAGGATTCACCGGTCTGAATGTTTTACCTTCCTCTGTTCTTGTTATTACTAAGTAGCTAGGACCACTCAACTCTGCTACTTCCTTTTCACTGACTTTGGCATGTTCAGTTTTTTGAGTTTTAAAAGAACTCATGGAGATGATATCCTCCACCATTGCAAATGTCTCCGATGGCATGCTGACATCCTGGGCGCCACCCCGGCTTAGGTGAGAGTCCTGGCCTGGGCCTTGCTCACCCTAGGGTCTCACCTCCCAATGTTTAGACAGAGGGACCAATTCCTGTGAAGATTCGACACAAGCCTCCATTTCTGGTTGCAATTTTTCATTACCTGTATTATCAGGACTGCTAGAAGCAAGAGTAAACGGGTCATTAAGAGAACTTTTGTCAGACCCTTCCTCTGGACTAAGGACCATGGGCAAATCTTCTGTTTCTTCATCAGTAGAATCATTAGTAATATGGCTTATGATGTCCTGCTGTGATATATCTGGTTTAATATCCTGCGGTTCATTGTCATTTGTGCACTCCTCCATTTCTGCATCTTATGGCTTCTACACTTTCAGCAGCCTGTTCAGAAGTTGGATGATATTCTGTACTGAGGACCAATTCTAGTTCAAAAGTACCTCTTTGCTCGATTTTCTGCTCATTTGGATCATCTCTGATGGCTTTCTCTTCACACTCATTTTGAGACTGTTTATCTACCTGTAATTGCTGTGAATTTATTTAAAAAAATTATTTTCTTGTTTAACGACGCTGTCAATTGCCAGGATCACATCAGCGTGGCCGGTGTGCCGGAATTTTGTCCCGCAGGAGTTCTTTTACATGCCAGTAAATCTACTGACATGGAGCTGTCGTTTTTAAGCACACTTAAAAACCATCGGCCTGGGCCGGGTTTGAACCCGCGACCTTGGGATCCGTAGACCAGCGTCTAACCAACTGAGCCACCCAGACCGACTTAATTGCTGTGAAGATTCAACACAAGCCTCCATTTCTGGTTGCACCTTTTCAGTACCTGAACTATCAGGACTTCTTAAAGCAGGAGTAAACAAGTCGTTAAGAGAACTATTGTCAGACTCACCCTCTTAACTAAGAACCAGGTGCAAATCTTCTGTTTCTTCATTAGTAGAAGGCCAGTAATTAGTAATATTTGGCTTTTGATGTCCTGTTGTGATATATCTAGTTTAATATACTGCGGTTCATTGTCATTTGTGCACTCCTCCATTTCTGCATCTTATGGCTTCTACACTTCCGCAGCCTGTTCAGACGTTAGATGATAACCTGTACTGAAGACCAATTCTAGTTCACAAGTACCTCCTTCCTCAATTTTCTGCTCATTTGGTTCATCTCTGATGGCTTTCTCTTCACTCTCATCTTGATACTGTTTATTTACCTGTAATTCCTGTGAAGATTCGACACAAGCCTCCATTTCTGGTTGCACCTTTTCATTACCTGAACTATCAGGACTGCTTAAAGCAAGAGTAAACGAGCCCTTAAGAGAACTTTTGTCAGACTCATCCTCTGGCCTAAGGACCAGGCACAAATCTTCTGTTTTTCATCAGTAGAAGGCTCATTAGTAATATGGCTTTTGATGTCCTGCTGTGATATAGGTATCTGGTTTAATATCCTGCGGATATAGAGAGTGGAGTGAGTGGAGAGAGAAGTGAGGGAAGAGGGTGGAATGAGGGAAGAGAGTCGAGTGAGTGAACAGAGCGGAGTGAGTGAAGAGAGTGGAATGAGTGAAGAGAGTGGAGTGAGTGAAGAGAGTGGAGTGAGTAAAAAGAGTGGAGTGAGTGAAGAGAGTGGAGTGAGTGAAGAGGGTTGATTGAGTGGAGTGAGTGAAGAGAGTGGAGAGAGTGAAGAGTGTCGAGTGAGTGAAGAGAGTGGAGTGAGTGGAGAGAGAAGTGAGGGAAGAGATTGGAGTGAGTGGAGAGAGAGGAGTGAGTAAAGAGAGTGGAGTGAGTGGAGAGAAGTGAGGGAGGAGAGTGGGGTGAGTGAAGAGAGGAGTGAGTAAAGAGAGTGGAGTGAGTGAAGAGAGTGGAGTGAGTGAAGAGAGTGGAGTGAGTGAAGAGAGTGGAGTGAGTGAAGAGAGTGGAGTGAGTGAAGAGAGTGGAGTGAGTGAAGAGAGTGGAGTGAGTGAAGACAGTGGAGTGAAGAGAGTGGAGTGAGTGAAGAGAGTGAAGAGAGCGGAGTGAGTGAAGAGAGTAAAGTGGGTGAAGGGAGTGGAGTGAGCAGAGAGAATGGAGAGCGGAGAGAGTGGAGAGTGGAGTGAGTGAAGAGAGTGGAGTGAATGAAGAGAGTGGAGGGAATGAAGAGAGTGGAGTGAGTGAAGCGAGTGGAGTGAGTGAAACGAGTGGAGTGAGTGGAGTGAGTGAAGAGAGTGGAGAGAGTGAAGAGAGTGGAGTGAGTGCAGAGAGTGGAGTGAGTGGAGCGAGAAGTGAGGGAAGAGAGTGGAGTGAGTGAAGAGAGAGGAGTGAGTGAAGAGAGTGGACGTAGTGGAGGTAGAGGAGTGAGTGAAGAGAGTGGAGTGAGTGAAGTGAGTGAAGAGAGTGGAGTGAGGGAAGAGAGTGGAGTGAATGAAGAGAGTTGAGTGAGTGGAGTGAGTGAAGAGAGTGGAGAGAGTGAAGAGAGTGGAGTTAGTGAAGAGAGTGGAGTTAGTGAAGAGAGTGGAGTGAGTGGAGAGAGAAGTGAGGGAAGAGAGTGGAGTGAGTGAAGAGAGAGGAGTGAGTAAAGAGAGTGGAGTGAGTCAAGAGAGTGGAGCGAGTGAAGAGAGTGGAGTGAGTGAAGAGAGTGGAGTGAGTGAAGAGAGTGGAGTGAGTGAAGAGAGTGAAGAGAGTGGAGTGAGTGAAGAGAGAGTGAAGAGAGTGGAGTGAGTGGAGTGACTGGAGAGAGTGGAGTGAGTGAAGAGAGTGGAGTGAGTGAAGAGTGGAGTGAGTGAAGAGAGTGGAGTTAATGGAGAGAGTGGAGTGAGTGGAGAGTCACCAGGAAGATCCCGAGATTAACCGAAAATACACCACACACCAGGACACAAACCCACACACACACAAACCCACACACACACACCACATTACCCTTCGCATTTAGTTTTCTATAAATATTACGCATACAAATACTTTATTTGGGATATTTTGTGGGCCTTACCTTTTTCTGTTAAAATTTGCTCCTTTGTGTTGAATGCTTGGTGTATTAACATTTTTCAGCAATCATCCAGAGAAAACTTTAATCTATGTTGATTTGCCCCAGTAACGGATAGAATTTTGTTACTCATTTTGTTTTGTGTAACATATTAGTGTTTTACATTTAAATCGATACTTAAACTAACAATACATAATATAATTTACATTTGTTCGGGTCCTTTCATAAATAACTTTTTAGTCATCTGTTTTCACTCGGACATGAAATAAATTTTAATGAATAACTTTCAAGTAATCCTCATTTCAAATTGTGAATTTTAACAACCTGTCTACATCAAATACTCAATTCCTCCAGGGATTGCGTTTTGGAATATAATCCTGTAAACGAAAGCTGAAATTGTAAAGTGATTGTGAATGGCTGAATATATCGGTTATGTGAGTCAAGTTAATGCTCTATGTATATATGTCTCGATGTTTTGCATGGCTGATTTGGATAACATTTATATGCATAAAGCTAAGGATTTCTTAAGTTACCGGGCCCAAATGACCTCGTTGTCTTCGGGCCGTTAAACCCCACACACTCACTCACTCACTCACTCACTCACTCACTCACTCACTCACTCACTCACTCACTCACTCACTCACTCACTCACTCACTCTTAAGTTATCTTAACGTTTTCTAATCAGTCCTATTTACATTTATTTTATGGATAAAAATTTAATTTATTAGGGCTCTTTCATATGTAAACCACTATGTTTTGCCATCTATCAATTAGAGAAAACTGAGTAAATGTAGTACTTTGCATTTCTATTTCGACAATATAGAAAAATGTATGAATTGTTTACAGGAGAGTGAGAAGAGAAATACATGTGAATGTTTGAGAGGTAGAACTGGAACTTAAAAATTAAATGCCACAGCTGGGATTTGAATCACAGACCCTCCGCTTACTAGACTGGTGCTCTAATCATTAAGCTACTGTGACAACCTCCCAGAATGACATTGAGTTCTCAAGCCAGGTCGTTTGTTGGCATAAAAAAATAATTAACATGTGAATGTGTTACATAAAAGGAAAGTGAGTTAAGAAAACCATGTGAATGTTGCATTTGTATTTCAATCATATACAAAATTGTATGAATTGTATGTTGAAGAGCGAGTAGAGAAGAACGTTCGAGTGTGTTACATAAAAGAAGAGTAGAGAAATCTGCGTGAATCTAATACGATGCGTTTCCGTTTCAAACATATAAAAATTGAATGTGTTTGCAAAAGTGGGAGTAGAGAAAGAAACGTGTTTGTTTCGTAAAAGAAAAGTGAGTAGAGAAAATCGTAGTTATTATTTATTTATGCCAACAAACTTACTGTTGGTGCTTTTAAACACACAAGGCGTGTGTGGGCAATGTTTGAGAGGTAGAACTGGAACTTAAAAATTCAATCCCACAGCTGGGATTTGAACCACAGGCCTTCCGCTTACCAGGCGGGGGCTCTAACCATTGAGCTACTGCGACAACCTGCCAGAATGATATTGAATCCTCAAACTATTGTTCCCGGTAAACCACAAAGGCAGTCTCACATCAGAGACAATGGTGACTTACTATTGCAAGTATGTTGGCATAAATAAGTAATAATTACCATCTGAAGGGTCATTGCTTACAACATGCATAAAATGGAAAGAGAGAAAATCCATGTATGCATGTGTGTGTGTGTGTGTGTGTGTGTGTGTGTGTGTGTGTGTGTGTGTGTGTGTGTGTGTGTGAGAGAGTGTGTGTGTGTGCGCGCGCGCGCGCGCGTCTAAAGCTGTAAAATGTCGTATAACTAGATTTTCCTGAAAAGTTATGATACCTTCAATGTGTTTGTAGGACAAATTTACAAGGTGATATTTTCATTACTTCAGTAATTAAACCTGCTCCTTATGTTTTAATGCTAAGGGACCCTGACAATGAAAAATGATCGAAAAATTATCAAATTGGCGATTTGGTTTATGTATATAAATATTCCCCAAACCGCCAGACATATATGCCTGCTGACATATGTTTCATGCTGAAAAATATGGTGAAGCATCATGGAACATATTTCAGCAGCATTGCAAAGAACTCGCAGCATTACTGTGATAAGTGAAGCTTTTGGTTCTAAGTATGTTCTTATTTTAAATAGGCTTATATGCTGATGACCTAGTTATTTTGAAATCAGAAAACTAAAATAAAATTAATAATGTGGAGAACACCATACAGCGAGGCGGTGGAAAAATTAAAGCGATGTTGTATGTAATGTCGTATTGATTTCTTGATTTTGTGGATACCAATTCTAATTTAAGTCTCTCTGCTAATTGTAAAACTTCAATAGAATCTGCAAAGTCCATATTCACATTCAAGTGACTCGCCATTTTATAAAGCATTGCATAACTGAAATTCCTGGCCTACTAGAATGAGGCCATAGTCCCATTCTGCACGAAACCAAAGTTGGCGTTATCGGAATGCTAAAAGCTTTTGAGCACTGACAAAAAGTCCGACATTCACTATCGACTGTCCAAAAGCAGTATTTTCTAAGTATTTAAAGGTATATTCTTATAAAAGGCTCACATGGCTGCATCAAGTAGTATCTGTTAAGGAAAGCAAATAATAGGTTCAAAACACTAAAAAACTAGCGGGAGCTAAATGGAGCACCTGTAGAAAAACTCTAAACTTGGTTTACCTACAACACATATTTTAAATCTAAAAATACTGTGGTGACGTATTAATAACAGCTTGTAAAAAAGAGTTAGAAAAATAAAAAATAAATGAGTAAGTGACTGAGTGAGTGAGTGAGTGAGTATATGAATAAGTGAGTGAATGGGTGACTGAGTGAGTGAGAGTGAGTGAGCGAGAGTGAATGAGTGAGTGAGCGAGTGAGAGTCAGTGA
Source organism: Tenodera sinensis (assembly GCA_030765045.1). NCBI lineage: Eukaryota > Metazoa > Arthropoda > Insecta > Mantodea > Mantidae > Tenodera > Tenodera sinensis. Next base: position 254,936,144 of record CM060962.1, read on the forward strand.
ATGGGTGAGAGAGTGGGTGAGTGGATAAGTGAGTGATTGAGTGAATGGGTGAGTGAGTGGGTGAGTGGATGAGTCAGTGAGGGAATGGGTGAGTGAGTGGGTGAGTGAGTCAGTCAGTGAATGAGTGAGTCGGTGCGTGAGAGTGAGTGAATGGGTGAGTGAGTGGGTCAGTTAGTGAGTGAGTGAGTGAGTGAATGAGTGAGTGAGTGAGTGAGTGAGTGAGTGAGTGAGTGATGAATGAGTGAGTGATTGATTGATTGATTGAGTGAGTGAGTGAGTAAGTAAGTAAACAAATAGACAAATTATAAATAAAAAGTAAAAATAAGATGAAGTAAAATAAGGTAAAAATGAGATGAACTGGAATAAAGTAGAGTAAAAGCGAAATAAAATAAAATAAAAATAAAATAAATGAAAAATAAATGGTAAACATGAAATGAAACGAAATAACAAACTAAAAACTAAATGAAATAAAGTGAAAATGAAATAATAATAAATAAATTAGAAAGGAAATAAATGAGATGAAGCTGATTACATATGAAAAGTAGAAATGAAGTTAAATGAAATAAATTAAACGTGAAAATGAAATGAAATACGTTAAAAAAGTAATGATAAAATGACATAAAATGAATTAAAAAATTAAATAATAAAATCAAGTGAACTAAAAAATAAAATCTTTTATGACTTTTGAAACTTTTGGCTTCATCAAAATGTTGGGAAGCAAGGAGAAATTTCATTATGAACTCCGAAGAATTAGGTCCCCTTTATCCTACAGCTTAAAATTATGAAGCTATTCAGAGAATTTTGCAAACAGAGCAGTAAATTTGGTTTTCGACCGATTTTTGTTTTCGTTCTCTAAAAATACTACAAACACAAATACTTTATTTCTGGTATTTTGTGGCACTTACCTTTTGCTGTATTCTATTTGCTGCCTCCGGTTGAATGCATGGCGTATTACCATTTTCCAGCCCTCATCCAGAGGAAGAGGTCACTATGTTGAACCGCCCTAGTAACGGATAGAACTGTATTACTCATTTTGTTTTGTGTAACTGATACTACAGTTTTAAGTTTAATTTAATTTTCAAACTCACAATACAATAATATAATTCAAATGTATTAGGGTTCTTCCATAGATCCCTATTTACTCATCTATTTTTAATTCATACATGAAACACGATATATGTTGCTACGTTTGGAATAAATATTTCAAACAATTCTCTTTGCAAATTGTGAATTTTCCCAATCTCTGTCTGCATCAAATACTCAATTCCGTCAAGGGATTGCAGTTTTCATTACCTATAATTCTGTAAACGAATGCTGAATGATTGCAGATCTGTGGTTATGAAACGATTGTGGATGGCTGAATATATCGGTTGTGTCAGTCAAGTTAATGCAGTACGAGTATGTGTTTGTGTGTCTGATGAGATTCCATGGTTTTGCATTGCTGATTTTATAAAGATAATTAGTTTAAAGTGATGTTTTCTTCACAAATCCTCCTTTATAATCTTACAAAAGATTCCTTTTTTTTTTTTTTTTTTTTGCTTCATGTTAATCGTATTATACGTTTACAGAAATTAATTCACAGCAAGTTTAAAAATCATGAAAAGATAATCAAATATTTGGATTAAGTTATATGTTACATAGAGAGATACATTGTTTGTGTGTAAGGCGTTGCTCATGGCGTAAAGTTATAAATTATTAATTCAGAGGGAAGAGGACTTCACGGATTATTCGCAGAATATTCAATTGGCCTATACTTTCCTTATAAATGCTAATATGAGAAGAGATTTTAAATGTATTACTGCGCAGAGTAATATTTAGTAAGTATTAATCTAATCCGGCTAACCTTGGCTTATGGTTTTATTTATTCTCCAATAGTTCTTAGATTTCAAAAATATGGTTTCAAACATTAACAGTAATAAATGGATAGAAATTATTTTATCATTTTTCTATCTGCAATTAACGTTTCCGTGTATAACGACTATGTACATACATATGACTTCCAAAACGTGAGTATGTTAATCGCAATTTTATTTCCCGGTTCGTTCAGTTTTTCTCTTAAATATTATACAAATAAATACCTTCATTCTTGTATTGTGTAGTGACCCCTTTCTTCTCTTTTGGAGATACAACATTTGATTTTCTGCTTTCGATGCGATACTTAGCGTTGTAGATCTTCAAGAGAAAAATTTCTGATGTTGATTCACCTTGACAACGTTACTCATTTTGTTTAGTGTGACGTCATGCTACATTTTTACGTGTGAATTCTCAAGCGAACAATTGAATGATATAATAACGTTATGGCATATTAGGAGACCCTGGAACTGAAACTTGAACTTTTTATAATTTTACAGTTATTAAATCAATACCTTGCACACTTAAGGGAGTTATCAACCGCCACACAAGGTTCAAGCACAACTTCTTTTATAGCTTTCAGGCAGTTAATTATTCAATTTACTCACAATGCAAAAATGCTTTAAGATTAAAAATACTCCATATACATCGAAAACTAAAATAATACATTTTCTTATTTTATAACCTCTAATTGCACAACAAACAGCATCCAAAGCTGGTAGGAACAAAAATTAATTAGCTTCAAAGTATTTTTTTTTTTTGAGTATTTAGTTAATTAATTCAGATTTTGAAACCAAAGACTGCCGTTGAAATCACATAAATGGTAGAAAAGTTGTAGGTTGATGCACATAAATATTCTCCAAACCTTCAGTTATCGATGAAGTGAATTTTCCATATTCCGCTATGTTTAAAGTTATAACGCACATTTCAAGCGCCACGAGCGCTACATTCCTGCTTAAATTTTAGACAGTATTTGAATAAAATTTCGGCCAAAAAGGGCTCAAAACAGACAAATTCAGGGAAAATGACATCTCGCCTCAAAGGAAAAGCTATGAGGAGACAGACTACAGAAGAAGATTCAGGTAATCTGACTCATGATCATGGAGCTTGCATGAAGAATTGGTTTTTCTCGATTTTCCATTTTTAATACACTATCTCCGTGCACATTAGATTTTGTGTTACGCCAGTAGAATTTTTCCATCTATGTGACGCAAACTTCAGTATTTGGTGTCAAAATCTGAAAGTTTGTTAGGTTTAACAAATTAAGTACACAAGAAATTGAAAACTTATATTGTCAATGTCCATCAAACATAAGAAGTAAATAACTTTTCTACCTGTCAATGATTCACGGTGTTAATGCACAATTAAAAAATAACCCCCAGCGGAACTACCCATGAAGGGCGAAACTTGGCGCCCGGCCGCTGCGTCCCTGACCTCTGCCACTACAGGCGCCATACACCTCGTATTGGGGGAAAAAGCCCCGCTCCGTTACCTGGAGTTGAACTTGGGTCCTACGCGCCAGAGACAGACGCGCTACCCTGCGCTACGGAGGTGGTCTTATTACTTGTGATATTCTATTTTTTCATGCACATGGAATACTTTGGCATATTTTGAATAAATTATGTATATATAATTATCTCAAGGCTATCAAACAGATTGTGTCGGACCTTTGTGTAGAGGTTTATGTAACCCACCGTTAAATGGGCAAATTATTGTTTTCATACGTGTAAAAATACGGAAAACTCAAATTTCATTGCTACGATCCCGAAATACTAAATAAACCTTTAACAGGAGCTCTTTCGCTATTAAAATATGTGCATGCATGCATAGAGAAAGGAAGATAGTAAGTAGTTCAGAGACGGGTAAGGGTATATGGATAAGGAGAGACTGCGGATGATGGACAGGGAGAGTGTGGACAGTAATGGTAACAGAAATAGGTATGAGGGAGAGATAAAGAAACCCGAACAGAAAAAGAAGCAAAACACCTAGAAAGTGAGAAATATAGTAAGATGAAGAGTAATCATCACAATCCACGGGATAATGCGGGAAAGGTTACGGGATATACTACCCTATAGACTGAAACAAATATGTAATCAAAATTGTTCAAAAATAATAAATGTTATGGAGAGGGGATCAATTTCGTCTCGATCTGGATGTACAGTATTAAGTCAAACATGTTTGAGAGCTACAAATTACGTGTTTTACATTAACTTTGTGTGCTGGTATATTTTCTGCAAGCGCATGCGTGAGCAAATCTCCTAGGAATGGACAAACTGGCTGCTTTAAAACTTGCCCCGTAATATACCTTGGACACTATTTAGAAAATAGGCTACATAACATTTTAATTGCCTTTTCATGGGACAGGAATTTCCAGTAGAGTATCATATTCAAAAATCAAATATTCAGTTAGTTATTACCTAAACTGTGCATAGGATTATTTATAAGGATTTTTTTTTTGTGGCAGGTTTCGCTGTTAATGACATTTTGAAGGGAAGATGCGTTTAAAACATATTAGCCATTTATCGCTATTATTAATATATGTAAAGCAATTTCCAGGAGAGGCATCAGACATACACAGGCAGGCAGAAGTATTCAAATCCATACATATGGAACCTTAAATTTGAATTAATCGACACAGAAGGCGGAATTGTTTCCTTAAACTACTGATGTGTTATCGTATTTCTGAAATACACACATAGTACAAGAATGACAGGAACGCGTATGTATTATTCAAAATGTGTTTTCCCTTAAAAAGGTTACGTGTCCTTGTGACACTATTATTCCAAAGCGCTCAATGAGACAGCAACAAAACACAATAAACGATGGAAATGGCGATGTTTGGAGCTTCATACCTCCTCATTTATGTCTGCTGTCATCAGTATACACACAACGTGGGCTACGAGTGGCCACAGTCAAAATGGAGCGGAAAGGAGAAGAGACAGTCAAGATGAGAGAATATTAATCTTACATATGTATGCATGAACAAAACAAGACGTGTAAGAACTTGGATGAAACTGTACACAGAAATACATCAAAAGTGTGGTGTTTCATCCAAAACGAATAATACCATTGTCAATAAGTCTAGGAAAGCTGCTCCGCAAAACCTACTTCTTGAAATAAAAGACAAGTGCTGAAAATGATGAAACAAAATCTCTGAATAACAGCAGCAAACATTAGAGCACAAATGGAAGAGCATCTTGGGAAGCTCTGCCTGAAGTAGTTCGTGGGGTTTTGAACAATACTGGTTACAATTTCAGTGTATACCAAAGGGAGGACCGACAAAAGGTGTGGACATAGAAGAATTCAGAGTACAATCCTAAAAATATGGAAGCTACTGTCAAACATTGGGGCAGCAGTAGAATCCAGCAATGTACACGTTTGCAGAAGAGGGGATGTGGGGTTTAAATCCTTCCACTATACACGGACTTTGGCACTCTCTAACCCCCAGCCGTGCATTGTGTTGCAGTGGCGAGCACATGCAACATGCACGTTGCATTTGATTTACGAAATCAAATTTACAGTTGGACGCAGTAGGTTTATGAATATGGTGGATAGCTTACAGACTATCAAGTAAGAAGGGGTTAATCGCAGACCCCACTATACTATACTATAATTGGACAAAGCAAAAAGGCTACATATGAACCCACAGTGGGGCCGCGTCGTGGCTGAGTGGTTAGCGCGCTCGCCTACCACATAGGTGGCCCGGGTTCGATCCCAGTGACCCGCATGTGGTATTCATGATGAACGAATCGCTTGCATCATATCACCGGCTTCCTTGCTCTCATAACTGGTGCTTTGCTGACCACCCACTTCCAGGTCTTCGCTCTGTCAGGTATGTTTTCTAATTAAACTGGTAAACAGTTGCATTAAAGTTAAAATGTATTTTAATTGTTTTTCTTGTTTTGGAGAATATACATTTTAGATATGAGACCTCAATTGTTTGTTTAATCATTTGCATTATATGAACATTATCCACGTGTTATATAATAACGTCACGATTGAGCATATTAACAAAATATGAACTCATAATCTATCCTGTTTATTGCAAAGAGATGTCATTGATTTGTGCCGAAAAGATTATCGTGTGTAGCAATTTAAATATCAGAATGTGCTGGCAAATGAAACCCAAAGAAAGGAAGATTTTCAAAATAACGTTAAAACCAGACGTTTACCTGCTTAAGAAAATTCTTTGGTGTAAACTTAAGTGCCAAATATGCTCCTGTGCAGCTGATTTGGTATTTAAAGGCCTCTCTTGAATGTTTTGTTCACTTCAAATTTTGGCTTGTAGGAAGCTAGATTTACGGGCAGGCAATTCATTTGTTTTATAATAGCTAAATACATAGAATTAAAATGGATAGTATATAGTGTTTAAATAAAAAAGTTTCCACAGTTTGGGCATCTTTTGGCCTTTTTCACAAACGCATGTCCTTAAAACTCATTTCAAATGTTGAAGTTTTGAAGTTTGCAATTCTGCTAAAACTGAAGCACAAATTTGCCACAACAATATGTTAAACGTAAGGCATTTTAATAAAAACCTATAGAGCCCATATTTTAGAAACTCCAAATTTTCTAAAAACTTCCCATGTAAAAAGCAGTTAACGTTAGAGGGATTTTCTGAAAAATCTTCGTGTTGTATCCTTGAAAGATATTAAACTGAAATACCATCTTTGGTATCTGACCAACTTTTCGTTCTAGTATTATGCTGTTCACTAAGAAATACAGATTATATTCACACGGACCCTTTTCTAAAACTACCTTTCTTGGACACAGGGGCCCTCAAAATGTACATTTCTGATTTAATCTTGACATCAAAATTTTGCATCGAACACAATATTTCCCCTACTTACTACACTTAGTACAGAAAATAAATATGAGTTGAACTGAATTTACTTGAACATTTTAATTATGGCTGACGCAAAATTTAATGGTGGGTGGCTCAGCATAAAATTAAAATCATAGGCTTGCCATTCCTTGCGGTGATGGGTAGTTAAACACGTTGTGATATCACGCTGTAAGTCGCTTATATAAATAGCATTTGCTCCCAGAAAATATCTTTGCACTGCAGGGAATAAAATAGTATTGGTCAGCCATCAGTCGCCATTACATTTTGCGTCTGCTATAACTACACATAATAAATACGATGCTGCAATTACATGGTTTTGTCTGCTTCCTATTCTACCAACACTTCCTACAAACGCTTATTCTTCTGTTTTTGTTAATATATGTACTTTCATTGCATATTAAGTTGTTCCCTTATAAGTATACCAGCATAGTAGCTTAAGGCGATCACTTGTGGAGATTTAAACACGACTTTCTCTTTGCATGCTACAGAGAAAACGAATAGCAACTTCTACTTGAAAGAAATAATTAAAATGTTCAAGGACCAACAACAAATATTTTAGGATTGGCTGATGTAGTGAATGGACGGCTGCAGGGATGGAGGGCGGTTGGACGGATGGATGGAAGGTTGTTGTTGTTGTTGTTGTTGTTGTAGTGTTTAACGCCCGCTTTTACTACTACGGCACCGCAGGCGGTCTGGATGGAAGGATGGACTAATAATACATCAATATAAAAAATAAGCAAATAAATAAATAAGCGAGCGACGAGTGAGCGTGTGAGTGAGTGAGTGTGTGAGTGAGTGAGTGAGTGAGTGACTGAGTGAGTGAGTGAGTGAGTGAGTGAGTGAGTGAGTGACTGACTGACCGGCTGACTGACAGACAGACAGACTGACTGACTGACTGACTGACTGACTGACTGACTGACTGACTGACTGACTGACTGACTGACTGACTGACTGACTGACTGACTGACTGACTGACTGACTGACTGGCTGGCTGACTGACTGACTGACTGACTGACTGACTGACTGACTGACTGACTGACTGACTGACTGACTGACTGACTGACTGACTGACTGTTTGACTGACTGAGCTAGTGAGTGATTGAGTGAGTAGGTAAGTTAGTAAGTAAACAGATAAATAGCCAAAAAGAAGTAAAATAAAATAAAAAGTTAAAATTTGGATGGAATGAAGTAAAATTAGCAAAAACGAAATAAATAATGAAATAAGATAAATTAAGAAAATATGAAATGAAATCAATAAAATAAGGCAAAAACGAGATGAAATGAATTAAAACAGTAAAAATGGAATAAAATTAAATCATATAATAGCACAGGTGAAATGAAATCAGAATATAAAAGGTAAAAATTAAGAGAAACTAAATAAAACAAATTAAATGAAATATAAAGGAAAAAATGGATAAATAAAAGAAATTGAAAAAGAAAAATCTGATGTGTTGCACTCATTTGACTCTCTCCTCTTGTACTAACTATTCTTACAAACGTTTATTCCTATATTAGTTTGTACTGGTTGAGATAAACTGTTGCAGGAATTATCTTATTGCTTATATCTTTGTAGGTGCAAGTGAAATTTGGGAACACAGTGGGCTTAGGGCATGGTAGAGAACGTAAAAAATGAGTTGAAACGGAATAAAATTAAAAAGTAGATATAAATGGTAAATTAAAAAGAATAAAAGCTAAATAAGTTAAAAATATAAAGATGAAATGAAATAAAATGAACTAAAAATAATATCAAAATAAAATAAAATTCTTTATGGCTCTTGAAACTCTAATATTGGAAAGCAAGCAGCTCCTTAGATTCAGGTACATTCGCACATGTGTTCACTTTATCCTACTGCATAAAATTATATTTATGCAGAACGAACAGAATTCTGCAACCAGAATAGCGACCGACCTTTTATTTACGTTCTCTATAAATATTACAAACACAAATACTCTATTTCTGATATTTTGCGGCACTTACCTTTTGCTGTATGCTACTAGTATTTGCTGTCTCCGATTGGATGCATGAGGTATTAACATTTTCCAGCCCTCATCCAGAGGAAAACGTCACCATGTTGATTCGCCCTAGTAACGGATAGAGTTGTATTACTCATTTTGTTTTATGTAATGTGATGCTGCAGTTTTACATTAAATTTAATTTTGAAAGTAGCAATACAATCATATAACTGAAATGTATTAGGGTTAACTCATCTGTTTTAATTCATACAAGAAACACGTTATATGTTGTTACATTTACAATAAATCGGTCAAATATTCGTCATTCCAATTTGCGAATTTTCCAAACTCTGTCCGCCAAGGGATTTCAGTTTTTAATACCTATAATTCTGTAAACGAAACCTGAGTAATTGAGAATCTATGGTTATGAAATGATTGTGGATGGCTGAATATATCGGTTGTGTCAGTCAAGTTAATGCTGTTTTCTTCACAAACTACTTTTCTTTTTGTTTCATGTTAATCGCGTTATACGTTTACAGAAATCAATTTACAGCAAGTTTAAGAATCATGAAAAGATAATCAAATCTTGATAAAACGGGTCATTATAATTATACTGGTTTTGAAACTATGCTGTTCGAATTCAATCATAAGAAAGAAAAATACGATGACCTGCCATTTCAAAAGCGCAAGTGAAGTAGTCAAATGTTTAAAACGATAGCAACGTATATCTCGGCAATTATTAGTACAGTAAAAATATATGTAGATATTTGAATTAAGTTATATGTTACATAGAGATGTACATAATTTGTGTGTAAGGCGTTGCGCACGGCGTAAAGTTATAAACGAATAAATCAGAGGGAAGCTGACTTAACGGATTATTCGCAGAGTATTCAATTTGCCTATACTTGCATTATAAATGTTAATATGAGTAGAGATTTGAAATGTGTTACTACGCAGAGTTATATTTAGTCAGTATTTCATTCCGTTTAACCTTGCCTTATGGATTTATTAACTCCAATAGTTCTTAAATTTTAAAAATATGGTTTCAAAAATTAACAGTAATAAATGGAAAGAAATAATCAATAATCATTTTTCTATCTGCAATTAACTTTTTAGTGTACAACGGCTATGTATGTACATACTTATGACTTCCAAAACGTGAGTATGTTAATCGCAATTTCATTTCCCGGTTCAGTTAGTTTTTCTCATAAATATTACACAAATAAATACCTTCATTCTTGTATTGTGCAGTGAACCCTTTCTTCTCTTTTGGAGACACAACATTTGATTTTCTGCTTTCGATGTAATGCTTAGCGTTGTAGATCTTGTGTTCATCTTCAAGAGAAAAATTTCTGGTGTTGATTCACCTGGACAACGTTACTCATTTGTTTAGTGTGACGTCATGCTACATTTTTACGTGTGAATTCTCAAGCGAACAATTGAATGACATAATAACGTTATGGCATATTAGGAGACCTTGGCACTGAAACTTGTATTTTTTATAATTTTACAGTTATGAAATGAATACTTTGCACACTTAAGGGAGTTTATGTTATCAACTGCGACATAAAGTTCAAGCACAATCTCTTTTATAGTTTTCAGGCAGTTAATTATTAAATTTATTCACAATGCAAAAACGCTTTAAAATTAAAAATACTTCATGCGCATCAAAAAGTGAAATATAACATTTATTATTTTATAAACTCTAATTGCACAAAAACAGCATCCAAAGCTGGTAGGAACAAAAATTAATTGGTGTCTAAAATAATTTTTTTAGTATTAAATTATGTACTCCTGAACACATTTTCAGATTTTGAAACCAAAAACTGACGTTGAGATCAGATAAATGTAGCACATGCTAGAAGAGTTGTAGGTTGATGCACATAAATATTCTCCAAACTTTCAGTTATCGATTAAGTGAATTTTCCCTATTCCGCCATGTTTAAAGTTATAGCGTAGACTTTAGGTGCCACGAGCGCTACATTCCTGCCTAAATTTTAGGCAGTATTTGAACAAAATATGGGCCAAAAGGGCTCAAAACAGATGAATTCAGCAAAAAAAGGGCAACTAAGCGGCATCTCGCAACATAAGAAAAGCTATGAGGAGAGAGACTACCAGAAAAAATACAGGTAATCTGACTCATGATCATTAACCCACTCATGCCTGAATTATTTTGCTACTTATACCGTTCTTCCTCTAATTAGAAACCGGTTTAGATTAGGTGGTCTGGGACACCTTCAGCCTGCTGGCTTGAATAGTCATGATCGTTGAGGCAACACGTAGTGCACTGGCCATGCGCTCAAAGCCTGAGATCGTGAGTTCGAGTCTCGGCATCCGCAGTCAAATGTGCCTGTGGTAAAGGACGGGGAAGGCCCACGCAAAATGATCGGTGAGATGGCACGCGTGGATGATGGCGGGGTATCATTTGGCAGCGGTTGCATGGATTTTGCTTCTTTTCTTGTATAAAAAAACACTACAATATAAATTGTAAAAAAAAAATCTTTTTTACAATCCAAAACGTCTCAAATAGGTATTTTTAATTGGTGACAGACAGTATAACAACAATATAGCAGAAAAATAAGTTAAAACTAGTACAAATAGGAAAAAAGCCTATGTATCTTATAATACACACCAGGCATGAAAGGGTTAAGAATTTTCTCGATTTTGCATTTTTAATACACTAACGATTCAAGGTGTTTATTGGACAGTTCAAAAATAACACTATGGCTACTCTGCGATAAGGAAGTGGTCTCATTACTTGTGACTTTGGTTTGGTTTGGTTTGGTTTAAGGGCGCTCAACTTCTAGGTCATCAGCGCCCTTAAAAGATTCATGGTAATAGCCAGATATAAATTTCATTCAAAAAATAAAAATACTAGCAACAAGAAAAGTTTACAAAGGCAACAGGCAGTGGCAATAGCCAGATATGAAACAAGGTGATAAATGCGTCCAAAAGCAGAAACAGATAATTTAAAAAAATTTAAATCCTCAAATTGATATTACACTCCGCTAAAAAATTAAAAACTCTATCAACCGCTGGCAGGCAGCTGCAGAGAATCCCGAAGGTGCGCTAGAGAGCAACACTCTAGCAACACGTGGCGAACTGACAAAAGGTTGTCACACAGCGGACATAGAGGCGCAGGGTCCCTTTTAAATAGGTAACCATGCGAAAAATTGCAGTGGCCTATTCTTAATCGAGCAAAACTAATCTCCTCGCGACGAGATGTGGGACAGGAAGTTACCCACTTTATCGGAAGTTCTTTCACTTCTCTAAGCTTATTACCGCGGAGAGTTGACCACTCGTCGTGCCAGGACGACAGCACCGCTCTCCGCACTTCAAGAATAAAGTCTTCCGAAGTAACACGTGAGATGGTAATACTGGGTTCTGTAGTTGCCGTCTTTGCTGCTAAATCTGCCATTTCATTCCCAAGCAAACCTACGTGACCGGGAATCCATGCACACACCACGTCAACGCCAGAAGCGTTTAAAACATGGAGGGCATCCTGGATACGTTGTACAATAGGGTGGGGGTTGTACAACTGACAAAGGCTCTGCAGTGCACTAAGGGAATCGCTCAAAATCAGGCAGTCACCTAATTTACGACGGCGAACATACAAAACGACTTGATAAATTGCATAAAGCTCTGGAGTAAAAATGGAGGTGCTATTTGGAAAACCGAATGTATATGGTTCGGTTCCATAAACATAAGCACATCCAACACCGTTGGAGCCCTTTGACCCATCGGTGTAAATATATCGACTGTCAGTGTAGCCTGACAAAAATTCTAAGAAACACGTGCGGATACTTGAAATAGGCATCGTGGAATTCTGGTGTATGGTCATCCCAAGATCTACATGGGGCGCACCAGATAGCCAAGGGGGGTAAAGTCTCTCGCCCTTGGCGAACATCACAGGCAGTTCCACTCCAAACTTCACTAGGAGCTCTTGGAAACGGAACCCCGCAGGCTTGGGACTAAGGGTGCTATTTCTATGTCGTTCTCTTAGCGTGGTGGTGAAAAAAGAAGCGAACGTTGGGTGCTTAGGCATACATCTAAGCGCACAACCATAATTTGCCAAGAGAATCTCACGCCGATATTGCAGAGGAGGTTCTGCGGACTCGGCGTAAAGGCTCACCACTGGGCTTGTTGGAAAAGCTCCTGTTGCAATGCGGATGCCCCTATTATGGACCACGTCTCATCTTCTCAGCACAGATGGTCGTGCTGTCGAATAAACAATACACCCATAGTCTAGCTTGGATCGGACCAATGCGCGATATATTCGCAACAAAATTGTCCGATCCGCTCCCCACGATTTGCCATTCAGTACTCGCATAATATTTAGGGAACGGTCACATCTCGCTCTTAGCTGTGCAATATGCGACGACCAACTAAGCTTCCTGTCCAAGATAAAACCCAGGAAGCGCGTCTCTTGTGCGAAGGGAAGTACATCTGGACCAAATCGGAGCGAAGGTGGTAATCGTCTCCTACGGCGCCAGAAATTGACGCAGATTGACTTCTCAGTTGAGAAACGGAAGCCGTTTTTCACGCTCCATTCTCTAAGGTTGTCCAAACATTGCTGCAGGTGCCGTTGTAAGAACGCCGTGCACTGAGAAGTGCAATAGACAGCGAAGTCGTCTACGAATAGGCATGACGAAACTCCAGGTGGAACACATTTCCAGATGGAGTTAATTGCTATAGCAAAGAGCGTGACACTTAGCACCAAACCCTGAGGTACTCCCTCCTCCTGAACAAAAGAATTAGAAAAAACCGAGCCGACTCTTACTCGGAAAAAGCGGTCCTTCATAAACTCCTGAATGAAAAGTGGTAGGCGTCCACGTATGTTCCAGGCATACAGGGAACGTAGAATCCCTGCTCGCCAGCACGTATCATAAGCCTTCTCAAGATCGAAAAATATGCCAACGGTTTGACAGTTCTTCATAAAGCCGTCGATTATCTGTGTCGATATTGACACAAGATGGTCAACAGTTGAACGGCGTCGTCGAAAACCACACTGGATATTAGTCAGTAGGTTACGACTTTCTAACCACCATACCAATCGTCCATTGATCATGCGTTCCATCACCTTGCAAACTCAACTGGTGCGGGAAATAGGACGATAGCTGGAGGGAAGATGGCGGTCCTTCCCAGCCTTCAAGATGGGAATAACGGTGGCCTCCGGCCAATTTTCTGGGAGTATACTGTCAACCCAAACACGATTATAGACCTCGAGCAGGAATGCCTTACCTTCAGGAGAGTGCTGTTGTAACATTTATACATGAATACCGTCCGGTCCTGGTGCTGAACATCGCGATGATTTCAGGGAATGCTCCAGCTCCGCCATGGTGAAAAGGCGATTGTAATGTTCTACGTTTCTAGATCGAAACGAGAATCCTTGAGATTCCACCTGAGTTTTAAATGGAAGGAACTCAGGGGAGTAGTTTTCCGAGCTAGACACTTGTGCGAAAGCACTGCCAAAGGTATTGGCCACTTCAAATGAATCAACAACAGCTCCTGTGGCTGTTTTTAGTCCCGCTATTGGTATTTGGGTCGTTTTAGCTGCAACACGACTTAATCTATCCCACACAACCGAGGAAGGTGTGTGTTGGTTAAATGAAGCTACAAATTTACTCCATGATGACTTTTTGCTATCCTTAATGACTTGTCTGCACCTGGCGCGCATTTTCTTGTATTCGATCAGGTTTTCCAAAGTAGGGTGACGTTGGAAAACCCTAAGTGCACGCCTTCGAGCACGAATGGCATTCCGACATTCTTCCGTCCACCAGGGGACGGGAAATCGATGGGGGTGTGTAGTCGACCGCGGAATTGATTGTTGAGGAGCAGAGAGAATCGTCTTCGTGAGATGCTGCGCCAAATCATTAGCTGAGTCGTGCTCGTCGTACGTAAAGAAAGCCAGCTGGGTGTAAAGGTTCGAGTTGGCATGGTCCAAACGCCATCTGGGCATACGTGGGGAACATGTAGGTTGCGTCAAGAGACTCATAAGACATGGGAAGTGGTCACTAGAGTGTAGATCAGAGATGACATTCCATTGTAAGGAGACTGCCAATTGAGGTCAACAAACTGTAAGATCAAGGTGTGAAAAACTGTTATGAGTGTCAGAAATGAATGTAGGCTCTCCAGTGTTGAGGAGAGCTAGGTTGTGACTGTCTAAGAAATCGGAAATGAGTGTACCTCTCGCACAAGCGCGACTTGAACCCCACAGTGGGTGGTGCGCATTGAAGTATCCCACCAACAGGAACGGTGTTGGTAACTGGGAAACTAGATCTTCTAACTCATTGTGCGAGAAGTCATGAGACGGAGGCAGATATAGATTACAGATGTTGAAATGGATGTTTGGCAGTTTAATCCGTACAGCAACTGATTGTATATCAGAGTGCAAAGGTAGAGTTTGCATATATACGTCATCTCTGACAAGTATCATAGCGCCGCCATGTGCCGGTACACTCTCTTCTGCTGTGACATCACACCGTACTGGGGTGTATCGCCTTAGATGGAAAGCGTCTCGACTACGCAGCTTAGTCTCTTGCAAACATGCAACCAGAGGTTCGTTTTCTTTGAGCAAGAGCTCAAGTTCTGGCCTTTGAGTTCGAATGCCACGTATGTTCCAATGTAAGATAGCCATATTAGTATCTGTGTGGGATAAATATTGCAAGGTAACAGTGTATTACCTTGTAGTAGGCGGTGGTCGGTTCAATTTAGCCCTTTTGTGATCTTTTGGGCTCACACTCTTTTCACATTTATCCTGCCTCTTTTTCACTGGGTTTCTCCCAGTATAGGCAGGATCTTCTTGCATCTCCTCTACCGAGGAGGTGCGTATCCCCATAGCAAATTTCGGTTCGAGAGCCTCGAACCGATTGCTCGTGGATACCGGCGAAGATGAAAGCTGCCGGTCTGTGTCCATCCCGGAGGAATCCTCAGAAGAGGATCTTCGGGGGATGTACGCTGGCTCTTCTTTCCCTTTGGTTTAATGGGAACAGACACGTCTTCTTCTTTGAGGAAGTCAGTTCTTACATATTGTTTCTTAAATTTCTTCGGTGATGTAACATAAACAACGGGCTCATTCTTGCCATTGCTGTAGACTGGCAATTTAGACGGTGACATTGTAGATGTGTTCTTTTCCTTTACGGACTTGGTAGGAGACGTAGATTTATCTGTAGATGTTGAAGGCTTTGGAACTGTTCTTGCTACGATAATTTTTTGTGAAATTGTGGCCCCGGTTTGATCGCTGGTTTGTGTAGCGATTTCCCGCTTCTCTGTCGGCCTAGCTACAACAGAGCGATAGGTACTGGACTTTGGAAGGGGGGGCTGTCGGATACGCAGGAGTTTCCGAGCTTCTGAGAAGGACACCTTCTCTTTGACTCGGATTTCCTGGATCACCCTTTCCTCTATAAACCGGGGGCATTCTCGCGAATAGGCTGGATGTTCGCTGCTGCAGTTCACACAACTGGGAGGCAATGAACATGGAGCGTCGTGAAGCACGCCTCCACAGTTGACGCAAGAAGCTGTTCTGTTACACAGTTCACTTGTGTGTCCAAAATGGTTACACTTGAAGCACCGGATTGGGTTCGGGATGTATGGCCTTACTTCTATAGCTTCGTATCCTGCCCTAATCCTTTGAGGGAGATCTACCCGATCAAAGGTCAGGAAAAGGGTACGAGTAGGCTTCAATTCACGGCTTTCTTTGCGATGAACCCGATAGACACAGGTAACACCTTGATCTTCTAGGTTTTCCTTAATCTCTTCAACACTGAGTCCGTCTAATGGGCGGGTATTAACGACACCGCGTGACGAGTTCAACGTCTTATGAAGGTCAACACGTATTGGATAGCTGGCCAACAGGTTTGCTTTCTGTATTTTAGCTGCCTGTTCTGCTGAATGCGCTTCTACTAGAAGCGTGCCATTACGCGATCTAGTGCATGACTTCACTGGACCAGCTATCTTATCCAGGCCCTTCTGGATTACAAATGGGCTCACCGAAAGAAACTTTTTTCCTTCCTCAGTTCTCGAAATTACTAAGAAGCGAGGACCACAACACTCGACTACTTCCTTTACATAAACTTTTGGTTTGATTTTGTTTTGAGTTTTTTGGGAACTCATGGCGATGTCATCCTCCACCATTGCAAATGTCTCCGATGGCATGCTCACATCCTGGGCGCCACCCCGGCTTAGGTGAGAGTCCTGACCTGGACCTTGCTCACCCTAGGGTCTCACCTCCCAATGTATAGACAGAGGGACCCAATCGCCTTCAGGAGTGCATCAGCTCATGCAATGGCCCCTCCCCGGGACTGACCTTTATCAGCGGATACGCACACAGATCCTACATGATAACCAGGGGCTGGGACTTACGCGATTACCCTGTCACCCCTTGCGTCACCCCATCCTCCTACAACCCGCGCGTAGGTTATCCATCAGACTGTGTACAGGGAGGTAACAGGTGGGAGGTCAAACACAAAAGTGGACCAAAGTTGATTGGGCTTTTGGCATATGCCCTCTCACCTCTTGGAGGAACCCAATCAAGAGTATGACTCGGGGCCCCGGGTATGCCAAACCCGTACCTACCATAGTAGGAGCCCCTGGGGGAGTTTGATTTCGGAGTCCTCTTCTCCTAGATGAGTCGTCGACCAAGACTACCGAGCCTCATCTACCCGTTTGGAATGTTCTTAGCTTCCCCTCACCTCTTGCCTACCAGTTGAAAGAGACGGAGAAAACAGAGCAAGAGTGAGGGATACTCCGACAAAAACAGAGCAAGAGAGGGACACGCACAGATCAGGAGCGAGAAACACACACAGAGCAAGAGAGAGACACACATAGAGTTACTTAAAGTAAGAAAGAGAGACACACAGAGCAAGCAAGAGAGCGTCACAGACATACTCACAGAAAGTGAGAGAGACACAGACCCATACAGAGCAAGAGAGAGGGAGACTCATACACACAGAGCAACACAGTGACACATACACACGCAGAGCAAGAGAGAGAGAGAGACAGAGAGAGAGACAGAGAGAGAAAGAGAGAGAGAGGACAGACATAGGGACAGACACGCACAGATACAAACGCACATACACAGAGAGAGGCAGCCACACACAGAATGAGGCGCAGAGAAAGAGAGAGAGAGAGAGAGAGAGAGAGAGAGAGAAATGGACGCACACACCCACGCCGAGCAAGAGAGAGAGAGAGGCACAAAGAGAGCCTGAGACACAGCGAGAGACACTAACCAACACCGAGACAGACACAGATAGAGAGAGAGAGAGGGAGGGAGAGAGGGAGAGAGACATAGACACACAGGGAAAGA
This sequence comes from Tenodera sinensis, assembly GCA_030765045.1. Taxonomy (NCBI): domain Eukaryota; kingdom Metazoa; phylum Arthropoda; class Insecta; order Mantodea; family Mantidae; genus Tenodera; species Tenodera sinensis. The sequence continues at coordinate 254,954,095 of CM060962.1, forward strand.
GGGACACACAAACACACACACACACTCACTCAGAAAGACACATGTACACAGACAGACACACTCGGAGTGAGAAACAGGTGCACACAGAGACATACAGAGAGAGAGAGACAAACTGACACACACAGACGCAGAGGGAGACAGAAAGACAGACACACACACACACGCGCGCGCGCGCGCGCACACACACACGCACACACACAGATACACATACACGCGCGCGCCCAATGAGACAGACACACTAGACTTTATAGAACAAATTGTTGATATTTAAGAATTATTTTCTACAGTGTAGTTCGGTTTGTTATAAAAGAGTGTTTTCTTTAGTTCTTTTAAACCATACTTTCTTTATAGACGGGTCCATTGCTCGCTATCAATTGCATCTAAGGACCACAAACTACCGGGAGGCCCCAGACACATGAGTGGAAACTACCAGAGGCCCATTGCACCTCCAACCCGTCCTTTACCGGACACTGAACTGGACACGTTGTTTGCCTCCCTGGTAGCCACTGGTGCATCGGGAGATTACAACTGGAACTCCTCATCATCAACCATCGCGGCCACGAACATCACAACTTCAGTGAATAGCGAGGCATTTCAGCCCAGGATTCAGATCAGGCCACAATCCAATATGGAGACAGACAACCACCAGACTCAGACATAATGACAAATAGTCTGGCGACACACACAAAAAAAATAAGAAAGGAAAAGAAAAAGGAAGAGAGAAAGAGAGGGAGAGAGGGAGAGAGAGAGAAAGAGAAAGAGAAAGAAAGCCAACAAAACAAACTCACAATACAAAGGGGGCAGAAACAGCAACCCTTTGATTTCAACTCGTCGCCTGCTACTGGTACAATGTTTCGAAACCTAACATTTGTTAATTTTAGCACTTTCACCCCTTCGCTGAAAATTATCAGAAATTTCAGTGCGATCTAAAAGCTTTTCTTTGATGGGGCACTTATTTGTATATTCACATATTTTTAAAAAGAACGGTCTGACATACGAAAAAGAAACCTTCACATGATGCTCACGCAAAGAAACATTTCAAGGAACGTAGTCTTAGCTCCAGCACCAGATCACTGTTTCTTCTCTGGTATTTCTCACATGAAATTTCGCAGAATACGAATAAAGACCTGGAACCGGAGAGGACAAATCTAACAAGCACAGCTGTGAAACTATTCAAGTATCAATGAAGTTGCTGTATTAAAAGCTTCTGTTCGTGGAACAGTACACTTTCCGCAGACGCTGTGAAGCTGTTTAGAGACCTCTATGGCCCAGTGAGCAACTACTACTTTTCTGTTTGTAGAGAAGAATGCTTGCTATTTCATGTCTGTGGATATTAGTAAAACGCCTACCATGAAGAGATTCTTTAACAAATGTAACAAGCACACCTGTAAAATAACAATACTCAACTTAGAAAGAAGTTATAGAACACGAGACTTCCACTTGCGGAGCAATACATTCGTTATCCACGTTGGAAAGCTCCCTAGAGCCATCTGTATGTCCAGTGCGTACTACTGCTTTTCCGTTTATTGAGGAAACATTTTTTAACAATAATTCGTGTTCGAAGAACAAAATATTGAGAGAACGCGCGATGACAAATAATAATGCCAAGGTTACTTTGGGAAGAGAAAAGATATTCTCCTCAGGAGCTAGGCGCCAGAGGGATTCGAACCCTCGATCCTCTGCTTATGTATATCACAGATGCCTTAGACCGCTCAGCCACGGCGCCTGTTGCTATTGTAGCACTCAAGAATGGTAGATATATTGTTATTTCAGGTAGTGTTTAAATGCACTAGGATTATTATTCATGTGTAGAGAAAGTGATAGTTACCAGCTCAGATTAGTTTTCTTTTGAATGAGTATAAATCGACTCCCAAAATGTAATTAAACATTCAGTGTATATCTGTATTTGATGCACGCTATTAACTTATTTACTTTCACTCTCCAATGCGTGCATTAAGTACGCGTGTATGCTTCCCAAAATTTCGATGTGCATATTTCACCGGAATTATATGTTTGATGACCGCCGGATAAAAAGAATCAGAAAAAGGTGTGTGTGTGTGTGTGTGTGTGTGTGTGTGTGTGTGTGTGTGTATGTGTGTGCGTGCGTGCGTGTGTGTGCGAGCGTGTGCGTGCGCGTTTTTCTTATACAGGGGTCCTCAAATATATTTCCGGTGAAATATCCACATCGAAATTTTTGGACGAATACAGTACTCAATTTACGCAGTACAAAAAGTGAAAATAAATAATTTAATGGCGTGCGTCAAACAAATACATATATACATGTGAACTTTAATTACATTTTGGGAATCGATTCGTACGTATTGACAAGAAAAGTAATCTCACGTGGCAGACCCTTATCACTTTCTCTACCCATGAATAGTTGGCTTGAAATAAGAATATGTCATTCTTGAGTTTCTTAATAGTAACTGGCGTCGTAGCGCAGTCTCTTAAAGCCTCTGTCTAGTAGACAGAAGATCGGGGGTTTGAGTCCCACCGGCAACTACTTTTTTTTGCCTTCCCAAAGTAAGATTAGCATTTATATTTCGTATCTCGCGTTCCATCAATATTTTTAGCTTCAAACAGGAATTATTATGAAGGAATATTTCCTACATAAACAGAAAATCAGTAGTACGCACTGCACATACAGATGGCTCTAGTGAGCTTTGTAGCGTGGCTAACGAATGTACTGCTCCACAAAAAGAAGTCTTTTACTACATAACTTCTTTCAAATTTGAATATTGGTATTTCACAGGTGTGCTTATTACATTTGTCAAAGAATGTCTTCATGGTAGGCGTGTTTCCAATATCCACAAACTAAAAACAGCAAGCATTGTTTGCTCCATACAGGGAAAATTAGTAGTACAAAACTGGGCACACAGATGGCTCTGGGGAGTTTCGCATTGAGGGTGATAAATCGTGAGAAAGATCCTAACTGCATTTCTTTTTCTTTGCAAAATTTTTATTTTAAAGCAAATATGAACTGGTTGGCCTCTATTATAGATCCCTGGTTTATTCATACCATGTGCCATGTACCATTGGTGTACCTCCATCATTTGTTTGTCTTCCTTTCTCATTTATTGTGTAGTCAGTGTTGCTTTTGCATTATTTATAGTTACACAAGGTGGAAAGTGAAACATCTTCGTCAGAATTTGATACAGTGACCCAAAAGCCACAGAAAGAATATTTAAGCCCTAACTTAAACCTTAGTCGAATGTATGATATGCACAAATGGTAGTGCATTTTGAGTAATCCTGCATCTGCAAAACTGTCAATGTACAAATCATTTTTATAACAAATATAATATTCCAGTCCTTGATCCAAATTCAGATCTGTGTGATTTTTGTGAAACGTTTAACGTGGAACAAAAGTCAAGAAATATCACTTAACAGTTGTCTGTAAAGTGTAATACACAATTAAAAGGGAATTCTGTTTTGCGACAAGAAAGAAGAAGAAAAGAGATAAAATAATGTAATGGTAGCTTGTTTTGATATCCATAAAACGTGATTCCCTTATCCCATGCAAATGTTAGTGCTTCATTTTATGAAAGAAAACTAAGTGTTTAAATGTTTATTATCTTACTGCTCACGTTTCGAAGTATACATAGGGCTTCTGTTCCATTTGACACGAATCATTGTTAGGTAGATTTGAAAATGGCATTCCGAGTTCTGTAGTTGCTGTTCAGATAACGATTGCTTCGATCTACCTTGAAGTTGAGGAAGAATTTGGAGTGACAGTTGAATTCCTTAAAGAAGGAATTCCCTTGTTTATTTTGCTGCAACTTTCTTTCTTGAAGAAAACTGTCAAATTAGAAAGATGACAATGAAGTGCTTAACACCACAACATTCTTCCATTCAAGAAGTTGACAACAGAGAGGCCTCTGAAACATTCAGAAGTTTGGTCTCCACTTTGAACCGGGATGACCGCCTCCTCTATTCCACTATCCTAAGCGGAATACTGTTGTCAGGTGGTTTCTGATCCGGCTGCTCTGCATGGACCTTAATTTCTGGGTATGCGAGGGTATTTTCACATAAATGCCAGAACTCTCGTTGAAACACTTTTATGCTCAATCAAAACAGTGCTTGAGATGTGCCGATGGCTACACGGAGCAAGAGAGACACACACACATGCTCTCACACACAGCCAGTCGGAGACATACACACACACACACACACACACACACACACACACACACACACACACACACACACACACACATTGCAATAGAAAGAGACAGATCCATACAGAGACCAAGAGTGAGAGACACACAGGCACCCACACAGAGAGCAAGAGAGAGACACAGGCACACACAGAGCAAGAGAGAGGCACAGAAACAAACACAGAGTAAGAGAGAGACACACACAGAGAACGAGTGAGAAAGAGACAGACATACACAGAACAAGAGAGAGACACAGACACACACACACACACAGAGCAAGAGAGAGACACATACAGACAAAAACAGGGCTAGGAAGAGATTGCTACAAAAACAGAGGAAGAGAGAGACACACACAGAACAAGAGAGACACATAGACAGAGCAAGAGAGAGATAGACACAGACGCACATACAGCAAGCGAGAGAAAGACAGGCGTACACAGAGAAAGAAAGAGACACAGAAACACACACAGAACAAGAACGAGAGAGAGAAAGAGACGGACAAAAACAGAGCTCGAGTGAGGGATAGTCCGACAAAAACAGAGCAAGAGATAGACACAGACAGAGCAGTAGTGAGACACACACAGAGTTACTCAAAGCAAGAAAGAGGGACACACAGACACGCACAGAGCAAAACAGAGTGACACAGACACACACAGAGGAAGCGAGAGAGAGAGAGAGAGAGAGAGAGAGAGAGAGAGAGAGAGAATGAGAGAGAGGGAGGGAGTGACAGACTCACACAGAGTTACTCAAAGCAAGAAAGAGAGACACACACAGAGCAAGCAAGAGAGCGTCACAGACATACACGCAGAGCAAAACAGAGTGACACAGACACACACAGAGGAAGCGAGAGAGAGAGAGAGAGAGAGAGAGAGAGAGAGAGAGAGAATGAGAGAGAGGGAGGGAGTGACAGACTCACACAGAGCAAGAGGGAGACACAGACTCACACAGAGCAAGAGGGAGACACAGACTCACACAGAGCAAGAGGGAGACACAGACTCACACAGAGCAAGAGAGAGACACAGACTCACACAGAGCAAGAGAGAGACACAGACTCACACAGAGCAAGAGGGAGACACAGACTCACACAGAGTGAGGCACCGAGAGAGAGAGAGAGAGACAGAGAGAGAGAGAGAACAGACACAGGGACAGACACACACACACAGATACAAACGCACATACCTTGAGAGAGGCAGCCACAGGCACAGGGAGCGAGAGAGAGAGAGAAACGGACTCACACACAGACGCCGAGAGAGAGAGGGAGAGAGAGAGGCACAAAGAGAGCCAGAGACACAGAGAGAGACACAAACCAACACAGACACAGATACAGACATAGAGGGAGGGAGAGAGACATACACATCGACACATACAGAGAGACAGACACAGCAACACACACAGAGAGACAGACACAGAGACACACAGAGAGACAGACACAGAGAGACACACAGAGAGACAGACACAGAGACACACACAGAGAGACACAGAGAGAGATATAGAGAGAGAGATAGAGAGAGAGAGAAAGAAACTGAACCCCCCCCCCCACACACACACACACAGAAAGACACACAGACAGACACAGAAAGAGAGACAGAGAGACTGATCCACACACACACACACACACACACACACATACAAAGACAGACACTGGGAGAGAGAGAGAGAGACAGAGAGAGAGAGACGGAACACACACGGAGAGAGACACACATAGAGAGACGCACAAAGAGAAGAATAGAGTCAGACACACACACGCACACACACACACGCACACACACACACTCGTAAAGCCAGACCAAACTTCTTCTAAGAATAGTTTTTTTTTTTTTTTTTCATTCTATCTGAGGGTCCTCAAACGTTTATATTTTCGGTGAGATATCCAAATGGAAAGTTTGAGACGAAAACAGTACTCTGTATACGCAGTAGGTAAAGTGAAAATAAATAAATAGGGTGCATAAAACAAATTCTGATGTACATTGAAAGCTTAATTACATTTTGGGCACTCGATTCTTACTTACTCAAAAGAAAAGTAATCTGAAGCGGTAGATGCTAACACTTACTCTACCCATGAATAATTCTAGTGCGCCTAAGCATTGCTTCAAATAACAATGTATATTTTTCTTGAGCTTGGGCATAATAACTGGTATCGTAGCTTTGCGGCCTAAAGCGTCTGTCTAGTACACAGAAGAACGGGGGTTCTAAACCCCCGGTGCCTAGCTTCACCTGTATGTATGTAACGGAATCTTTCGACGTATTTTTCACCCAATTAGAGTAGTCTGATTTACTTGAAAGTTTGCAAACATGTCAAGCATCGATGACAATGCAATAATATTATAGCTTTATCCTGAGATACTGATCCGAATCATCAGAATAAATAAACATTTGTTAGCTAAATTTATCATTTTAACATAATCTAACGAAAAACGTTTTCATAACAAACCGAACTAAACAGTAGAAAATAATCTTTAACTGTGAGTAATTTGTTCTATAAAGCCCGGTAGTCCATTATATTTCAAAATGTTGTAATAAGTTTGAAATAAGAACTAATTAACTATTATTAACAATATAATAAATTTTATTGCAAGAAAGTGTGGGGTGTGTGACATCAAATGTCTAAATAGTTCACTGATAACTGTTTATAAAAGTAAAGATATGATAAAAATATCTAGAAGCACCCCACACTCTTTTACAATAAAGTATATTATTTTGTTAATATAAAATAGTTTTTATTTTAAACTTATTACAAAATTTTGAAAAATACAGAACTACTAGACTTTATACAACAAATTGTTCATATTTACGAATTATTTTCTACTGTTTAGTTCGGTTTGTTATAAAAGCGTGTTTTCTTTTGTTCTTTAAAACTATAATTTCTTTATAGACGGTTCCATTGCTCGCTATCAATTGCATCTAAGGACCACAAACCACCTGGAGGCCGCAGACATACGAGTGGAAATTACCAGATGCCCATAGCACCGCCAACCCGTCCTTTACCGGACACTGAACTGGACACGTTGTTCGCCTCCCTAGTAGCCACTGGTGCATTGGGAGATTACAACTGGAACTCCTCATCATCAACCATCGCGGCCACAAACATCACAACTTCAGTGAATAGCGAGGCATTTCAGCCCAGGATTCAGATCAGGCCACAATCCAATATGGAGACAGACAACCACCAGACTCAGACATAATGACAAATAGTCTGGCGACACACACAAAAAAAATAAGAAAGGAAAAGAAAAAGAAGAGAGAGAGAGAAAGAAAGCCAACAAAACAAACTCACAATAGAAAGGGGGCAGAAAGAGCAACCCTTTGATGTCAACTCGTTGCCTGCTGCTGGTACAATGTTTCGAAACCTAACATTTGTTAATTTTAGCACTTTCTCCCATTCGCTGAAAATCATCAGAAATTTCAGTGCGGTCTAAAACCTTTTCTTTGATGGGGCACTTATTCAAACATTTTCAAGGAAATCTCTCTGACATACAAAAAGAAACCGTCACAGCATGCTCACGCAAAGAAACTGATTTCAAGGAACTTAGTCTTAGCTCCAGCACCAGATCACTATTCCTTCTCTGGTATTTCTCACAATAAAATTTCGCAGAATACGAATAAAGACCTGGAAGCGGAGAGACTTGGACAAATCTAAAAGCACAGCTGTGAAACAATTGAAGTATCAATGAAGTTGCCGAATTAAAAGCCTCTGTCGGTGGAACAATACACTTAGAACCGGCATTGTGAAACTCTTCAGAGACATCTATGGCCCAATGAGCAACTGCTGCTTTTCCCTCTATAGACAACAATGCTTGCAATTCATGTTTGTAGATATTGGTAAAACGCCTACCATGAAGAGATTCATTAACAGTTGTAACAAGCACACCTGTAAAATAACAATACTCAACTTAGAAACAAGATATAGAACAAGAGACTTCCATTTGCGGAGCAATACATTCGTTAACCACGTTGCAGAGCTCCCTAGAGCCATCTGTATGTCCACTGCGTAATACTGCTTTTCCGTTTATCGAGGAAACATTTCTTACTAATAATAATAATAATAATAATAATAATAATAATAATAATAATAATAATAATAATAATAATAATAATAATAATAATAATAATAATAATAATAATGATAATGATAATGATAATAATGATAATGATAATGATAATGATAATGATAATGATAATGATAATGATAATGATAATGATAATGATAATGATAATGATAATGATAATGATAATGATAATGATAATGATAATGATAATGATAATGATAATGATAATGATAATGATAATGATAATGATAATGATAATGATAATGATAATGATAATGATAATGATAATGATAATGATAATGATAATGATAATGATAATGATAATGATAATGATAATGATAATGATAATGATAATGATAATGATAATGATAATGATAATGATAATGATAATGATAATGATAATGATAATGATAATGATAATGATAATGATAATGATAATGATAATGATAATGATAATGATAATGATAATGATAATGATAATGATAATGATAATGATAATGATAATGATAATGATAATGATAATGATAATGATAATGATAATGATAATGATAATGATAATGATAATGATAATGATAATGATAATGATAATGATAATGATAATGATAATGATAATGATAATGATAATGATAATGATAATGATAATGATAATGATAATGATAATGATAATGATAATGATAATGATAATGATAATGATAATGATAATGATAATGATAATGATAATGATAATGATAATGATAATGATAATGATAATGATAATGATAATGATAATGATAATGATAATGATAATGATAATGATAATGATAATGATAATGATAATGATAATGATAATGATAATGATAATGATAATGATAATGATAATGATAATGATAATGATAATGATAATGATAATGATAATGATAATGATAATGATAATGATAATGATAATGATAATGATAATGATAATGATAATGATAATGATAATGATAATGATAATGATAATGATAATGATAATGATAATGATAATGATAATGATAATGATAATGATAATGATAATGATAATGATAATGATAATGATAATGATAATGATAATGATAATGATAATGATAATGATAATGATAATGATAATGATAATGATAATGATAATGATAATGATAATGATAATGATAATGATAATGATAATGATAATGATAATGATAATGATAATGATAATGATAATGATAATGATAATGATAATGATAATGATAATGATAATGATAATGATAATGATAATGATAATGATAATGATAATGATAATGATAATGATAATGATAATGATAATAATAATAATAATAATAATAATAATAATAATAATAATAATAATAATAATAATAATAATAATAATAATAATAATAATAATAATAATAATAATAATAGTTCGTGTTCGAAGAACAAAATATTGAGAGAACGCGCAGTGACAAAGAATAATATCAAGCTTACTTTGGGAAGAGAAAAAAAATATGCTCCTCATGAGCTAGGCGCCGGAGGGATTCGAACCCTCGATCCTCTGTTTAAAACACAGATGCCTTAGACCACTGAGCCACGGCGCCGCTTGCTATTGTAGAACTCAATAATGGTATATATTCTTATTTCAGGTAGTGTAGTGTTTAAATACACTAGGATTATTATTCATGCGTATAGAAAGTGATACTCTACCAGCTCAGATTACTTCTCTTTTGAATAAGTATAAATTTTTTTCCCAAAATGTAATTAGACTTTGAGCGTATATCTGTATTTGATGCGTCGTATCGTCGTAGCGCAGTCTGTTAAAGCGTCTGTCTAGTAGACAGATCGGGGGTTTGAGTCCCACCCGAAACTACTTTTTTTCTCTTCCCAAAGTAAGATTAGCATTTATATTTCGTATCTCGCGTTCCATCAATATTTTGAGCAGGAATTATTATGAAGGAATATTTCCTCCATAAACAGAAGAGCAGTAGTACGCACTGCACATACAGATAGCTTTAGTGAGCCTTGTAACGAGGTTAACGAATGCATTGCTCCCAAAAAGAGGTCTTCTACTCTATAGCTTCTTTCAAATTTTATTATTGTTATTTCACAGGTGTAATAGTTACATTTGTCAAAGAATCTCTTCATGGTAGGCGTCTTACCAATATCCATAAACTTAGCAAGCATTGTTTGTTCCATAAAGGGAAAATCAGTAGTACAAAACTGGGCACATAGATGGCTCTGGAGGGTTTCGCATTGTGGGTGGTAAGTCGTGAGATGGATCCTAACTGCATTTCTTTCTTTGCAAAATTTTGATTTTAAAGCAAATATAAACTTGTCGGCGTCTATTATAGATCGCTGGCTTATTCGTACCTTGAGCCATGTACCATTAGTGTACCTCCATCATTTGTTTGTCTTCCCTTCTCATTTCTTTTGTAGTCAGTGCTGCTTTCGCATTATTTACAGTTACACAAGATAGAAAGTGAAACATCTTCGCCAGAATTTGATACAGTGACCCAAAAGACACTCCACTAAGAAGCCACAGAAAGAATATTTAAGCCCTAACTTAAACCTTAGTCGAATGTATGATATGCACAATCAGCAGTGAATTTTGAGTAATCCTGCACCTGCTAAACTGTCAGTGTACAAATCATTTTTATAACGACTATAATCTTCAAGTCCTGGACCCAAAGTCAGATCTGTGTGATCTTGGTGAAGAGTTGAGCTTGGCAGAAAAGGAAAAAGGCATCACCAAAGGGTTGTCTGAAAAGTGTCATGCACAATTAAAAGGGAATGTAATGTGATGGTAGCTTCTTTAGATCTCCATAACGTGATTTTCTTACTCCATGCAAATGTTAGATATTTATTTTATAAACTCAAACTAAATGTTTACAATAACATTTATAGTCATACTGCACATGTTTCAAAGTGTAAAAAGGGCTTGTGTTCCATTTGGCTCGAAGCATTGTGAGTTAGGTTTGAAACTGACATTACAGGTTCTGTATTTACAGTTCAGAAAACAATTGCTTCGATCCTGAAGTTGAAGAACATATGTATAATTTGGGATGACACTCTTCTATAATGCCCCTCCTCATTGCAACAGCATAACAACAACGATGTTCCATTTCACGAAAGGTTTAACTTTTCCGAAGCTGACACAAATGACAAAAGGAATATCTCCGAAATGGTTCACTTTAAAATACTTTATTTAGACATAAACGGAGTGTTTTGAGAGAGATCTACATTTTGTAGAATAACATTTTGTCTATCTGTTGCGGTTAAGAGCTATTCAAGAGTCATCCAGATTAAATAGGACTACATAGGCTATAGCGAGAAAATTCAAAATATTCTTTTCATTTGTCATACATATATCTAAACATATGGCATTTTAATAAAAGTTTTCGAGAAAATCAAAATTTTCGAAACCTTTTTTATGTAAAGGGTAGTTTAGCGTGGAACTATTTTCTTCACAATCTTCCTGTCGCATCCCTAAAAAACATTAACCTTAAATACTAATTTTATTTTTTAACCAACTTTTCGTTTTTGCGTTATGCTGTCCACAGACCGACAGACACACACATAAACGAACATTTTTCTAAAAATGCTTTTTTAATTCAGGGGGCTCAAAACATAGAGAGAGAGACTCTGACATAAACGGCGCAAGCGAGAGACACACACATGCACTCACACACAGAGCCAGTCTGAGACACATACACCCACACACACTCTCTCTCTCTCTCTCACACACACACACACACACACACACACACACACACACACACACACACACACACACCTTGCAAGAGAAATGGGCAGATATATACACAGAGCAAGTGCGAGAGAGAGAGAGAGACACTTACGCACCCACACACTGAGCAAGAGAGAGAGAGAAACACACAGAGCAAGAGAGAAAGGCACAGAAACACACAGAGCAAGAGAGAGGCACAGAAACACACACAGAACAAGAGAGAGAGAGAGAGAGAGAGAGAGAGAGACAGACACACACATAGAGCAAGAGAGGGTCACGTGCAGACCAAAACAGAGCTAGAGAGAGATTACTACAAAAACAGAGGAAGAGACAGACACTCACAGAACAAGAAAGACACACTCGTAGAGCAAGGGAGAGAGATAGACACAGACGCACATACAGCAAGCGAGAGAGAGAGACTACACAGAGCAAGAGAGAGACACAGAAACACACATAGAACAAATAAGAGAGAGAAAGAGAGGGAGAAAAACAGAGCTAGAGTGAGGGATACTCCGACAAAAACAGAGCAAGAGAGGGACACGCACAGAGCAGGATCGAGACACACACAGGGCAAGGAAGAGACCGTCACAGACATACTCAGAGCAAGCAAGAGACCTTCACAGACATACTCAGAGCAAGAGAGAGGCACACACAGACAAAAACAGAGCTAGAGAGAGATTCCTACAAAAACAGAGGAAGAGAGAGAGAGACACACACAGAACAAGAAAGACACATACACAGAGCAAGAGAGAGATAGACAGAGACAAAGACAGAGCAAGAGAGAGGCACAGAAACACAAACAGAGCAAGAGAGAGGCACAGAAACATACACAGAGCAAGAGAGAGACACAGACACACACATAGAGCATGAGAGAGAGATTCCTACAAAAACAGAGGAAGAGAGAGACACACACACAGAACAAGAGAGGCACATACACAGAGCAAGAGAGAGACACCCATAGTTACTGAAAGCAGGAAAGAGAGACACACAGACGCACACAGGGCAAGGAAGAGAGCGTCACAGACATACTCAGAGCAAGAAAGAGAGACACACAGACATACTCAGAGCAAGAGAGAGATACATACGGACAAAAGCAGAGCTAGAGAGGGATTCCTACAAAATAAGAAGGAGAGAGAGACACACGCAGAACAAGAGAGACACATACACTGAGCAAGAGAGAGATAGATACAGACACACATACAGCAAGAGAGAGAGACACAGAAACACACACAGAATAAGAAAGAGAGAGAGAAAGAGACGGACAAAAACAGAGCTCGAGTGAGGGATACTCCGACAAAAACAGAGCAATAGAGGGACACGCACAGATCAGGAGCGAGAAACACACACAGAGCAAGAGAGACACACAGTTACCTAAAGCAGGAAAGAGAGACACGCAGACACATACAGAGCAAGCAAGAGAGCGTGACAGACACACACAGAGCAAGCAGGAGAGCGTCACAGACATACTCAGAGCAAGTGAGAGAGAGGCAGACATACACACAGAACAAGCAAAAGAGCGCCACAGACATACTCAGAGCAAGTGAGAGAGCAGCAGACATACTCACAGAGCAAGCAAAAGAGCGCCACAGACATACTCAGAGCAAGTGAGAGAGCGGCAGACATACTCACAGAGCAAGCAAAAGAGCGCCACAGACATACTCAGAGCAAGTGAGAGAGCGGCAGACATACTCACAGAGCAAGCAAAAGAGCGCCACAGACATACTCAGAGCAAGTGAGAGAGAGGCAGACATACACACAGAAGAAACAAAGGAGCGCCACAGACATACTAAGAGAAATTGAGAGAGAGGCAGACATACACACAGAGCAAGCAAAAGAGTGCCATAGACATACTAAGAGAAATTGATAGAGAGGCAGACATACGCACAGAACAAGCAAAGGAGCGCCACAGACATACTCAGAGCAAGTGAGAGAGAGGCAGACATGCTCACAGAGCAAGCAAAAGAGCGCCACAGACATACTCAGAGCAAGTGAGAGAGAGGCAGACATACCTACACACAGAACAAGCAAAGGAGCGCCACAGACATACTAAGAGAAATTGAGAGAGAGGCAGACATACACACAGAACAAGCAAAGGAGCGCCACAGACATACTAACAGAAATTGAGAGAGAGTCAGACATACACACAGAACAGGCAAAGGAGCACCACAGACATACTAAGAGAAATTGAGAGAGAGGCAGACATACACACAGAGCAGGCAAAGGAGCGCCACAGACATACTAAGAGAAATTGAGAGAGAGGCAGACATACACACAGAGCAGGCAAAGGAGCGCCACAGACATACTAAGAGAAATTGAGAGAGAGGCAGACATACACACAGAGCAAACAAAAGAGCGCCATAGACATACTAAGAGAAATTGAGAGAGAGGCAGACATACACACAGAACAAGCAAAAGAGCGCCACAGACATACTCAGGGCAAGTGAGAGAGAGGCAGAAATACACACAGAACAAGCAAAAGAGCGCCACAGACATACTCAGGGCAAGTGAGAGAGAGGCAGACATACTCACAGAGCAAGCAAAAGAGCGCCATAGACATACTAAGAGAAATTGAGAGAGAGGCAGACATACACACAGAACAAGCAAAAGAGCGGCACAGACATACTCAGGGCAAGTGAGAGAGAGGCAGAAATACACACAGAACAAGCAAAAGAGCGCCACAGACATACTCAGGGCAAGTGAGAGAGAGGCAGACATACTCACAGAGCAAGCAAAAGAGCGCCACAGACATACTCAGAGCAAGTGAGAGAGAGGCAGACATACACACAGAACAAGCAAAGGAGCGCCACAGACATACTAAAAGAAATTGAGAGAGAGGCAGACATACACACAGAATAAGCAAAGGAGCACCAGAGACGTACTAAGAGAAATTAAGAGAGAGGCAGACATACACACAGAGCAGGCAAAGGAGCGCCACAGACATACTAAGAGAAATTGAGAGAGAGGCAGACATACACACAGAACAGGCAAAGGAGCGCCACAGACATCCTAAGAGAAATTGAGAGAGAGGCAGACATACACACAGAGCAGGCAAAGGAGCGCCACAGACATACTAAGAGAAATTGAGAGAGAGGCAGACATACACACAGAGCAGGCAAAGGAGCGCCACAGACATACTAAGAGAAATTGAGAGAGAGGCAGACATACACACAGAACAGGCAAAGGAGCGCCACAGACATACTAAGAGAAATTGAGAGAGAGGCAGACATACACACAGAGCAAGCAAAAGAGCGCCATAGACATACTAAGAGAAATTGAGAGAGAGGCAGACATACACACAGAACAAGCAAAAGAGCGCCACAGACATACTCAGGGCAAGTGAGAGAGAGGCAGAAATACACACAGAAGAAGCAAAAGAGCGCCACAGACATACTCAGGGCAAGTGAGAGAGAGGCAGACATACTCACAGAGCAAGCAAAAGAGCGCCATAGACATACTAAGAGAAATTGAGAGAGAGGCAGACATACACACAGAACAAGCAAAAGAGCGCCACAGACATACTCAGGGCAAGTGAGAGAGAGGCAGAAATACACACAGAACAAGCAAAAGAGCGCCACAGACATACTCAGGGCAAGTGAGAGAGAGGCAGACATACTCACAGAGCAAGCAAAAGAGCGCCACAGACATACTCAGAGCAAGTGAGAGAGAGGCAGACATACACACAGAACAAGCAAAGGAGCGCCACAGACATACTAAGAGAAATTGAGAGAGAGGCAGACATACACACAGAATAAGCAAAGGAGCGCCACAGACGTACTAAGAGAAATTGAGAGAGAGGCAGACATACACACAGAGCAGGCAAAGGAGCGCCACAGACATACTAAGAGAAATTGAGAGAGAGGCAGACATACACACAGAACAGGCAAAGGAGCGCCACAGACATCCTAAGAGAAATTGAGAGAGAGGCAGACATACACACAGAGCAGGCAAAGGAGCGCCACAGACATACTAAGAGAAATTGAGAGAGAGGCAGACATACACACAGAGCAGGCAAAGGAGCGCCACAGACATACTAAGAGAAATTGAGAGAGAGGCAGACATACACACAGAACAGGCAAAGGAGCGCCACAGACATACTAAGAGAAATTGAGAGAGAGGCAGACATACACACAGAGCAAGCAAAAGAGCGCCATAGACATACTAAGAGAAATTGAGAGAGAGGCAGACATACACACAGAACAAGCAAAAGAGCGCCACAGACATACTCAGGGCAAGTGAGAGAGAGGCAGAAATACACACAGAACAAGCAAAAGAGCGCCACAGACATACTCAGGGCAAGTGAGAGAGAGGCAGACATACTCACAGAGCAAGCAAAAGAGCGCCATAGACATACTAAGAGAAATTGAGAGAGAGGCAGACATACACACAGAACAAGCAAAAGAGCGGCACAGACATACTCAGGGCAAGTGAGAGAGAGGCAGAAATACACACAGAACAAGCAAAAGAGCGCCACAGACATACTCAGGGCAAGTGAGAGAGAGGCAGACATACTCACAGAGCAAGCAAAAGAGCGCCATAGACATACTAAGAGAAATTGAGAGAGAGGCAGACATACACACAGAACAAGCAAAAGAGCGGTACAGACATACTCAGGGTAAGTGAGAGAGAGGCAGAAATACACACAGAACAAGCAAAAGAGCGCCACAGACATACTCAGGGCAAGTGAGAGAGAGGCAGAAATACACACAGAACAAGCAAAAGAGCGCCACAGACATACTCAGGGCAAGTGAGAGAGAGGCAGACATACACACAGAGCAAGCAAAAGAGCGCCATAGACATACTAAGAGAAATTGAGAGAGAGGCAGACATACACACAGAACAAGCAAAAGAGCGCCACAGACATACTCAGGGCAAGTGAGAGAGAGGCAGAAATACACACAGAACAAGCAAAAGAGCGCCACAGACATACTCAGGGCAAGTGAGAGAGAGGCAGAAGTACACACAGAACAAGCAAAAGAGCGCCACAGACATACTCAGGGCAAGTGAGAGAGAGGCAGAAATACACACGGAACAAGCAAAAGAGCGCCACAGACATACTCAGGGCAAGTGAGAGAGAGGCAGACATACACACAGAGCAAGCAAAAGAGCGCCATAGACATACTAAGAGAAATTGAGAGAGAGGCAGACATACACACAGAGCAAGCAAAAGAGCGCCACAGACATACTCAGGGCAAGTGAGAGAGAGGCAGACATACACACAGAACAAGCAAAAGAGCGCCACAGACATACTCAGGGCAAGTGAGAGAGAGGCAGACATACACACAGAACAAGCAAAAGAGCGCCACAGACATACTCAGGGCAAGTGAGAGAGAGGCAGACATACTCACAGAGCAACACAGACTGACACTGATCAAGAGAGAGAGACACTGACTCCCACAGAGCAAGAGAGAGACATAGACTCGCACAGAGTGAGGCAGCGAGACAGAGAAAGATAGAGAAAGAGAGAGAGAAGGACAGACACAGGGACAGACACACATTCAGATACAAACGCACATACGCAGTGAGAAGAAGCCACACACACACAGAGTGAGGAGCAGAGAAGGAGAGAGAGAGAGACAGAGAGAGAGAGAGAGAGAGAGAGAGAGAGAAACGAACTCACACACAGACGCTGAAAAAGAGACAGAGGGAAGCAAAAAGAGAGCCAGAGACAGAGAGAGATGCTAACCAACACAGAGACAGACACAGACAGAGAGAAGAGAGAGAGAGAGAGAGGGAGGAAGAGAGAGAGAAAGGGAGAGAGAGACATAGACAGGGACACACGCAGAGAGGCAGACACAGTGGGAGAGAGGGAGACACAAACACACACATACTCACACACACATACTCACACACACACACATACTCACACACACACACACACACACAAACACACACACACACACACACGGCGCGCGCAAAGAGATAGACACACACATCGACAGACATAGAGAGGGATAGGGAGGGAGAGGGGGTTCTAAACCCCCGGTGCCTAGCTTCACTTGTATGTATGTAACGGAATGTTTCGACGTATTTTTCATCCAATTAAAGTAGTCTGATTTACTTGAAAGTTTGCAAATATGTCAAGCACCGATGACAGGACAATGCTATTACAGCTTTATCCTAAGTTCCTGGTCCGGATCATCAGAATAAATAAACATTTGTTAGCTAAATTTATCATTGTAACAGAATCTTTCGACGTACATATTTTTCACCAACTTGCAGTCGTTTGATTGACTTGAAAATTTGCACAATTGTTAAGGACCGATGAGAATATAATATCATCATGACCTTGTCGCAATGTCCTGACCAGCATCGTCAGGATAAATAATTACTAAGCTAAATTTATAGAAAAAGGTAGAGTTATTACATCTTAGATGTCGCTAAGGCATATTTCTACATGTACTGTGAAAAGTGCTTTAATTAAAGAAATACATATTTATGTATTGGATGACGTAGATGTCCAGAGGAAGGACCTGAAAGGAACAGGAGACCAGGGGAAACATGGCGGACCTGAGTTCATACCTGGGCCAAGGTACGCACAACAGCTCGTTGTTTAGAATTTGACATATTACACTGGACAATGGAATTAAATCGGGCCAGGAAGTCCACAACAGATGAACTGTGGTTAAAACACTAATTGTAATCTAACACTGTTCCAAAAAAGAACTGATTTGAAAATATTCAAAAAATATTTGAAAGAAATTTTGAACTCAGAAATTTCTAAAAGGTTTGAAATTAAAGGTTCTGAAAAAGTAAAACATAAATTATAGTTTAAAAAAACTAACGAAAACACGTTTTTATAACAAACCGAACTAAACAGCAGAAAATAATTTTTAAGTATGAGTTATTTGTTCTATAAAGCCCGGTAGTTCATTATACTTCAAAATGTTGTAATAAGTTTAAGATTAAAACTCATTTATATTAACAAACTAATAAATTTTATTGCAAAAAAAAAGCGTGGGGTGTATCACATCGAATGTTCTAAATAGTTCATTGATAGCTATTTATAAAAATAAAGATATGATAAAAATATCTAAAAGCATCCCACACTTTTCTATAATAAAATGTATTATTTTGTTAATATAAATTAGTTCTTATTTTAAACTTACTACAAAATTTTGAAACATACTGAACTACTACACTTTATAGAACAAATTGTTCATATTTAAGAATTATTTTCTACTGTTTGGTTCGGTTTGTTATAAAAGCGTGTTTTCTTTAGTTCTTTAAAAGTATAATTTCTTTATACACGACTCCATTGCTCGCTATCAATTGCATCTAAGGACCACAAACCACCTGGTGGCCACAAACACACGAGAGTGGAAGCTAAGTTATCTATACGGTATATGCAATGGGAGTTACGCCAATTGTTGCCACCAGGGGGATAAGTGGCGCTAGTGTCGCAAGATGGCGGACACGAATTCAAGATGGCGGAAGTGAATACAAGATGGCGACCATGAATCAGCTGTAAGGAAGTCCTAATCCGCCAAAAAAGAAATGCGGGAAAAACAAGGTGCAATGTTGGAGTTGAACTTAAAAAGGGAGATGGTTCGCCCAACTTTTTAAAATTCAACTCCAACATTGCACTTTAAATTTTCCACACTTTTGTTTGTGCGTTAGGACTTACTTTAGTCCGATTAACGGCCACCATCTTGAATTCACTTCCATCACCTTGAATTCACGTTCGGCATCTTGTGACACTAGCACCTCTTGTCTGCCTGGAGACAGAAATTGCCTGAACTGCAATCGTCTATACCGTATACAACTTTATTAACATAAATTCATGGAACATATGGAAATATGAGATATGGGAATAAAAGCTTAAACATATAGTTGATTGAAACATAGACTGGTTTTAACGAATTCAAGCAACAATACAAGTAGACACACAGTGGCACAAAATGAACAAATATATGAATATAACATAGTTCGGAGTAATAATAAAATGTTTGTTTTTATATATGAGCACAGAGTCACACAATTGTTTTGTTTTTTCCTTCTTTGTTTATGTTAAATTACACACACCATCACTGATGTTGGTTTCCAGAAAGATGATGTTAAAGAATGTGGTAGTACTAAGGGTAGGTATGTTGAAGGGTTCATCTTTTTGTAGATTCTGAGGTCGCGGTGGCAGATGGTCACAGGTAACACAGGAGAGGTGTATGTGGCGAAAATTAGGGTCTACATTGGTAGTGGTTTTGGGGATGTACAGGGGAACGACGATGTTTTGACGAATGCTGTCACCCGCTGGAAAAGATCCGGTGGATGTGATGATGTTGTCTACAGATGGTGTTGGGTTGGTTCCAAGATATACGGTGCATCTAACATGTCCGTTGAAAGAGGTAGCAATGGAAGGGACGAACTGGACGTTCACGATGTGAGCATTGCCGGAGGAAACTTTGATGGTGACAATTTTACGCACCCCAAAGGCTGAAATTTCCTGCGACACGATGCGGCATTCGTTGGCGTAGCTGCGTGCAGCATCCACGGCTTCATTTACGTTGAAAATGATTCTACAGGAAAGACTGGGGTGAATGTCCACAGGGTCTGACTTGCACGTTCTCATGTTGATGGTAGAAGAGGGACTGATTAGAGGAAGGTTATTGGAAGTTGGCGTATGGATTTTGGCGGGATGTATCACGAGGAGTGGAAGGTTCGGAGAATGAGACGATGCGCCGTTCGGAACCATTTCGGAGCACTTCGTCCCCTTGGTACGTTAGGCAGACATGAACGGAGTTGAGTTGGTTGATGTAATCCTGAGGCATGTTGTCGAAATTAGAAGGCAGAAATATTTCGTGGTTATTAATGATGACGGTAACTTTTCTGCCGTACGTGGTGGAGAGTGCCCTGGCACTCTGAATTCCGTACGGTCGACCTTTTTGAAGTTCTCCCAAGGACATGAAAGGTATAGTTTCTGCCATGGTGTTAAGTTCTCGCACGATGTTGCTTGAAGCCATGATGCAGAGGTTGAATGCTTATAAGAGCGGAGGCAACGGAAGTGCAATGCAGTCTATCTTTATGCACAAGCGTCCGTGTCGACGTCGTCCTCTGAACTAGTACTGAGATTGCTTTCGGAACAGGACAATGGATCCCCTCTCCCTCCCCCTCCCCACCTCATCCATCTCGCCGCGCGTGCGTCACTTCAACCGGTGTTATATTTCACAACCGACAGCGAAAAGAACAGCATTGAAAGGTTTTTTCCGTTTACACAGCAATATAATGCTTCCCACGCGCACTTTCCAGAACTTTTAAAAGACAACGGTCATATTGCGTGGCGGGAATCCTGTGGCGATGTGTTGTCTTTTCAAACTTGCAATTTTGCCTCGTTGCTTGGTTGATCCACATAGAGAAAAATTGTTAACCTTGGTGGCAAAATGGGCACTGTGCGATGATTGGAGCTGGGCCATCTATATGAATACGGTGCGACGGTTGGTTCCAATGCTGCTTGCACCTTTGGTAAGAATGAAGAGAATGTTGCTGTTGCGGCGATAGACGATGCCAAACAGAATCCAAATCATGCGGAAGGTATTTTGGAAAGGTACTGTTGGCGTTCAAAAGCACGCAGTTAAGTTCCTCACTGCTGAGTTGAGAGAGGGTTTGGTGATGTTGCAGGTACTTCATTAGAGCTGAGATTTCCGCCATTGCGTTTGGCATACCTTTGTAAGAAGGCGTCAATGATATGTTGTAATTTTTTTAAATCTGTGAAGACACCTACGCTGCATTTATCGCACCAGAAGTAACGTATGCTGCAGCGACACTGGTAATGAAAGCACATGGAACAGTGTAGCGGTGTGCACGCTGCAGCTGGCATGGTGCAAATGAAGCAGGAATGGACTTGTCGGTTTGGTTGGAGGCAACGGAAGTGAAATGGATCCCCTCTCCCCTCCCCACCTCATCCATCTCGCCGCGCGTGCATCACTTCATCCGGTGTTATATTTCGCAACCGTCAGCCTAAAAACAGCATTGAACGGTTTTTTCTGTTTACACAGCAATATAATTGTTCCCACGCGCACTTTCCAGAACTTTTAAAAGACAACGGTCATATTGCGTGGCGGGAATCCTGTGGCGATGTCTTGTCTTTTTTAAACTCGCAATTTTGCCGCGTTGCTTGGTTGGTCCACATAGAGAAAATGCTAACCTTGGCGGCAAAATGGGCACTGTGCGATGATTGGAGCTACGCCATCTATATGAATACGGTGGGACGGTTGTTTCCAATGCTGCTGTTAGAATGAAGAGAATTCTGCTGTTACGGCGATAGACGATGCCAAACAGAATCCAAATCATGCGCAGGGTATTTTGGAAAGATACTGTTGGCGTTCAAACGCACACAGTTAAGTTCCTCACTGCTGAGTTGAGAGAGGGTTTGGTGATGATGCAGGTACTTCATTAGAGCTGAGATTTCCGCCATTGCGTTTGGCGTACCTTTGTAAGAAGGCGTCAATGTTATGTTGAAATTCTTTTAAATCTGTAAAGACGCCTACGCTGCATTTATTGCACCAGAAAGAACGTATGCTGCAGCGACACTGGCGATGAAAGCACATGGAACAGTGTAGCGGTGTGCATGCTGCTGCTGGCATGGTGCAAATGAAGCAGGACTTGTCGGTTTGGTATTTTCCGCTACGCGTCGCTTCTGACGTAGGAGATGAGATTATTATAGGCGGTATGGTCCTGTTGTTCTAGAGCCTTCTTTTCTTGAACGCCGTAGATATAATGTCCGTGAATAAGATCTTCAACGATGTATGGTGAGGTGTTGCCTAAATGCAATGAAAGGCAACGACCGTAGCACAAACGCCCATCGTCGATCATGTGTTGCATTTTGGAGGTAGGTAGAAATGGAGCTTCATAGAAGACGATGAATAAACCTTTTTTTGCAACAAAGCGAAATAATTGATCTTTAATTTCCTCGTCGCTGTTGTGGTGATAGGTTTCTGTCGAAAAAAGAATGTCTTCCATGTTTATGTTGGCAAAGACATAGGATGCGATGTCTTGGCAGCTATGCAACTTAACAGAGATGGCTGCTCCGACGTAGACGTCATGGACGAACCTTAGGGCATACGGAAAATTTTTCTTAGGATGTCCCTGCACGTTGTAATTCTTGAACACTTTTTTCCGTTACAGTAGACCGATAGGTAATGTTTGTAGCCCATGCTTCAGGGTTGTAGGCAGACGACTGAGAGGGGGAAAAAGGTTATGACTCGGGTTGCATAATATTGCGCAGGAAGTGAGGTTTGAGATAATGTTGCGCTTCTAGGAATGTTCTAAGGTTGGTGGATCTGATGTACTTAGTAAATAGGGTTAAATTGATGGAATGAAAAGGAACATTGAAAGCGTAGCTGTGAAGCATGGCCTTGCGAAATGCTGATATTTGGTTTTGTACGTCAGTTTGTTCTTTGATTTTATGAAATAGGATGATTGAGATGAGTTTGCTTAGGGTGTCCAGAACGTCCCATTCCTGAGGGTTAAGAGCGATGCACCCGTTTTGTAGGTCTTTTACGACAATGAGCAGTTTGCCAAAAAAACTTTGAAAGATGATTGAAAATCGAGCAGAGATTTGATATTCCTGAAGTTTGACCTCCGTGTCACGAACGGTTCGTTGGATGACGTGCCCTGTTTCCACCAACTTCTGCCAATGCTCCGGCGCAAGGGCTACGCTTGAGCGAGAGACACACTTGGCTAAGACGACGACCAGTTGAAACGGCTCCCTAGGAGCAAATCCCACACCGACAAGCTTGGTTTGCGAGGGGTTGAGGAAGTAGATGTCGGAGAGAGGTCCCAGGACTGGTCGCTCATGTGCACTGCAACAAAAAGGGCAAAAGAATCGAAATAATAGAAACCAAAAGCAAAAGAAAAAAGAAGAAGAAAAAAAAGGCACGAGCTAACATACTCTGACGAATGAGGACCGGCGTCCTCCTGGTTCTCCTTGTTGCTCTTGGCGCACTGGAGACGTGTAGCCCTGCGCAGGAGTTATAGGAGAGCTGAAAACGGGGTAGAGACACGATTAGAAAGAGGGGGTGAGAGAGAGGGAGTGAGAGAGAAATGTGGACTTGCCTGCAAAGGCCTACAGGATTGCAGATGATGATGATGAGAGCTTTTGGCGACGCACACGTGGTTGTAGGTTTTAAGAATGAGGAGATCGTTATAAGGGAAATCTTTGCTTCGAAATTTAGAAAAGAAAATTTCTCGGGAAAGGTCCGCGCAGCGGTGAGAAAGATAATCGATAACGTAATGACCACAGGTGTAACTGTTATTTCCCTGTAACCTAATGGAGCTGTGCACCCAACGGGTACCGCAAACTGAATGGAGCCATTTTAAAATATGTGGCACTATGGAGCTTAAGCCAAAACTATCAAAATATTCCCATCTACGGTTTTTATCGACGAAGATGCAGACCCAGTGTCTTCCTGGTTGCGTGCTGGGGTCGGTGTTAACGACCATGGCTAGAGGGAAGGATGAAAGAGAGCCTGTTGGAGGTAACTGATCGCAGGCAAAAACGCCGTAGAAGAAAGGGCGCGGAAAGGAGCATGCGCATAGAAAGCGTTCGAGGTGGTACCTGCTCACGACACTAAGATGGATCGGTTGGCGTCTATTTCTACAGTACGATGAATTTCCGCTAAAACGAGAAGCACGACGGCGTCTGCGAGCGGTTTAGAAAATCTGATGCTTATAGATACTGCGCCGTTTCGCTGACCGGAGATGTAATGGGCATTAGCGCTCATGTCGGCAGTGAGATCAAACACCATAACTGTGTAACCGAGAGGATATTGATCTCTGGATATGGAGTGCCCCTCGTCTTTAAAGTGAATGCCTAGACCGTCCTGAAGAGTTCGAAAGCATTGTAGAAATTGCCCATTGTCAAAGTCGGGTTGAAGGGGTTGCGAAGGGATGGGTTGGCCACTCACGTACATTTGAAAGGAATTCATGTTAAAGTGTTTAAGGTTAAATGGGTTGGAGGAGTACTGTCCGCTATAGGCTTTATCGGAAACCATGGCGACAACAACCCTTCTGGGAATTTGACCAATAAACACGTCATTAAACGTCATTCCGCTGGATCCTTTAGGAAGACTCAGCGAGTGAAAGGTTACATCCTTGAGGTGGTACTTGGCGTGATTTTTGGAGAGCACGGTGGACCACTTTCTTTATATGGCTTGCTCTCCAAATGCCTGTATTACACTTATACGGACCGGGTAGGGTGGGTTACCGGCACACCTATACAGGAGAGTGGAATGCCCCCCCCTTTTTTATTTAATAAAAGTAGTGGGCAGTATTAACCTTTTTATTTATAATTTAAACAACAGAATAATTGCTGAAAGTCAGTTATCACCATTACAATAGATGTACCTTTAACAAACAATTTGAATTCCCCGTATTGAGCCCATCCGCAGAGCATCAAGAAGCTTGCATAAAAAAATCAGGAAGGCCCTCCCCCTTTAACTTAGTCACGCAATATATATTGACGGTCGACTGGATAGTTCCCACTTACCAGATCTGCCAAGACATAAGACCTCCCTCCTGAAAACTCACGCCGAGAATGCCTAGGCGCTAGCTTTCAGGCACTCACCTGCCACCCGACCGTCACGCTCCTGGCGGAAATCAAATGAAACAACACCACTCGCGTCAACTTAAATACTCTGCGATTGGCTCAAACACTCCCCCCTCCCCCAAAACACGGCCTAAGAGCCGCCAATAGGCATAGGAAAAAAAAGGAAATGTTTTTTTTTTTTTTTTTTTTTTGTCTCAGCACTCCCTGGCACCAACACTTCCTTATGTCAACAATAACCATGGTTTTTCCACCTCACCCAAACAGGAGGAAAGCCGACACTGTCACCCTCCTCACTTGATGATGAATCACTGTCACTTTACACTGTCGGAAGATTCCAGATGTCCGTGGGTCTGGAAGGCAGTACCTTAGACTGCCGGAAGATTCCAGCTGTCAGTGGGTCCGGGAGCCAGTACCTTACACTCCCAGAAGATTCCAGATGAAAGTACAGGAAAGTAAATTTCCAATTGAGCCAAGTATGTCTCCCCCGTGCTTCCAAGGCTAGTTGACCACCAAGCTAGAGCTAATGCTGGTGTCGGCTCAATTTCCCAGGACTGTCTTCCATCAGCATAATTCGTAGCATAGGTGAGATCACACCAGGGAGTGGCGTCGAAGACAAAGAGAATGGAGAAGAAGGAAGGCGGCACAAACTCTCAAAATCCCACTGCAAAACAAAATAGACAGCAGCAAACTGGGCCAAACATAAGAATTACAACAATGTGTATGATATGTATACATTAAATCTTCTACAATATAACCATAATTATGAAATTTGACCAAGGGCGTAAACCATGATTAAAATTCATAAGAAATACATCAATTTAATAAACTTCGTAATGGAAATTTATCTTTCAAACAGAAAGCGTTAACGATAATAAATCACAATAAACATCTTTATAGTAATCTAAGTTAATATAAGTACCATTCTTAAGAGAAATTGGAACATGAGACAAGAAATGATGTTAACTAAAATAAATTTTCACACTTCAGAGAAGAAAAAAAATTTAACGAAACTAGAACGTGAATGGCCTTTCTTATTATATACATTCAAATAATACATGCTTTCATATAATATATACTGTGCACAGTAAGTTTGCTAGCAATAACTAAAATACTTTGTGGCCTAGACCATATGAGTCACACTCTGCACCAAAGATCACAACCACTACCACAACAAAACACATAGCACAACCACAACATACACAAAACGAAACTACAACACAAACGCCGGCGACAATCTACACACAAACAAACACCTACCGTAAACTCGGTCAACATAACAAACCCCCGAGTGGTGAGCAACCCGCACACCCTTCAAATCCCGGCTAAACGGCAGCTAGCTGGCACACGTCACTCGACAAGAGCTGATGCTCCATACCTGCCGTCGAATGACACATAAGCGTGCCGAGGTGAGGACACACGCCCTCGGAAACCAGGAAGCACGCGCGTGGCTTGCTTTTGTTTACAGTCCCCAAAAGAACGGACCAAAAGAATCAAAACATTGGACACAGAAAAACACAATTTAAATGAAGTTACACAAATATTTCACAACAAGTAAGGCGACATAACACAGGACATAAACCCTTCCATCTAACCATGGGAATCAAGGAAAAGGTTTGAGTTGGGAAATATGAGCTCGACGTGTATGTCCAGAAGAGAGATCCCTGATCGTGGCAGATACACCTTTATACAAACGAACTATTTCCCATGGTCCCGTATATCGTGGCGCTAATTTAGCTGCATACGCATTGGCCTTCGAGCTCACAGGATAAGACCTACACATAACCCGTTGGCCAAGCGCAAATGGAGAGGGCCTTTTATTTACATCATGTCTCTGCTTCACACGGAATTGTGCTCTTTTAAGATTATTGAAAGCGCGTTGCCAATTAGCACGAATAACTTCGGCATCAAAATGCTGGGGTAGAAGATCATCCAAAGCCCAAAGATTTGCTAAAGGAAAATTTGGAGCAAAAGCTAACATCAACTTAAACGGGGTGGTGTCATGAGATTCATGTCGGGCCGTATTAAAGGCTAATTGTAAATGCGCAAAGTTACAATCCCATCTTTTGTGATTTTGATGGTGAAAGGCTATTAAAGCCGACTTCAAATTCCTATTAAACCTCTCAGCATGAGAAGGACGAGGGTAGTAGGGTGTAGTTGTAATTGCTTTAATGCCCCACGTGAAACAAAAATTCCTAAATTGACCCGAAGTAAATTGTGTGCCATTATCGGACACCAAAATGCGGGGTGCTCCAAAGGCGGCGAAAATCTTTGACAATTCTTTAATTGCATTATGCGACGTGGCGTTAGGAATAGCACTCAGCCATACGAACTTTGTGAATGCGTCTACCGTAACCAACGCATAAGTGTTGCCTTGCACCGAACGCGGGAAAGGACCCACAAAATCTACAAACAGTTTTTCCAAAGGCTTGGTTGCAACTTCAGACGCTAATCCCCTCCACACAGTACATTGTGCCGGTTTTGCCATGGCACAAATTTGACATGCCTTAACATGCGCAGTAATCTCTTTATACATCCCTGGCCACACAAAATGTTCCCGAATTTTACCTTTAGTCTTTGCTATACCCAAATGTCCCCCCATTGGTGATGAATGGAAATATTCGCATACCATGGGCACTAGAGCACGCGGCAAAACTACTTTATCCTTGCCGTCAAATGTGGCACGTGTTAAAAGTACGCCATCCTTAAGATGACACGAAGGCACTGTCTGACCGGCCTCCAATTGGTCGATAATAGTCCGCAAATCCGAGTCTCGTCTCTGATGTATTGGCAATCCTTCAAACAATTCGGGAAAGGTACACACTGCTGCGAGATCATCCCTATCTGATTTACTGTCCACCGGCTCTGTAAACACTCTAGTTAATGCATCCGCTACACAATTTTCAGAACTTCTAATATGAACAGGAACAAACTTAAACGCGGAAATACGCACCCCCCAACGCGCTAACCTTCCAGTGGTTCGAGGAGTTGCCAGAGACCACGTGAGTGCCTGATTATCACACTCGAGCGTAAACTCCACATGTTCAAGATACTCCTGATATTTTTCTAATCCAAACAGGACGGCTAAGGTCTCCAGCTCATAAACTGAGTATTTGCGTTCGGCTGGAGTAAGAGTGCGGGAATTATAGGCAATGGCGCGACGCCCCTCCGGAAAATCCTGTAGCAGAACAGCGGCCAATGATCCTTTACTAGCATCAGTTTGTAAGACAAACCGACGAGAAAAATCGGGAAAAGCCAAAACGGGAGGATTCATAATAGCCTGCTTGAGATTCTCAAATGCGCGTTGTTGTTCTTCCTTCCAGCAAAATTGGGCTCCCTTTCGCCGGAGTCGATGAAGCGGTTCAGCGCGAGCAGCGAAATTAGGGATAAATTTACTAAAAAAATTGACCATTCCTATATATCTGGCTAAAGCCCTAACGGTCTTCGGAGGAGGAAAGTTCCGTATTGCTTTAGTTCGATCGGGATCGATGGTTATCCCTGCCGGAGAGACGATATGACCCAAAAACGAAATTTGACCTGTAGCGAAAACACATTTCTCCTTACGTAAGGTCAGGCCTGCACGTTCTATACGCGAAAAGACTTCTGAAAGGTGTTGGCAATGCGTGTCAAAATTGGGCGAGTAAATCACCACATCATCTAAATAGTGAAAAACATACTTAAACTTAATATCCGAAAACAATTGATCTAACAGCCGTGACAATACTTGGGCACCGGTTGCTAAACCGAAGGGTACCCTTTGAAACTCATAGAGTCGGTAAGGGGTTGAGAATGCCGTCAGAGGTTTAGACGATTCTGATAAAGGTATCTGATAATAAGCATTATTTAAATCTAAAGTAGTGAATATCTTCGCGTCAGCAAAATAATGAGCTGCGGAGTTTAAATGCGGCATGGGTTGGGCCTCAATTTTGATCCTCTTATTTAGGTGTCGATAGTCCACCACTACCCTAAAATCGTTATTGCCCTTCGGAACCATAAATACAGGACTACTATAATTAGATACGGACGGACGAATCACCCCTTTCTCCAACATGTCCTCAATTTTGCTCCTAAGTAGAGCCATTTTGGGCGGAGTCAGCCTATATGGAGCTAATTTCACCGGAGTGGTGTCTGTTAACTGGATGTCATATTCTACTAAATCCGTGACCCCCAATCGATTTGTAAACAACGCCGCGTGTTTAGCGCACAACTGTTCCAATGCATGAGCCTGATCTGCGGTCAAATGGGAGAAAACACTCTCGGCATTAACCTGCTCTACCAGGTCACTTGGAGCAACAGGGACCTGTTCGGAGAACTGCCCGTCCTGAAATCGAACGCGCTCATCTGGCGCAAAATCAAACGAAACTTCCTTTGCACGAAAATCAAGCCTTAGCCCGACTCGAACCATAAAGTCCGAGCCCAAGATTATTTTAAAAGGCAAATCTGGCAACAGATAAAAAATATGTTTCCAGGTGAATCGCGACAGTCGAATCGTTAATTGAACTTTCGTATTTACCTGGAAGCTACGACCGTTAACAGAAATACACTGTATATTACATTTCTGGGGCTTACTCGAGCCTTTAACAAGGTATTGATAATAGTAAGCTTCGTGAACTAATGAACATGAACTTCCCGAGTCTAAAAGGGCAAGCAGTGGGTGTTTACCAACCAACAACTGCACTGTTGGCTTCAAATATTTTGGCTTGCCTACCAGACGACGAAATGTCATGCTAGCCGAAAGCACCCCCGACGCCTGGCGTCAACTGGGACGTGTTGGAACGCCCCTTTCTTTTGGTACTTGAACATACCTCCCCCGACCACGAGGAACCGGACATTGGTTTACCAGATGACTAGTAGATCCACACCGAAAACAAGGCCTACTTGACCCAATATTCCCTCGCCCGGGAACTGCACTACCATAATGCTGTGAGTGGTCTTTCACCGCGAATGGTGGAGGTCGAGACATATCAACACCACGTGCCGAATTTGAAGCGTGATATTCCGCTAAATGAGGAAAAAGAGCTTCTAAATCTTTAAAGCTTGTTGGTCGTGACATAAACACCAAAGCCGAACGTGTGTCAGGAGCCAGGCCAGTAAGAATTAAATCACAAATCTTGCTCTCTGCGTCTGGCAATCTCAAAACACGTGCAAACAATTTCACTCTTGCCACATAATCCGCAAAAGATTCACCCAAACCCTGGGGTTTCAAATAATAATCCTGGATTAACTTATGCGAAACGCGACTAGGAATAAAACATCTCAAAACCCTCTCGTGTAAGTCAGTTATCGGGTCAGCGTTCCCTTTAACATTTCCAATGATATCGCGCACCATATCTCCGGATCTGGACATAATCACTTCTAACAATTGTAAGTCCGAAACTTCACACAATCTTGCACGCTCTTTAGCCCGAACCAAAAATTTTAGGAACTCAACCGCAGTTGAAACATCTACTAACTCAAAAGGTTGAAATGATTCCGCCAGCTGTTGAAGTGGATGTAAAAGTTTTAAGGGTTTGAAAGCTGACACAGTCGGACCTGCATTAGACGGCATATTAGACACTAAAGAGGTTTCCCCCTGCTGTTGCGAAAGTTGATCTAGATATTTCTTAAACTGGGTTCGTAAGTCAGCTAATGGTGTCGTAAATTTTATGCCCGGGGGAAATCGTAAGAAATAATCCACTCTTTGCACATAATGAGAAATTCTAGCAGTTAAACGCCTAATCTGGTGTTTCGAAAAACCAGAACTGGCATTGGGATCAGCAAACAATTCAGCAAACTCTAAGTTCGCTGCCTCGCATAATGAAGGGGACTCTACTACTAAAGGATGTGTTTCGGCCAATTTAACATAATGCTTCTCCTTGACCTGACGGAAAATGTCTAATAGGGCAGGTACATCTGCCGTAATTAAATAATCTCCCCCACGAATTCCCACTTCAAAAAGCAATTCATGCTTTCGCAAAAGGTGAAAATCTGACGATACGGCCATAACTAAAATCAAATACTCGGCCTCCTAAAAACTCCACTACCTTCACTACCGGCAATTTTTAACCACGCTCTGCTACCAAAATTGGACCACTTTCTTTATATGGCTTGCTCTCCAAATGCCTGTATTACACTTATACGGACCGGGTAGGGTGGGTTACCGGCACACCTATACAGGAGAGTGGAATGCCCCCCCCCCCTTTTTTATTTAATAAAAGTAGTGGGCAGTATTAACCTTTTTATTTATAATTTAAACAACAGAATAATTGCTGAAAGTCAGTTATCACCATTACAATAGATGTACCTTTAACAAACAATTTGAATTCCCCGTATTGAGCCCATCCGCAGAGCATCAAGAAGCTTGCATAAAAAAATCAGGAAGGCCCTCCCCCTTTAACTTAGTCACGCAATATATATTGACGGTCGACTGGATAGTTCCCACTTACCAGATCTGCCAAGACATAAGACCTCCCTCCTGAAAACTCACGCCGAGAATGCCTAGGCGCTAGCTTTCAGGCACTCACCTGCCACCCGACCGTCACGCTCCTGGCGGAAATCAAATGAAACAACACCACTCGCGTCAACTTAAATACTCTGCGATTGGCTCAACGGTATGATGGGCAATTTTTATGGTGGGCGAAAGCCTAACGATTTTGAGAAGTAACTTTGCGGATACAATTTCGGTGAATGCATTTAGGTCGTTTTTTGTTGTGGAGAAGATGTGAAACTGGGGCGAAGAGGGTGTGAGCTTTATGGTAACACTGACATTACTAGATGCAATATTCACCGGGCTTGTAGGCCGTGGTCTATTGGGTTCCTTCTTCCCAAACGTTTCGTCTGCGACTACGGCAGACATCTTCAGTGGCGGTGAGGTCGAAGTTTCCTAGTGGAGATCTCAGCACCGACTGCGCTGGTCACTTTTCTTTTTTTTTTTAATTTTTTGGACTGGCCCCTCCTCCGCCAGCCCAGGTGACGATCATCCGAAAGGGATCTACATCGCCTCCCCTACCATGCACTAGCTACGCTACAGTGAAGGGTAGGAAAGGTGGTAAGTGGTGTCCGGTACCGCCGAAGCAAACCGAATGTTAGTGGGTGATTTCTAAATAGGCACCTGCATCCAAGAGAGTATGCAGGCAGAGTGGGGATTAGGTACTGATCTTGACCGGAGCCCAGATCAAGGACCTATTGTTAGTGGTGGTACTTCATGCTCATGCAGAAGGAGCGGTTTTGAGGTGTCATGCTTATATGTTAATTGTGGGTACTTATCTGAGTCTTGTGGCTTCAACTGGAGTGGGAGTTGACTTCGTGATTCCTCAGCTGGTCGCTGTTGGTTCTGAAACAGACAGTGTCTGGGGGGGAGCATGTACAGAGGGAGATTGGTTGAGACGCAATGTATATTTATTCATATTTACACTTTGTACAAATCATATGTTAATGCACCAGAGGTGCTGTATTTATGTCGGCGGCTGGATGGGAGGTACGTTGTGATAGGTCCGGGTGGCCAGTGGGCTGGACTTGTACCAGCGGAGTACTACAAGGAGCTGGCGTCTGATTGGCTGGAGAGGGGGGCAGGGCGTTCATTCGACAGCCAGTCGTCGTAGTGGAAGCATCTACTCTCCAGCCAGCAGCCAGCCAGGCAGCCAACCAGCCAGCTCTGCTAGCCGGACCCTGCTTACCCAGCGGGCACGGACCTTCTCCAGCGACCGTGCTGCCGAGAGCGCAATACTGCCTGTGCAGTCGGGCTGTAAATACAGCACCGTAGGGTGCCTCTCCTGGGAGAGGACAACCCCTACAGACGAGCCTGCACCTAGAGCAAATCCAGACTAACACAGGTAGCGGGGTAGAGCAAGGTTCTAGCCATCTACCTTAGGGTAGGTAAGGCGTATCTTGGTAACAAGGTGTCCGGCCCTCTGCTCTACACGCTTGCAAAGCACCTGCTACCTACAGGTGAGATCAGACGAGGTTTAGTTTAGCGTGCTGCACCTTAGGGTGCAGTACTGTACCTGCCCTTTCACCTGAACTATGGAATCCAACCATACCTCTCCCGGCAAGACCCGAAACGGGCCTGCCAACCAGCCTGCAACAACCGTTGCCAGCACTTCCACTGGTGCCATACCAAAGACCTCGTCCACCGAGGCAAGAAAGCGCTCTGCCAAGCAACGCACAAGTGGAAAAGGAAAGTTCATCAAATTAGACGCTACCAAGCGCATGTTAACCAACCAGGGCCTCCCACGCGGTGAATTTCCCCGTGTAGGCCAAATTTCGGAGTCCGACTCCGACTCCGACTCTGACAGTGCCAGTGTCCACACTGAAAACTCATTTCATAGCGGGAGAACCTCAGTGTACTCCTGCAGATCCTCCCTCGCCATAGACGAGGCAACCAGCTCCTCTGCTCTCTCCTCTGCCGAGGAAGAAAACCCCGGCCCAGAGGATGGATACCGTGAGGTAGTCTCACGCCGTTCCAAGCGTCTAGCCACCTTGACCGCACTGGCTCAAGAACGGCTACGCAACCCACCCCAACCATCCCAACCATCCAAATCCACGAAGTGCCATGTTCCACCGATCATCGTGGACGACTTCAAAGGGTCGGTAGGCTTTTTAAAGCTGATAATGCCGACACTTGCGAAGGAGTGCACGGTGCGGCGAAACAAAAGCCGCTTCATTTTCCAGGCCAAATCGGCCAATGACCACTCCCTCATCCTCCGTTACCTTAAGGAGAGAGACATTCCCCATTTCACCTTCGGGCTGGATAGGGCACGCGACATCCACAGGGTCATCCGCGATCTTCCCGTGGATACACCCGTGGACGATATCGTGGCAGACCTCAACTGCCAGGGTATCACCCCCAGATTGGTCAAGCAGCTGACCAAGGCCGCTCCAGATGGGCAAGCACCCAGAATCCCCCTCCCCCTATTTTTAGTAGTGGTGGAGCGAGCCAACGACCCGGAGGCCAAGATTGATGGTGTAACAGCCATCTGTTACCTCCGGGTACACATCGAGCCATCCAAAGGCTCTGGCGGACCCCCCCAGTGCCATAGATGTCTGGGGTTAAATCACTCTAGTCACTTTTGCCACCGCAGACTGCGCTGCCTCAGATGCGGTGAGGAACACCTTAAAGAGGTCTGCCAGAAAACCAGGGAGGACGACCCCAAGTGGGCTAACTGCACCGGCGCACATATAGCATGCTATGGTGGCTGCCCAACACGGAAGGCCATCATAGCTGCTAGGAGACCACCTTAAGTGGTCCAACCTCCAGTGGCGAACATCCATCCCCAGTCTGGCCCTGCTCCGGCAAGACCAGCAGAGGGTTTAGCGTACGCTGCAGTGACCAAAGCAGGCCGGGGTAATAATACCAAGTCGCGTGCACAAACACAACACTCCCGAGCACAAACACAAGCTCCAGTACCCCCTATGGCCCCCCGTCCAAAAAGGGAGGGTAGGCGCCGTCACCCTCGGAGGCCAGCTGTCGCCTCTGAAGCTCAGAGCGAGCGTGGGAATCCTACGCCCGCCCGTCAGCTGGGGGAGGTTGCGGCCGAAGAGATACCGACGCCGACCAATCCATCCGTCATTCCAACTCCACAACAAACCCCCACCCCTCCTACACCACAGTTTTCAGATATGATGGCGTGGTTACAGCAGTTGCTGCAAAACCACGGCCAGAAGCTCTGCGAACTGATGGTACGATTCCTTTCCGCCACCGACCAAGCCGGCAAAATGGCTATAGCGATGGAGGGGCTTGCACTCCTTACCACCATTATCAGCGCGACCCGGAATGGCGAATCGAACTAGGGTAAATACCTCGTTCAGGTTCGCGTTTGGGAACGCGTGTGGTTTGGCTGGTCAGGACAACGAGCTCCACCACTTTGCTGGCGAGCATGCACGTGATCTTATCTTGGTATCAGAGACGCATCTCCACCAAAACCTCACATCCCGACTCCAGGGCTATCACTGTCTCCGATCGGACCGCGTTGGCCGCCGTGGGGGCAGCACAGCGATCTTCGTGAAGAGAAGTGTGGTCCACAAACCCGTCCAGCTCCCTCCACTTCAAACCCTTGAGGCCACGGCTACTTGTATCCACCTCGGCGGTATTGAGGTCCTGATGGTGTCTGCATATCACCCACCCCAGAGGCAGTTCGTTGTTAGCGACTACCTCTCCATCCTTGCCCTACATCCTCATGTCATTCTGGCCGGGGACCTAAATGCCAAGCATCCGCGTTGGCATTGGGGCCCCCGCGCGGACAGAACAGGCAATGACATAGTCCACATGGTCGACGCGGACCCTCATCTTAGAGTCGAGGGCCCCTGGCAACCCACCCATTATCCGCGAGGTCCAGGACGGCCATCCGTCATAGACTTCGCGGTCATCAAACATTTCCCATATCACGTGTCACTCACATCCATAAACGCACTTCGTTCCGATCATAGTCCAGTGTTGGCTACCACCAACACGCGGGTTGCCAGTCAAGAGGTCCCAATTCAACACCGGAATGTCGACTGGGACTGTGTCAAGAGTTGTCTAATTGGCTCCATCCCTCCCAACCCCAACATCACCGACATCCCAACCCTTGAGGCGGCGGTCTCTTCCTTCACTTCTGTGGTGAAGCGAACGGTCCACAACCTCACCGTTCACACCCCAGCTCCTCTCCACCCAGACGTCCTACCCCTAGAGCTACTTCTACTCATCCGCCGCTCCTGGGCGGCTCGCAGACTCTGTCAGAGGCACCGCACACGCCATAACCTAGCGCTTCTAAGGCGTCTACGCCACGAGGTGCGTCTCCAACTGCGCGAGCACAGAGTGCGCGCGTGGGAGGACACGATGTCTCGTTTGAACCTAGGTGACGGCAATGTGTGGCGGATTGCCAAACGACTGAGAAACCGAGGTAGATCACACACCTCCCCAATCCATGGCACCCAATGCCTGGCCTATGAACCCCAAGCCAAAGCAAATGCGTTTGCTGAATACCTAAAGAGGACCATGCGGCCCAGAAATAACCCGCAGGACCTACACTTCTCCGACCGTGTTCGTGGGGAGGTACGTCGATATTTCCGACGTCCTCTTGACGATGCGGATCGGCTCCTTATCGTCAAACCCAGCGAAGCCCAGGGCGTACTCCAACGTCTCGACCACAAAAAGGCCACGGGGCCTGACGGGATAACACCTGTCATGCTCCGCCACCTTCCCTTCAAGGCCGTGCTCTACCTGACAAAGGTCTTCAATATGTGCCTCGCCCTCAGCCACTTCCCACGTGAATGGAGAGAGGCCCGGGTGATTTGCATATTAAAGCCAGGGAAAGACCCGGTCCATCCTGCCAACTACCGATCTATTAGCCTCCTACCCGTACTTTCGAAGGTATTCGAGAGACTAATACTCGCCCGCTTGTCCCCTATCTTAGGGGACATTCAAGCCATCCCACCCCATCAGTTTGGGTTCCGGCCTGGCCACTCAACACCCCAGCAGCTTCTGCGTGTGGTGGAGGCTGCCGCCCTGGGATACCAGGACAAGGCCTACACCGCCGCGGTATCTCTGGACGTTGAGAAGGCCTTCTCTACGACCTGGCATGCCGGTCTCCTCCGGAAACTCATCCAACTGGAGCTACCCACACGCCTCATACACCTACTACATTCCTACCTTAGACACAGATCCTCTGTGGTCTCAGTGGCTGGGAATAAATCCACACGCAGGCCAATCTGAGGCGGAGTCCCTGTAGGTTCTGTTCTATCCCCCACGCTCTTCAGCGTCTACATGGCCGACCTACCTACAGAGCCGAACGTCAACATAGCTCAGTATGCTGACGACGTGTTGCTCTACACAACAAACAGACATCCTAACAGAACCTTCCTCCCAATACAGCGACACCTGCGCCTTATCCAAGAATGGTACAGGCGTTGGCGATTGTCCATTAACCCGGAGAAAAGCCGCGCCATACTCTTTACTAAGCTCCGATTCCCCGCCAATCTCCCCACATTCACCTATCTGCGAAGAAGGACTGAATGGGTAAACTCCATCTTCTACCTGGGAGTGAAGCTTGATAAGGGCCTTACTTTTCGGGAACACATCAACGAATTGTCAGCGAGGGCCAGTGGGGCAACTGCCTCACTGTACCCCATGCTGCGGTCGGGGATGCCAATTCCCCTAAAGCTACTCCTTTTTCGGGCACTCATAATCCCACTCCTCCTATACGCCTGCGAAATCTGGGGCATGGCCGCAGATTCCCATCTCCTGCGTCTGCAGCGTATACAGAATAGAGGACTTCGGATTATCTATTCTGTATGCCGCGGATTCCCTTCGAGACTACTGCACGAAGCCTCGTCTCTTCCGTATGTGGAGGACGAAATTAGGCGCCGGGCAACCAAATTATACGACCAAATTCCTCAACATAGGAGTGCCCTGATTAGGTCTCTTGGGGACTATAACCCCACTGAACGCACGCGTGTGGGACACCGGGTTCCCCGCATGGCTTGCGGGCATCCCCGGTAACGAAGGAGACATCCCTTCAACAGCGAAAGCTGAATACACTACAGTCCGCCAAGATAAGCTTGGATTCTAAATTCAAAATTAAATGAACCTCCATATTTGGACCTTTACACCAGCAGTGCCCAACGGTAGTTGCACACTGAATAAGCAGCCGCTGAGGAGCATAATCTTGCTGCCTCCTTACTACCCACTGCCTCAACTCTCACCCGCCACCCTGCAAAACCCTACATCCCGTCATAAAGTGGTTAAGCCCTAAAAGGGCAGGTACACGCATGACACACCTCGGGCTGTTCTCAGCCTGCCAGATAGCGTCGTCGTCGTCGCTGGAGAGGGGTTCTGGATTTTTGTTTTTGTTAACGCTGTTTGCCATATTCTGTTGAGTTTAAGTCCTTCCTCTTTGCGATTGATATTATTTTTGTGCTTGTGTATTTCAATAGCTTCACGGAATAAGCGAGGATAGTAGTGGGATGTAGATGCCAGAATATCTGTGTTACCATATTGAATGATGTGTTCCCCTTCTTCGAGTATGGCATGTTCAGCAATTGCTGATTTTTCAGTTTGACCCATGCGACAATTTCTTCTGTGTTCTTCAATGCGGGTTTTTATACTACGTTGTGTGGTTCCGATATACACCTTGCCATCGGAACCACACAACGTAGTATAAAAACCCGCATTGAAGAACACAGAAGAAATTGTCGCATGGGTCAAACTGAAAAATCAGCAATTGCTGAACATGCCATACTCGAAGAAGGGGAACACATCATTCAATATGGTAACACAGATATTCTGGCATCTACATCCCACTACTATCCTCGCTTATTCCGTGAAGCCATTGAAATACACAAGCACAAAAATAATATCAATCGCAAAGAGGAAGGACAGCCGCCGACATAAACACAGCACCTCTGCTGGTGACCAGCGCAGTCGGTGCTGAGATCTCCACTAGGAAACTTCGACCTCGCCGCCACTGAAGATGTCTGCCGTAGTCGCAGACGAAACTTTTGGGAAGAAGAAGGAACCCAATAGACCACGGCCTACAAGCCCGGTTAATATTGCATCTAGTATTGACACCGGCAGTGAAAGCCTTAGAACTTTGATGAACACTGACATTGTTTAACATTAGGTTTTCTTGTCTAAAGAGCGCATTGGAGAGACACCCCATGAGTTGTACCACCTGGCTTCCTTTGGTGTGCCCATGGCGATACAGCATTCCTGCATGACCTTCCCACATATCCATGAGGCTGGCGGTATCTTTTTTCCAAAGGCTCGATTGCAGTCTAGAGTTCATGGCATCCTCAGAGTAATTGAGAAGTGTTTCGAGGTACGTCTTGTAAGGATACCCTGGCTGTGGGATAGAAACGATGACATTGTTGAGGGAAACCTCTACCTGATGAAACAGAGCATTGAGAGAGTTGTTCACCAAAGTGGCTTGCACCTCGTCTTTAAGAGCATTGCCTTTGGCGTCTAGGATGCGCACCGCAAGCTCTAGAACGACGTAGGTGAGATCGAGGTAATCGTCGGCATTGCCGGAATAGTGAAAGGTTATAGGGGCATTTTTCTTTAGCGTATTTTGAGGATTGAGGAAATAAAGCGGGACTCCTCCACGTTCATTTGAATGGGAAGGTCCTTAAAAAGGTCTAGTTCGGAGCTCATGTGCACGGCGTCGGATTCAGCCATTACGAAAAGATGTCTTGAACCTTGCGCCTTCTGCGAACAGGTCTAGACTGTTTGCTTACCGCTGCTCGAGAGGGTTTTATTCTTTTAATGCGGTGGAGGCCCGAGCCTAGCATGGAATCAATTTTCGCGCCAGGTGTTCGCTTAAGATTGGACCCCGCTTCTTTGAGTCTGATTTTTAGTGCCTCTTTAGTAGCCGTTCCGGAGGTGGCTACGTCAGCTAGTACGTTTACTCCCATCTTAATGGCCTCTTTTCCAATTGCTTTGGCGCCACTTTTAATAAACGGGAAAATTGATCTAAACAGGCCACCAAGAGCGGAGAAGAGACCGCTACCCCTCTGATAGCGCTTACCCCTAAATACAACAAAATCGTCTAGCGCCCCTCCCGCCTGATGAAGATAGTACCGAGTAATGGCATTTAGTTCCATGATGGAGGTTTCGGTCTAAACGATAACACTACAGTGGAGGAAAAGCCGTCTGCAAATGGCAAAA
Organism: Tenodera sinensis; assembly: GCA_030765045.1. NCBI lineage: Eukaryota > Metazoa > Arthropoda > Insecta > Mantodea > Mantidae > Tenodera > Tenodera sinensis. The sequence continues at coordinate 254,994,160 of CM060962.1, forward strand.
GATCTCCGAAACCGTTTCTTAAATGTATGTCCACAGTTTTAAAATCGTGCTGCACTAGGGGTACCCAATTTCGAGGAGCGAAGGTTTTTTTATCGGTCATGTAGGTGTTGTTGCTTCTTTCGCACTCCACGGCCACGCTTTCTATGACTTGAGCAAGAGCATAGCCCACCACTTGAGGCACGACAAGATTGCAATAAATAAACATTTCGTAAGGGAACCCCATATAGGGATCCACGGGATGTATGCCCTGCTTTGCATGAATAACGTTGCTATAAGGTTCGAAACCGAGCATCTTGGCTAGCGATGGGGAGAGCATCAAACTGTGCACAAGGTGGCCCTTAAACAACTTTCTTTTTAGAATGGCGTCGCTAACCGACTCAGGAAAGGGCTCTGCTGCGTTGGTCGGCACAGCCACGGAGGCGGCGGCGGGCGGCGCCTTCGGCACCGCGGCGGTTGCATGGTGGGTTGGTAAACTCCGCGGTGAAGCACTGGGAGAACTGGTGGATGGTTTAGATCCGGGTTTTGGGTTTGGCTCCGGCTTTGGTTCACCCCTTGGCGCATCGGAAAGAAAACCTTCATCGGGATGTAGGACGATAACCGGCACAGCATTTTCCACAAAGCCCCCAAATTCAGCTGAGGGTACGGGACCTGAGTGCACGGCCTCGTCGTTGACACAAACATGCTTTGCTGAATCAATGCGAAACACGTCCGGTACATGTAAATGTTTGGTCATAACGGCATTAATGTGGTTGACCAGCTCCTCTGGGTCATGTACAATGCCCTGCGGTAGCTGAAGGCTAAATTGAGATTGCGTAGGACGCAGCGTCATGGTGTACTTGGAACCCACTATTTGCGCATCCGATTTTGAAACATTGTAAAATTTTTCCGGTAGCGCACCTTTTGCATAGCAACCTCCCACTTCCCCTGCAGCACAACCCTCTCGGGGAGAATGTTTGAAAACCTGGCCGTTGAGTTGCCGGTAAAGTGGTTCATGGAAGCGTTGCTCACAAGGGTGAGGGAGAAGGGTCTAGTCCTGATCATGCTGGTTCAACCGAAGAAACCTTTACCCACGAGTTAAACTTTTTAGGGTAGCCCCTCCACTTCACGAGCACCTGCTTGTTATTTCTCCGGCCTTTAGTTTGCAATATGGACTCCACCTTAAACGTTTGCGGGAGCGCTACTATCTGCAATTCCGCAGTGTAAAGTGTCCCTTCTACAGCGTCTCCTGCGAGATCCTCGATCTTATATACCGCGGGCGAACCTCGGGCCACCTTTGAGATTTTGAATATTTCCTCGATCCAATTCTGTTCGTAACCCTTGTCGAATCTCATCTTTTGTTAGTAACGTGGTAAAATCGGGTGGGGTAGCGTCATGGAGCTGGCTTGTGATACGTGTAGCTGTCTTGCGTTTCTAAAAACGACTGTACATGGGTCTTTGAGATACCAGTGGCCTTGCTAAGTTTAGTTGGAGTGGACAATCCTGCAGCGTGTTCGGGGTTGCCATAAATGCGCCTCAGCTGAGTCCATTCTTTCATGGTTTACTCCTTATACATGGGTTCCCAACGCCGACTTCTAAACTCGTAGGGATAGTCGGTGTTTCTTTTTTTCCTGTTTCGCGACGCAAAGAGAATTAACGTGTCGTCTTTCAGTTTTTTTCCCGCTTCTAAACGCTTTAATTTAAGCTTCCGAACAACCCTTTCCTGCCTTGGTTCGCGCTTTCCTCTTTTAGTCAAAGGGGTTTTGACCCTTTTTTCTGTGTCACTTGTTTCGGAAATATCTTGAAACGCAACATCATCGACGTTGTCTTCGTCCTTTAACATAAGCGGTTTTATAACTTGTGCCATAAGTCCCAAGTCGTTTCCCAATTTATATTTCACTAGTTTCCATTTCTCCGGCAGCGTTAGCTTAGACCGTTGCAGGTCGTGTATTTCCTTAGCCAAGTTGGAAAGACTAGAGTCGATGACGTGCAGCCGCTCAACAGCTTTAGGCTGTGGCGCAACAAGCACTTGGCGCCCAAACTTCATTTTACAAACTTTGTTACTAAAGCGCTCCCCAGGGAAGCAAGCACCGACAACAGAAATGCAGGTAGAAATCCGCCGCGCTGCACCAAAATGCGCTTCTTTTTCTTAAGGGTCAGCTTCTTGTCAACTAACCTCCTCCAACTTGCTCTGTGCCTTTTTAAACGATTGACGCACCTCGGAGGCAGTGTTACATTTCCCTTACTTACATTAAGCATGCACTCGGAAACGGCCTTCACTAATTCTGGGCTAGCGTTTATAAGCAGCTGCTTGCGCAGCGCAGGTTTAGCCTTTGCATGAACTGCCAAATTTTCATGTTGCCTCGCTATAAGTGGACTCGAAACTTTAGCAATGGTTAACCGCTTTCTTGCCATGATAACTTCCTAATGACAACTTTTTAGTGCAGCACCCTGTATGTATCCAACTTTAGTCATTGGCTATAAAGTAAGATAGGCGTTCTCCTGGGAGGACGCCTGTTCTTAACCTGTAAGTGTTTGCAGTGTATTGGGTGCAGTCCATCACGAGGTATCCGCGGGGCTTCTCCGTGTCTTTTTCAAAGGCTTCTAATAGAAATTTAGAGTTTCTTGGCTCTAGCTGCTGACAAAGGCTTTCTATTTGCATTTTGTCCCTATTGTTTTTAAACACAACAATGTAGCTTGCATTTAACGATATGGTGCGAAATTTTTTTCCCTGCGGAAGAACATTTTGCAATATGTATATTACCCCAAAGTGTCTGTGATGCGAATCTCTTGTAAAGAAGTTGGATACGTTTAAGCAATCCCCGGTATACATTAAATCGTCAAGAATAACAAGGTAGTTCTCCCGAACATCGTCTAGGTTGGGAATTCCCGCATGCGCCTCACACGCTAAGGGTAATTCTCCCAGTTCGGGCACGTACTCCTCCGGGTGGCACCACAGCACCTTGCGCAAAGGTTGATCGAACATTTGCTTAGCATTGCGAATACGATTCTTCACAAACGTGGATTTCCCGCAGCGCGAAGGACCGGCTACAAGCATGGTGCATGGAAAGGAAAATCGCGTAGGACATGATGAAGCAGAGTTACACTTTCGCATGGTTACTGCGGTAATGACCCATATAGCCTGCTAGCTTGCCCTTTTGAACCCATAAGGGTAGGTGTCAAACCCGTCCATCATCACTCGCTTGGTAATGACCATTCTAAAGGTCTTGGTTGACGGTTCCGTTACTACGTTCCACAACGGTTTCCTGGAGACGACCCTGCTGCGATCCTCTAGCACAACAGTTCGAATCACGTCGGCATTTACTGTCCTTAGGTTACCAGAGTTTAGCGTGATTCCCTTAATTTTGCATACCGCATAGGTCTTGTTGGTCTTCGGGCATGTAATTTCTAGGCAGTAGCTTTTTGGTCCTGTAGAGGCATACCAGGAAATATACTCTCCATGCCCGTACTTTTCCAGTTCATCGGTCATGTCTCCAAGAAAGCTACCCACGGTTGGCATCCACTGCCCCGGAGCGCCTGCAGCAATCACAGAGTCCGTATCGAAATAGCACACTCGCTCTTTAAGCCGCTTAAGGCAATCGTACAATACCAGGCGAGGATAAGCTGTTGTATAGGCTGCAATAACAACGTTTGTGGTTCGGCTTATTTTAGGGCACTGGTGGCTATACCGCCACACCACGTACATTGTATCATTGGTAGCTGGAACGTAAGTTTGAACCTCCACACCAGGGCCACTAAGTAGCTCTATAAGTCTAGTGTACTGGTCCACTAGCTCACATGTGGGTAGGTTATCGTTCTCGACAAACTTACCCCAAAAAGCTGTTTAGCATTAGCTTTGCAAGTTCTCGCCTGCCCGGGTTATGGGCAATGGCACTGGGGTCCAGGGAAACGCCTTCGCGTTCGTATAACCGTCGCACAAAAGTGTCCTTCGCCTCGGGCGTCACGCAGTTTGACGGCCATGCGGAGGCTTCGGTCTTAATTTTTAAGGACTGGTTCACATTGTCCTCAAAGAGACCCTTAGACCCTGTTGTGGGATCGTATTGTACCATGTCATATTCCCACAGCTCAAACACCTCCAGCACGCGGTAACCCTCCAATATGGCTACCTTAACCTCGTCCACCACCCATGTTCCCGATAATGCCCTGGCATCATCGTCGTGATCGCAATGCCTTTGGTTCTGTAGCTGGGCACATTCGCGACACAGCGGACACATAAGCTTTCCATTGACGCGCACCGGGAGCACGGGATGGTAGAGGCTTTGAGGAGGTAACACCTTGCACTTTACTAGGCCTCCCTTAACAGTATCCAAACTAGGAAAGTGCTTTGTGCTTGCCCCACTGGGTACGGTTTCTTCTTGTTCACAAAGGGATACAAACTGCACACATCGTAATAAAATAGTTTTGCGTTTCCCGCTGCTTCGCAGTATGTCTTTGTGCAGTTGGTTCGACCCCCGTAAAAGGCATCCCTAGGGTCCAAGGGGTCGGGTATTGGAAACAGTTTAGCATACAGAGCAAGTTGTGGGCTTGCCTTTACCATTTCCTTAAAGTCACACTCCCACATTTCAATAACATGGTAGCCTGCATCTCTAATTTTCTCAGTTATTTTTTCAGTGCTCTCAAAACGCGCGGCCATGGTTTCGTTTCCCGTGCAGAACAAAATCTTGTGTCTATTTGCAAAACACTTTGGACACCCGTGATACCAAAAATTGTGAAAGAGGTACACGGTTTGGTTAGCTCCAAAACCATCTATCTTCTGTCCAGCAATTTTTACTTCGCGACCCTTTGCAGCGTGCATAATGTTATCACTGTTTTGCTGCTCCAACCATGTCAACCATATACACGCTATGCGCGAATGCTTGTCTGCAAGGCGGTACCCTCCTGCAGGCATCACGGCTATTTGGTTTTTTGGCATAAACCGTTTTCGGTACACATTCATGCATGCTTGTGCAATATTCACATATTCTCGAAAAGCATCAATGCCGTGCTCATCGAGAAACTCTTTCCTAAACTTTAGGACACCCTGACTGAGTAGCAAAACATCTATCTTGCAGTACGCCAATATTTCAGCTTGCATGTCAAAGATGTAGTTGTGGGCCTTTTTTTCAGCGTACCACTTTTCAAAGTTCACTCGTTCATCTTCCGACATGCTATCAGGGCAATAGTATTTTTGTTTAGGAATACCACCTACGTAGTGTTGATGCTCTTTCGTATTAAACAGGTAGGGAAAGTAACCCTTGCTCTCGCACAAACCAAATGTTTTAGAAAATCTTGCCAGAGCCATAGGCAAGAAATTTAACGAGCCCAGGAAGGTTACATTGTTATGCTTTATTTGGTATATCTTTGTACCGTACATAATCAGCTCTGGCCTCCATTGCAAAACTCCCACCATATGCTTTAATACAAATTGCCCATCATAGGCTTTTAGGTTATGTGCAATCACAATAACATCCCAACGGTCATGCCTTGTATTCGTCACATGGTCAAACAACTGCTTTACTGGGTCCTGTGAAAATGTCCTTTCCTTAATGCCGCATTGGGTGCAATAAGCTGTTTGATGTTTATCGCCTATGCACCGTGAGCACACCTGATACAAAACGCATAAGTTCGGAACATGTTCAAATACGTCTGCCTTTCCCTTATACTCGCTGTTTTGTGGGCATTCAAAGTCGATAAACATCATCACAAAGTCTTTTATTAACTTCTTTGCTTGGTAGGGTTGAATATAACACATATGGTTAGGTTTGACATGAATCTTGCAATTCCCACAAAAAGTCTCACCGCACGTATGCACGTCTTTCTATTTCGCATGTTGTACAACTTACCGCATACCAAGCACACTTTTTCTATCTCGCATACTGTATATCCTTTTGCATAAACCCCTCCCTTCTTTGAATGATTGTTGTAGCACTCATCACCATTAAAATCTCGGTGACACTGGTTACATCGCACATAACGTGTAAACGGCCGCATGCACTGCATGTGACATTTACGGCATTTATTGTTGCACCGGTGCTGCTCCCTTGTAATTGAAAAAGGATGAAAACACCCTATACAAAAGTACTTGCCCTTAAATGCCATATGAAGGTTTACTATTGTGTTGTAGTGTCCGTCATGAGGAATTAAATCAACGGGCTTGCCTTCGTGCTTCGCTGACTTATACACAATGGTCTTTCCGCTATGATCCCCAAAAACTGTGATTTTGTAACCCTGCAACCCTTCATCATAGCGTTTCACTTCGTTTAACCCTCCGCCAAAATTTCTAAAAAGTGCTAAAGCCCGCTCCTTTTGAAGAAATTCCGAGCGCGTCATTGTCGTATAGTTCACATCTTTGTCTGTTTTTGCCTTCCCCACTGCAATGACCCTTGGCAAACACATATTATCTTTATTTCGTATTTCTACAATCCCTTTGTTCTTAAAACACGCCTCGCACGGCTTATAACACTGTTCGGTTACCTCCTTTGTCCATACACATGTTAGTTTTAGAGGACCTCCTAAAACAAACTGCTTATTGCTCTGCATAACTTTTTCTATACTTTGCAAAAATACATTGGTGTTAACTTGGTCGAACCTGCGCACGCTCATGTTCATTGGCGCAAATCCTTCTTGAGCCGCGTGAATGGTTAGTCCTATGGACCCAGGTTCATTTTGCAAAAGTTCAGTATTTACATAATTTAATACCTCCTCAAACGTGGTGTGCAACCACTGTTCGGGATCTGCATCTTCTGGCATTGGTCTAACAGTATGGTCAGTTTCAGAAAACCCAGAACAAAGCTTACTAAGCGTTCTTTGCCTAACTCCTATAATATCAAAAATTCGGTGCTCTTCGCTATGCAAATTTAGTCTACTTGTGCTTGGCACCTCTTCCATTTAGAGTACTTCTTTTTTACACAAAGGCTATTTTACTTTCTCTCGCAAACTAGGTCCTTAAATATGCATTTATTCTTTCAACTATCCTTGCAGTAGGTACACTATTACAGCAAATATTCGTCCAATTATCTACGTTATACTCTATCAAATCAACTCAAAAAGCTCTGCGCAAACTATTTACTTAAACTAAACTTACCTATACCTTGGTTTATTTCACGCTGTGCAGCAGCTCCAGTAATTAAAAAATATTCCTACTCAACTGTAACACTCCTCATTTCAAATAACACTCTCAACCAAATATATATTCAATAACTTATTACAGCAGTTCTCTAAATCCAGTCTATCTCTCGGTCAACTTCGCTTAGCTAGCGTACGTATCAAAGTATATGCTCTTTTTATACTCGTGTTATAGCAGCCACACTATCCGGTTTTTGATTCTCTTTCTGTTCTTATAAGTTTAGCGGTTCGGGCTATTTCCAATTTCGCTTGACACGCGGAAACATGATATGGCAACCGACCTAGCAATAATGTCTGAGAATTGCACTAACGATGCAACTTTGCAGTTTTAAAAGACAAGAAATATGAGCGTCGTCTTGAAGTTCCACGACGCGCACGTGGCAAGAATCAAATGCCTGAGTCATCACGAATAGGATATATCTCTGTGTAAGCACCGGATGTTCTAGCGCATGCACACGACAAGACAAGTGTTGTCAAGTTACGTAACAAGCGAGCCGCCGCTCTCCATTCCAGTAGGTAGCCTGACATTCACACAGCAAAATATCTTCTCAGCGTTTCTATCTGTGCGGACGTGTATTGACACCTTCTTACAAAGGTATGCCAAGCGCGACAGCTGAAATCCCAGCTCTTTTAACTCAGCATTCAGCGTTTCTGTTTTTGTCCTTGTGTTTATTCACATTCGTAGTGATTTGTTTTGTTCTTGTTGATATGTAGTTTAGTGTGTGATGTGCTGAACCACGGTCTGAGTATTATATCGGATTTTAACTGTTGGCTTAACATTAAAGCATGTCTGTTAAATGCGTTAGAAACCAAGCAAACAAGGTACAACTTATGCGTATCATTATAATTGATATTTTAAGCAAAATTTAGAAGCCTAGTTTTAGTAAATACAAAATTTCGAAAACATTTTCCATGTTGGGTTGAGTTTAGTTTTTTGAACATTTTCATATCTCATTCTTCAAAGATATCCAATTTAAATCGAATTCTACTAACCTACTTTTTTTGTTTTGTTCTTGTTAATATGTAGATTAGTGTCATGTGCTGAACAGCGGTCTCTCTCTCTCTCTCTCTCTCTCTCTCTCTCTCTCTCTCTCTGCATTCTATCGGATTTTAACTGTTGGCATATCTGTTAAAAAATACGTTAGAAATAGGAGTTCAGAAGAAGAAGGAACCAAGCAAACAACTTGTGCGGATCAATATAATTGATATTTTTTAAGAAAAATTCAATAGCCTTTTTTCTTTCTTTCTTTTTTTTTTAGGAAATACGAAATTTCGAAACATTTTCCATGTTGGGTTGACAACACATCACCACTCCCTTCTGCCATATTGCGACACTAGCGCCTTGCTCTTTCATATCTCATTCTTCAAACACACTGAATTTAAATGTATGGTTTCATATATCATTCTTCAAAGATAGTGAATTTAAATCTAAGTCTGCTAACCGACCTTTCGCTTTGCTTAAACTATACTTTTCACCGTCAGCAACGCTATCCTTATCGCAAACATTCCTGCAATTCCTTTTGTTTTCTGCATACCATGGTTTCATATATCATTCTTCAAAGATAGTGAGTTTAAATCTAAGTCTGCTAACCGACTTTTCGCTTTGTTTAAACTATACTTTTCACCGTCAGCAACGATATCGTTATCGCAAACATTCCTGCAATTCCTTTTGTTTTCTGCATACCACGGTTTCATATATCATTCTTCAAAGATAGTGAATTTAAATCTCAGTCTGCTAACCGACTTTTCGCTTTGTTTAAACTATACTTTTCACCGTCAGCAACGCTATCGTTATCGCAAACATTCCTGCAACTCCTTTTGTTTTCTGCATACCATGGTTTCATATATCATTCTTCGAAGATAGTGAATTTAAATCTAAGTCTGCTAACCTTTTGTTTAAACTATACTTTTCAACGTCAGCAACGCTATCCTTATCGCAAACATTCCTGCAATTCCTTTTGTTTTCTGCATACCATGGTTTCATATATCATTCTTCAAAGATAGTGAATTTAAATCTAAGTCTGCTAACCGACTTTTCCTTTTGTTTAAACTATACTTTTCACCGTCAGCAACGCTATCGTTATCGCAAACATTCCTGCAATTCCTTTTGTTTTCTGCATACCACGGTTTCATATATCATTCTTCAAAGATAGTGAATTTAAATCTCAGTCTGCTAACCGACTTTTCGCTTTGTTTAAACTATACTTTTCACCGTCAGCAACGCTATCGTTATCGCAAACATTCCTGCAACTCCTTTTGTTTTCTGCATACCATGGTTTCATATATCATTCTTCGAAGATAGTGAATTTAAATCTAAGTCTGCTAACCTTTTGTTTAAACTATACTTTTCAACGTCAGCAACGCTATCGTTATCGCAAACATTCCTGCAATTCCTTTTGTTTTCTGCATACCATGGTTTCATATATCATTCTTCAAAGATAGTGAATTTAAATCTAAGTCTGCTAACCGACTTTTCCTTTTGTTTAAACTATACTTTTCACCGTCAGCAACGCTACCGTTATCGCAAACATTCCTGCAATTCCTTTTATTTTTCCCCATACCATGGTTTCATATATCATTCTTGAAAGATAGTGAATTTTAAATCTAAGTCTGCTAACCTTTTGTTTAAACTATACTTTTCAACGTCAGCAACGCTATCGTTATCGCAAACATTCCTGCAATTCCTTTTGTTTTCTGCATACCATGGTTTCATATATCATTCTTCAAAGATAGTGAATTTAAATCTAAGTCTGCTAACCGACTTTTCCTTTTGTTTAAACTATACTTTTCACCGTCAGCAACGCTATCCTTATCGCAAACATTCCTGCAATTCCTTTTATTTACCACCCTCATTTCTCCCCCTTTTTATACCTTTTCCTCACCTTTCTCTTTCATTCATTCCTAATTTTTTCACCCAATCGCAGAGTTCTTTATTTCTTCCAATCACTGCCGTTTTTTAAAATCCTAACTACCAATCCCGTTCCATCTTATTTTGCCCAATCAAATACCAACACGTCACTTCCGCATACCATGTTTTACCCATTGCTTCAAGATCATTTTCCTCCTTTTCTTCCTAGCACCCGTCGAGAACACATCGACGCTCCCTTACACCATTTTGCGAGACTAGCGCCTTGCCCTAGTGGGTATTCATGGTGTATCTCGTCTTAATTCTGCCAGTCGCCATCTAGTATTGGTGTAGTGCATTTCGCCAGGCGTGATGAAGAGGGGTGCAAGGAGTGGCAGGGTCATTTATGTGGTTCACAATAAGCAGGGCGGGGCGGAATCCTTCCACTGGGGCCTTTAGGTCAGTTATGCACATAAAATTTAAAAATAAAGATATAATAAATATATACGGTATAAACGATTGGAGTGCAACCAATTTTTTGCCACCAGGGGGGAGGGTAAGTGGCGCTAGTGTCACAAGATGCCAAACGTGAATTTAAGGTGATGGAAGTGAATACAGATGGCGACCGTTAATCGGACTAATGTAAGTCCTAACGCACCAAAAAAGCGGAAAAATTTAAAGTGCAATGTTGGGGTTGAACTTAAAAAGTTGGGCAAATTTCTACCATCCCCTTTTTAAGTTCAACCCCGACATTGCACCTTGTTTTCCAGCCTTTTTTTGGCGGATTAGGACTTACTTTAGGCCGATTAACGGCCTCCATCTTGAATTCTCGTCCGCCATCTTGAGACACTATTGCTACTTATCCCCCTGGTGGCAAAAATTGGCGTAACTCCAATTGCATATACCGTATAGATAACTACTTACCAGAGGCCCATTGCACCTCCAACCCGTCCTTTACCGGGCACTTAACTGGACACGTTGTTCGCCTCCCTGGTAGCCACTGGTGCATAGGGAGATTACAACTGGAACTCCTCATCATCAACCATCGCGGCCACAAACATCACAACTTCACTGAATAGCGAGGCATTTCAGCCCAGGATTCAGATCAGGCCACAATCCAATATGGAGACAGACAACCGCCAGACTCAGACATAATTACAAATAGTCTGGCGACACACACAAAAAAGGAAGAAAGGAAAAGAAAAAGAATAGGGAGAGAGAGGGAGAGAGAGACAGAGAGAGAATGAAAGCCAACAAAACAAACTGGCAATAGAAAGGCGGCAGAAAGAGCAACCCTTTGATGTCAACTCGTCGCCTGCTGATATGATCCATGTAATTGACAGCATCATTAGCAAACAAAATATTTATTTTCTTACCCAAATACAAATGCAACATGTAACCCAGTAAACCTAAAGGCATAGACGAAACATCAGTGTAACTAAAGCACAATGATGCAGGAAACTAGTAGTTCACTTAAGTTGGCACTCCTATTCCTGCATCCTACATGTCATTTTAAGCTGTTGTGATGCAATATTTTTCTATAAAACAAAGTCTCCACACTAGGAAGAGTGGGTGGTCCAGAGGACGTTGCCATGGTAACCTCTACTCCTTAAACACCCTTTGAAGCTATTCTCAGTTATTCTACTCATGTTGTTTACTATTTTAGGATGTCCCATATTTTTAACACTTCTGCATTTTAAGTATTAGTTATTTGCATCTATTAGATTTTAACTCATTAATGGGTAGTGCTTCCAATTCACATATTGTAACCCAGAAGGACTGCTAATGGGAGGAATCGTGATGCAAGTTGTGCCATCAGGAACATTTTTGCGGAGAATTCAAAATTTGGGGCATGCAAAAATACTGAAGTGATGTAAACCTATTTACGACTATGTTTAATCGCCTGAAGTATTTAACATTATTTGTATCTTGGTTAAATTAAATGTTTGTACCAATAAATAAGCAGCAAGGGTAATTTTAAGTATAATTCATATTGTATCGTTAATGTGGCCTATATAGAATGAAGTATAATATTATAGAGATATTCACATATTTTTAAAAAGAACGGTCTGACATACGAAAAAGAAACCGTCACTCGATGCTCACGCAAAGAAACTTGTTTCAAGCAACGTAGTCTTAGCTCCAGCACCAGATCACTATTTCTTCTCTGGTATTTCTCACATGAAATTTCGCAGAATACGAATAAAGACCTGGAACCGGAGAGGCTTGGACAAATCTAACAAGCACAGCTGTGAAACTATTCAAGTATGAATGAAGTTGCTGTATTAAAAGCTTCTGTTGGTGGAACAATACACTTACAACCGACGTTGTGAACCTCTTCAGAGACATCTATGGCCCAGTGAGCAATTACCGCTTTTCTGTTTATAGAGAACAATGCTTGGTATTTCATGTTTGTAGATATTGGTAAAGCGCCTACCATGAAGAGATTCTTTGACAAATATAACAAGAATATCTGTAAAATAACAATACTCAACTTAGAAAGAAGTTATAGAACAAGAGACTTCCATTTGCGGAGCAATGGATTCGTTAACCACGTTACAAAGCTCCCTAGAGCCATCTGTATGTCCAGTGCGTACTACTGCTTCTCCGTTTATTGAAGAAACATTTCTTAACAATAATTCCTGTTCGAAGAACAAAATATTGAGAGAACGCTGGATGAGAAATAATAATGCCAAGCTTACTTTGGGAAGAGAAAAAATATGCTCCTCAGGAGCTAGACGCCGGAGGGTTTCGAACCCTCGATCCTCTGCTTAAATCACATATGCCTTAGGCCGCTCAGCCACGGCGCCTGTTGCTGTTCTAGAACCCAAGAACGGTATATATTGCTACTTCAGGTAGTGTTTTAATGCACTTACATTATTATTCATGTGTAGAGAAAGTGATACTCTACAGGCTCAGATTACTTTTCTTTTGAATAAGTATAAATTGACTCCCAAAATGTAATTAAACATGCAGTGTATATCTGTATTTGATGCACGCTATTAACTTATTTATTTTCACTTCCTCTACTGCGTACATTAAGTACGCGTCTATGCGTCCCAAAATTTCGATGTGGATATTTCACCAGAAATATATGTTTGATGACCGCCGGAATAGAAAAAAATAGAAAAAGATATTTGTGTGTGTGTGTGTGCGTGCGTGCGTGCGTGTTTTTGTTATACATATATTTCCGGTGAAATATCCACATCGAAATTTTGGGACGAATACAGTACTCAATTTACGCAGTATAGAATGTCAAAATAAATAATTTAATGGCGTGCATCAAACAAATACAGAAATACATGTGCAATTTAATTACATTTTGGGACTCGATTCGTACGTATTCACAAGAAAAGTAATCTCAGATGGCAGACTCTATCACTTTCTCCAGCCATGAATAATTTTAGTGCGTTTAAGCAGGGCTTGAAATAAGAATATGTCATTCGTGAGTTTCTGCATAGTAACTGGCGTCGTAGCGCAGTCTGTTAAAGCGTCCGTCTTGTAGACAGAAGATCGGGGGTTTGAGTCCCACCGGCAACTACCTTTTTTCTCTTCCCAAAGTAAGTTTAGCATTTATATTTCGTATCTGGCGTTCCGTCAATATTTTGAGCTGCAAACAGGAATTATTATGAAGGAATATTTCCTCCATAAACAGAAAAGCAGCAGTAAGACAATAAACATTTTGTAAACACTTAAACACTTAGTTTTCTTTTATAAAATAAAGACTAACATTTGCATGGGGTAAGGGAATCACGTTTTATGGATATCAAAACAAGCTACCATTACATTATTTTATCTCTTTTCTTCTTTCTTGGCGCCAAAAAGAATTCCATTTTAATTGTGTATTACACTTTACAGACAACTGTTACGTGATATTTCTTGCCTTTTGTTCCACGTTAAACTTTTCACAAAGATCACACAGATCTGACTTTGGGTCCAGGACTTGAATATTATATTCGCTATAAAAGTAAGTTGTATATACATTGACAGTTTCGCAGCTGCAAGATTACTCAAAATGCACTACTGTTTGTGCACATAGCACAAGACAAAAAACTTATCCACAGTATCCAATTAAACAAAACGGGCAGACTATACACGATACCATGTGCGTTGTGAATGTATGTTATGAATTGTTTTGCTATGTGGGTGTCAATGGGTGTTGTGTTTGTGTATTGATGTACAGTGTTGGATTTGAATGATGGTGAAAGTTTGTGAGCAGTCCATAGGCACTTTCTTTCGTATACTTTTATTTTGTTCATCATAGCTGTTGTTATTGGGGGCATTGTGGCTACGGCTGCGTATGTGAGTTGTGGCCGGACTAATGTGATGATGAGTTTGTGTAATATTTGTGGTGTGAGTCCTGGTTTGTTGAGTTTGGCCAGATAGTTTAGTGTTGCGTGTATGGGACGTGCTTTATTGAGTAGTTGTGTGTAGTGTGGTTTAATTCTGAGTTTATTGTGTATGTGTACTTCTAAGTATTTTGCTGTTTTTTTACATGAGATTGTTTGTTTATTAAATGTTAGTGTGGCTGTTCTGTATGTGTGTCTTCTTATTTTCCTAATTACAATGGCTTGTGTTTTTTGTATGTTTATGGTTATTCGCCATTTGCGTGTCCATTGTAGAAATGTGCTTAACTGTTTTTCTAGTCTGCCTCTGGCTCCTAGTAGTGTGGCGTGTGTGCTCCAATATGCAGTGTCATCTGCATATTGGGCTAAGTGTATGTTTTTGTGTATGGGTTGTGGTGTGTCGGCTGTGTATAATATGTATAGCACTCCCTTGTGGTGTTCCTGCGTTCATGTGTACGGTATTAGATACTTGTTGGGTAATTCGTATTTGTCCTGTCCTGTCTGTTAAAAAGCTGGCTATCCAACGTACAATCCTTGGTGGAATTTTGAAGTCTGCAAGTTTGTAAAGTAGTCCGTTTGTCCAACATTTATCGAATGCGGATTGTATGTCGAGGAAGGTCGCTACTGTGACGAATCCTCTGTTATATGAGTCTTGTAAGTTTGAAAGTACACGTACGAGTTGGTCATTATAGTAATGTCACTTCTATAGCCAGCTTGTGTCGATGGTATTAGTTTTTTATGTTTGGTTATATTTGTCAGTCTGTACGCTACAGTCTTTTCGAAAGCCTCGGAAAGGGTGGAGATTAGTGATATTGGTCGGTAATTTCTATGGTCCGTTTTGTCTTTTCCTTGTTTTTCAAAAAGTAGTATGTGTGCGCACTTCCATTGTAGTGGGTACAGTGTCTGTACATGTAATTGTATGTTGTCGCTAGTAGTTCTATTGTATTGTTTGGTAATTGTTTTATCATTTCGTACGTGATGTTGTCTAGTCCTGGTGCTGTGTTCTTTGTTTTGTGTAAGACGGTTTTTATGTCTTGTACTGTAATTGGTCTGTCTGCTTCATCGTTTTCGTCTAGTTCTGTTATGTCCATTTGTGGTGTGTAAAGGCGTTGATTACGTTGCATGTGTGTATTTACTGTTTTGAAGAGTGTTTTATGGAATTTTGGATCGTCTGGTGTTTGGAATAAGTTTGTGTAGTGTTGTCTGAAAATTTCTAGTGTTTGTGTGGCATCGTGTATAGTCTGTCCGTTTTGTTTAATTGGACACTGTGGATCAGTTTTTTGTGTTGTGCTATGTGCACAAACAGTAGTGCATTTTGAGTAATCCTGCAGCTGCGAAACTGTCAAAGTATAGGTCGCGCGTTACTTCTTGACGAATGAAAATTTTATATGAAAGGTTGGATGCGAGTCACTACTCAGCTTTTGGGGGAACGTAGGCATCGAGAGAGAGGAGGTACAGTCTGCAGTGAGATGACGCACATGCTTCTGAGCTAAAGTAGTTCAACACTACAAATCAATTTATCGCACTTCCAGTAATATCAGCCACACGTATTATACACTATACCTCTATAACTGCTTCCACTTAACTTTAGTGCATTTCTTCTATTCCCGACATTTCTCCCTCGTCTTCTTCCTCGTCTGAATTACTGTTATTTTCGTTGCATGCATACATCTGTACCGCATAAAACTTTTGCAGTCGTCTGTATACACAAACGCCACAGAGGGAAACAGAGGTATCTGTTATCGTAGCATAAACATTTGCTGACCTGCTTATTAACCCTTTCAGTCCCGGTGTCCATTATAATGGACATAGACATTTTTTGCCTACTTGTAATACTTTTTACGATTTTTTCTGCTATATTCTTGTTATACTGTTCGTCACCAATTAAACCTATGTAAAAACATGTTCTGAATTGTACAAAATTATTCATTTTTTACAATTTACATTGTAGTGGTGTAGACGTTGTGAAACTCTTCAGAGACATCTATGGCCCAATGAGCAACTACTGCTTTTCCCTCTATAGAACACAATGCTTGCTATTTCATGTTTATAGATGTTGGTAAAACGCCTACCATGAAGAGATTCTTTAACAAATATAACAAGCACATCTGTAAAATAACAATACTCAACTTAGAAAGAAGTTATAGGACAAGAGACTTCCATTTGCGGAACAATACATTCGTTACCACGTTGCAAAGCTCCCTAGAGCCATCTGTCTTCCCAGTGCGTACTGCTGCTTTTCCGTTTACCGAGGAAACATTTCTTAATATTAATTTGTGTTCGAAGAACAAAATAT
Source organism: Tenodera sinensis (assembly GCA_030765045.1). Lineage (NCBI taxonomy): Eukaryota > Metazoa > Arthropoda > Insecta > Mantodea > Mantidae > Tenodera > Tenodera sinensis. The sequence continues at coordinate 255,010,748 of CM060962.1, forward strand.
TGAGAGAATGCGCCATGAGAAATAATAATACCGACCTTACTTTGGGAAGAGAAAAGAATATGCTCCTTAGGAGCTAGGCGCCGGAGGTATTGGAAACTTCGACCCTCTGTTTAAAACACAGATGCCTTAGACCGCTCAGCCTCGGCGTCGGTTGCTATTGTAGAACTCAAGAACGGTATATATTGTTATTTCAGGTAGTACTTAAATGCACTAAGATTATTATTCATGTGTAGAGAAAGTGTATAGTCTACCGGCTCAGATTACCTTTCTTTTGAATAAGTATACATTTACTCCCAAAATGTAATTAAACTTTCAGTGTATATCTCTATTTGATGCGTTGTAGCGTCGTAGCGCAGTCTGTTAAAGCGTATGCCTGGTAGACAGAAGATTGGAGGTTTGCGTCCCACCAGCGACTACTTTTTTTCTCTTCCCAAAGTAAGATTAGCATTTATTATTTCGTATCTCGCGTTCCATCAATATTTTGAGCTTCAAACAGGAATTATTATGAAGGAATATTTCCTGTAGTAGTACCCACTGCACATACAGATGGCGCTAGTGAGCTTTGTAACGAGGTTAACGAATGTATTGCCCCACAAAGAGAAGTCTTCTACTCTATAGCTTCTTTCAAATTTGATTATTGTTATTTCACGGGTGTGCTTATTACATTTGTCAAAGAATCTCTTCATGGGAGGCGTCTTACCAATATCCAAAAACTTAGCAAGCATTGTTTGCTCCATAAAGGGAAAATCAGTAGTACAAAACTGGACACATAGATGCCACAAAAATATAAGTTTTATGTGCGGGATTCCATGACATTAATGTTTCAAAATGTGCTGGAGTGATGAAAGCTCTTACTGGCATGATTTGATCATAACTTCCTGAATTGGACGAAAAAATTGTTTCCCTATACGTCAGGACCCGCACTTTCATTAGGATACGGCATTTAATAATAAATTACAAGCCGTAACCATGACAAAAAGGAACATATGGAAGTGTCAGCAGTGGGCGTCAGCAGCTTCTTCTGCAACAACATGACCAAAAGTAAGTCTACTTTTAAGATCAGACAATAATTTGTTACTTCTTATTTTGATTGTAGTTTCGGCGGCTGAGGTAAAATTGGCTTGTAATTAGTAGAATGTGTTGAAGAAAGTTTATAATGTGTTTTCAGTTAAGGTATCTTTTATACCACATATCACTGCATTTTGCTACACTTTATTAATTATTGGAACTGTCAGTCAAGGCTTTAAATGGTATTGTTAAAACGGGTTTAAAGCGCTCACTTTCAATTGCTATCTGAACTGCCCGCGCTCTCCAACCTCCATGTGACGTATGTTGCTTGCAACCAATGGCAGCAATTGTACCGGAATGGTCTACGTTCTTTCTACTCTACTTACCTTGTGTTGTGTGGTGCCCCGGGGGCCTCTTCCCGCTTCCCGCGCAATCGCTCTTCCTAGAGCTGTCTGCTGATGACGTCACACGGGAGTCACGTAGTACCGATATTCACACGTGCAGCTTACATTTTACGGTATAATTCAAATCCAGTGGTAGTATCTAAGTGTCTCTACTCTACTTTTCTTGTTTTCTGACATGAAATGTCAACGCAGGCGTTTTAATTAAACAAAAACAAAGCTCTAATTGTGTAATATTTCGTAAAACAGAAATGAAAATTATCTGTAGGAGGAAGGAACAACAGTGTGCCACATAATCGTGCAATTATTACTTTGTTAAGAGCTTTCAACAAGCCTTTTTCATTTTCTTTAGGATTTAAGTTATAATTGCAACGTAGCCCTTATTAAAAGGCCTTATAATAATGTAATAAACGAAAACAGAATGTGATACTGACATTCTTTCCCTATTAAGACAGTATTTTATTGACTGAGCTCTTCTCCTAAGAATAGCTGTGTGGCCACTCTTTTACAACAATATGAAAATGCAGCGCAGAGGAAAATGAAATAAATAACACAATTACGACAGCTATCATTTTTGAAAATAGCAATATATTTGACACGGAGAGAGAGAGAGAGAGAGAGAGAGAGAGAGAGAGAGAGAGAGAGAAAGAGAGAGGGGTGGGGGATAAAGTTTGTCTATCGCTTTCACCTATGAATCCTTTATAATGTGTAATGAAAGTTTATCTCTGTTAACATGAATATATAGAAGGATAAGCCTTGGTAAGAATACTTTGCGCAAGAGTGAGCAAAGAAAATCATTTGTATATAGCACATCAGATTTTTATCATTGAAATATATGCTGTGGATATTTTAATACATTAAACAACTATAAATAATTTTAGTCATACATATTGCGCGTTTTCATAGATGACCTCAATGATCAAAACTAGAGAAAATCTGATTTGAGGTTGTAAAATAATGTGATTAATTGCAAATTACGTTTATTAGTGAAATATCATCAAAGTATTGTATAATTGCAAGGTAATTCCACCAAGAACGTCGGCAGCCTTTTTTCCAGGGGAGGGTCAAATGATGGAATTTTGCAATCAAGATAATATTAATTCATTATTTTGTTGGCAAAAGTTATAGTATTTGTTGCGTATAACTGTATTAATTTGTGCTCATTAAAATTGTTCTTTACATTAAAATTAAAATAATAGTTTAAGAGTCAGCCCATTAAGTTCACTAATTCCCAAGGGGGGGCTGCGGTCCCCCTTTCCCCCCCTTCGCGTCGCCCATGTCTTCAAGGTGAATAATGAGAACCATAATGATAATAGTAATAACAGTACCGATGATATAATAATAATAATAATAATAATAATAATAATTATAATAATAATAATAATAATAATAATAATAATAATAATAATAATAATAATAATAATAATAATAATAATAATAATAATAATAATAATAATAATAATAATAATAATAATAATAATAATAATAATAATAATAATAATAATAATAATAATAATAATAATCATAATCATAATCATAATCATAATCATAATCATAATCATAATCATAATCATAATCATAATCATAATAATAATAATAATAATAATAATAATAATAATAATAATAATAATAATAATAATAATAATAATAATAATAATAATAATAATAATAATAATAATAATAATAATAATAATATTAATAATAATAATAATAATAATAATAATAATAATAATAATAATAATAATAATAATAATAATAATAATAATAATAATAAGAAGAAGAAGAAGAAGAAGAAGAAGAAGGAGGAGAAGAAGAAGAAGAAGAAGAAGAAGAAGAAGAAGAAGAAGAAGAAGAAGTAGAAGAACAAGAAGAAGAACAGTAATAGTAATAATGATAATAGTAATAAATAAATAACAACTAGACTAACTACCTTAATTCTGGAGCCTATGATCCTCACGACATCTTGCTGCTATAGCGCATGCGCGGACGCGAGTATAAACCTAATGGAGAGATTGAAATCCGTTAGATTGGCAAGGTTTTAAACCAAGTGTTAGATTTTTTCAATAAATAGGTGCCTGTTCTTATACTCATCACATGCCTGACTTTCGATCTGTATTTCTTTTATGAATTGGATTTAACAAGTGAATATGTGCATCTTTGTATTTTTCCTGTCAAAAAATTGGGTAGTATGTATATTTGAACAGCCAAATATTGGACATTAATCAAAGGAAATACAATAGTTTGCCACACGATCTTGTTCTTGCACACAGAGTTGAGAATGTGTACCTACCTATATGAAACGGCCCCGTGCTGTTCACGTGCAGCCCATATTAGGTAAGCACACCTAGGTTAGTGTGAGTATATGAACAGGATGACAGGGACCTGTGTTAGAGACTCTATGTACTCCTACCATCAATAACCAGATATGTGTAAACAATGTCTCAACGCTTTCTCCACTTTTACAAATTGATGCAGGTATAATTGGTTGGTCAAAATATATTTACTGACGTTGAGTAAATGTTACTTGTATAATTTAGAAGCCTAAATACAGTAGTATCTCAACGATTATTTTTATGCACTAATTAATTTTGCAAGGTTTATAGCTGATGCTTAATGATACCGGCTTTGATTTGTAACTGTTAAGTTCCATCACATATCTCTGTCTCCACTTCGTCTTCGGCAACGGGACCTACGTCGTCTTCTTCTTGAGCAACTTCTACGCCTCCTTCTCGAACAACTTCTTCTCCTTCCTCTTGAACAACTTCTCCTCCTCCTCCTTCTTCTTGAACAACTTTTCCTTCTCCTTCTTCTTGAACAACTCCTCCTTCTTCTTGAACAACTTCTCCTTCTCCTTCGTGAACCACTTCTCCTCCGGCACCACGATCTTCTTCTCCGACAAACGGAACCGACAACTTTTGCAGAGCCCCAATCTTTTAATGTCCTTAGAAACTTTTTCCTTTGGTTTTCATCCATAGTAAACAATTTCTCTTCGTTCGTGTCAGTTGGACAGCTCATAAGAGTTCTCGACACATCATCGAACGCTCTTAACATACACTGCTTTTTATGGATAGTTCTGTTTTTAACACTTGTTCTGCTTTCGGGTGCTGCGGGCATCCCCATTTTCGTAGTGAAGAATTTAGATTTTCGTTGCGAATTAGATTACTGGAAGAATTGTGCTTTCCCTTGAAAACCACATTTTGATGTTGAAATTCTATGGCAACGTGTATTTCAGTTGAACAAAAGCGAGTGAAACATACCGAAAACAAAAGTCCCACCGTGCCAATGTACAAAAGCTAAAGTACCTACTATATTTATATTACTCTATAGTTAAATGAGTAATTCTTACGATTTCGATCAAATTTTGTATTCATACAGGGTTTTGCTTATTAAGTTTATCTATATAGGCGTCATTCCTGAAAAAAAACGCAATTTTACGAGTAACATCCACATTTACTCTAAACCTTATTTTGGCCATAATTTCTCTTTTAATGGGCCAGGTTCAACAAACAAGCCAGGATATTAAAGGTCTCGTCATGGAAACAGCTCCAACAATTAGGATAAAAATTTATATTAATCTAACATTTTGCTTTTTAAGTTTATCTAAATAAGTAGATAAACGATTAATCAAAAGGAAAAGAAAAGAAAATCCGAGCGAAGCTCGGTCACCCAGGTACTGTAACATAATAGAATGATCGCATTGCATCTGTAATATTCACTACACAAATAAGATGCGTTTAATTTTTGTAATGAATATCTCCTTCGAACTTCAATGGAATAAACAGTAGCCTACCCTACTAGTTAATAAACAACAAATATTTCAAATGTGGTCAAATTCGACCACATTCACCTTTACAAACAGATAATGATCAATGCTTTATTGTTAAGTATTGCTTTACAACCTACAGGAAAATTAGTTTAATTATTCTCGGAATGCTGTCGCTTAATTGTGATGAAAAACCAAGAGTTTGTGCAGTTACGCTACCGATAGTCAAATGTTTCTATCGCATTTACTTTTTCCTTTCTCTGTCACGTATGCATAGTAAAGTTAGTATGGTATCTATTGCATTCCATCCAAAAATTTATATCGAGATTTCACCGGAAATACATGTGTTGAGACTCCATGAATAAAAAAGCAGCTGTTTTAGAAAAGTGTCTGTCTGTGAACAGCATAACTCCACCCAGACTAATCCAGGACCCTCTAGAAGGTCCAGACTATTCTTTACATAGAAAGTTTTAATTTTTTCAAAAATGGCTCTGACGATTTTGATTAAAATCAAATGACAGTAGACCATAGTACATTTAAAGAAAATGCAGTCAGTTGCTCCCACATTTTCAGCTTTCTTTACATTAAATAAGTTAGGTTGATATACTGTTTTTATAATCGCCTAAAATACTGTATTCGGTGATATAAAATATTATTACTAAAACGTTATACATGGAACTATACCAATTTAAATATACGAACTTCATGGGACAACATAACCAAACATTTACCTACATGTCAAATGAATATCGATATCAGTACAAAGAATAACAACGCACATACGACACAACATACATAGTTTGATAGCTTATTTAATGATTTATAACACTGCAATCCCCTCCACTTAAAGCTTAACTTGCAAGATACAATAATAACATGAACGTCGGCGGGCTTTTTTCCAGGGGGGGGGGGGGGGCAAATGTTAGAATTTTGCAATCAGATAATATTAATTCATTATTTTGTTGTCAAAAGTTATAGTATTTGTTGCGGATAACCGTATAAATTTGCGCTAAATAGAAATTGTTCTTTACATAAAAATTAAAATAATAGTTTAATAGTCAGCATATTAAGTTCATTAATTTCCAAGGGGGGGGGGGGGCCGCGGCCCTCCCTTGTCCCCCCTTCGCGACGCCCATGAATTCCAGCACTTTGCTCCTTTTCTTTAAAATGGGAAAGAAAATATTGTCCGTATTTCCCGAATGTGAAAGAAGCACTGCATAGCTATACAGGAAGGGTCATTAGACTTTCGTTCATGTTATACCTGAATTTCAGTACGGTTTGGGATAAGGCGGTGCACAGTCTTTGACAAAAAAAAAGGTCATTGTATTTCGCTTCCTTTTATCTTTCTGTTTATCTTAAAAGAGTTGGAGTCATTCTGTCTGAGCCAGGGCGCATTTAAAATGGCACGAAGTAGCATAATAAAACGTGCCGAATTGCCCTATGAGATGCATTATGTGGTACGTGTTAACGCACTAATTTCTAAGACAGAAAATTTGGGAATCAAAGACAGTGACTGTAATTTGCCAAAACAAGTGCCACAGGACTGGATTACAGTTATTTCAAAGGGGCAACTTGTTCGGCCGACTGAACAGTGGCACCAAAAAGTTAAGGAATTTGAAGTTATATTTGTGGGGTTCCATGGCTTTATGTTTTAAAATGTGCTGGAGTGATGAAAGCGCTTACTGGCATGATTTGCTCTAAATTTCCTGAATTGGATGAAAGAATTGTTTCCCTATACGTCAGGACCCACACTTTCATTAGGATACGGCATTTAAATAACAAACTAAAAGCTGTAAGTATGACAAAAACGAACGCGAGGAAGTGTCAGCAGTGGGCGTCAGCCACTTCTTCTGCAACAACATGACCAAATGTAAGTCTACTTTTAAGATCAAACAATAATTTGTTACTTCTTATTTTGATTGTAGTTTCGGTGGCGGTCCTAAAATTGGTTTGTAATAAGTAGAATGTGTTGACGAACGTTTCTAATGTGTTTTCAGTTAAGGTATCTTTTCTATCACATATCACTGTATTTTTCTACACTTTATTAATTATTGTTTAAGTGTTTACGCACTGGAACTGTCAGTCAATGCTTTAAATGGTATATGTCGAAACGGGTTTAAAGCGCTCACTTTCTATTGCTGTCTGAACTGCGCGCGCTCTCAGACCTCCATGTGACGTATGTTGCTTGCAACCAATGGCAGAAATTGTGCCGGAGTGGCCTACCTTCTTTCTCTATATAGCGTTCCACTCTTAGAAGACAGTATGGAGTTAAATGGGACATCTCTGTCTCTATCTAGGGCATACAAGTTGCCATTAGCCGTGTCCTTTTCTACCCTCGCGATGTTGCCAGATTACTAATAGCATGGTATAAATATTCATTTGTTATAAATTTCAGGTTTGAACACATTATCCTATGCAGAATTGTTTTCTCTATCAGGTTATATCCTTTTCAGAGTCATTATAGATTTCTATAGGCCCAAATTTCTTCAGAAAACGTTTTTTTCAATAGAAGTCCGATATTTGCTGTTTCTACACTCATCACGCGCTAACTAACAATCTAACTGCTAGAATACATCTATATTTTTTACTTAGGTAGAGCAGACCATAGTGTTACTACCTGCCTACTTTGAATTCTCTAGGTTTACCCAGCTAAGTGTTATAATTTTTTAAATTAAATGTTTTCGGAAAATTTTATATCTGTGCACTGCAAAAGTTACGCAGTGTGAAACTTTTTTGTTATTGAGTTTACATCAGGGAACCAGCGAGAACAAATGTTGAGGAAGGTTGGAGAAAGTTTTTAAAATAAACCAAAAGGCAGTAACCTCTTTCTTTTATCCAGTAAGGCAAACAAAAGGTATTCATCTATTCAGCGCCAGGCCTGACACAGAAGATAGTATAAGGAGCAGCAGTAACATTAGTTCGAAAGAAGCCGTGTGTGTAACTGTGAGCTGTTATTGCGTTATTTGTTGAATGTTTTTGTAAATATTTGTAGTTATGGAGGGGGAAGCTAGGAAGAGACGATATGTTGGTAAATTAAGAAGTAAGGAACGCCAAATAACTATGAATGTGTTAGATTATTTTTTAAGTAAAATGCGTGTAAGGCAGTAAAAGAAACAGCTAAGGCTATTAAGTGTTCAGAAGCAGTAATGTATAGGATTAAAAAGGAAGTAATGAAAGGTCTCTAAGAACGCCATCGAAAAAGAAAGCAAAAAGGGCGGGACTACACAAAACGCTAGGTTAACGCAATATGATTGAATAGTGCGGCGAATTGTTCATTCTTTACAGTTTGCATATATTCCACCCACGCTGAATATAATTTTGTCACGGGTCAACAGTGATGAGACCCTACCAAATTTCTCAAGGGCCACTCTGATTTGGGGTTCGAATATGAAAGAAGGGGTAACAAGTGCATATTAATAGAAAGAGACGATATCGATATCATCAGATGGCGACATAAATATCTAAAAAACATAAAAAGGTTTAGGGACCAGGGGAAATCAATTGTTTATACAGACGAGTAATTTGTAAATTTAGGTCATACAGTAACAAAGGCATGGAGGGATACCAAGGTTATAAGTGCCCGTCTCGTCAAGCAGCAATTGAAGGATTAAGTACAGGACTCAGGCCACCTCGAGTCGCTCGCGGAGAAAGATTCGCAACTAGTACATGTTGCAACACTGCGCTCCATTTAACGTGTACTGTCTTCTAAGGGTGAAACGCCCTTTAGTTACCTTGTGTCCGGGGGGCCTCTTCCCGCTTCCCGCGTAATCGCTCTTCCTAGAGCTGTCTGCTGATGACGTCACACGGGAGTCACGTAGTACCGATATTCACACGTGCAGCTTACATTTTACGGTATAATTCAAATCCCATGGTAGCATCTAAGTGTCTCTACTCTACTATTCTTGTTTTCTGACATGAAATGTCAACGCAGGTGTTTTAATTGAACAAAAACAAAGCTCTAACTGTGTAATATTTCGTAAAACAGAAAGGAAAATAATCTGTAGGAGGAAGGAACAAGTGTTGTTGTTGGTTTTTTTTTTTTTTTTTTTTTTTGCCACATAATCGTGCAATTATTACTTTGTTAAGAGCTTTCAACACGCCTTTTTCACTTTCTTTAGGATTTAGGTTATAATTGCAACGTAGCCCTTATTAAAAGGCCTTATAATAATGTAATAAACGAAAACAGAATGTGATACTGACATTCTTTCCCTATTAAGACAGTATTTTATTGACTGAGCTGTTCTTCTAAGAATAGCTGTGTGGCCACTCTTTTACAACAATATGAAAATGCAGCGCAGAGGAAAAAGGAAATAAATAACACAATTACGACAGCTATCATTTTTGAAAATAGCAATATATTTGACACGAAGAGAGAGAGAGAGAGAAAGAGAGAGGGGTGGGGGAGAAGGTTTGTCTATCGCTTTCACCTATGAATCCTTTATAATGTGTAATGAAAGTTTTTCTCTGTTAACATGAATATATAGAAGGATAAGCCTTGGTAAGAATACTTTGCGCAAGAGTGAGCAAAGAAAATCATTTGTATATAGCACATCAGATTTTTATCATTGAAATATATGCTGTGCATATTTTAATACATTAAACAACTATAAATAATTTTAGTTATACATATTGCGCGTTTTCATAGATGACCTCAATGATCAAAACTAGAGAAAATCTGATTTGAGGTTGTAAAATAATGTGATTAATTGCAAATTACGTTTATTTGTGAAATATCATCAAAGTATTGTATAATTGCAAGGTAATTCCACCAAGAACGTCGGCAGACTTTTTTCCAGGGGAGGGTCAAATGATGGAATTTTGCAATCAAGATAATATTAATTCATTATTTTGTTGGCAAAAGTTATAGTATTTGTTGCGTATAACTGTATTAATTTGTGCTCATTAAAATTGTTCTTTACATTAAAATTAAAATAATAGTTTAAGAGTCAGCCCATTAAGTTCACTAATTCCCAAGGGGGGGCTGCTGTCCCCCTTTCCCCCCCATCGCGTCGCCCATGTCTCCAAGGTGAATAATGAGAACCATAATGATAATAGTAATAACAGTACTGATGATATAATAATAATAATAATAATAATAATAATAATAATAATAATAATAATAATAATAATAATAATAATAATAATAATAATAATAATAATAATAATAATAATAATAATAATAATAATAATAATAATAATAATAATAATAATAATAATAATAATAATAATAATAATAATAATAATAATAATAATAATAATAATAATAATAATAATAATAATAATAGAAGAACAGTAATTGTAATAGTAATAATGATGATAATAATAAATAAATAACAACTAGACTAACTACCTTAATTCTGGAGCCTATGATCCTCATGACACCTTGCTGCTATAGCGCATGCGCGGACGCGAGTATAAACCTAATGGAGAGATTGAAATCCGCTAGATTGGCAAGGTTTTAAACCAAGTGTTAGATTTTTTCAATAAATAGGTTCCTGTTCTTATACTCAACACATGCCTGACTTTCGATCTGTATTTCTTTTATGAATTGGATTTAACAAGTGAATATGTGCATCTTTGTATTTTTCCTGTCCAAAAATTGGGTAGTATGTATATTTGAACAGCCAAATATTGGACATTAATCAAAGGAAATACAATAGTTTGCCACACGATCTTGTTCTTGCACACAGAGTTGAGAATGTGTACCTACCTATATGAAACGGCCCCGTGCTGTCCACGTGTAGCCCATATTAGGTAAGCACACCTAGGTTAGTGTGAGTATATGAACAGGATGACAGGGACCTGTGTTAGAGACTCTATGTACTCCTACCATCAATAACCAGATATGTGTAAACAATGTCTCAACGCTTTCTCCACTTCTACAAATTGATACAGGTATAATTACTTGGTCAAAATATATTTACTGAAGTTATACATTACTTGTATAATTTAGAAGCCTAAATACAGTAGTATCGCAAGGATTATTTTTATACACTAATAAATTTTTCAAGGTTTATAGCTGATGCTAAATGATACCGGCTTTGATTTGTAACTGTTAAGTTCCATCACCTATCTCTGTCTCCACCTCGTCTTCGGCCACTGGACCTACGTCGTCTTCTTGAGCAACTTCTACGCCTCCTTCTCGAACAACTTCTCCTTCTCCTTCTTCTTGAACAACTTCTCCTCCTCCTCCTCCTCCTTCTTGTACAACTCCTCCTCCTTCTTCTTGAACAACTTCTCCTTCTCCTTCTTCTTGAACAACTTCTTCTCCTTCGTGAACAACTTCTCTTCCGGCATGACGATCTTCTTCTCCGACAAACGGAACCGACAGCTTTTATAGAGCCACGATCTTTTAATCCCTTTAGAAACGTTTTCCTTTGGTTTTCATTCATAGTAAACAATTTCTCTTCGTTTGTGTCAGTTGGACAGCTCATAAGAGTTCTCGACACATCGTCGAACGCTCTTAACATACACTGCTTTTTATGGATATTTCTGTTTTTAACACTTTTTCTGATTTCGGGTGCTGCAGGCCTCCCCATTTTCGTATAGAATTTAGATTTTCGTATAGAATTTAGATTTTCGTTGGGAATTAGATTACTTGAAGAATTTTGCTTTCCCTTGGAAACCACACCAAATATTGAAATGCTATGGCAACGTGTATTTTAGTTGAACAAAAGCGAGTGAAACATACCGAAAACAAAAGTCCCACCGTGCCAATGTACAAAAGCTAAAGTACCTACTATATTTATATTCCTATATAGTTAAATGAGTAATTCTTACGAATTCGATCAAATTTTGTATTCAGACAGGGTTTTGCTTATTAAGTTTATCTATATAGGCGTCATTCCTGAAACAACAACAACAACGCAATTTTACGAGTAACAGTCACAATTACTCTAAACCTTATTTTGGCCATAATTTCTCTTTTAATGGGCCAGTTTCAACAAACAAGCCAGGATATTAAAGGTCTCGTCATGGAAACAGCTCCAACAATTAGGATAAAAATTTATATTTAGCTAACATTTTGCTTTTCAAGTTTATCTAAATAAGTAGATAAACGATTAATCAAAAGGAAAAGAAAAGAAAATCCGAGCGAAGCTCGGTCACCCAGGTACTGTAACATACTGTAATATTCACTACACAAATAAGATGCGTTTAATTTTTGTAATGAATATCTCCTTCGAACTTCAATGGAATAAACAGTAGCCTACCCTACTAGTTAATAAACAACAAATATTTCAAATGTGGTCAAATTCGACCACATTCACCTTTACAAACAGATAATGATCAATGCTTTATTGTTAAGTATTGCTTTACAACCTACAGGAAAATTAGTTTAATTATTCTCGGAATGCTGTCGCTTAATTGTGATGAAAAACCAAGAGTTTGTGCAGTTACGCTACCGATAGTCAAATGTTTCTATCGCATTTACTTTTTCCTTTCTCTGTCACGTATGCATAGTAAAGTTAGTATGGTATCTATTGCATTCCATCCAAAAATTTATATCGAGATTTCACCGGAAATACATGTGTTGAGACTCCATGAATAAAAAAGCAGCTGTTTTAGAAAAGTGTCTGTCTGTGAACAGCATAACTCCACCCAGACTAATCCAGGACCCTCTAGAAGGTCCAGACTATTCTTTACATAGAAAGTTTTAATTTTTTCAAAAATGGCTCTGACGATTTTGATTAAAATCAAATGACAGTAGACCATAGTACATTTAGAGAAAATGCAGTCAGTTGCTCCCACATTTTCAGCTTTCTTTACATTAAATAAGTTAGGTTGATATACTGTTTTTATAATCGCCTAAAATACTGTATTCGGTGATATAAAATATTATTACTAAAACGTTATACATGGAACTATACCAATTTAAATATACGAACTTCATGGGACAACATAACCAAACATTTACCTACATGTCAAATGAATATCGATATCAGTACAAAGAATAACAACGCACTTACGACACAACATACATAGTTTGATAGCTTATTTAATGATTTATAACACTGCAATCCCCTCCACTTAAAGCTTAACTTGCAAGATACAATAATAACATGAACGTCGGCAGACTTTTTTCCAGGGGGGGGGGGCAAATGTTAGAATTTTGCAATCAGATAATATTAATTCATTATTTTGTTGTCAAAAGTTATAGTATTTGTTGCGGATAACCGTATAAATTTGCGCTAAACAGAAATTGTTCTTTACATAAAAATTAAAATAATAATTTAATAGTCAGCACATTAAGTTCATTAATTTCCAAGGGGGGGGGGGCCGCGGTCCTCCCTTGTCCCCCCTTCGCAACGCCCATGAATTCCAGCACCTTGCTCCTTTTCTTTAAAATGGGAAAGAAAATATTGTCCGTATTTCCCGAATGTGAAAGAAGCACTGCATAGCTATACAGGAAGGGTCATTAGCCTTTCGTTCATGTTATACCTGAATTTCAGTACGGTTTGGGATAAGGCGGTGCACAGTCTTTTACAAAACAAAGGTCATTGTATTTCGCTTCCTTTTATCGTTCTGTTTATCTTAAAAGAGTTGGAGTCATTGTGTCTGAGCCAGGGCGCATTTAAAATGGCACGAAGTAGCATAATAAAACGTGCCGAATTGCCCTATTAGATGCATTTTGTGGTACGTGTTAACGCACTAATTTCTAAGACAGAAAATTTGGGAAGCAAAGACAGTGACTGTAATTTGCCAAAACAAGTGCCACAGGACTGGATTACAGTTATTTCAAAGGGGCAACTTGTTCGGCCGACTGAACAGTGGTACCAAAAAGTTAAGGAATTTGAAGTTATATTTGTGGGGTTCCATGGCTTTATGTTTCAAAATGTGCTGGAGTGATGAAAGCGCTTACTGGCATGATTTGCTCTAAATTTCCTGAATTGGATGAAAGAATTGTTTCCCTATACGTCAGGACCCACACTTTCATTAGGATACGGCATTTAAATATCAAACTAAAAGCTGTAAGTATGACAAAAACGAACGCGAGGAAGTGTCAGCAGTGGGCGTCAGCTATTTCTTCTGCAACAACATGACCAAATGTAAGTCTACTTTTAAGATCAAACAATAATTTGTTACTTCTTATTTTGATTGTAGTTTCGGTGGCGGTCGTAAAATTGGTTTGTAATAAGTAGAATGTGTTGAACGTTTCTAATGTGTTTTCAGTTAAGATATCTTTTCTATCACATATCACTGTATTTTTCTACACATTACTAATTATTGCTTAAGTGTTTACGCACTGGAACTGTCAGTCAATGCTTTAAATGGTATATGTCGAAACGGGTTTAAAGCGCTCACTTTCTATTGCTGTCTGAACTGCGCGCGCTCTCAGACCTCCATGTGACGTATGTTGCTTGCAACCAATGGCAGTAATTGTGCCGGAGTGGCCTAGCTTCTTTCTCAATAGTTACTTTGACCTTGTGTGGTGCCAATGGATGCCAATGAGTGGCTGCTTCATCTTTCTTTTAAGAGGTAAGTAATTACACTATAGCATTTAAATAACATTTCTTAGGCTTTATCATCCTATAATTCGTGAAATAGTTTAAAATAAATGCAACTCGTTATAGTCAAATTCTCTAGATAAATTCACAATCACTCGTGGCATTACATATGGTAAACTTCGTTACCATTCATTTCCATGCAGAATTGATTCATTCATGCAATGAGATCTCGATCAGATGCCACTAAGCGGATCGGATCGAGTGGTTGAACCTGGTTTGAATCGGTCTCTCCATGTGGTATTCAATCTGGAAAAATAACTCAAATCGGCTTGAACTCGCCATGGAAACGTATTTTGCAGGTATAAGAGAATACAGCAGGCTAAAGCGATATTCAGCTGCTTAAAATATATGGATTTCACCCACTCAATTACTGTACAACATTACAGCTATAAATCAACTTAGTGTGGTCATACAAATATAAAGTTCAATGTGTCTTACAACTTCACACATCATAATAAATAATAATATTAACAATTTTAATATTAAATTTAATAAGGCAATACATACATTTAATACAGGACAAAATTCATATCACAGTCACAGTTCGACTAAATATGGTATTACAGGGAATATGTTAATCAGATACTATAATGAAATCCCTACGGAAATAAGAAATTTAAAGAAAATTGATCGTTTTAGAAATTCAGCTGAGCGGTATTTTCATAATAAATTTTGTTACTCTGTTTAATATATTAGATATTAAATTTACTAACTGGTAAATTATGAAGTATGATGAAATTAGGTGGATTTTATGCTGTAGCGTGCTTTATATTGTACTTAGGTTTATCTTACTGATTATTATTTTTCATTTATATATATAATATGTATAATAATATATATAATACAAATAGAAAGAATATATATTCTTTCTATTTGTTTTATTTATATTTGTCAGAATTGTTTTCTTTATTGTCCTAGCATTCTTTAAGTACACTGAGTGAAAGAAAGAGTGGATTACTATATTATTTGTTTAATTCTATTATAATAAAAGCTGTGTTTTTTTTATTTCCTTCTTAATATGAGCAATGTTGCTCGTGGAGGTCTGGTGAATAAGTAAAAAGTTGATTGTTATGTGATAGCTTTGAAATTCCATGCTCTTTATATGACCACAAGGAATAACAAATAGCAACTTATCACTTGACATAAATTTTATTGTATGCTTTAACGTGCTTATGACATGTTCCACGTCCTTGAGGTCTGCTCGCAATGGAACCAAATGAACGGTCAAACAAATGAGATCTACATTTTTTGTGTAGTAAGATTTTGTCTGTTCCCTATGGTTTACAGATAATACAAAGGTCATTCAGAATGAATGGCACTTCACTAATTCATGTAAAAGGGTAGTTTGAAATGGCAGGAGTTTCTTGAAAATCATGTCACATCCTTGCAAGATGGTGAACTTAAATAGCAAGATTGGTAGTTAAACAACTTCACATTTTTTTATTTATAGGTACTGTTCACAGACATACAGACACACATGGATTTTCTTTTTAAAAATCTGATGCGTTAAATTCACATTACTTTTTCTACCCTCTATTGTTTGTTAGTGGATATACAAATAATTCTTAGAAAAGTTTAATTTTCTTCTCTCTACTTCATTTTAATTGAGATAAACCTTTGCAGGATAGCAATAGGCCTGCCTCGGTAGCGTGATGGTTAGCGTGTGTGCCTCACATTCAAGAGGTCGCGAGTTCGGATCTCGCTTAGGGTAAGTTATCCGGGTAAGTTTTTTTTTCTTTTTTCTTTTCTTTTTTTTTTTTGAGGTTTCCCTTATCCTGAGAGACGAATGTCGGGTAACTTAAAGCTCCATGGACCTCGGGCTCATTTGAGCATCATTTCACCCATTTCATTCATTCACCGTCCAATATGACATTAGGTTGGAGGACGCCAATCCCCCAAAAAAAAAAAAAAGAATAGCAATAGCCAAATGTTACGAACTAGACGCCATATGCTGACCTTAAAATTCCACGCTGTGCATGTAATTGTAAGAAACAACTGTATATCAGAAGCACTTTAAAAGAATGGCACTGTATTGAACAATTCAAGCCATTAATAATGGATATTTGGAAATGGCTTTTAACACAAAAAAGGTTATTTAAAATACGTTATGTGTCTTAAAGAGATCTAAACTTTTTATGGAGTGTGTCTTTTTTCTAGTGCTTAATTACCATTTATCAGTTGCACAAGATGAAACAAAATTTCTTCCAAATGAAGGGGATTTCACAGGCTATTCTTTGAAAGTTCAAGATTAAATTTCTCACATAAATATCTTTAATATATTGTTATTTAATTAAAAGCATTAGAGTAATTTTTGAGAAAATCAGACATTTTTGAAAATTTTTTTTTTAGTCAGGGTGCCTCAAAATATATATTTTCGGTGAAATCTTGATATCAAATTTTTGGGTGGGATACAACACTTCTTCTACTTACTATATGTAATAGAGAAAGGAAAAATCTTATGTGTTGCATTCACAAGACTTGCTATATTCAACCTAAAAAAACAACTAATTTGGCAGTGAAAGAGCCCTTCCTGGGCCAGGGCCATCTGCCTGGACATTTCGTCCCTCTGTCTGCCCATCACAGGCATCATAAGTGGGGTGCAGTACTGAAAGGTGGGATGTTGGCAGTGCCTGTTCCTTTCTGGCCAGTATATGTGGTCTTCATAACCAGGGCCTGCTACTTCTCAATCAAGTAGCTCTTCAATTGGCCCCTCAGGGACCTAAGAGACCTAGTGCATGCTTAGTAAACCTAAACTATTCTTAAATTGGCTGGTGTACTCTTCTGTTACAGACATAAGCTTTCATGACACATTTGCACATTTGTTGTAGACATAAGAACAACTCAGTAGGCTAACGTGATAGTCAGATTTTTAAAAAGCAGTTCACTATGTACCGTTTGTCCAGATCGTGACACTCCATATGTGCAAGCAAGGAGAAATTAGGGGAAGTGACTGGAGTCATGGGAAACAAGTGAGCAGTGTCAGTCACATACACAAGCATGTATGTTTACATATTGTGTAGTTATCACAGTGAGAGCGAGCAGTAAACTAATCCCCACCTCTCCTATTATGCAAGTGGGCAGATCTGTGCTATTGCCCATCTATGCTGCAGGAGTGGGGGAGTGCTATGATGAACTGAACATACTGTAATGCTTAGATGGGGAGAACCAACATATTGTCATTTCCCCTACAGCGTAGTTCTAACCCCATCCACTGCCTCACAGTGGTTAGCTACCAGGCCATGCCTCCTGCTATTGTTTGTCTACCTCAGAGAACCAGTCAGTCCTTCAAATTGTGTCAGTAAGTGGAGAGGGTAAATACTTGATTGCACTGCTGTCGCCCATCTTCCCCATGTCTGATGTAATGGCTTAGAAATTATTTGTACCTTTCATGGCCACAAGATAAAAACCTCGTGTGATACATTCACACAACTTATACTCACTGTTCTACGAAACTATTCTTACAAAAACTTATTCTTCTAACTAATTCTTGTTAATCCATATAAAATTTCAATTCACATCTACACAATTCATTGTTCAATACAGCAGGTAAATTGATAGATTTTTAAGAGGATGTCACTACATGACTTTAAATCCCATGCTGCTTGCATGAACAAGAAGCGGGGGGGGGGGGGGGGGGTTTTAAACAGTGGCTTCCCATTTGAGAAAGATAGTAGTTTTGAAAATTCCATCCAACAGCAAGAACATCTCCAAATACTTTAACTCCACAAAAAATGTATTTGCATAAATTGCAGTAGGAGTTTTTTCTATTTCTTATGGTTTACCAGGCATGTCAAACAGCACTCACCAGGTGTGAAAATATTCCCCTATTTTCCCTCCCTTTGTGATGATCAAATCGGAAAATGGGAAAAACAAAGCGAGAACCGGTTCTACTAGCACGTGCTACAGCAGTTAAGGATGGGGGGGACTCCTCTCTTCATGCCCTCGGAGTGATGTTCGACAGGCCTGAGTTATAAAGAGTCATTTAGTGTGAAGAGGACTGAGGACATTCCCAGAAAATTCAAGATACAAATTTCATTTACCTGAAAGTATTAAGTTGTCTCATAAGTAATGTCAGTTTTATTATTTATTTATGCCAACAAACTTACTGTTGGTGTTTTTAAACACACAAGCCGTGTGTGGGCAAAGTTTAAGAGGTAGAACTGGAACTTAAAAATTCAATGCCACAACTGGGATTTGAACCACAGACCTTCCGCTTGCCGGGCGGACGCTCTAACCACTGAGCTATTGGCTTGAGAATTTAATGCCATTCTGGCAGTTTGTCACAATAGCTCAGTGGTTAGAGCGTCCGCCCGGCAAGCGGAAGGTCTGTGGTTCAAATCCCAGTTGTGGCATTGAATTTTTAAGTTCCAGTTCTACCTCTTAATGTCAGTTTTTTGATTTTGGTGTTTTGGAAAATTTATTGGGTTTGTTTGGTTTGGCAATGCTATTTACAGGATGCCATGGCTAGTGTTGTGTACATTGTATGTAGTAGTCCTCAGTTGTTAATAAACAATAACAAAATTGAGATAAAGTTTGAACTTCGGGTCCTTCTAAAGCACTACTGGAAACAAGACTATAAAGCTGCTACCGCAGCTCGAAAAATATATGAAGTGGAAGGAGAGGGTGTCGTTACATGTGGCACAACAATGGTTCCAACGTTTCAACAATGGAGACAAAAACAGTAAAGATTTACCACATTCTGGAAGACCTAAATTATGGAATATTGAGGATACATGCCAAGTTTTTCGAGAAAATCCACAAAAAAGTACCCTAGACTTTTAGAAGAACTTGGTGCATCAATAGATACCATACATCGCCACATTAAGACACTTGGAAAATCATAAAAAAAGCTGTAGATCTGTACCTCATGAACTGACAACTCAACAGGCTCAACATAGAGTGGATATCTGTTGAAAAATGGGTATATTACTGAAACCCTGATGCCTCGAAACAGTGGCTTGATCCACGCCAACCTACCAAAGTCATCATTAATTAAGGCTTCACGGGTGAATCAGCTGTGTGAGGTTTAAAAACATTAAGCTTTCGGCCATTGTAGACTCCATGGCCTTCATCAGAATGAAAGTACCATTGTATATATATGTACAATGTTAGGTGGGAGGGGGTTGCGTTGCCCTGACCAATGAGCAGGTGACGATTTGTGATTGGGCCTGCTGTTTCGGGCTGTGTTTGTCACCGGCCACAGTGTACACCACAGTGTGTGTCACCACCCCCTCCCACCTAACATTTTATATATATGGGGAGCAGAAAGCTAACCGTCATTTTCATAATTAATAGCGCATGCCATGAAATCTTTAAATCTTATACCAAAGTCATTGTTTAAAAAAAAATTGGTTCGGTCCCAAAGTAATGTTGTGAGCCTGGTGGAGTTTTCAAGGCGTGACTCACTGAAAGTTTATTCCAAATGAGCGGGTGATTGGTGCAGATTTTTTTCTGAACAACTGGAACGAATTCATGAAATTTTGAGACCGAGATACCCAGCATATTGCAACAGAACAATGCAAGACCCCATACTGCACGAACAACCATGGAAAAAATTCAGCAATTGGGAGGAATCAAGCTGCTACCACACCCAGCATACAGCCTTGATCTCGCACCATCAGATTATCGTCTTTTTCTATCTATGACCCATTTTCTACGTGGAAGAAATTTAGACAACATGGAAGCAGTGCAAGTGAGTCTCACCAAATTCTTTGCATCAAAAACTGGAGATTGGTACCATCGTGGGATAATAAACCTCGCTGAAAGATGGCTCAAAACCATAGAATTTAATGGCCTGTACTTTGAACATTAGTTAATTGCTTGTCAGAACACATTTCAAATAATTGTTTTTCCTAAAAAACGACATAACTTATGAGACAGTATCTGTATCATAAACATAGGATATTTTAATCAAACCCGTAGGATTCAATTTTAAGAAAATACACATTTTTAAAATTTTTCACGTAAAGGGTAGTTTGGTTGGGATACTTTCTTGAAAATCTTTGTATCATATCCTTGGAAGATGGAGAACTTAAATACCAAGTTTGGTATTTAACTGAGTTTGTTCTTCAGTTATGCTGATCACACACAATGTATATACATATGCAGGCCGTTTTTTAAATATGCTTCTTTTTCTGATACAGGGTCTCTAAAAACCTGTATCCTTTGGTAGATTGTTACCATAAGTAAAAAGTAGTAAAAGCAAAAACCCAATAGTGACTTACCTCTGGAAACAATTTTAGGAAATTCAAACCAATTACAAAGAGTGTCTCGAAAATGTTTAATGCCACAAACAAATATATTCGACAAAATTATACATTTTAACGAAAGGTACATTATTTGGTGCCACAAGATTTTTTTATCTCTTATAGTTTACTATTTATCTAATTGGCGCTACAACCCATTGTGGGTTTTGGCCTCCTTGAAAGCTTATTCCGAATGACAACTATTCTGGGAAATTTCAAGATACTCATTGTCTTGCCATGCTTATACCTTAAAAGTTAAATATAATGATATTTTATTAAGGATCCATAGAGCAATTTTTGAGGAAATAAAAAATAATAAGGTAGTTTTGGGTGGCAGAATTTTCTTGAAAGTGTTTGTCGTACCCTTGGAAGATGCTAAACTTAAATATGAAGTTTGGTATTTAACCGAATATTCATTTTTGAGCTACATTATTCACAAACAATACGCACACACATTCGCTCACAAATACGGGCCTATTTGCAAACTTTTTAAATCAGAGGACCTCAAAGCATGCATTTCCAGTGAAATCTCGATATTGAATTTTTGAATGTAATGAAATACTTCCTCTACTTATTATAGGTAACGAGTAGAGAAAGTAAAAACTATAACTAAAATGTATTAGTTGTATTCATTTTTAATTAAATGTGTATGAAACAAATACAGTGTGTTTGTAGATTGGTTGGACTATCCCATGGCGGCACTGTACCTAGTGAGGACAGTGCTCCTTTCACCAGAGTAACACATAAACAAGCAGCAAGTCATGGGACGGAGTATTAACTGTTGTACTAAAATACATTAGGTTTACCTGCATCACAACAGATGTTGAAATTGATGACCTTCACATGAACACATTCCTTATATCTCCGTAAGCAATTCCAGTTTACCGAAAATTCCCATATTATTCTTGAAGTTCTTCACCACGCTGCATAACTTATGGTTTGGTGCACTGTGAATGTGCATAGAATTATCAGTCTCATATTTTATGACACAACCGTTTATTAACACGTTTATGTAAATTCTATTTTAAATATTTTTTCCTGTAACTAACAAGAAATGAAAAAATTGTGTGGCCAGTTTCAGCAGGATTCAGCAATAGTGCAGACTGCTGGTAATTCTATGCATGAATTGTGAAGTTTATGGTTACAGAATAATTAGTCGAGGATTGTGGCCACCTTGTTCCCCTGACCTACCTCCATGCAATTTTTATTTATGGGGAACGTTAAAGAATAGAGTAACCATCAAATTTGCACATGTTACAAGAATTGAAGGACAAAGTCATGAGAGAAATACAGGCAATCAGTCAACGTGAAATTCTGGGAGTAAACCAGAATTGTTTTCAGAGGTAATATGTATTCTCGTTGAAGGTCATCAATTTCAACATCTGTTGTGATGCAAGTAGGTGTAAGTTAGTACAGTAGTAAGTGTTCCATGCCTGTCTCTTACTGCTTGTTTATGCATTACTCTGCTAGAGGGCAAGCCAGTCCTCGCCCGGCCTGGTGCCAACATGGGCACATGACCTACGAATGCTCTGTATAATTACTACCACAAATGTATACGTATGTACTACCCTACGTGGAGCTGCAGCTCAATAAGTATAAATGGTGCATTAAAATAAAATGGCTGACTTACTAATTAAACACAAGCAAAATAGTACTACTTCTAATCTCACGAAACTCAGACTACAAAC
The DNA here is from genome assembly GCA_030765045.1 of Tenodera sinensis. Lineage (NCBI taxonomy): Eukaryota > Metazoa > Arthropoda > Insecta > Mantodea > Mantidae > Tenodera > Tenodera sinensis. The sequence continues at coordinate 255,033,359 of CM060962.1, forward strand.
AACTAAAGCACTGCTTAACAGCTTGCAACATTGATTGAGATAACTCGAGTTTTGATAGATGAATATAGTAAATAGGGTTGCATCTATGTACCTTATGATTCTAATGTTTTAAGGATAAAGCGAGAAACCAGTTTTTTAGTATATAATCACTACTCTTTGTCAGTTTCCACATACTGGAGCCATGTTATGTAGCATTCATTTATGTTATTATTGTAAATGTTCAGCTGTTTCTGACAATGAAACATATAGTTTTGTTGTTAGTCTGTGGAAAAATACATGTTAGTTTGCAATTCCTTACTAATTTCATAGTTACACAAACTTTCATATAAATTATTGCATAACATAGCATATTGACCAAAACCCAATTTTCACCACAAATACATTAATGAATGTAGGGTGCCTTGATAAGTAACATCAGTACATTATTATTGTTTGAAGATCATTACATTGGCTCCTGAAACTCTTAAAAACATGCAAATAACCTTTTTTCAAACCTTGTTGGAAAGCAGACGACCTATAGTGATGGCACGTAGAAGGGACATAAGCAAAGTGGGGGAAGTGGTATTGCCAACGTATGAAATGCAGGAACTATGTCAGCAACATATGCAGGAAATGGTGCATGTGCTTCTGTGTTGAGTGCCAATGTTGGCAACATCTGGACAAGAAGAAAGCTCCCATGATGCCTTGGGTGAAGCGCGTGTTGTGACTGCTTCACTTTCTGCCCCTTGCCTCAAAGTGCAGTTTACACTTACAGAAATAAATTATATATCATGAGTGTTGATTATTATTCTTGAAGGTGTATTCTTAATACCTGTGCAATATAGTGTTAAAAGTGTGCGAAAATATATTTGAAGTGTTTTGGTCAATATGCTACATTATCCAAATTATTCATAGAAGAATAGAGATATAAATCTAAAGGTTCACATTGTATTATTACAAAATCAGATGCTCAAATACAGCAGCAAAATTTCACTCAATTCTTACAAAATATATTTCACTTTCTCTACAACTTACCTTGTTGTCGACGGGTCCTTAAACCTCATTCACTCACTCTGTAACTTACCTACAGTGGGTAGACAATATATTGTACATTATTCAAATTGAGTATTGATTCCTTTTAAGATCCCATTAATGGAAAAGTTGCTTTTAAAAAATCTGATGTGTTGCACTCACATGACTTTCTCTACTCTTGTACTAACCATTCTTACAAACTCTTATTCCTATATCTTCTTCGTGTTAGTTGAGATAAACATTTGTAAAAATTATCTTATTGCTTATTTCCTTGTAGCTGCAAGGGGAATATTAGAATAGAGAAGGCTTTGTGCGACAGTCAAATCTTTTTGACCTTTGAGATTCTGTTCTCTTTGCACGATTAACATATAAAAAATGAACAACATTGTTGCATTTCGCTTAAGTTCTAAGTTTTCCAAAACTCACACACATAACAAGGAATATCTCCGAAATGGTTCACCCTACAAAAAAATTTATTGAAACATAAATTGTGTATTTTAGCAAGGTCTACATTTTTTGTATAGTATAATTTGGTCTATCTCTAACGGTTTACCAGTTATGCAAAAGTCGTCCAGAGTAAATACGACTACAGGGGCTATAGCCAGAAAATTCAAGATATACATTTCATTTGTCATAAAAATATCTCAAACATATGACATTTTAATCAAAATCCTTAGAGCCATTTTCAAGAAAATCAAAATTTTTGAAAAATTTTCCATGTAAAGGGTAGTGTAGGGTGGGACTATTTTCTTCAAACTCTTCGTGTCGCATCCTTGAAGGACATTAAACTTAAATACCAACTTTGGTTTTTAACCAACTTTTCGTTTTTGAGCTATGCTGTCCACAGACTGACAGACACACACACGGACCTTTTTCTAAAAATGCTTTTTTTGGATTCAGGGGGCCTCAAAACATTTTCGGTGAAATCTTGACATCGAATTTTTGGGTGAAATACAATACTTCCCCTACTTACCAGTAGAGAAAGTAAAAATTAGTGAATTTGTGTGTGCATGCAAGGGAGAGAAAGAGAGAGAGAGAGAATGTGTAACTCAAAAAAATAAATGTCTGATGATAAAATCTGAACTAAATATTTAGGGCCCAGATTTTAGATGCTCAAAACTAGGGAAATGTTTATTTTTTATGTACTAAAAATGTAAAAAGTATGTGCCAAAACAAATAAAATATTTTTTTAAGATCTGAATGGCTGAGCTAATATATAAATGTACATGGTACTAACCAGACATTATTCCTGGAAGGGATCATCAAGTACTGTAGAGTTACATATACGACCACATGATTCCTCAAATGTTCCATCCCGAAAGATTAATGATTGTCATGAAGAATTGTGTTCAATTTAAAAAATGAACGCTCCACATCACAAGAAATAAGTCTAGTATAACTATTACATGGAATGTCACTTGCGAGTCAATTTCGTGTTGACCATCCAACACATTTTGAATGTTACTATGTTAAATACACTATCATTTTCAAGCACTTCCTTGCATTTTCTTTTTAAGTTTTACATTGTATGACCATTATTTTTTTAAATTATTCTTTGTTTTTTACTTTCTCTACTGTTAAGTAAAGGAAGTATTGTACTCCACCCAAAAATTTGATGTCAAGATTTCACTGGAAATATGTTTTGAGGCCTCCTGAATCCAAAAAAGACATTTTTAGAAAAAGGTCTGTGTGTGTGTCAGTCTGTGGACAGTATAACTCAAAAACGAAAAGTTGGTTAGAAACCAAAGTTGGTATTTAAGGTTAATATCTTTAAAGGATGCAACATGAAGGTTTTGAAGAAAATAGCCCCACCTTAAACTATCCTTTAGGTGGAAAATTTTGATTTTCTTGAAAATGGCTCTAACTATTTTGATTAAAATGCCATATATTAGAGATATTTTTATGACAAATGAAATGTATTATCTTGAATTTTGTGGCTATAGCCCATTAAGTCCTATTTACTCTGGATGACTTTTGTATAACTGGCAAACTGTAAGAGATAGACCAGATCTTAATGTACAAAAAAATGTAGATCTTGCTAAAACACACAATTTATGTGTAAATAATTTTTTTTGCAGAGTGAACCATTTTGGAGATGTTCTTCGTTATTTGTGTGCTTTTGAGAACTTATACTTCTGCCAAATGGAACACTGCTATTCATTTTATTATATGTTAACCATGCAAAGAGAAGGGAATTGGAAGGCAAGATTTGCTATCGCTCAAAGCCCATTGTATTCCCATATTCCCATTGCACATACAAGAAAACGAGCAATAGGATATTTTCTGCAAATGTGTATCTCAACTAACACGAAGAAGAGAGTAGAATAAGAGTTTGTAAGAATGGTTAGTACAAGAGTAGAGAAAGTAATGTGAGTGCAGCACATCAGATTTTTTTCTACATCCTGAACTTCTAGAACTGCTTCTCTCAAATGCATTCCTACTGATTCCAGTTTTTTATGGAATCATAGAGGAAACATAGATTTGCGGGAATCTGTGCTAAGTCATTTCTTAACAGTGTGGCAGTGGAGTATTTAGATTTTTGCTCTGAAAAATTTCAATCATTTTAGGTGATTGATGACTGCTTTTTTTCCATTAGAAATCCATTTGTCAATGTCAGGAAACATGGCCTAATTTCCTCACACATTCTATGCAATCTGTGCACAACACATGTGACATGAATCATTTTAGGATAAGTAACTGCAAGTCCTGCTGCTGTCTTTTTCATATATGGTGCAGCACCAGTAGAAAATAACGAAACGTTGTCATATACACCATTTGGCCAAAATATCTGCATTTTTTCATTAAATAATCTGGCAATAGTTACATGGTTTGCAGCAGGCATGTTTTGGCAGGTCACTAGAAAAGATGACTTCGAAATTTCAGGATCATTCTTCAATACACTTGCAACATTTCCAATTTTTCTGCCTGTGGAATCTGGAGTTCTATCCATGCTTGCCCATATTTTTTCATTAGCACAAATTTTGCATATATACGTTGCAGTTTCTTTGTGTCACTTGGGATGGTAATGTTTTCGCAAAGTTGATTCGTCAGGTGTGTCAGTATTTGCACATTTCGTCAGAGATGTTTTAAATTGAGGTTGGTACACTTTTGAAATGGGTATGTCTGGGAAAACTAATGCTCTGCACAAATCCTCACAATATACTAAAAATTTGGAAGGTCCTGCTGAAATACTTGGCACTGGATCATTAATAAAAGGTTATTTTTTTTGTAAAGTGTGAAATAGCTGCCTTATGTTATGGCTCAAATGTTGTGTTACTTGCAAACTTTGGTCTGCTGTTATAGCTTTTTCACATGGCTGACAATACAGGATTTTACCATCACAACTGAAAGTACCCTGAAATTCTACCGCATATTTATGCACACAGTAACTTGTACTACTTTTCACTCTGGGCATGTTTAATCCACTGTGAATTAAAAACTGTTGATACGTTACTTCCTAACACTACAATACAATGTCGTATAACCTTTGTGGATTCACAAATGACTAATTAACTATACTTAAACAAATAGCTTATATACTAGCCGGGCTGTGAAGCGATAACAGGTGCTTAATCAAGTACATGGCAGTGGAGGAATCCCCTGTTCTTATCCTGCGAGCTCATGTAGCTCAAGAAAGCAGGATGTTATTATTTTCTTCCAACTGAAGGGATACTGTAGCTTACGTCAGTTCCTCCAATAATGAATAACAAATTGCGACACTTGGCCTGTGTAATTGAACATTAAGGAAATGGATGGTGATCTGTTAAAAATAATTCCTCTGCTGCTTTTATGTGACTTTATGTAAATATGTGAAAATTATGTTAAAAATGTTTCTTTTATGTAATTTTTGTGTAATTTATGTGAATATATGGTAATATTTATTTAAACAAAGAAACTATAAAATATGCATTTTTATGTGCAATAAAACAAAATATTTGGTCTGATGTAAATATACAGAACATTAAGCTCAGTTTGAAGTTCATATCAGGATACAAACAAAATATGTATTTACCTAAAAGTCTGAGCCCTGTTGATATTTATGTTCATCTTCCAAGGATATAAAACAAAGATTTTGATAAAATTTCTGTTACCAGTTTACTAATAAAGGATGGGCGTCCAATTCGAGTGAATCAACTTTCATTTTCTTACGTCTCAAAGCTTTCGTAGTGACCCTTGTATATCATAGCTATACCTCAGACTTTTAGTTCCTAAAAATCTTAAATAGATACCTAAAATAGGTTCTGTCCAAATCAAAATTGGTTCTAAAATTACAAAAACAGGTGGACAAAACATGACATTTTATTTCCCATTTCAAATTAGCCGAAACATTTGGCAGTGTCTTTATTGCACATATCCATCACACTACACAGCACTTTGAAACTTTTTACTTGCGGCAAGAGATGTGACATGTGATCTTAAGTAATTTTGGGTTGCTGAACATGAATCTGTTATTCGTTTCATGTCAGGTTTTCCTGCAATAGGTGCTCCAAAATAAGATATATAGAAATAAAAAGTACTGAACAAATTAAGATAAGTTTGGAAATATCAGAGAGAAAATATAGTGATATTTTGTAAACAGTTCATGACATGTCTGTTCCACTATTTTGTGTTTGGGGGCCAAATAACATACTTCATGTATGTAAGTGCCAACACCTAGGGTCAAACCAGAATCTCTTGGTTCACGTGTTGCTGAAATGCACAAGTTTGTGATTTCTGTACTCTAGCAATTAAATGTGACCAAAGAATTCACAAAGAAGGCAATGTATACGTGAAACACCACCAGAAGGAAAAATTGAAGTCAGCTTTAGTGTGAACAGTTCCAGATGACCGCTTGGCTGCCCAGTGTCTGGCTGCTGCAGGTTTGCCATCTCTTTTCAAGCACCAACAGTAGTTGCCCATCATTAGTACATCGGACCTCCCCTGGTATCTTCTTTCTGCCTCCTTGATGTCTCCCCCCTCTTCACTAACAGCTGCAAAGTTTTCAGGAAAGTGATCGAGATGAGAAGAAGTGCAGTTTCAGGCTCGTTCTACACCCAACTCCTTCATGTCATACAACATCGTTTTCACTATTCTTTCGTACTGTTCACTCTTTACATTTCCTAGGAACTTAGTTATGACGCCTCACATTGAAATCCATGCAGCAAGTTCCATGGCATTCATCGTCTCTTCAAAGTTTGGGTCTTTCAGCAGCTATCTAATTTGTGGCCCATCAAAAGTGTCTTTGTTGCATCCGATAAATATGGAAACTAGAATGCAATATACTGAAAACGGGCTGCTTCTGTCCAAGGCCTTAACAAATTGCTTCATGAATCAGAGTTTAATGTGTAGCGGTGGCAAAATAACGTTTTGTGGGTCAACTAAGGCAGTATTCGTAACATTGTTTACCCATGGTGTCAACACTTGTCTCTTGGGGCAGGTAGGTGTAGACCAGTGCTTCTCCCTAGCTCTGCTATCCCATTCACATAAATGACAAGGGAATTTAGTGTAACCTGCCTGTTGTCCTAATAGAATACTACACACCTTTAAATCACTACACAATTCCATCTGTGCTCATGATATTTGATTTTGTCCAGAACAGTTTGCATTATGAGAATTTTCCTTCAGTGAAATGGAATGTCCCACAGGTATCGAAGCTAGAATGTTTCCATTATGAAGTAGTACAGCCATGGAAAAAATGATTGAGCGCACTCTGAGAGCAGAAAAGTTCTAAGTCTCACTTCTTATTGCAGCACAGTTTACACTGGTCTGTATTTGCAATATGCAGCTAAACCGAGCTAATAGTCTCAGCGGCATATGCTATTGGCAGTCGAACACATATGTAGGCTGTCTCTTGAATCGTGCCTGCATTTGTAGTGGTTTCTGATAAAGAGGAGCAATGCTAGAACTACTGCTGTACTTCCCATTCTTCGTTGGCCAATTTGTTAACAAACCCAAGCGTTTTTTTGTCTGATGCTATGTGCATTGGTAGTTCTACATATAGGAGGAGCAGCACTGTCCAATCAACTGAAACAACCAATGACATGTTTCTTAAGACATGAAGTATCCTGAATACAATAAATTAGTCATGTTACCATAAAAAAAATGTGGCCGGTGTTCGAGCGTATGTAGGGATGTGCCAGTAGACGTTTTGAGCCCCAAGCAAATACAGCTCAGAGATAACACACACGCTTTGAGAACTGGAGAAATTATGTTCAAAACTAGGCAACAGAATATACTTTTTTCCTTCCTTTAGTTTGTTTCCTCTATTTTCATATTCTACTTTGTATTTTTAATTTAAAGTAGTACGATTCTACGCAATATTAGTTATGAATTGAGTATTAGATATATGTATGTATTTATGTGATAGCCAACTCTTTCAACTACTGGTGACAAGCTTGATTCTTGTTTCCTTCTGTGTCCGTCACACACTTATGTTTAGTTCCATTCAGCACCAAAAGAGGTTGCCAATCCCTACGTAGCCTATAATGACGTATTCATACTTTAGCAATGGCAGAGGCCGTTGATAAACGTTCTGCTGTTCTCACCCTGGAACAGATACTGTGTCCTCCGAAGTCAGCAGATCTCAACCCAATTGAACACGTTTGGGCAAAAGTAAAGCAGAGGCTCTCTTGAGGCCCCAGATTGAATAAGGCTACACAACTCTGGTGTGCCATTATAGACACTTGGGAGTCATTAGCAGAAGATGTTAATTATTTTAAAATGTTGGTGGTTTCCGTGCCCCGAAGATTGTGGGCATTGTTAGCAAATAATGAGACCACACTAAGCATTAGTATTTGTTTCTTGGTTTTTCTGTTTTATTAGCGTTTTGTTACATTTAAAAGCAACTGGAGATCAGGTTACTGCAGTTTTCTTTATTTTCTAGTTTGCAAGAACAGCAGATAAAGATTTTACATGCAGTAGTCAATATTGATTTATAGAATGTAATTATGTCGATATAAAAGGTGTTAATATGAAATAAAAATAAAAAAGAAATAAAAAACTTCCTGGGTGCATGGACACGAACCTTCATCCTGCATAGCATACTGAGTTTCAAATGCAGAATGTTGGCACTGAGCCATTTCTAACACAGACAACCTCTTCTCGTATATGGAAAACTCTAATGGAGAGTTCAACCCTCAGTGCTTGGCTTACATATTTTGTGAGCGTTTCTGTGCATGTTGGCGAAGAACAGTTCTTTAGATTGTACTCTGGTTGCTATTTTATGTTATAAAGTAATAACCATGTCTTATCTCGCTGTGTACAATCTTCCGATTGGTAATCACTCCCTAGCTGTTCTATCAGTCGTGGAATGTCTCAACAGTAGGTCAGAACATCTTCCTTCTTGAACTACTTCCTGAACCCCTTCTATGTCTGTACTTAAAAAAGATAGTTCCAGGGGCAAGAAGATTTTTTCCTTTCAATTGTGAACCTAACAGCTCACTCTTCTGCTTTTTGAGGCCAAGGTCTCATATCAGATTACACAACTTTGGCTGGTTAAACAATTCTGCAATTGCTGTTGAAAAACTCATCTTCTTGCTCGTCAGCAGAATCTGAGGTAGCTCCAGAATAAGGTCAACTGCTATGAGGTGAAAGTACTGGAATTGGTCTCATCACAAACTTTAAATTTGGGTACACAATGTTCCTTGTTTTTCTCAAGAAATTCAGCCACATTACACATGCAAAAATCTGATGTTTTGCACTCACATGGCTTTCTCTACTCTTGTACTAACCATTCTTACACTCTTATTCTTATGTTAGTTGAGATAAACCTTTGCAAAAATTATCTTATTGCATATTTCCTTGTAGATGCAAGGGGAATATGAGGATGCAGTAGACTTTCAGCGATAGTCAAATCTTTTAAAGCTTTGAAATTCCCTTGTCTTTGCATGGCTAAGATAAACAGAATGAATAAAGTGTTGAGATCCCTTTATTCCAGCACCAGACCTCACTGAGCAGCCACTATCACTCCATGTCCATGGTCTTGTACAAGTGTCCCCATAAAAGGCGATGACCACCTAAAGCCATCTAGCATCAAGAACTGCAGTTACAATGTGCAAGTATCTGTCCAGCAAAGTCATACACCAGAGTCTGAATGCACATCCGAAAGATGATAAAGAAATGGAGTGAAGGGAAATGATGGAAAGGAAATCACGGTATGAAAGTGAGCACCCCAGTATTCACCTAAGGAAAAAGCTAATTCGGGGTGCACGGTCGAGGGGGATTGAACCTGTGACCTCCCGAATGCGAGAAGCACACATTACCGTGGTGCCACCTCCATCTACTAATAGTAAGTAGAGGAACTGTTGCAATCCACCCAAAAAGTCACCATCAAGATTTCAGTGGAAATACAAGTTTTGAGGACCTGCATATGATTAATAAAAAAAAGGTCTGTGTTTGTCTGGTGAACAGCATAACCAAAAAATATCTGTTCACTCACTTGACTTTCTCTACTCACGCTTATTCAAAACATTCTTTAAAACACTTATCCTATGTATTTCATATTAATCCAGATAAACATCTGTAGAAAAGATTTTATTACATATTTCCTTATAGGTACAATGGAAATGCAGCAGGATTAAGGGATAGTCAAAGTTTTTAAGAGCTGATCACTATGTGGCGGCTTTGACATTAAATCTCTTTGCACAGCCAGGACATAAAAAATGAATAAGGACTTCTATCTGAGAAAAATATATTTGAAAATTCAAACCAATAACAAATATATATATATAGCTAGTTCTACAAAAAATGTATTTAATAAATTTTGTGTTTCAATGACATCTACACTTTTTTGTGCGGTAAGGGTTCGTCTATTACTATTTACCAGTTGTGCAAGTCATCCAGAATGAAGGACTTAAGACGCTATACCTAGAAAACTCAAGATATGCATTTCATTTCTCATGAAGATAGGTTGGTATGATATTTTAATAATAATCATTAGAGCTGTTTTTTGAGAAAATCAAACTTTTCGAAAATTGTTCCACGTAAAGGTAATTTGGTGTGTGGGCATTTTCTTAAAAAGCTGTGTCTCACATCCCCAGAAGATGCTGAACATAAATACCATGTTTGGTACCTTACCGACCTTTTGTTTTTGAGTTACGCTATTCACGCACGTGTGCACTAACTTTTTTCTAAAATCGTTTTTTATTCAGGGACCTCAAAATGTGTATTTCTGCTGAAACCTCTATATCAAATTTTTGGGTGGAATTCAGTACCTTCTCTACCTTGTGTATGTTGTAGAGAAAGTAAAAATGAGAATTTGGATAAAAATCCAAGTTGGTATTTAACTTCAATATGTTCCAAGGATGCGACACAAAGAGTTTCAACACAAACCTCCACCCCAAATTTCCCTTCATAAGGAAACATTTTTGTTATTTTCTCAAAATGGCTCTAACAATTTTGATTAAAATATCATGTGTTTAAGATCTGCATGACAAATGAAATGTAGGTGTCTTATCGAATGTTCTGGGAATCGCATTTGAATTCCTCTTCATTCTGGATGATTTTTAGTTAACTGGTAAACCGTAAGAGATAGACATCTTATTACACAAAAAGTGTACTTCTCATTAAAACATACAAATTTCGCGTAATAGAATGTTTTGACGTCATTAATCCTGATATTCTTTGTTAGTGGTTTGTTTTCAAATGGTTATCCTTTTTTAAGTGGTGCAGGCTTTGCTCGTTTTCTGTTGTGGTCATGGAAAGAGCATGCAATTTCAAAGCCATCACATTAGCGGCGCGCTGTTTAAAAATCTAGTGCTGTATCTGCTGTTAGCTTCTTATTCCTTCAACGAAATGCAAGAGGTGGAATCAGGACTGAAAAATTCAATGCCATAGCCGGGATTTGAACCACGAATTTTCTGTTTATCGAGCGGTTGCTTTAACCACTAAGCTACCATGGCCAACTTGCCAATACAACATTAAATTCCCGAGCTGATTCGTACTTTTTTCTCGGTTAGACCACAGGGGAATCTCACATCAGAGATAAATACCCCAAGGGCGACTTACAATTGTAAGTACTTTATGTCCCGGGTTTAAGTAACCTTTAGATGGTAATTATTTATTTGTGCCAACAAACTTACTGCTGGTGTTTTTAAACATTGCCCACACACGACTTGTGTGTTTAAGAACACCAGCAGTAAGCTTGTTGGTATGAATAAATAATTGCCTAATGCAAGTTTATCTCGATTAACAAGGGATAGGTAGAATAAATAAGGTTTTGTAAGAATAGTTTGTAGAAGAAAAACGAATTTGAATGCAACAATATATGAGGTTTCTGGGTGGGGGTTTGAACCACGTTCAACTTCTTGGCCATTTCGGGTTCGTTGCTGTTGATTCACCCGAGTCAGTGGATGCTGTACATATAGCGTTAATTGCGTGGGCACCTTTCTGTACGATCTATTTTTAGTTGTCCTCCGTGGTCTAGGGGTAACATGCTGATCTCTGGCTCCCGATGTTGCAGATTCAAACCCAGCAGAGGGTGATAAATTTTTTTCAGACATAAAAATCCTTAGCATGGGTTACTTTGTAACGGAAGTAAAACAGTTGTGTAGTTGTCGTAGATTTATAGCACACACAAGAACCTCAAGGCTGATAAGGAAATCTCTCAACAAAATTAAGTGGTCTTTCATGCCCAGTATAGAATGACACACTCACAACCATTGGAGTTAAAGATCACCCGTAAATAATAATAATGATGATGATGATAATCATGATAATCATAATAATCATAATCATAATAATAATAATAATAATGGCGGTGGCGGCGGTGATAAAGAAAAACCTCTACTGATGCAATTCTATACATATAAGATATTACTGTAGGTATTTTTAACAGCAGTTTAAAGAGGCATTGCCTTGTGCTGATTTGATAAATTTTGGGAGTTTATTAAATAGAACAGCACCTCTGACAAAAGGCTTTTGTTTGTTGCAGCTAGTTATTTATATCCCTTGTTATATGTATAACAATCCTTATTTAGGTTACTTTGTACCATAGTTGCATAATCACTTTTCTGTACTATATACTTTTTATTTTGATTTATTATGCTCTATTGATTGAAATTAGGGTCGTGATTTTGAATATCCAATCTGAGAGTTAGGGGAAATTGCAAAATCTCCCAGTTAGATTGGTCTATAACACAAGATTTGTGTCCGTGACCTTAGGTAAGGCTCCCCAAGGTCGTTTATTCAATGTCACAGCACCTGTACTCTTCTGTTTGATTTTCTGGCTTTTTGTTAGCATGTGTTATTCATACTTTTAGATGTCATTCACAATTTCAAATTTTCTGTTCCAAATGCCGTTTAATTCTAGTGAGATGTACTGAGTAACATTGCTCACATCCAGCAGTGCAGCATAGACATTTTTGCTTAACACACATGGGTATGAGCGTGATTTACTATGTTAAAATGCATCATTGCGGCTTGCTACTGCTTTTCAATGAGCAAATCAGCTGTTGTTAGTGTAGCCGTGCTTTCATCTGTTATTCTGTATGATAGTCAATCCTACACCACTCCAGTGAACTCTCCAGTATCAGTCTATTACTTTCTCTACTGGTAAGTAGGGGAAGTATTGTATTCCACCCAAAAATTTGATGTCGATATTTCACCGGAAATATATGTTTTGAGATCCTCTGAATCAAAAAAAAAGAAAGCATTTTTTAGAAAAAGGTCTGTGTATGTGTCTGTGGACAGCATAGCTCAAAAACAAAAAGTAGGTTAAAAACCAAAGTTGGTATTTAAGTTTAATGTCATTCAACGATGCAACACAAAGATTTTGAAGAAAATAGCCCCACCCTAAACTACCCTTTACATGGAACATTTTTCGAAAATTTTGATTTTCTTGAAAATGGCTCTAACGATTTTGATTAAAATGCCATATGTTTGAGATATTTTTATGACAAATGAAATGTATATTTTGAATTTTCTGGCTATAGCCCCTGTAGTCGTATTTACTCTGGACGACTTTTGCATAACTGGTAAACCATTAAAAATAGACCCAATCATACTATACAAAAAATGTAGATCTTGCTAAAATATACAATTTGTCTGAATAAATTTTCTTGTAGGGTGAACCATTTTGGAGATATTCCTTGTTATTTGTGTGAGTTTCTGAGAACTTAAAACTTTCGTGAATCAGAACATCGTTGTTCATTTTTTTATATGTTAAGTGTGCAAAGAGAACGGAATCTCAAAGCTTTAAAAGATTTGATTATCGCTCAAAGCCTACTATATTCTAATGTTCCCCTTGCACCTACAAGGAAATAAGCAATAAGATAATTTGTACAAATGTTTATCTTAACTAATACGAAGTTAATAGAGGAATAAGAGTTTCTAAGGATGGTTAGTACAAGAGTAGAGAAACTCATGTGAGTGCAACACATGTGACTTTTTGTAGAATTGTTACCACTGAAACGCATTGTTGAAATGCAGAATTGCATTTTTGTAGTTTGTTGTAGTGGCAAAGTTCTTAATACTGCCGTGATTGGACAAATCTATTTACCATTATATTCTGAATTATTTTGTTTCAGAATGAATTTATGGAGCCATCTGGTGAGCAGACGTAGAACACCATTCACTTGAAAATTACTTCAGTGTGCGGAACTTATGTCACAAATTGTTTCTACTTCTGGAACCTGATACTTGAGTGGTCAAAATGTCTGCAGGACACATTCATGGAATTCCAACTGTAAAACTGAGAAAGAAGTTTGCCAATCCAACTCTGACCGAAAAAGAGGTCTTTGGTGTCATGAAATCTTTTGTTCAGTAAGTATAATGACTATACCTTGAACTTATAGTTCCTAAAAATCTTAGATTAGTACCTAAAATAGGTTCTGTCCCAAATCAAAATGGGTTCTAAAATTGCCAAAATAGGTGAACAAAAATGGAAATGATCTCATTCCTTATTACAAATTAGCCGAAACATTTGATAATGTTTTATTGTACATGTCCAATTAGAGTCATAGTAAGCAACTGACACCTTTTCTAAGTTTTCCATTGAGAAATTGCATTGATTGTCCGATAACACCATCTTAAAAGCCAAATGTGAGCATTCCACATCAACCGATGTCACTGGAGCATATTTAAATGTTGGTATTAGATGCAAGGAAACAGAACATTCATAATCAAATGTCTTTCCAGACAAGATGTCAACAGCTGTGCGGAGAACTGTCAGTCCTGGTTTTCTGAAACAGTAATTTGAGTTTTTCAGAATTGTTTTTGCCAACATAACAAGGAACCAAGTTGATTTGTTCTGTCTCCTCTTCTATTATTCCCAGTTGTGTGTAGACCTGTTTGCCTGAAGGCTCTAGAGTATTAGTAATGGGGACTAGAAATACATACTGTAATTTGATGAATACAATATCATGGACAATAGTTGGTTCCTGCAGAAGTTCTTTAGCTGAGGTAATGCTCACTGCATCCTCCCACAGTTTCAAAACAATGTCCTTAACCTCTTGAGTGATGGCCATTTAAAACGTCCGCAAGCCGAGAACTGCTAGCATTTAAATTGTTAAATGCGCTAAAAGTGCTTCGTATATACACAGCTGTATTTTGTGTAAATATTAAGTTATTTTAATGAAACAAAAACTGGTATAAAACTCGTTATATGCAGTATAAATGTACGTCATCAGCAATGTTGAGTTGTATTTACAAAACGTTGAAATGGCACAATTTTGTTTCACTGTGGTGAAAAGTCAACTTTGCTCTGTCGAACGCATCTAATATAAGTTCTGGGAAAGAAACAGTAAAGAAACACCCATTGTATGTGTGGCTTATGTGTCAGCATACTGTGTAATAAAGCGCTACTGTATGCGTGGTCTCTTGAGTCATCAGAATAGATCAACAATGCAACTTTTGCTTACGCAAGTTTCGTAACTTAGTAGAGTCTGTGTCTTTGTTGAAATACATACGTATTCTTTCCTGCTTGTAGCTGAAGGGAGAAGTGGTATAAAAAGATATTTTTGCACCAACTGGATATAACCATATACAATTGTTTGGTAATTTGGAGAGCTCTAAACCCACACAGGACAATGACCGACCTTGACTTCCGACTATAAATAGCTCGCAGCCTAATTGAACAATACCACGTTGGGGGTTGAAAATTCAAAACCCCTGCACCCCTCAAACTTCAAGGAAAACATTATCCTAAAAGGATACCACCAACAGCAAAGAAGTCCCGCCCATCTCCAAAGTGTTTCATGTGCCGCAAGAAGGGAATTCACGAATCTGGAGATGTACCTACCCTTATGTGTTTATCCCTGTTTTGAGGTAAATCACTGCAGAACAAACATATTAAGGTAAGCCAATAAAGTATATAGACCTTACTAAAATGTTTCATAAAGGGAAAATTATAATAAGTTGAGTTGGATAAGGGTTAAATGCTTAAACGCACAGGATGTGTATACACGCCCATATCGCTCATCCGTCATTTTAAATGGACGTGATTTCACGTCGATATCCCTCAAGAGGTTAATGTCCTCTATATTATGCACTGTTTACTGTGATTGTTATCAAAGCATGACAGGCATATAGCCTTATGCAGCATTTCCATATTACTAAATGAAGAAATTGAAAAATGTAAAATTAGGTATTTTTAGGTTGTTTAGGACCACCATTTTTGAACATATATTTACATAATTAGTATTTACACGGCTTTTATTTTGAATGCAGCATGAGATACAAAATAGGTTTCTACCTAAAATCCGAGGTCTGATAGTGACTGCATTGTGGGGTAGCATATTTGCCTAACAACATATGGGGACCTATAAAAAGAAAAGCAAGCCAGGCTATTTGGAAACATTAATTGGACTTGCATACAGTGAAGCTTGGAGCTGGAATTAACAAAGTAATTTTGTGTCAAATAAACACTTGAGCTTGTTTTTGGTGCTTAGCTTGTGTGTACACCTCCGGAATTTCATCAGAAGATCTTTGTAATGATAAGGACTGCTTTCAATGATTTAATGAACTTGAAGTTAGTATCAATAAATATTTAGAGACTAAGCTTCACTTATCTTTGGTAAATTGTGAATATTTGAAAAGATAGGCCAAGGTTTCCTGAATCACTCACTCACATCTCCAGTTGGGGTTTGTGGGTTTAAGGGTGCTCAACTTCAAGATCATCAGCACCCTTAAAAAATTTATGGCAATAGCCAGATATAAATTTGAATCAAAAATAAAATTACTAGTAACAAAGAAAATATACACATAAATTAAAAAAACGGTGGCAATAGCTAGACATAAAACAAGGTGATAAATAAGTCAGAGAGCATAAAAACAAATATCTAAAATTTTAAATCCTTGTTGATATTACACTCCACTAAAAACTTTTCAACTGCTGTTTTGTCATCCGCTAAGACCTCTGCGAGTCTGGCAGGCAGCCACAGAGAATCTTGAAGGTGTGCTAGAGAGGAGCACACTATCAGCATGTGACGGACTGACAAAAGGTAACACAGTGGACATAGAGGGGCAAGGTCCCTTTTAAATAGATGACCATGTGAAAAATTGCAGTGCCCTTTGTGCAACCGATCCAAACTAACCTCCTCACGGCAAGATATGTGGTAGGAAGTTACCCAGTTTATCGGAAGTTCTTTCACTTCTCTAAGCCTATTACTGCAGAGAGTTGACTACTCTTCGTGGCAGGACGACCACTGCTCTCCACACTTCAAGCATAAAGTCTTCTGAAGTAACACGTGAGATGGTAATACTGGGTTCTGTAGTTGCTGTCTTTGCTGCCAAATCTGCCATTTCATTCCCCGGCAAACCTACGTGACTAGGAATCCATACACACACCACACTAATGCCAGAAGCGTGTAAAACATGGAGGGCATCCTGGGTGTGCTGTACAATAGGATGGAGGTTGTACAGCTCACGAAGTCTCTGAAGTGCACTAAGGGAATTGCTCAAAATCAGGCAGTCACCTAATTTATGAAGGCACACATACAAAACGGCTCAATAAATTGCATACAGTTCTGCAGTAAAAATGGAAGTGCTATTTGGAAAACCAATGTATGTGGTTCGGTTCCATAAACATAAGCAAATTCAACACTGCTGCTGCTCTTTGATCCATCGGTGTAAATACATTGACGGTCAGTGTAGCCTGACAAAAATTCTAAAAAAACATGTGCGGATACTTGAAATAGGCATCGTGGACTCCCGGTGTACTGTCATCCCAAGATCTACATGGCGCATGCTAGATAGTCAAGGGGGGGCTAAAGCTTCTCGCCCTTGGTGAACATCCTAGGCAGTTCCATTTCAAGCTTCGGTAGAAGTTCCTGGAAACGAAACCCCACAGGCTTAGGGCTAAGGGTGCTTTTCCTATACCGTTCTCTTAGGATTGTGGTGAAAAGCGGAGCGAACTTTGGGTGCTTAGGCATACATCTAAGCGCACGACCATAATTTGCCAAGAGAATCTCACGCTGATATTGCAGAGGAGGTTCTGCAGACTCGACATAAAGGCTTGTTGGAAAAGCTCCTATTGCCTTGCGGATGCCCCTATTGTAGACTGCGTCTAATCTTCTCAGCACAAATGGTCGTGCTGACGAATAAACAATACACCCATAATCTAGTTTGGATCGGATCCATGCATTATACATTCACAACAAAATTGTCCGATCCACTCCCCACGATTTGCCATTTAGGGAACTCACATCGTGCTCTTAGCTGTGCAATATGTGGTGACCAACTAAGCTTCCTGTCCAAGATCAAACCCAGGAAGCGCATCTCATCTGCGAAGGGAAGTAAATCTGGACTAAAACAGAACGAAGGTGGTAATCATCTCCTACAGTGCCAGAAATTAACATAGATTGATTTCTCGGTTGAGAAACAGAAGTCGTTTTTTGAGCTGCATTCTCTAAGGTTGTCCAAACATTGTTGCAGGCACCGTTGTAAGAATGCTGTGCACTGAGAAGTGCAATAGACAGCGAAGTCATCTACGAATAGGCATGACGAAACTCAGGGTGGAACACATTTCCAGATCTAGTGGTCGTTGTCCTGGGAAGAAATTTCCGCAGCCTGGACGGAGCTTTAAATTTGCTGCTAGAGCTACGCAAATGGGAGCAAAACTTCATGAAAAGTGGCCTGTTTACTGTACTTACCCACACTGCAGATGATTGTCAAACATAGCTTAGTTAAACGGAGAATTGTTGATGCACTGGAGTAGTTTGTGCTCCTTACACTGTCCACTAATATGGAGATTTTTTTAATGGTTTTAAGTTTGTAAACACTGTAGACCGAGATAAAGTATCCATGTCATAAAGAACATACCAATGAATTAACGTTTGGCCATAAATAGTAATGTATATAAAATGTAAACGGACACATGAACACTATGTACACATATACACATCACACACTTCTCATTATGACAGGACAATTACTTTTTGTAATTGACAAGCATGTGATAGTGCTCAAAACATTTGCTCATACATGGCCAGTTTATTTGCACACATGATGTAGTAGAAATACATTTCTTTTCTGCCCCCTTGACTTTTCGATTGCTGCAGACAATATAGTCTTTGTGTTTTTTTCCCTCAAAGTGGTATATAAAATGTGGTGCATTGTTTAGCCTTTTCTCTCTCTCAACCGTACCGGGGTGTGACCTTGGCCTTGGGTTGTTTATGCCTTTCACCTTTCTGTATTTTACATGGGACAAGGGATGGGTGTTTGCCTAGGAATTTTGAACCTTGTGCAAAATGTACGAGTTTACTGTTGCTACTTCCAGGCACCAGAAAGATAATTTGTGCTGCCACTTCAACAATTTTCACATAAAAGCATATGTTGCACAATAATGGTCACTGCGATCCACACCTCCCATGTTTGGTGTAATCAAGCACGCACAGCAGCTTTTGTACATCTTTTCTTGATCCTCCCATCAAAGTTGTAGTTTTCTGCGTAGAGGTATCATGAAATGTAGAAATCATCAAGACTGCCTTTTTGTCTTTCCATCCCATAACCAACACGTTGCCATTCTGGTAAGAACTGGTTTCGCCACATTTTAGTTTTTTCAAAACCCCTTGCTTCACAGGTTTTGGGTTGCCTACCCTACCAGCAATTATAGTACCCGTGGTGTGGCATTCACGCCTGTCTAACTCTTGTGCTAAATTTACACTACTATAATAGTGATCTGAAGTAAATTATAGCCACTAACTTCAAAAGCACAAAGTTCAAGGCAATCTATCAGAGATAGAACTTTTCTCGTACTGAATTGCTTTTCAGTATACAATAAATTACAAATTTGCCCTGTGTACTTTCCTTACTAGGGAATAAGACTGTGAACATAGCCAGTATCACTATCTGCCAAAAGAAAAATCCTGATACCCCATTTTGTGAGTTTTTTAGGGTTGTACATTTTTTATTTTGCCCATGAATCCCACAGTAGATTCATCTACGGCAATATTTTTGCCTGGTAAAAAGTGTTCTTGAAATTTTTTTCTCCAGAAATTCAATTATACCATGAACCTTTATGATTCTTCGAAGGGATGGATCAGTGATATTCTGTGAATCATCCCCTACATGTAGTATCCAGAAAATCTGCAAAAATCTATCCTGAGGTATAACATCACGGAAAAAGTTTGAGTTGTCCTATCAGTGGACCAGTAATCCTTTAGTTCCTGAAGTGAAACAAGCCTCATGCTCAATATTATCCCCAAAAACTCTTTCATTTCTACTACAGACACATCAGCTCAAGTTTTCCAAATAGAGCGTGGGGACAATTGTAATGCGGCAATTTTTTCTTTCACTTATGTTTCCTTAGTAATTTGAGATATTAGCTCATCAGTAAAAAAATAAACTAAAGTATTCAATTGGCTCAGCATCAAAGGCAAGATTCAGTTTTGGGCATACATTCTTGGAAAAGGTATATTCTTTGGGTTTCTGGTCAGTTTTGCCTATCAATTTCCATGTATCAGCACACGCAACATTCACAGCACTTGTGTTGCTTTCACTCTCACTTATGGACTCCTCAGTACCAGATAGTTCCACATCATTCTCCTCTTCAAATTCATTGTCTACATCGTCATCACTCACTGCATCCAACGCAGATTGAATCCTTAACCTTAATTCTTCCACATCTTCATCGCATAACACATCAAACTTTTGTTTTCTCTTCCCGGAAGGACCTGGTTTATACGCGCTCGAAGCCATTGCAAAATACTGTGCATCCCAGACAGAAATATTTCCTCTGTATTTTGAAATAGTTAAAATAATTTCCAAACAGATGGCAGTATAGGCTGGGTAAAGCTTCCACGAACACCATGATGCCTGTAATATGCTACCAGAAGTGTTACTTCTCGTAACTAAGAAAGAAAACATGGAGCTTTGCTGTCGATCATATGTCGACATACGACCGTACAGGCATTACTGTCATGTCTATCATATATCGACATACAACTGCAAAGGGTTAATTGCTATAGCAAAGAGTGTGACGCTTCGTACCGAAACCTGAGGTACTCCCTCCTCCTGAACAAAAGAAAGCTCTTCTTTAGAAAAGGTCCCGTAGCACTTGCTGGCCAATCTCTCACGGCCTGTGTCTTCTCCGGATCCGTAGCCACTCCGGTTGGTGAGACTATGTGGCCCAAGTAGTTGACTTCCCTGCGGAAGAGCTGGCACTTCGTGGCGTTCAGCTTCAAGCCGGTCGCCTGCAGTCTCTGTAGCACCTTGGTCAGTTTGTTAAGATGGTCTTCAAATGTCTTGCCGACGATGATGATGTCGTCCAGGTATAACAGGCAGGCGTCATAAGTCAATCCTCTCATTACTGACTCCATGAGGCGTTGGAAGGTAGCTGGTGCGTTGCAGAGACCAAAGGGCATAACTGTGAACTGCCAAAGCCCTTGGCCTGTCGAGAATGCGGTCTTCTCCTTGTCTCTCGGGTCTAGAGCCACCTGCCAGTAACCCGATTTCAGGTCCAGGGTTGAGAACCACTGCACACCAGCAAGCGTGTCTAGGGTGTCGTCAATCCGGGGTAAGGGGAAGCAGTCCTTCCTGGTGACAGTGTTCGGCTTCCTGTAATCTACGCAGAAGCGTAGCTCGCCATTCTTCTTCTTCACCAGAACTACAGGGGAACACCAAGGACTGTCAGACTCTTCGATCACTCCCTTGGTTCTCATGTCCTCCAGCATGTCTCGTACCGCCGCTTGTTTAGCCAACGGAACGCGTCTAGGTGGTTGCCGAATAGGCCGGGCGTCTCCGGTGTCGATGTGGTGAAGCACTCGGTCCGTGCGACCGTAATCGCTGCTGCCTTGGCTGAAGACGCGCTGATATCGTCTCAGCAGTTGTTGGACCTTCTCTCTCTGTTCAGCGGTCAGGTGGTCGGCCGCCCTCTCCAGTAAGCCTTCCAGCCGGGGCCCCAGGTGTTGCGTCGGCACCGGCTCCTGGGTCTTGTCTATTGGTGTTACGCTGACCACGGGCTCGCACGTCCCAAACTCCGTCCCGGCCTGGACGTCGTGATCGGTGTCTGTTGGGTTGAACAGTCTCACCGGCACCTCCTCTCGGCACGGCAACAATGTCCCGGCTACACAGAGCCCGTGCACATGCGTCTTCCGGTCCAGCAGCATGTTCTTCTTGCGCTGGCCTTCCAGTCGCGCCGTCACTACCATCTCGCTTCTCGCGGGGATAACTACATCTTCCCTGAGAATGACCCTGCAGATTCCAAGGCGTTCTTCGGGGTGCCGGAGCATTACTCCCTCTCCCTTAAGCCGCAGAACCTTCTTGCCGATGTCGACCGTCGCCTCGTGGCTCCTGAGGGCATCCAGTCCCAGTATCACCTCATCAGCCACCTCCGCACAAACGCAAGACACTTCGCCCCAAGGTCAACTGCAGCAGGGCCTCCCTCTCCACAGGCAAGGTGTCACCCGATGCCGTCACTAGTTGGTACGGTCGGCTCGGTTTTCTCGACGGCAAGCCCCTGGCTACGTCAGGTCTGATGACAGTCACGGCTGCTCCAGTGTCAACAAGCACGCGGCACGGCTTCCCTCTCACCCAACCGTCCGCGATGAGGCTGTCATCCATCCGTCGGCTGACTGCGCGCAGTGTCACTCGAGGGGATGATGGTGATGGCGCCGACGTGCCCCTCGCCACGCCGGCCATTACTCGTTTTCCGGCTGCTCTTCTTGGTGCCGGCAGTCTCTCATCAGGTGTCCCGGCTGGCCACACCCCCAACACACGCCACCTGGTCTTCGTCGGCGTCCCTGGACTGGTCTGCGGTCTTCATCGTAGCGGACACTCCTTGTCTTCGAGGTCGGGGTAGCCGTCACTTTGGCCGCTTCCATCCTTAATGCGGCCGTTAGTGCCTCGTGGATGGTCTTGTAGTCGCCGAGCATCAGGCGTTGACGTATCTCGGCATCGCGTACCCCGTCGACGAAGGTATAGGCGGCTTCTCGGGATACGAATTCGGAGGGGAGGTCGACCAAGGCTTTGCTGGCCAGCTGTTGGATTGCCAGGGCGAACTCCTGCAGCGTCTCCACTGGCAGTTGCATCCTAGATTTCAGTTGGCTGCAGCTAAGCGGTGGTTTCCGAACCGGTTCTGCAGGGCCTCCCAGATGTCTTGGGCACCGCCGCTGTTTGGACTGCGTTCAGCACCTCTGCGGCTCGTCCCTGGAGGCTGGCTATCAGCTGCGCGGCCTCTTCTTCTGGCGACCATTTGTTGTGCTTGGCCACTGTGTTGAATTGACGGCGGAAGACCTCAAACGTTGACGTGCCATCGTACTTCGGTGGTTTGACGCGCGTCGATGTTGTGTCGCTGGAGCCTCGGCCTTGTAGTTCTTGAGATTTTCACTAAGCATCCCTTCCAGCATTGCATTTAGCTCCTTGGCGCTACCGTCGACCCTGTCTTCGAGAACGCTAAGCCGTTCCCCGACATTCTCCAGGGCGTCAACGCGTTGGCTGAGGTCCTCCATCTTTCCACCGAGCTATTCCACCTTTCCACCGAGCTCTTTCACATCCTTCCTTACGCCAGCCAGTTGCTCGTCAATTTTCGCCGATAGCTCCGTCTTCATCTCTTTCAGCTCGGCAGCGAGGTTGTCGTTTGCCGTCTTCATCTCTGCTTTCAGCTCTTGTAAAAAGCTCACCAATGTAGCCTCCATCGTCATATCCCGCTTCTGACACCAGTGTGACTTTGGTGGGTGTAAAGTAAAGAAGACAGATGTAGTCACGATAAAGAAACACTTTGCGTAAACAGTAACTTTGTACACTCGTTGCAACAACAAGAAAGTCTTTCCGATTCACCAACAGCACGGCTCCAAATTCGTAACACAAAAACTGTCCCTTTGCACACTTTACCGCTATTTATATCTCCCAGGCACTATTCTGGAAACTTCAGGAAAGTTCAGTTATTATTGCGGTGAAATACAAAGCAGAAAATTCCAGAATTCTCTATCCCTTTCTCTCTTTCGGCAAGCGCCCCAACAATGCGGCCATTCTCTGTCTCTTCCCTTCGGCTCCTTTGCGGTAGTGCTGACAATAATGCGATGGGCGACAATATATTGCATTATTGTGTACATTACCCTTATTGCCTTGTTACTGGGTCCACGAAATGCTGGCTTGTTTTATTTTATTTTTTTATTTTCGAGTGGAGAAAAAATCCATTTACGGAGCCCTATGCTCTGGGATAGCACAGAGGGGGGAGGGGGACTGTAGGCTTCGCCCTTGGGCACTACCCAATAAAAATACTCCCGGGAGCGCTGAATTAACACTAATTAATTTTTGCTATGGGGTGTAGCACGGCATCACATTCCCTGCATAGCATTCAGGTTCTCAGCAGGCCCTCATCGTAGAGGAATTGTATTACATTCTTCCTCATTATAACACAAAGGCGCTAAATCTACTATGCTAATGAAGCGATTCATTGCACCCTCACAACTTGCTTCTAACAGTTCACTAGCATTCAAATTTAAGATTGGCAACAAATTAATGGAGAAATAGTGCTGTTGACACTAACAACACTGCAACTTCGGCGACTTTCGTAAGAACTCATCCACACTGCCGAGTGGGACTTAGCCGAAACTCTGACCAAATGCTCGCGGGATCTTTTCTAAAGAATATCCAGAATTTGAAAAAACCAAACCGGCCCTTACTCGGAAAAAGAGTCTTCCATAAACTCCTGAATGAACAGCGGTAGGCATCCACGTATGTTCCAGATATACAGGGAACGTAGAATCCCTGCTTGCCCGCACGTATCATAAGCCTTGAAAAATATGCCAACAGTTTGACAGTTCTTCATAAATGTGTCCATTATCTGTGTCGATATTGACACAAGATGGTCTACGGTTGAACGGCGTCATCAAAAACCACACTGGATGTTAGTGGGTTACGACTTTCTAACCACCATACCAATCGTCCATTGATCATGTGTTCCATCACTTTGCAAATGCAACTGGTGAGGGAAATAGGACGATAGCTGCAGGGAAGATGACGGTCCTTTCCAGCCTTCAAGATGGGAAGAACGCTGGCCTCCTGCCAATTTTCTGGGAGTATACTGTCAATCCAAACACGATTGTACACCTTGAGCAGGAATGGCTTACCTTCAGGAGAGAGCTGTTGTAACATTTGTACATGAATAACGTCCGGTCCTGGTGCTGATAATCACGAAGATTTTTAGAGAGTGTTCTAGCCCCGTCATGGTGAAAAGACGATTGTAATCTTCTACATTTCTAGAATGAAGCGTGAAGTCTTGAGATTCCACCTGAGTTTTAATTGGAAGGAACTCAGGGGAGTAGTTTTCCGAGCTAGAAACTTGAGCGAAAGCACTGCCAAACGTGTTGGCCACTTCAAATGAATCAACAGCAGCTCCTGTGGATGTTTTCAGTCCTGCAATTGGTATATGGGTCGATCGACCTGCAACACGCCTTAACCTATCCCACACAACCAATGAAGGTGTATGTCAGTTAAATGAAGCTACAAATTTGCTCCATGATGACTTTTTCCTATCCTTAATGAGTTGTCTGGACCTGGCGCGCATTTTCTTGTATTGGATTAGGTTATCCAACGTAGGGTGACGTTGGAAAACCCAATGAGCACGCCTTCGAAAATGATGGCATTCCAACATTCTTCCGTCCTCCAGGGGATGGGAAGTCAACCGTGGAATAGATCGTTCAACAGCAGAGAGAATCGTCTCCATGAGATTCTGTGCCAAGTCATTCACTGAGTCGTGCTCGTTGTACATAAAGACAGCCAACTGGGTGTAAAGGTTCCAGTTGGCATGGTTCAAACGCCATCTGGGCATACGTGTGGAACATGTATCTTGTGTTAAGAGACTAATACGGCATGGGAAGTGGTCACTAGAGTGTGTATCAGAGATGACATTCCATTGCAACTGAGGTGAACAAACTGCAAGAACAAGGCACGAGAAACTATTGAAAGAGTCAGAAACGAATTTAGGCTCTCCATTGTTGAGGAGAGCTAGGTTGTAACTGTCCAGGAAATCAGCGAGGAGTTTACCTCCGCACAAGCACGACTTGAGCCCCAAAGTGGGTGATGCGCATTGAAGTCTCCCACCAACAGAAACAGTGTTGGTAACTGGGAAACAAGTTTTCTAAATAAATGTGCGAGAAGTCATGGGACGGAGGCAAATACAAGTTGCAAATGCTGAACTGGATGTTTGGCAGTAGAATCGTTCTGGCGACTGATTGTATATCAGAGCGTCAGGGTACAGATTCCACATAGTGTCATCTCTGACAAGTATCAGCGCCGCCATGTGCCAGAACACCCTCTTCTGGTATAACATCACATCGTGCTGGGGTGTATCGCCTTAGATGGAAAGCATCTTGTGGATGTAGCTTAGTCTCTTGCAAACATGCGACCAAAGGTTCATTCTCATTGAGCAAAAGCTCAAGTTCTGGTCGTTGTGCTCTTATACCACGTATCTTCCATTGCAGGTTAGCCATATTAATGTGTGTGTGGGACAGGTATTGCAAGGTAACTCTACATTATGTAATTTATTTTTTTTTCACACAAGAGCCGTGTGTAGGACATAATTCGAAAGGGTAGAGTGAGACTGAAAAATTGAATGCCATGACCGGGATTTGAACCACGGATTTACGGGTTACCGTACGGCTGCTCTAACCACTAAGCTATCGTGGCCAACGTGCCGATATAACATTAAATTCTCCTACTCACTCGCATTATTCCCGGTGAACCACACAAGGATGTCTCAATTTACTCTGAGATAACATACCTTAATGGCGACTTACAACGTGTAAGTACTTAAGTCCCGGGCTTCTAGTTTAACCAACTATGAGGCCAGTTAATGTAATTAATGTTTTTCCATTTTTTCCATCCACTCTGCATTACTTTGATGTAGGCGGTTGTCAAATTAATTTAGCCCATTTTTTCTGTCTTGGGCTGACATTTTTTTCTGACGCTCTTTCACGCCTCTTCTCCACTGGGGTTCTCCCAGTGTGGGCAGATTCGTCTAGCTCCATGTCCTCTGTCGAGGGCGTCTGTATTCTCATAGCAAACGGGGACTGGTGAAGCCAAGACGCCGGTCTGAGTCCACACCAGAAGATTCCCCAGAAGAGGATCTTCGAGGAGATGTTCATGGACTCTTACATCCCTTCGATGTACTGGGATCAGACTTATTTTCTTTAAGGAAGTTATTCCTCATGTAGCTCTTTTTAAAGTTTATCGGTGAGGCATCATACATTACAGGCTTGCTAGTCTTTTGTGTCGAGTTTGACGTTTTTGTTGGTGATCTAAAGGATCTATTTTTTTCACCAACAGATTTGGTACATGTTAATACAGATGTGCACGCTGTTGTTGAAGGCTTTGGAATAGAGCTACAAGCTACAAGAGTCTTTTCGGACCTTGGAGCAGAGGGTTGGCGCATTCAAAAGAGCTTCCGGGCTTCTGAGAAGGGCACCTTCTCTCTAACCTGTATCTCTTGGATAGCTCTTTCCTCTACATAATGGGGTCAATCTCGGGAACTAGATGGATGTTCACCTCTGCATTTCATGCATGACGGAGCTGCAGTACATGCACCATCGTGGAATTCATCTCCACAGTTAGGCATGTAGCTAGTCCCTTACAAAATTTGCTTGTATGTCCAAAGCGCTGTCTGAGGGGGTTTGGGATGAACGGCCTAACTTCAATGGATTCATACCCTGCCTTAATCCTTTGTGGGAGATCTACCCGATCGAAGGTCAGGAACAGGGTATTTGTTGTCTTTAGCTCACCACCTTCTTTACGTTGAACTCGATAAACCTGAATGACACCTTGTTCTAACAGATTTTCTTGAATCTCCTCATTGGATAATCCCTCCAATGCACGGGTGTTTATCACGCCACATGAGGAGTTCAACGTGCTGTGCATCTCAATACATACAGGATAACTTGCTAGTGTATTCGCTTTCATTATCTTCGCAGCCTGGGTAGCTGAATGTGCTTCAACCAGGAGCGTGCCATTGCGAGATTTAGTGCATGACTTTACTGATCCAGCAATGTTATCCAAACTTTTTTGAATTCTAAATGGGCTCACCGAAATAAAATTTTTTCGTTCCTCAGTTCTATCACTAAGTAGCGAGGACCACAAGACTTGACTACTTCTTTTCCACTTGCTTTGCTGTTTTTGTATTCACCATGGTGAGTTAATCCTGCACCATTGCAAATGTCTCCGATGGCATGCTCACTTCCTGGGTACCACCCCAGCTTAGGTGAGAGTCCTGGCCTGGACTTTGCTCACCCAAGGGTCTCACCTCCCAGTGTATAGACAGAGGGACCCAATTGCCTTCAGGATTGCATCAGCTTATGCAATGGCCCCTCCCTGGGACTGATCTTTATCAGCAGATACGAACACAGATCCAACATGATAACCAGGGGCGTCACCCCTTGCGTCTCCCCATCCACCTTCAATCCGCGCGTAGGTTATCCGTCAGACTGTGTACAGGGAGGTATTAGGTGGGAGGTCAAAGACAAACATGGACCAAAGATGATTGGGCGTTTGGCATATGCCCTCTTACCCCTTAGAGGTACCCAATCGAGAGTATGGCTCGGGGCCCCAGATACGCCAAACCCATACCTACCATAGTAGGGCCGCCTGGGGGGACATCTCCAGTGTTACTTTGTTTAAGGTGACCATCGTTACGGATGCTAGGTGACGTATTTTTTCCTATCATATTACCAACTACTGAAAGCAAAACAAATTTGTTGATAGAATCAATCAGCGGTATTTCAAAAGTATTAAGTGGTCCTTATTCTTCAAAACCATTATCTTTCTCCAAATCATGAAATCTATGGGTATATTTAAACATTTTAATAATTTAATAATTGTCTTTTTTGTGGCTTGCTTTCATATAATCTAATCAGCTCACATACGACACCCCTTGCCCAGGTAGCTATTTTTGCTTACTTTTCAGTTTGAGCCATTGTGCAGATTTTGTGGTGCACGCTTCTCAGATTTCGGTGGCCACAGCCATCAAGTCATTGTCAAATCTTTGACCATTTAGGGCAGGGATCCAATTTGTGACCCATGTAGTCATTCACCTACTTTTCCCCTTCACTACCATGTACTGCAGGTGGTCATACTTTACAGCAACACAGTGCTAATAGAATAGAATCCCTTCTTTGGATAGAAGACAAACTGAAGAACAAAACAAAACCTTGTGTGTACTCCATTAGCACCACTAATTTAAGGCATATCCTTGTGCGCTTTCAAGACTTTCAAAGTACGGAAAGCAATTTGAGAAGAAAAGTTGTGAAGTTGTGTGACAACACTTCGAAAGTCTTGTGAAGCATCGAATTTGAAAAAAATTTGATTGTGTACAAGAAGTTTTAGACAGACATTAAAAGTTTCTCAAAGGAAAACACGGGGAGCCAAGTTTCAATTGCTGTATTTTCCCTGGTTAAGCTCTGCCATGTATTTTGTCACTGAGGAATTTTCTATTAGGAGCTTCATGGGCTACACAATTTAATTCAGTTAGCTCCATAGTTCATAAACATTAGTTTTATAATCAAATCTTAAACTTGTTTAGTGATACTAATTCATCTTGCTCATTTCTCATGTCTCTTATCCACTTACCACTTCTCTTCCTTAAAATGCCTCTATTGCATTCATTTTCTCTTATATTTTTTCTGTCTATAGTGCTGCTGAAATAAGAAAGCCACTTGAAGTACACAAAATCCTCATAGCTGCTGTAAACACATGACCGCAGAGAACGCTCTGATTGGTTCCTGACCGAAGCCCTCTGAGGAAGAAAACTAAATAGATCCATGTTTTAATGTTAGTGCTGTTTTACTGCTGTTTTTTTCATTAGCAGTGTTAAGGTTAAGTGGTTTTCTTAGATCTGATTTACTATAGTATTTCACTTACCACTACATCATCCTATAAATCATTCCAATTTTCATTCTAAATATTCCTCATCTTTTAACATTTCATACCCCATGGATATGGCATGTGAAATATTATTCTATTTAGATAATGGAACATGTTCAATTTTTCACATACAATGCAACTTTAGCAGTGATTTCTTACTCCTTTGAGATATATCACTCTAGGGGACATCCAGCGAAGAATTTATCAAGTTCACTTAATATACGTATCTTAAAATTCATGTTTTTTGAAGGGTCTTTTTCTTTTAATATAATAAAAGATTTTTCCAGATGGAAAATTCTGCTTTGTTTTGTAGGGGTTTCAATGATTTTGCCTCCTTTTGTCCAAAAATGTGTAGTAACAGCCAGTTTTTCCAACTGTGTGTACTTTAAGCTCTGAAAATGCTCTTTACCTCTAACATGCAAATTCCTTTTGGTTTTTTCAATATAGACTCTGTCACAATCTAGACAGTCTGATAAATTTCAGATTTTTTGGGTTGTGGCAGAAAGTTGTAATGTTGTGTTTTATTTTCAGGTGCAAATGCCCCCTGCACCTAGCATTACTGCCCTCTAATGTGGAAAAGCCTAAAGGCTGCTGCTATGTATGGTGCAACAAGGAAATTGCGGATTGGGTAAATGGACCTACACCAGGGCCTTACTAGAACCATGTCAGCTGACTACTTTATGGGACCAAGTCACAAATAATCACACTTTCCTTTCTCCGGTAGTGTTATAGCTGAATATTATTTAATGTATACATTATGTTGTGTATCAAAATACATGAAGTTACCTTTAGATATAGCAAACATTCTTTGTTGTGTACCCAGATAGCAATTCTTTTAACACTCTCCCCTTTTTCCAGTCTCTCTAATGCATCACTTGCATTTTCATTGCAACGTATTGTTTTCACATCAAGAATGACAAAAGTACTCGAATTCCTCTTACAGCTGCAACACACAACTGTGTGCCACTCATACTTCAGTTCTTTTCTCAGCAGAAAGTTTTATAATAAGAGGCATAGATGGGAAACATCACTGCTAGAAATAATGCCATGCTGGGGTGACAGGGAAACTGTTTGCGTGGATGTTGGCCATACTGCTTCTTTCTTTCCCCCCCTCCACTCTCTACAGACACCACTGCACATCCTCTGGGGCTCTCAGTCTTGGCTTGGCAGCCAGTTGTAATGGAGCTCCCGTAAGCGAACTACCGCCAGGTGCAAAGTTCGCGCAGTTATTCAGTTTTTGTGTGCAAAAGGGGTTAAACTAATTGAAATTCGACAGTTGGTAAAAGTGTATGGATGTCAAAAATGTCCGCAAGTCATGTAGAGAGTTTGCAGATGGCCAGAAGGAAATTTACGACAAGGAAAGAAGTGGGAGACTGTCAATTCCCGACGAAACAATCGCAAAGGTTGAACAAATTATGCTTCAAGATCGGCGCATCACTCTCGACTGCACACTCGGGTGCAGGTTGTGCAGAACAGGGCGCTTAGGATGATCTACGATACCGACTGTAGATTTCCATCTCACATCCTCCACACTCATTCCGGCATACCTTATATTGTGGACGTCGTGCGGGACAGGACTCGCACAATGTATGCCAAACTCTCACCTCACCCAAACCAGTTGGTCAACACTCTGGGGCAGTATGATCATCGCCTACCTAGACGGCGACAGAGCTACCACTTGCGCAAGGACGCCCTTGGCTGGTAACTACCACTATCCCTTCAAACACCAAACCGTCAAATGTATTTCACACTTGGCACCACCATACCCTTCACCTATTCCTCTCGGTTTCCTGTCACTGGCACTGCATTGCTCGACGGTTCCACAAGTGGCTGACGAAGTAAGCAGTAGAGTAATAGTCGCTCGGATGGCTAGACATCCAAGATCTGACACATCCCACTGCCAGTGACAACATAGGAAACTAACATGCACCATTAAAGACATTACACTAAAGCTTGTAAAATTAGACATAGCCTATACTACCTCACGGGTAAATCCGTAACTAAACAGATAGGTACCGTGGCCACCTTACCATCTGCCTGGGCTAACCCAGGTGACTCGTACTCACTCCTGGACTACTGGAAGAGAGCATGAAACATCTGCACTAATAAGGTGGTCTGTAAAGTGACCAACAAAAGAAGTTATGTATATGGACTGCGGTGAACAAGAGCTAGCTGTCTAGTAAAACATTAAAAAATCACAAAAGCATCAGCTACAATCACAATTTGTTTTGCTGTGACATAAATATTCCAATTAGCAAGTCCTTATTTGGCAACAGAAAATCTGACGTGAGAAGGAGAATGATGATATAGGCAGAAACTTGAAAGCTTGGACCTTACGAGCTTCTGTTCATGTTTAAGTGAGTAATTGTGAATGTTACATTGCAATACATATTTGATTTTTAATTTTACTTTATTCACTTGCTTTATTTTCATTGTGAATGATGCCTTAATGCCTAAACATGCAGATGTTTTAACAAAATAGTGTCCAAACCACCATTTTCTTGTGACCACTCTTCCTCCTCGTAACTGTTATTTACTGTCTTTGCTCATATAAAAGACTACTACAGGTGACGCAGATATTTCTTGCCCTACAATAAACCTAATTAGCAATATGAATACTAACAATAAATAGCGTTAAAAGAACTTGGAAGTGTAGCTCAAAGGAACCTGTTACTGCCCATGATTTCATAACACCATGTAGCTGACAAATTCCAGCAGCACAAAGCATAAATGATGACATATTTCATTAGCTGAATAAGGAATGAGAACTCTGATGGATATTGCTGCCTATGCCACTAATGGGGCACCTCCCCGGAGAATGCATGAGGCGAATGGGCCCAAAGGTAGGCTGAAACATTGCCACAGTAGAGTGGAGGGCAGGGTCCCTGTATTTTCCCACTTAGAAGCATCCTGGCAGAGGTTGGCTCATCTCAGTTCCTCTCCCGCTCCTTTGGTTTCATACTCCCAAGGGGAGTGTGAGGCTTGTAAACCAGCTCCCTTGGCTCCTCAGGCTTGTACCATCCCATGAAGAGCCCAGAAACCAATAGACTCACCTACCAATCTGGGGGACGAGATGTCCAGAGCACATTTATTTCCCCTCCTGTGCTGCTGCCACGACACTGGCTGGTGCTTCTAAACCTGAAAGAAACCTAACGGGATAAAGGGTGAAATGAAATGATTTTGTAATGAAATGGAGGGACAGGAAATTCTGAGGATATGGAAATCCTTCCCAGCACCTGGTGACCCGGGGAAACCTCTGAAAAACCCATGGATCAGGAAGGTTGACCATGGGGATCGAACCTGTGGCCTCCTGAATGCGGGCCACATACATTACCATCTGAGCCATCCCGCTCGGCCAGGTAAACTGAAACACAAATGCCTGAACAGTATTCTTAGGATGAATATTTTCCCATAAATATCTCATTTCTATATCAAAAAAGTAATTTTGTATAGATCTGTCCACCAACTCACATCCTATGTCAGGATGCTATCAGTTAGGAGTTCTGTAAATCTACACCATGTTATTTAACACTAGACTTGCTACTCTAGCTATGCTTATAACAGCAATACTAACCTTGGAACATGTGTTATACTAGATTAAAGCCACAGAGTCATTAAACGACTGCAACTCTTTGTGCTAAGAGTTTTTCATTTGATGCACTATATTTAGCTTATAAACATCTCAATCAAGTTTTGTGGCCAGATCTTCTGAAGCTACTCATTTTTACTGGAGGAGGAAGAAGAAAATAATTTGCTGCTGTCATCCGATAAGCTGATTTACTTGTTCCGCCGGTTAGTTTGTACTTCCATCATTGGAAGGCAATTTATGCCTCTCATAGTTCATGAAATTTAGAACTGAAGAGTCACCAACATTTGAGCGAAAAAACAGCACCAGATTGAAATAAGAAATGAGTATGAGGTGTGCTGTAGTAAAAGGACAGGGTCCTGGGATTTTAAAATTTAGCCTGAGGCTAAGCTCAAGATCTGGATTAGTGTGTGATTATGACTATGGTTCAAATAAGTGTTTCTCACAGGTTATACTCATACTGATGGGCTGGCAGTTTATTCTGCACATACACAGTAGAAGATGGAATTCTTTGTTGACATATCCCAATGATTTTGCGGGGCTCTAATGACCTAGCTGTCGACAGGCTCTTAAACCCTAATCACTCTCACCCAATGATTTTGCTATAAAACAAACCCTTACACAGGAAGGGTGGGAGAGTTACAGGGTGCTCAAGTGCTGACATCTTCTCTTAAAGCTTATCTTTATATGCATTTTAATCATTGTGTAACATTTTCTCAGGTGACAAGTACTGCATCTTTGTCCTCTTATCCCCCAGCAAAACAACACTGAATATTTCCCAATATGCCACCAGCTCCGCCTCCCCCCCCCCCCCCCTTCCACCCATTATTTCCCACCCTCTCTACATGTTTATAAAAGCCCTGCCAGTTTCAGGCACAAGTGATATCCTTACACCCACAATATAACATTCAGTGTTGCGGTCAGACTTTCTGACGAGGGGGGAGCTTAAGTTTGTTTTATATTTATAGCAATAGTAGTAGTAATATTGATAATAGTAGCATTGGCATGTTATATATGAGGATGAGTCAAATGAAAACTGGGAAACTGCTATAGAAAATTTAAAACTTATTAGGATCAGACCCGTATGCATGCAAGTAGACTCTCCCGCCTTTCATTAGCATTGGTCTCATGATCTCATGTGACTCAGCAGCATGATACAGGAATTTCCAATATGACGGCCTCTCTGTTGGAATACACCAAAGAATAGTGCATTTTTTACACAGCGAAGGCATGAAACCAATAGAAATCCATCAACACATGTCGGCACGGTATGGGGTTGCATATTTATTGCAGGCTCAGGTGTACGAATGGTGTTCAAAAATCAGCAGTGGCACAACAAGTTTGGCAGATGCGCTGAGGCCAGGCCAGGTACATTGCGTTGTAACAGCAGAGGAGATGTTATGCAGGATAGACAGGTCACCATTGAAAGTGGCCACAAGATGGGTACCTCATCGCCTAGCTCCTAAAATGGAGAGGTGAATCGATGCCTGCCAGGAGCTGCTGCGGCACTACAAACTTGAAGGTGACACATTTCTGAAGCGGATTGTGACTGAAGACGAGTTCTGGGTCCATCACTACCAACCAGAGACCAAGTGTTCCAGTATGGAATGGCGGCACCCATCATCGCCAGAGCTAAAAAAGTGCTGCAGCCAGCCATCAACACAAAGGGTGGTGCTAACCTTTTTCCAGGACCACAAGGGTCTCATAGTAGAGCAGTACATGGAAAAGGGCAAGACGGTAACCAGTGCCACCTACAGTGAATTGATGCATGACATTCTGAAACCTGCCACATGTACCAAGTGCCATGGACTCCTCACAACAGGTGTTCTCATCCAGCATGACAACGCATGATCTCATGCAACCTCGGCTACTATAAAGGACTTGCGTCTGGAGTGCCTCCCCCATTCTCCTTACTTCCCCAATCTTGCGCTGCCCGACTTCCACATCTTTGAACCACTAAGGGACTCCTTGGGTGGCAACAAGTTTGCAACCGACACAGAGGTGAAACAGGCAGTACATGAGTGACTACATACACAGCCAAAAGATTTGTTCTCGAGGTATCATGCCAGCCCAACTCGGTGGCAGAAATGTATCGAAAAGCAGGGGGACTACATTGAAAAATAATGTACTCGTTTCAATTCTGCTGTAATAAAGGAGCTGCAAAAGAATATTTCCGGTTTTCATTTGACTCACCCTCATACATAAAACATTGTAGTACTGATAGCAGGAGTGGTAGTGGTGTTGCAGTTTTTAACTGAGGAGCTGTAATATTAATATTACTTGAAGTTCAAGCCTGGGATTTGAACTGGAATACATCACTAATTACTTTCTGTAACTTTTCACTTCCTTCTCACAAATTTATCCATACTGACCAATAATAGAGCAGTGAAATAAGATCTGAAGCTTTCCTGGCAACGAACATATTGAAGACTTTCTCGGGCTTTGAGCCAGGTGTAATGATGAAGAGCCATCAACGTGTCGGGAGTGTGCATCTCTCCCATCATCAGGATGATGAATGACTGACAAGAATGTAAGGACCAGTATATATACTCTGCTAGTATGGACCTTGCAGTCAGAGCGTTGAACCTCCAGAATAGACTTGGTTTCTGGAAGATACATACTAGTGTATAGTATATATACTGATCCTTTCACTCTTGTCAGTCATTCATCATCCTGATGATGCGAGAGATGCACACTCCAGAAGCGTCGATTGCTCTTCATCACTACGCCTGGCTCAAAGCCCGAGAACGTCTTGAATAATAGAATAGTGAGTTGCAAGAAGCTGGACTGTATACTGCAAACTGCAATTGTCATTGGTTGCACAGAATTACTGCAATTGTGACCCTGATACCAACCCAACTAATGAACGAGAATTGCTTACTTGCGATATGATACTAGTATTCATAGCTCACACCTTTACCGTGTGCCGTCTACATCGAAAGTGTTCCATATCTTCTTGTATTTTCAAAGAGTAATAGCATGTAAATGTCCTGTGGCACTACAGCCTTTGAGTGTAGCCTTGGCCTACCGCCCGACCGCTGGATCCCCTACTTCTACCCATTACAGGTGTCATGAGTGGGGTCCAATGGTGGAGAGTGGGACATGGTCAGTGCCCTGGGTCCTTCCAGCCAGTATATGCATCTTCATAACCAGAATTGATTATACAGAGGAATCAGGATGGGTGATCAGCCCGAAGCCTGGTGTGAGAGCAAGGAAGTGGATGATATAAAATAATGGTGAAAGTTGATAGGGGAAGGTGATAATGGAGCAATTGGTGGAATGACGGCGGGAAAACTGTTGTGTCCACCACACATGCGACATGCGGATGCTTGGAATTGTGCCCGGGTCACTTGGTGAGAGTCAAGCGGTCTAACCACTCGGCCACGGTGCAGCCACAATAGCATCTAAGCACTTACACTAAATAAAAAATATTTCCTTGGCAGGAAAGGAAATTTTCTTTGACAAGCCTTGAAAATTAATGAGAAAGGGAAATCCCCCCCCCCCCCTATCTCCCCATCCATTAATTCAAACCTTGGTTATATTGCAGCAATAACTCACTTTATTTTCCTTTCCCTAACTACTTGTTTTACCTTGGTCCAAGTTACTGCTCTGGGATTCAGATTACACATGTATGGAGGGTTTAGCAAACTGTGCGTGGCCCAAACAATGCTAAATTCTGTGGGCATTCAACACCTCTTTAGATTTAATTATTTGAATCAGTTGGTACACATAAACAGGTCCTGCACCTCTTGTTTTGCAACCATGGATCTGCAGATTTCACAGGACTACTAGAAGAGGATTTGTATAGATTTACAATGTGATATGGGGCATTAATTCAGACTATACTGTCAGATATAGCATAGGTCATTAATACCCAAACTCATGAATAGGATCACAACTCAAATTCCTGTAACGACCATCCTTCCAATGACTGATGCAGGTCTGCCAGCATAATATAAACTAATTGTAGTCTAGTGAGATGGTCCTAGGCTGCAAAGCATAGCTAAGGGGTGTTTTTGATAGAAGAGAAGTGCAGTAACTGGTCATAACTGCAGAGCAATGACAAAGCATAGCTGAGGGACACATGAAGCTAACCCCAACATGAGTGTAGGCAGACTTTTTCTTCAGCGTGGGTTTCGTATGTTGGAAGTTTGCAATTAAACAATATTAATTGATTATTCTGTTGCCATAAACTGTAAAAGATGAGCTATAGTATTTGTTGTGGATAAGCATATTAATTAATTTATGCTAAATCAAAACTGTTCTTTACATCAACATTAAAGCAATAGTCTAATAGTAATTGATTGCATGTTACATTTATTATTTTCTAAGGGGGGCCCTTCGCGATGTCCACGAACCCCAATGATCCAGGACTGCAGGGAAATACTCTCGAATATGGGTATTACATATATCACACATAGTGGAAATGACAATTACGCTTCTTATAAGCAGGAAGCAGTCAACAGGAAATAGAATAAAAAAGGTTAAAATTCATCAATCTAGAGGATTTTGCTTATTCCTTAGGTTGACAATCCCCATCACATATGCACAGTTTGTGATTGCCCTGTTTTTTTTTTTTTTTTTTTGTCATTTTGTATTGCTCTCCCATAAATTAAAACCATCTCTAAAGGGAGGGTGACCACGATGACTCCACACTACACTACTTATAACATCTTATTTCACTTCACCCATTATCGCTAAATGTGAACAAAGTACTCCAGTTTATTAATACCATGCATGTGCAGAAAAAGGTACCAACCCAAGTGTGCTAATGGAATCTGCAATTGAAACAATTCACCCACACCTACTGACACTAATCTTAAAAGTCATACTGTATGGTCTAGGGATAACATGCTTACCTCTGGTTCCCAAGCTCGCAGGTTCAAACCCAGTAGAGAACAATGGATTTTTTCAAGTGTAGAAGTCCATAGCATGGTTTCCTTCAGAAGGAAAGTAAAGCCAGTGGTCCAGTGTCAGATCTGTAGCAATAAAAGAACCTCAACCTGATAAAGAAACCTCTGAGCAAAATTAAGTGGTCCTTTACCCCCAATATGGAACGGGACACAAAAGCACGGCAGTTAAACAGTGTCCATTAAAAAAAAAAAAAAAAAAAAAAACAGAAAACAAAACTAACCTTAACCTAACCAGAGGACAGTTGTTTTACTATTGCTCGCTATGGCCTTAATGACCTCTACTTGCCTAATACTCAGTTTTCTTTTTTTTCTCAGTGTTTTTCACTCAGATGTTGGCTGCTCTTTTCTATGAATTACAAAGTGTGTGTTACCAGCCAAAGTATCAATTAATTTGGAAAGGTAGACATGGAAATAACCCTGCATTTTCTTCATCAACATGTTTAATGCTGCACAAATACATATGCAGTTTCACTAAAATTAGTAAAAGCTTAAGTCACAGCAAAATTGTGGAGAAAAGTTCTCACAAATCAATGTTAACACTTGAAACAAAGCTTCAAACTAGTTACATTAATTTTAAGTTGGTTTGAAGTGAACTATGAAACTGTAACCGAATAGTGTGTCACACAATTATTTGCACAATGTCATTATCACCGTTCAAAGGCTAGTACACAATGATGCCAATATTTTACTTTATAAATAACTTCTTCCATATGAATTCTTAAATATATGCCCCAACAACTACTGCCCTACTCAGAACTGGAAAATTCAGAGCTACTCTTCGGAGTTTTCGTAGCAGATCAGATTGGCCATACGCGTTCTTCGTGTGTGGAAGCGCTGGGGCTTGTAGATGTTGACCCTGTGAATGAAGATATGTGTTTCTGTTCCCATTGCTTGATTAAGGACGCCCGGATCCTTTGACTGTCACCTTCTTCATGTGTGTCCACATCAACATCATTTTCATCACCTGGAGCCCCATCAGAATGTGAGCTTGTAGATGCCATATCCGTTCGGGAAGTGCTCGGATGTTCCTGTTTAAAACTCTCGACGCCAGGCTTTCTCATCATTTGACCAACACCATTTACATCCACATCAACCTTATTGACGTTTCCTACAGCTTCATAAGATGGCTGTGTGGGGAGAGCATAAGCACGTACAGCAAATCGCTGCTCATCTGAATGCTGGTGACAATTTTTAGTTCTTCTGCAAGGTCTCCCAGTGCGTTCTGATAGTACACCACATATATTTTTCAATATATTTTTCCGTTCTTCATATGACATAATGTCGTAGTTTATACCTTTATGGTCTTTGGTTTTGCGAGCTCCATACGCCATTTCTTCGAGAGACTCGGCCATGATTCTAGTTTCCTTATTAAAAATGTTCGCAATCGCTAATAATGTCGTCAAGTTAAAACAGCAACACCTGGAAATTGTACATGCCGCCAACCTCGAAGTTAGCTCAGTGTTGCCAGAAGCACTTAACAAAATTTCGCCAGATTCATTAAAAAGAAATCGCTAAATTTAATTTATAATCCGCCAATGTTTGTTCAGTAATG
Source organism: Tenodera sinensis (assembly GCA_030765045.1). Classification (NCBI taxonomy): domain Eukaryota; kingdom Metazoa; phylum Arthropoda; class Insecta; order Mantodea; family Mantidae; genus Tenodera; species Tenodera sinensis. The sequence continues at coordinate 255,072,690 of CM060962.1, forward strand.
TCCCGAAAACTCGGCCTAATATGGGCCGAAGGGTGCCCGAGTTTGTGAAAATACCGGGTTATCGGGAATTGGGTTGAAAAAGAAACATGCGGCACTGTACTTGTATGTATTGTTTGAGAATATGTTGTTAGCTAATGCTGGATTTCTGACAATGAAGTCATTAATCCTCTTGCTCTCCAGTATTTTTCAACATAAATACTGAAGAGACTTAGCAGTAACAGTAACCGCTTTTTAGAGAGCACCATATTTTTATGTTTTGGCGGTCACATCGCTCTCTCACAACCCCCAGAATGTCTGGAGGACCACACCTGTCTTTGGTTTACGGGTCTCACCGACCTGACCGGGAGAGTTATCAAAATAAATTCACCGACCATATCCTCTGATTACCAATCAGAGGACGTATTACATGCCATGACAGGTCAGCATGTTAGGGTTTAGGATTTTTAAGAGAAATTAGAGAAATGGAGAGGTTGGAAAAATAAAGACTCCCTAGCCCTCAGGAATCCTAATAGCATCGGAGATGGTGAAATGTATATAAGAATAAATGGGGAGGAAACACAGGCAGAAACATGGTGCAATTACTTTAAAGGTTTATAAGGGTGCAAACATTCGTCAAAGTCCAAGAGTTTCAAAGAATGAATACAGTATATTGAGGATTTGGATAAGTATTAGTATTTATTTTCCATAATAATACTGTACAAAAATCTTACAATTTTCATATACATAAGTTTGAGTTGCTATTTCTTTTCTTTTTTTCCCCCATTATTCCACCCTGCATTTTAACACCGTGGTTTTTTATGGACCTTCACGTAATTAATATTGCTTTATTTTCCTAAACCATTTGTCTCTTGCTCTCCCCATAAATTCTCCTAGTCTTTCAGAACAGAACATTTATGTATTAACATCTCATTCTAAATTCCATCATTGTAATGTATAAATACTGTCAATGTTGCATCTGCCTAACAAAAGGAAATACTACAGCATAGCTATTTACATACTTGTTACTATATCTAGTACATTTTCCTTGAAGGTAGCAAAACAAAATATTTCTGTAGCACTATCAACTTAGTGATATATATTTAAATTAACTGTAAAAAAAATGATGGACTTTAACAGGATTCATATTGTTTTACTTTCCTAAACCATTTGCCTCTTGCTCTCCCCATAAATTCCCCTAACCTTTTTATATCCCCGTCCTTTTGTATTCTCATTATCTTGAGCTCTAGCACTTCTTTGTTAACACTCTCCCATTTTTGGGGTATAAACTTATCCCTCCATAGCTTCGTTTCTTCATGCAATTCATTATCTGCCTCCCCACATTGAAGGCAACTATCCAAATTTGCTTCCTTCCTATCCCCTCTTAACCTATGTGCACTTAATCTAGTCCAAACCCAACCTTCTCTTCCTAACCTATTGCAAACATACAAAACCTTTAATCAACCCCTCCCTCTCCTCCCCTCCCATATATTCCCCATTCCAATTTCCTGTAAAGTTCTCCTTACTGTGTCGTATGTTGGTGATGGTCAAAGGTTCATCTTGTTACTGATGTTTCCTGTACATGTGTTTCTCCCGTTTCTGCTCTCGGATTTCATTGACCAATATCCTGCCTGACACCGTCTATCCATAATGAGAGTCCTCTTATGTATGCCTTCTTTCCTTGGTCTTTTGCTATCTTCATCTCTCTTATTAAATAGTTCCTGAACTCTTTTTTTTCCCATAGTCGTGCTCAATGAAAATTCTTGTTCCTCGTAGCTCTGCTGCATTATTTAAAATTTTCCATTTGAACTTTACTGTTGCCAGTTTTACAATGTCTAATGTTTGCTCCTCTTCTCCCTACTCTAAATGAGTCGATTACTTCCCATCCTGCTAATTCAATCTTCAGCTTATTTTTCAAAAGCTCCTCCACCTGCTGCCAACATCTTTTTCCTCTCTCCTCCTCATAACCGAAAATTACTATACTCCTCTTTCTATTACTGTCTTCTATTTTCTCTAAGTATGTAAATCTTTGATTTAATTCTGCCATGTTCTCCATTTTTCTTTGAAACTTTCTCACTTCGCTTTTTATTTCTTCCACATTATTTTTTCAATGTTTTAAGTCTAACATGTCTTCCGCCATCTTTTTTAGCATAACCATAACGTCCTCCATCTCCGGCCCTGGATTCATTTCCACTCCACCAATAACTAATAGAAATGCCAGGATTATAGCCGGCCATATCACTGCCAATATTGTTCCTTTAACATTATTCACACCTTTTTTCCATTTCACACTGTTAAAAGTTCCGAATCGTGCACGATAATTTTCAATGGTAACGCTCATTAGGGAGCTCGCATAACACACGTCCTCACTCAACCGCTCGTCTCCAGCAACTCTGATTTGGATAAAGAAATTAATATACAAATAATGCAGTTAAAAGATAAGACACATGGAAATTATTATTTATTTATGCCAACAAACTTACTGTTGGTGTTTTTAAACACACAAGCCGTGTGTGAGCAATGTTTGAGAGGTAGAACTGGAACTTAAAAATTCAATGCCACAGCTGGGATTTGAACCACAGACCTTCCGCTTACCTGGCGGGTGCTCTACCATTGAGCTACTGTGACAAACTGCCAGAATGGCATTGAATTCTCAAACCAGTTCGTATTTTTCCTGGTAAACCACAAAGGCTGGAGTCATGTGTCACCTCTTTTCCTTTTATAAATCTTTAAGTTATGGAACTACACACTTTGATGGAGAAATTGAAGCAATTCGAATGGCCAATAAACTGCTCAGATACCCCCTAAACAAAGGAAAGGTGCGTACTTTATGAAGGTATATATGGTCCATCACATGAGAATGAAAATTAATGAACACAATACAGAGTGTACAGTAATTTGCCTGTTTAGGTAGACCTCAGAAAATAATTTATGAAGGCATAAAACTGCCGATAGTGAAAATTAACTGCAAAAGCTGCTATAGTTTGTTTTTAAAGGAATGCGCAATGTCCTATTTTCTGCACTGCACTCTGTGTTTTGCTGCTTCATCACGAAGACGACGAAGGAACAGTAGGTCCATTACCGACACACCTTATCCAAAATACTGAAGGGCGGTTCCACAGCATTTAGTCCCTCTATGTGATATTTTAGCAGCTCGTGCGGTGGAGTTCTCAACGCCGTCGTTATCATTTTCCGGCATTTTGTCATTAACTGTGACAGAAACAATAATTGCTGCATCGAACAATGTCTAGCTCGGTATCATTCTGGAACCACTGTTTGACGTCATTTTCATCAGCTTCTGCAAATTCAGGAACTCTTTTCAAGTCGAGCAAGTTTGCATTTTCTGCATCATGCTTAGCGAACTCATTTCCCTCGTAGTCAAGGAGTTTTCACCAGGAATGAACTAGTGTTAATGACTAACTCGTTCCAGGCATCCCTACTCATCCGGTTAATTTTCTTTAAGTTCTGGATAAGACCATGAGACCATCGTTTGCAGAAAGAAGGGAGGATGATAACCGCTTGCGCCTAATCTTCTCCTGAGACTAATCGAAACTCCTTGGTCCATTGGCTGGCATAATGCGGTGATATTGGGTGGTAAAAATATTGCTCTGTGTCCTCATTTTTAACTCTTCAATGTCTGGATGCGAAGACACGTTGTCCAGGCTGACTTTTAGATTTTAAAAACTGCTCAACCGATGGAACAAATACTTAATGGAAACTGTTTTTTTTAATTGCACGGCTCACGCAGGCATGTGACTGGTTTTGGTACCGAACTGAAAGCATATCCATGTCAATGTGCTTCAACGCACGTGGATTCTTCGATTTTCCTATGAGACTTTCCCCTATAAAGATGCTAGGAAAGTTATCCAAGTACTACGACAGGTTGCTTAAAGAAGCTCTATACATTAAGGCTAATAAAAATAACTTTAATAGGGATGGAGGTCTTCAGATCAACAAAGCATGGACGCCAGTCATTTAACAGGTCTCTCCATCACTGCGCAAAGAAGCCTCAGCAGTCACTTGATTGGTTCCACATTTGCCTCCATTGGCTGGAACTCGACCAATGGGAAGAAACTAGGCAGATCTTACCCGTAGCTGGCTAGGAATGAATATTGCGACATCAGTAGTCTAGCGTCAGAGCGAAAGTGCAAGACCTTATAAGCTCGCTCTGACCTAACAAATCCCTGGATTTGACAACCTGGCCAATGGGGCTCTAAAGGCATTACCGACTCCTTGGGTACAGTCCCTCGAATCTTTTCAGCGCCATCTTCCACACGGGTACTTCCTTAAGGCTTGGAAGCATGCCAAGGTAATCACCTTATGCAAACCGGGAAAATATGGCACTGCGCCTGAGTGCTACAGGCCCAACAGTTTGCTCTCCATCAGTAAGCTAATGGGGAAGATCGTTCAAATAAGGCTACGAACCATCCTAGAGTAGCACAACGTGGTGAGGCCGGAGCAATTTGGTTTTCGGGCACAGCACTCCACACAGTATCAGCTACTTCGGCGGGTTGATGAAGTATACACAGCTTTCCACAGGAGGCACTTCGTCTCAGCACTCCTGATGGACATCACAAGGGCCTTCGACAGCGTGCATCATGAAGGGTTAAAATCAATAACACCAAACCCCTCCGCAATTGATCCGTCTCAGACATTCCTATGTAATAGAACCTCCGTATTCCACAATGGCATAACTTACAGCCCCATCCTATCAGAGCTGGGGTCCCCCAGGGTAGCGTCCTCGGGTCAGGCTCTTCCTTCTATACATATATACCAGGGTTGCCAACATTTAAAGGTAAAATTATCGTACCAGCCACTCAAAATTATAGATTTGGATACAGAATTATCGTACATCATAAAGCAAACGCTACAACAATAAAAATATCAGTATAATACTTATGAAAATATAAGAGTAATGATGTTTCTTATACCCACTTACAAGATTGATGACCTCAACCAATATTACAACTTTAGCACTTATGTTTCTCGCACTATTTATCTAAAAGTTCATCTTCCTCAACCATTGCAGTATTGTACAAATTTGTTGTTGAGATAAACCTTAACATCTTCTCGGTGACTTGCAGATTTTAAGATCTACCACGTTCTTTCATAAGTTGAGACGGCAAAATGAGTTCTAGTGCCAATCTGTTTCTAACTTTGGTTTTTATTAAACCCAGTTTAGGAAAAAACAAAACAAACAAACAACAACAACAACCTTTCACAAGAAGTGCTTCTGTAGGGCAAGGAAACCTCTGATAATGCAAAGGCCGCTAGTTCTTAGAAATCAGTATTTCCTCCAAGGTGACAGCACTCCAGAAACTGTCAGGTTTAGGCCTGTTCTTTATTTCACACGGAATATCACGTATTCCGAGTTTTCTACATTGATCGTCAATTTTCTGAAGAGTGCCTTCTTCATTGAAATTATCAGACCTGGGCACACTGGTAATAAGAGGATAAGGGTAGCAGGCTTAGTAGCTATGGGGTGGAGACAGACAATGAGGGCAAAAGTGGTGTTATTTGTAATTAGTTTCACTTCGCTAGAGTGACAAACCAGTGAAAATAAACTATCATACATTGAAATTATCGTACGGGTTGACAACCATCGTACAAACATTAAAATTATCGTATGCCCCCATAATTATCGTACGAGTTGGCAACCATCGTACAAACATTAAAATTATCGTATGCCCCCATACTTATCGTACGAGTTGGCAACCCTGATATATACCCTGCCTTCACTGCTATGATGCTCACTGTATTTGTTTGCTGACGATACGGCAGCCACATACCCATCAACTTAACACCGTAAGGCTGCCCGCAGAATCCAGCACTTCGCCGACCTCCTCACTATCTGGTTCCAACGGTGGCGCCTCGGTGTCCATCCGCAAAAGAGCCAGGCTATCACCTTTCCCAGACACCCCTTGGCCGAAGTTCCGTCAATATCCGTCTTGCTGGAGAAGAGGTCGAGTGGAGAACCTGCGTTAGCTATCCAGGGGTGCAGCTGGATATGAAAATGACATGGAAGAATCACATCCATTTCGTGGCAAACAAATTCAAGAGGATGGGCATGCTTTATCCTCTACAACAGGCGCTCGGTGATGTCCCTACCAACTAAACTCCTCTACAAGCGAGTGCTAGGTCCTGCCATCATACATGCCTGCGAAATATGGGGAGTAGCAGCCAAGACACAGACCGCCTTGAAGTCCTCCGATCGCGCTACCTCAGCATAGCTACAGACCCAATTATGTAATCCTTCGTGATCTTAACATCCCATGCACGCACCTACCAAAACTTCAATGCCTTGATATGCGGCCTAGGCGAGTATGACCCAGACCATACAGACGACCGAGACTCGTTCTAGACCAATAGGCTAAACCAAACCAAACCCTGACATAACTACATTCAGACATTACGACAAAAAAATAGGCACCCAAAGTTGAGGACGCCTTCCACTGGGGTAGGATAACCCCTCAACGACTACACTCGCCAATCAACTCTAGAGCTAAATTCTAACGCAATTGCCGTGCCCAGACAAAACACTTCACGGCCAGTAGAGGGCTTAGCCCTGATCTGGCAACAGGTAGAGGGCGGTAAAAGCTACCCTACCCCACCTCGGTAGCATGATGGTTAGCGTGTCTGCCTCACGTTCAAGGGGTCGCGAGTTCGAATCTCGCTTAGAGTAAGTTGTCCGAGGAAGGTTTCTTTCCGAGGTTTTCCCTTATCCTGAGAAGACGAATGTCGGGTAACTTAAAGCTCTATGGACCTCGGGCTCATTTGAGCATCATTTCACCCATTTCATTCATTCACCGTTTGATATGACATTACGTTGGAGGACGTTAATTTAAAAAAAAAAACTGATGTCAAGTCGTCGCCTGCTGCTACTCTAGCGTCAGAACCGAGCTGTTCTTCGTAACACCTGTCCGTGTGTATGTGACTGAACTGTTCCTCAACGGCTAGACCTATTTTTATATATTGTGCGTGTGGTAAAGATGATTCGAGAATGGTTTAGATTCACAATATGACCCGATAAATATGTTCTTTTTAATTAATTAATATATGCGTTGTTGATATTTGGATGGCTTAGCTTCACAATTGGATCCGTCAAGCGGCACTGCGATCGTGTTTTAGAATTTCCATATTTGGTTATGCGATCGGATTCTAGGAAATCTGTCACAGGTGAGCGTTAATATTGCATTAAAAGTGCGCCCTTATTGAGAACAAATATTTCAAAGTGTAATTAACAAATGTACAGTTTGCAAATGTGCAAGGTGCAGTGTTGAAGTGAGTATTTTACATGCTTTTTCACGAGTTTCAATGATGTATCCTCGTGCATCCTATAACAATGAGCTTAACCTACAAATGTAATATATATGTAATATATGTAATATATATTGTGGATTCAGTGCTGGGGTTCGTCGGCAGTATTGACTTTGGTAAGCAAGTTTAAATTTTATTTCGTGGTTTTACTTTTTACCTTTTATATTTTATGTGCTTACCTTTTAAGATCATTTTACACGTTTTTAACTATTTTGAGCTTACCTTTTATACAAGTTTTAAGTTTTAACTGTTTTAGCTTTTATCATTTTTTAGCTTGCGTTTTAATATTTACCTTGTTTTAAGTGGTGGTGAGTTTTATCCGTTTTTTATCTTTTGACGTGGGGCTCTAATGACCTAGCTGTCGACGGGCCCTTAAACCCTAATCACTCACTCACTGTAATATATAATATTTATTGAAGTAAGGTGTTAAAGCCTAATTAAAACATATACATTGTGCAAATGTGTAAGGTGCAGTATACAGGTGAGTATTTTACATGATTTTTCATGAATTCCAACTATGTATACACTGCATTCTATCGCAGTCGGCTTAACCTACAAATTTCATATATTACTTATTATGGTATGATTTTAAAGTGTAATTAAAAATATACATTGTGCAAATTGTGCTAGTCTTTGTAGTACATTTTCTTACACAGTAATATAATCATGTAACTACAACAAACATGGCTATCTTCCCGCTACAGTGCATGCGCAACGGCGACTTATAACCCAAAAGAGAAGAGCAATTCGCGGTATTAGCGATGTTTTGATTTGTTTTCTTCCGTTTAGGCAGTATCACTGCGTTAAACCACAGAAAATAGCTTATAACGGTTCGTGCATCGCCGGAAATATATGAGGCGCTAATAAAGATTGAGGATATTTGTATTTTCATTTCGAATATGACACTTATTCTTTTCGGCATGTCATCGCCTACCGCCCAGCAGCATAAATCATTAAGAGCGATGTTCAGCGCCAAAACACTACGATGCGACATGTTTGGCTACTTTTGTTGTTAATAATGAGCAACTGCTCACTGCTGAACAAAATATATATGATCAAATTAATTTGTCAGTTGCAGTACAATATGATTCTTTCTTTGACACTGGCAAAACATTCCTAATCTCAGTTATACTTGCGCGCATTAGATCACATAATCATATTGCGTTGGAAATTGCTTCTTCAGGCACTACACCGATCTTGCTTGATGGTGGGTGGACTGCGCATTCAGCACTCAAGTTGCCATTGAACATTCACACAAATCCAGAAGCAATGTGTAATGTAAAGTGTTCAGGCATGTCTGAAGTTTTAAGAAAATGCAAAATTTTTTTTTTTTTTTTTTTTTATCTGGGATGAATGCACTATGGCCCACAAGCATTCACTTGAAGCTCTCCATAGAGCGCTGAAAGATCTCAATAATAATAATAATAATAATAATAATAATAATAATAATAATAATAATAATAATAATAATAATAATAATAATAATAATAATAATAATAATAATAATAATAATAATAATAATAATAATAATAATAATAATAACAATAATAACAACAATAACAATAACAACAACAACTAACGACGACAACTAACGACGACAACGACAACTAAAAACAACTAACAACAACAACAACAACTAATAACAACAACTAACAACAACTAATAACAACTAACAACTAATAACAACAACAACTAATAACAATAACAATTAATAATAATAATAATAATAATAATAATAATAATAATAATAATAATAATAATAATAATAATAATAATAATAATAATAATAATAATAATAATAATAATAATAATAATAATAATAATAATAATAATTAATAATAGAAATTGACATTTTTCACAGCCTGACCGCATGCATTCCTCTTCATTCTAGTCACAAACCACGAGGTATAAACTCACGAAATTCAGTTTTAATGGGCTCCTGATTCCTGTGCAGGGCAACCAAAAGAAACTTAACATTTCCATGTACAGCCGGCTCCAAATGTTTTCCGAGCCACATGTTCCTAGCCGCGTCGGTAAGGCAGAATAGCTTATCGGCAAGCTATGTCAGATGGTCTCAAAGGACGACTTACCACCTGTCTGCAAGGGTGTGGATGTAATGCGTTTCTAAGTCCAAAGAAAATATTCCAACAGTTCTCTTAGACTTGGACGTAAGAAAATAATCTCAGTGTAAAGAAAACAACATTGAGGTTTTAAATCTAGAAGGAACTCGCAGCGACATAAGCTAAATATTCGGGGTTAGACGCATCATATCACTATATAATCAAATTAAATTTAAAAATGTTTAAATAATTTTAGTATATAACGTTTTTAAAACGGACAAGAAGTATAATTTCTCCGAGCTCCATACATTATCTTGAAAATGTGATTGTGAATTTTTAATATCCACGAAAATACTTATAAGGTTTAAAACGAAAAACGTGGGGCACCTGTAACATATAATTGATGCGTGAATAGTTAATTTGACCGCCTCCGTAGCGCGCTTGCCTCTGGCGCGGAGGACCCGGGTTTGATACCCGGCATAAGCATAGGGCTTTTATCCCCTCTGGGAGGTCTGGCACGGGGTGCACTCAGCCCCGTTAGTCCCGAGGGGACCAATTGAGGAGCTACTTGATGGAAAAGTAGCGGCCCCAGGTCGTGAAGACCGCATAATTGGCCGGGAGGGATCGGGACGCTGACCACGCACCACCCGCCAGTACTGCACCCTACCAATGACGCCTGTAGTGGGCTGAGGTGGGGGACGCAGCGACTGGGCGGTAAGGCTTGGCTCTCCATGGGCTGTAGTGTCGGGGCTTAGTTTAGTTTTGAATAGTTCATTTAAACCACTAACAATTTTAGTGCACTGCTTATGATATGAACTGTATGAGTTTTCTCAACGACAACTACTTTCTACATTCCTTATGTATTATGTATTGCATCAACCTCGATGGAGATTTAGCTTTCTTGTCTATCACCCTTTAAATCTGAGTCGGTTTATGTCGTGTTACGACAGCAAACAACTTTTGAAATTAAATTAAATAGTATAGAACTTCAGAGCAAAGTAGTTTCAAATGCAGATCAATTTAGCGCATTAACTATTATAAAGTGATCTAATTTTTGTTTCCGCATTTTCAAACCCTAACGTAAATATTCTTCACGTAACTAAAGAAGCCAGGTGTGTGGAAATTTCATATTTTGCCTAAGTATGTGTGATCCGTGTCAGTGGACATATAAAATTTACCCAAATTAGGAAGTAAACGTCTTCTTCTGTCCAATTTCGCGGTAAATAGGCATTATGTTGTACTTATCACATGTTTTTTTTTTAATTACGAAAAGCTAAGAACGATATGTTTATTTTTTTTATATGTATTTCAAAATCTAATTAAATATAACTGTTGGAATTGAATGTGACAGCATATGGAAGCTTTATATTCTGCGCTTAACATTGAACTGTGTTAAATGGCTAACGACTTCACATCCAAAGTTTATATACGCGAAAAAGCCCATGGCGTCCTTATTCTTAAAATTATTATTATTATTATTATTATTATTATTATTATTATTATTATTATTATTATTATTATTATTATTATTATTATTATTATTATTATTATTATTATTATTATTATTATTATTATTATTATTATTATTATTATTATTATTATTGTTGTTGTTGTTGTTGTTGTTATTATTATTATTGTTGCTATTATTATTGTTGTTGTTGTGCAACTGATTTCGCAAGCAGTTTGCTTCAGTTTGTCAACACACAGAGCATTAGATTCGTCACACGAAATGTAAACAGCCGTGGCTATGAGTGACAGATATGGAAGGGGGCACGATCACGTGACCGCTACGAACGTATAGTTAGATGAATAAACAACTACAGCAGGGCAATGCTATCGACTGCAGCATGTTGAGACGGAAATGCGACACCATTCGCCCAAAAACAAGAATAACGTACGATGTAAACATAAACACCATAATGTATACACAGATAGCTTCATCAACTCAGGTAATGCACGCATATAAATAGTATTAGGACAATGTAGATTAGTTAGCTATTTGATTTGTAAATACTTTCTTAGAGATTAGAATAAGAATGAATATATTGAAAATATTCTGTATTGTAACATATAACGTTGGAAGCTGCCCTGAAGGAAATGTTTTGAAAGCTTAAATGTGTGTAGTCAGGAGCGAGCAATGAGTTTTTATGATACTTTGTGGTCACTAGGGGAAACTTCTATTCATCTTTAGTATGATAATTTGGTGTGACGAAAAAAGAGGGAGATGGATTCCGTGCGTTATATTCCGGGGAAGTCCCAATTTCGCGCTGAAAATTGGAAGTGGGGGTTTGGCTGGCCCAATGAGGACAAATCCGTGAGCTTCAAAATTTCGTTCGCGGCGTGTGCTAGGCAACCAATATTGTCACATCAGATCGGGAAGGCATAACCCCTTATATAGAGGAGTAGGAAGAAAATCTAGGAAGTTATTCGAAAATCTCAGACGTGTGTGCACGCTAAAATCGCCGCATATGTACGCGCTAAAATTAGATAGCGACCCGAATGCAGTTCCAGTGGCGAATGCCTATATTCACGTTAGGGACAAGTAACCAGTGATGATTTAGCTATTCAACAACGACTGGAGCTAAGAACGCAAATGCTCGGGCGACATTCCAGCGCTAATGTGGTTTAGTGACGAAGGAGGCGTAAGTATCAAAGTGCCTCGAAGAAGTAGATGTACCTACAGTTACTTTAAAATCAAGGTGAAGGATATTGTTTCCATCTCCCGCATCCACTCCCTAGATCGGTGATTCAATGGTTTTCATGAAAAGATTGGCCGCATGACCTACTGCAGAGTCTTGTTGAAAAAAAGGCAAAATCATGCTCCCTGTCTGTTAATTCTCTAAAAAGATGGCGCAAAATTGTATTCACGTATGTACGGGTGTCAACTGTTGACTCAAAAAAATTGGGTCTATAACTCTTTCTCCACTAATGGTGCACTATACACCAATTTTTTCATTATGAAGGGGTACTTCATGAACAATATTAGGTTTCTCAGAGCTCCAATAATGATGGTAGGTGAAATGTCTCTTGGGGCTCATGGATGCTGTTATAAATTTACCAGGAAATATCTAAAACCACTTGGTGTGCCCATCAGAGAGCTTGAGAATATTTGTGTTAAAATTTTAAAGAATTCTGTGGCAATGTTAAATTATCATTTATACTCTAATTTTAAATGTCAAACTTTGCCATTATTATACCGTTTATTATTATATATGATTAATTTTTATTATTTTTGGATTAAATGTTAGTTATTTGTAGCTGTTTTAAAATTATTTTTGTTGTACTTCTGTTTCTGTATTCTGGATCCATGTGATCAACCTCACTGGAAGACAGATGATTTTAACAAAATATTTATATTGTGTACACACAAATCCATGAAGGTGGAACCAAGCTTCGTCCATGAAAAATATTAAATGTGGGTAAATTTTGCCATTGTATACACTATATAGTCCACTCGCAAAATGAGTGCGTAATCATGTCCCGTTCGTAACGGACCAGTCTGCATCAATCTTTAGCCAACCATCTGGGCCTGGCCAGGAACTTCGTATATGGGGCCCACCGTGCCACCAACTATTCAGTGTGCTGCTCAGAATGTTTGTTTAGTAGAAGAGCAATTTTAAGGAAATGTCATATTAATGGGTAAAATGTTAATTCAATTTAATTTAAAAGGTGAGTTAATAACACCAAACAACACTTACATTTAATTTATTAGTGTTATTAATTGACTCACCTTTTAAATTAAATTGATTATAACAACACTGTTTCAAACTTCTATGAAAGGAAGATGTTAATTCAATATTTCAATATTGGGTATATGCAGGGCCGTATTTACGTAAGGGCAAACCGGGCAACTGCCCAGGGCGCCACATTTTAGGGGGCGGCAAAATTACTGGAAAGCTGCACCAAAAAAAAAAGCATAGACATGAAACATCAAGTTCCTTTTGATTCTGGATAAATTGATTGAAGAACTGAACAACAGAGTTTCTTCCTACAAAGAATTCAGGAAATCATTTATGTTTTTGACAAATCTGAAGATGCTTAGTCCACTTGAAATTCAGGAAGCATCCATCATCCAGACTTCAGAAAGTCAACAGTTCGGATCTTGAAGATTCAGCATTTGTACTTGAATACTTACACTTCGAAAGCTACATAGAAAAGAATGAAAAGGCAACGCACTCTCCTACACAGCTGTCTAGAGAGTGTTTACCCAAACTTAAACATAGCTCTACAAATATACTTGAGCACTCCTGCTTCCAACTGCTCAACTGAGAAATCATCTTCTGTTCTAAGACGCATAAATAATTATTTAAGAACATCACAAGTGAAGGATCGTCTTAGTTATCTTGGTGTTCTTGCAATTGAATCTGACTTACCGGTGAAAATGGACTATAACGAACTCAAATTTGTTTGCAAATGACAAGGCAAGGAGGGAGCCTCTTGTTATTAAAACAATACATGTTTTGACATCTAATAGGGGCTGATGCTTCTTTAGTGTAAGTGTTCTATTAAGATGTTCCTAATTAAATTTTAATAACCTCACGGTGTTTGCCACTCATACTTAAGTATCCAAACTAGTGAAACCATTCTGTATGTTGTGAAAATTTAAGTAATATATGTATTGCAAGTTGGGGTGGGGTGGGGGGTAGCAAATGTTTTTTTGCCCAGGGGCGTCAGAGGTCCTAAATTCGGGCCTGGGTATATGTTTCCCCATGTTCTGAGGTACCCTGTTCAATAAAAAAATACTCACAAATCACAAAGAATAAAGTAATTCAATGCTTAAGATCTTAGTGAATGCAAAAACAAAATGAAAAACTTCATAGTTTTTTTAATCATTCAGTCTTCGTTGAGTCACAGCGATAAGCATTTCTAAACAGGCTTTCTACCTTCTTTTATACAAATTGCAATGTACTGCAAACTGTTATGCTAAACATGGATAAAATGTCAGACGGTAAAATAAATTAAGGATTAAAATTCCCTTCCAGATCCTGCGTTAGTATCACGTTACCAGCAGAAAGGTATCCTGAGCATTTTCTTCTAAAATCGGTAGATTTCCAGTAATGGTGCCATAACAGACTGACATTCCATACTTTTGTATGCCTCTCAGTTGAGAGACCTTAGCTGATAAGCACTCCAGCATCTTAAGATCATGATTAAAACTTCATCAGAAAGACATTCATTCCTCCATTAATTCATGTATAACCTGCTTAAAAGAATACAAACAATTCATAGCGTATAGGTTAAACCGATGCACACATGCTCAGAGATATATACATAAACAGTACCGCATACATTCATAGAAAAATTTTAAAATAACGCATTTATGTTGAATAACTTGTTGCATTCTATTATGACTTATGTTATAAAACAATATTCACTTAAGCAATAATTATCCAAGAATATAGATATGAATACAGATAGCATATAAGACAAAAAGTACGCGAAGAAGAACATGAAAATAAATAATATGCTTCTAAGAGATAAAAGGGCTAAACCCAGCAAGACTAAAAGAGGAAAGGAACTGATTAAGGCAAAGAACAGAACGTACAAACAGATGCAACGAACTAGGGACAAGATGCGTGGAAAGCAAGAAGCAAGATATGTTGCCATTATTACGACACCTGCAACAGCATTTCATTTTGGAAAGTGCAGAAAACGTTGCGAAAGCACTTGTCAAGTCTCCATGCAAGTAGTTATAACTGAATTGCTGACTTAGCAACAACAGAAGGATTAACTCTTAGCAAGTCAGGGAAAACAGCATCAAAGTGTACAGCCAGCTCCAAATGTTTTCCAATGGACGAGACACTGTCTGAATTAGTTGCACCTTGTGCTGATCGCACTTACTTTGTTTTATTATGGCACCTCCTTTTGTTTCGCGACTCTTGTTTTCCCCGCTGGGATGCGCTAGTGTTTTTTCTTTGGGTTTCCTCTCGGTCTCACGGTTGTAGAGACAGTCAGTCGGAGTGCTCCTCTCTCGGCGTGCAGGGTAAGTTGTTTGGTTTTAACTAGGGCTCAGGCCGTGAATTACAGATTGGTTTTCAGACCGTTACTTGCCTGGGAGGTGCTTATAATGCTGACGAATTAAATGTAATCTTGTAACAAGTAATTCTTGTAACCCGTAGGATATCCACGCGAATCATTTAGGCATTTTCAGATAGGCTTGAAGACTGCCCAACTCCTCGCTTTGAGGGGGAGTTGAATGGGGTTATGTAAATTGGTTTGGTTTTCAGCTGTATTTCTATTGTATGTTTCGGCTTCCATTTCTGTTTAAAGGTTTGCTATACCGATTAATCATTCCTGTTAACAAATGTATAATTTATTGATACATAAATGTTATAGTTCTTGAAATTTTTAGTGGTCTCTTCTCTTCATTTCCTTCCCCCGCCCCCTCTTTCACGATTGTACCTACGCCCCTATGGTGCAATTAAATGGTAGCAGAGCGTGGTTATCTTGTGGTCGAGTGGGGCAGTTAAATTGAGCATTGGGTTATTGTTTTGATTAACCATGTCGAGTGACTTTCAGCTGTTGCGTAAGAACGAAATACTATTTGAGTTGGGGATTCGTGGACGTGATGATTTATCGTCGGCAGACTTTCCGGCCCTATTAGACGCACTTCGTAGCGTGAAGGATAACGATTATGTTGTGTTGCCGGACAAACATTTATTGGTAACTGAATCACCGTCATTATGTGAGGCCGCACGGCTGGAATTTGAAGAGTTGTTCTCCGAGTCGAGTATTGGCTCAGAGTTTTCGAAAGCGCAGGTGAGGCGTTTGACAGCCAGGATCTTGCATTATGTACAGCGGATTGAATATTTCCAAAAATATTGTCCTAAGGTTAAGTTCGGGGTTGACTTAGCCGAGCTGAAGGGGCAGTTTAGGAGATATTTAGAAGTGCTTGCTCAGAAAGGGGATCGGGCCGAGTCGGTTACTGTCACACCAACTTTGACGTCTCAAATGTCGGCCTTTAAACCGCTAAAGTTACTTCATCCCTTACAACAGTTGGTTGAACCTTATCAAGTCTTTAAGGTTGTTGATGTTCTTACAGCTCTTGAATTTCTGAAGTTCCTGGTAAGAGCTAAGGATTGCGCTGAGTTATGCGAAGTTCCCGGTTTGCAGCTGCTTGAAGTAGTGATGTCAAAAGGGGGTGACGTGGTGCGCAGTATAATTGGGCGTATTAAGGGATGTGTTGATCCAGTCTCTGAATTGCATGACAGTATATTGAAGTGTTTCATTCCTCGTCGGGAGCTACATACATTAATTCAAGATCATTATTTGAAACCCCAGGGGTTAGGAGAGACTTTCTTCGAGTACATTAGCAGGGTTAAGTTGTTTGCGCGTATACTACGGTTGCCGGATAGCGAACGGCAGATCTGTGACGTCATTATTACGGGGTTGACCCCGGAGGTACGTTCTGTTTTGGTATTTAGCTCTTGTCCTGCTACGTTTAAAGATTTAGAGGGGCTATTGCCGATCTTGGCAGAGTGTGAGGCGTTAAATGCGGCACGAAACCGCGAATCATTGCAAGTGCCTCTGCATGGTGTTCGATTTGAGCCGCGGCAGACTAACCGAGGAGATTTAGCTCGAGATAGTTTTCGCTCGCCAGGGTCTTGCTTTAGATGTGGTTCTCCTGAGCATTTGGTTAGACAATGCACGGGGGCCAGGAAGCGTGGTGGCGTTTTACTACCCGTGGGTGTAGACGGTCAAAGGCGCCAAGATTGACAACGAGCCCCTTGCGGAATTTCTGCCTGTTGTCGGATATTCCGTCGGATAATAGCCAAGCCCTTTGACTTGAAGCCGACAGTACAGGTGACTGTTGGGAAACGACAGTTAATCGCTCTCTTGGATTCGGGAAGTTCCTGCTCTTTGGTACACGAGGAGTTTTATTATACCTATCTTGGTAAATTCTCGGCCAAACCGCGGCAGTGTAGCGTTGGGTGCGTGTCTGTAAATGGTCATAAATTTCAGGTGAATGCCAAGGTTCTGTTGACCATACGTATTTCGCGTTTTACGTGGAAATACTATTTCTATCTTCTGCCGGACCTGCCATTTCAACTGATTTTAGGCTCGGACTTTATGACTAGAGTCGGCCTAAGGCTTGATTTTCGGGATGGGGAAATCACCTTTGCATTTGCCCCTTCCGAACGAGTTGCATTTCAGTGCGGCCAAGTCATCAACAAACCACCTTTGGAGGAGAGTGGCGGGCTACGTCACCATATATGCGACGTCAGCAATGCTTTCCCCCATTTGACAGAAGAGCAGGGCCGTTCTCTGGAACAACTCTGTGCGAACCATGGGTCGTTGTTTGCTGACCGTTTAGGAGTAACAAATTTGGTGGAGTATGACATACAACTAACAGACGACACCTCTGTGAAGTTATCACCATATCGTGTCACCCCACCTAAAATGGCTATTCTTCGTAAAAAGATCGACGAAATGTTACGAAAGGGAGTGATCAGGCCGTCCACGTCTACTTATAGTAGTCCAGTATTTCTGGTCCCTAAGGGCAAGGACGATTTCAGGGTAGTGGTGGACTACCGGCACTTGAACAAACAGATAAAGATCGAGGCCCAACCAATGCCACATTTAAATTCGGCGGCGCATTATTTTGCGGGTGCCAAAGTATTTACTAGTTTGGATTTGAATAGCGCCTACTACCAGGTACCCTTATCGGAGTCGTCTAAACCACTAACGGCTTTTGCTGTCCCATGGAGGCTTTATGAATTTCAACGAGTACCCTTCGGAATTGCTACTGGAGCTCAGGTGTTGTCGCGGTTATTAGACGAAATATTTTCGGACATCAAGTTTAAATATGTGTATCACTATCTAGATGACGTGGTTGTCTACTCGCCTGACTTTGAAACCCATTGCCAACATTTAGCGAAGGTCTTTGACCGGCTCGAGCGCGCAGGCCTTACCTTGCGCAAAGAGAAGTGTAACTTTGCTGCGGCACAGATTTCTTTCTTAGGTCATATTGTATCTCCGGCTGGGATAACGATTGATCCGGAGCGGACCAAAGTTCTACGTAACTTTCCTCCCCCTAAAACCGTAAAGGCATTGGCCAGGTACGTGGGCATGGTGAACTTTTTCAGCAAGTTTATTCCGGATTTTGCAGCGCGGGCGGAACCATTGAACCGTCTTCGGCGGAAGGGAACTCCGTTTAAGTGGGGTGAGGAACAGCAGCAGGCCTTTGAAGACCTTAAACAGGCCATAATGAATCCCCCGGTGTTGGCTTTCCCTAATTTTTCACGTAGATTTATCCTTCAGACCGATGCAAGCAGGGGATCGCTGGCTGCTGTTTTACTCCAGGATTTTCCTATGGGGCGTAGGGTTATTGGGTATAGTTCACGTACCCTTACTCCAGCCGAGCGGAAGTATTCAGTTTACGAACTTGAAACTTTGGCTGTGGCATTTGGTTTAGAAAAATACCGCGAATATCTGGAGCATGTTGAGTTTACTCTTGAGTGCGATAACCAGGCGCTAACGTGGTCGTTGGCCTCACCGCGATCTACAGGCAGGTTAGCGCGTTGGGCGGTACGCATTTCAGCTTTTAAGTTTGTCCCGATACACATACGTAGTTCAGAAAATTGTGTGGCTGATGCCTTAACAAGAGTATTCGAAGAACCGAGAGAATGTAAATGCGGAAAGGAAAATGTTTTAGCCGTCTGCGAATTTCCGGAGTTCTTCGAGGGTTTGCACACACATCAGAGGAAAGACCCGGATCTGCAGGCCCTTATTGGTCGGCTTGAGGCTGGTGAGGTTGTTACCCCTTATTGTTTGAAGGAGGGTGTTTTGATGACCCAGGCTACCTTCGACGGCAAGAACAAGGTTGTTTTGCCACGGGCCTTAATTTCCATGGTGTTTGAATATTTCCATTCATCTCCTGTAGGCGGGCATTTGGGAATAGCCAAGACCAAAGACAAGATTCGGGAATATTTTGTGTGGCCGGGCATGAATAAAGAAATTGCTTCCCGAGTTAGACAGTGTCAACTTTGTGCAATGGCGAAACCGGCGCAATGTACAGTATGGAAGGGTTTAGCATCGGAGGTGGCAAGTAGACCCCTGGAAAAATTATTTGTGGATTTTATCGGCCCTTTTCCTCGTTCAGCCCAGGGGAATACGTATGCGTTAGTCGTAGTAGATTCGTTTAGCAAGTTTGTATGGATGTCGGCCTTACCGAAAGCGAATACACGAGGGGTAGTCAAGGTTCTCTCTTCAGTATTTGCGGCCTTTGGAGCCCCTCGTTATCTGGTGACAGACAACGCCACTCAATTTACTTCTTTCGCCTTCAGAAAGGTCTGTTTTAGTTGGGGCATTAAAACCATAACTACCACTCCTTATTACCCCCGTCCTTCCCATGCCGAAAGATTTAACAGGAACCTCAAATCAGCATTAATAGCCTTTCATCATGATAATCATACTAAGTGGGACACTAATTTGTCTCGGTTGCAGTTGGCGTTCGGAATTTGAAGAAGTCACTTGCCCAGGTAAAGAAGCGGTATGATGAAAATAAACGGCTTTCACCTTATGCCGTTGGCCAGAAAGTACTGTGTAAGCTGTACACTCAATCTTCTAAGCAAAATGCTTACGCAGCGAAGTTGGCTCCTAGATACGTAGGGCCGTACGAGATTATAAGTATCTTCAAAAATGTTTCTGTGCGCTTAAGGGACCTCCGCACGGGCCAAGAAAGGAGAGCTCACGTCTCACAATTGAAACCCTTCCAGTAGTTTGGTATCTGTTTTCCGTATGTGTTTGGGTTTCCTTTGTTTACTCCTGTATGTTTATGTTGTGAATAAGGTGTTTTGTTTTGAATGTGGGTGTTTGTTTATGTTGGAGCGTGCCATGTGTGCGCCGGGCTGTATACCTCTACGGCGCTCCTGTAGTTAGTTTCTGCCGGGCGTGTGGAGTCGGCATTGTGCGCGAAAGTGTAGATTTGTTTTCGTGTGTCTTTGTATGGAAGCGGTGTGAGGTGTTTGGTGTGGTATGTTTGGGAAGTATTTGTGGGATGTTTGCTGCGTGCTTGCGGTGTGTGTCTTGTGTAGTAATTATGTGTATTTCGTGTTTGTACTCTTGTGTTGTCTGGCCAGTAGGGATTTTGTTTTATGCGCATTTATTTATACAAGGCCTTGTTTATTTTGTTTAACTTATATATATATATTGTTTAGCCTGTTTTAAATTGTCATTTGGAAGAAATTATATTTAATGTTATTCAAGTTCGTTTAAATTGTTCTTATATTGTTATGTTCATTAAACAGTTTATGGTATGTTATCACGCTTGTTGATTATAAATTGATTCAAATGTTTTAATTTACTGCTATTTATGTATTTGATGTCATCCACAGTTCTGTAAAAAACTGTCATTCATTCCGTTTGATTTACCCCGAGATGTTATTTGGGGCAGCGGCCTATTTGAAGCCTGCGTTTTGTTCCCTTTCTGTTGGGTTTGTTCCGTGTTACAGCCTCGCCAGCTCCTGTTCGTAACCTGTCCGGAAAGCACCTAACCACCGCAGTTTGGCATTGTGTAATGTTAAGCCTGGCTGTCACCATCGATATGGAGTGTTACTGCAGCGGTAAGGTCCGCAATGGAGATTTCTGGAGGCCAGGGAGGTGACGATGGAATATGAAGGGGCTTGTGTGTGGCCCACGTTTTGGGTTTTGGACTTTCTCAACGCCTGATTGCAACGAGAGGACATCCACATGCTCAAACCCAGAATTGCTTAATTTCTCTGGAACAACGAGGGATCAGTACGCCCAAGGAGCTGTGCATCGTCTCTCCCGTCCCGGAAAAACAGAATTGTGCTCTCTGATGTGACAGTGGCCAGTGGTTTGTGGTGACAGTGTTTGGTGCCAGTGCTTTCACAGTGACCTGTACAATGACCGGGCGGTGTAAGGTGTGTCCTTCCTAATATGATACTTCTCATACAATATCAGTCTGTTCCTTTCCAGAATGGCGAGCGCGTGTTGTCAGATGGGGGCGGGAGTATTGTGCTGATCGCACTTACTTTGTTTTATTATGGCACCTCCTTTTGTTTCGCGACTCTTGTTTTCCCCGCTGGGATGCGCTAGTGTTTTTTCTTTGGGTTTCCTCTCGGTCTCACGGTTGTAGAGACAGTCAGTCGGAGTGCTCCTCTCTCGGCGTGCAGGGTAAGTTGTTTGGTTTTAACTAGGGCTCAGGCCGTGAATTACAGATTGGTTTTCAGACCGTTACTTGCCTGGGAGGTGCTTATAATGCGGACGAATTAAATGTAATCTTGTAACAAGTAATTCTTGTAACCCGTAGGATATCCACGCGAATCATTTAGGCATTTTCAGATAGGCTTGAAGACTGCCCAACTCCTCGCTTTGAGGGGGAGTTGAATGGGGTTATGTAAATTGGTTTGGTTTTCAGCTGTATTTCTATTGTATGTTTCGGCTTCCATCTCTGTTTAAAGGTTTGCTATACCGATTAATCATTCCTGTTAACAAATGTATAATTTATTGATACATAAATGTTATAGTTCTTGAAATTTTTAGTGGTCTCTTCTCTTCATTTCCTTCCCCCGCCCCCTCTTTCACGATTGTACCTACACCCCAATGGTGCAACCTGGTATGCCTGGCCCCGGACGGCTTTCATGTGATGAGCAGGGAGCAAACAAGTATCTAAACACCCAACTTTATTCTATCAAAACGAAAGGAATCAGCACATTCTTTGCTGCACGCATTTAAACAATTACTATTGCTCTTTGTGGTAGCCCTAATGGCGTTTAAGAAATATGTTTAAACAATTACTTAAACAAAAGTAATGCATTTCTCGTTGAGGATGACGACGATGATGATAGCAGTGGCGGCTATTCAAATGAAACAGGTGAAGAGGTTTTCACCTGAATATAGCAGTATTCCATTTTTGTTAAGATTAACATTATTACTGCCATTCTAAGAGTTTAGTCACAAATTTCAACTGCTAGCAGCCGTAGCAGGGTCAGTGACCAACCCTTCTTTTGTTTGGAACTTGCAGCCAAGCAGCTGGCAGGGAAAATTGGTGTGAGCTGGTCTTCAGATCAGCTGCAAGGCAAAGTGAAGCAGTCAGAATTATGGAAGAAACTGTTGCACCAACAGCTTGGTTGCCATGACAACATGACGTCACGAAACCATGTAGTATGGGGAAACAGTATATGCATGCACATGTTTCAGGCAAACAAGAAATATTTTCACTTGGGTAGGGGCACAGAACATAGTAGAGGGGGTGGTTCCTATTTTCGCGCGCTTAGAAGATAGTAGCAGTGTTACCAACCCGTGGGATTTGTCCCATATTGTGGGACATTTTGACAAATATTTTTTAGGGAGGGAAAAGGGACTTTTTTGAAAAAACTGACATGTATGTGGGACATTTAATAATTGCTGCCTATAACATAGTGTAGTAAGGGTCATGATACACACAACAGCAAAGATAAACATTTCATGGAAGTTAAATACACAACACATGCAATTGTCATTTGTACAACCAGCAATCAGCACTCTCATTAAGGGCACAGTATGTTTGCTTACACAGCAGTAATAGCCAGGCACTATTTCCTATAGGTGAGATTGAGTATGTGTTTGGGGAGTAATGTTTCCATAAAAGCAAAGCTGTATCTACTGATAGGAGGAGCAAGCTCTTCAATAATATGAGTCCTGATTTTACATTATTTATAATTGCAAGGGCGGTAGTAAATATTGTAGCTGTACACACTAAACTCCACTACTAATTTATCGACCTGCATGTGGGGTGTTTTTCTTCATTTTTACTTTCTCTACTGGTAAGTAGGGGAAATATTGTATTCCACTCAAAAATTCGATGTCGAGATTTCACCGGAAATATGTATATGTTTTCAGACCCCCTGAATAAAAAAACAACAAAAAAAAAACAACACATTTTTAGAAAAAGGTCCGTGTGTGTCTGTGGACAGCATAACTCAAAAACGAAAAGTCGGTTAAAAACCAAAGTTGGTATTTATGTTTAATGTCTTTCAAGGATGCGA
Source organism: Tenodera sinensis (assembly GCA_030765045.1). NCBI lineage: Eukaryota > Metazoa > Arthropoda > Insecta > Mantodea > Mantidae > Tenodera > Tenodera sinensis. The sequence goes on from CM060962.1 coordinate 255,096,034, forward strand.
CACGAACATTTTGAAGAAAATAGCCCCACCCTAAACTACCCTTTACATGGAAAAGTTTTTAAAAATTTTGATTTTCTTGAAAATGGCTCTAACGATTTTGATTAAAATGTCATATGTTTGAGATATTTTTATGACAAATTTTACTCTGGATGACTTTTGCATAACTGGTAAACCGTTAGAGATACACCAAATCATACCATACAAAAGATGTAGATCTTACTAAAACACAATTTATGCCCAAATAAATTTTCTTGTAGGTTGAAACATTTCGGAGATATTCCTTCTTATGTGTTTATACAGAAAATGTACGTTCTGAGTACTCGTTTGGGACTTTTGAGCTTCAGAGGTTGGCACCATTGGATAGTTGTTTACCTCAGAGGAAGAACTGGTGGTAAACTTAAACATGGTGTTTTACATAACTGTAAACGGTATAATTTACGAGTTTGCTAGCCTCCAGTGTTTATAATATTTGAATTACGAAATATAAGTGTTTTCTTATGAATCCAGTGAACGAGTTTGTGAACCATTACCACAATTGTTTCTTATTTCTTTTCTGCTTCTCATATTTGTGTCCTGACGCGTAATTTTGCTTTCTACATGGTGTAGAAGGTTGAGAAATCTTTGCAAATTCGTAGAAAATTGCGATAGTTTTCCGGGTCCTCTAACCTCAATTAGTTTTGAGTAGACCCAATACTGCTCGGCCCGTGCCCTGTTCTCTTCTTTGTAACAAAGACCGTGTCTGCCAACATCTTTTACTTCTAATACATTTTATTCCTACTGAGACTTGTGGAAATATATCCCTAACCTATACTTAATATAGCAATCGCTAAATTAATATTTGCGTCCGCCATGTTTATTTCTCTCGCTTGCTACGTGAACTGTCATTTCTATTGGGCCAAAATGGTATAGTGTGACAGACACTGTTTCTTTTGTGTGCAATTCCATTGGTTACAAAAAGTTTGGTCAAAAATGTTGGACCATGGGACACCGGCTTTGCATTGTATTTTCAGCACGCTTAAGTGAACTTCTTCACCTAGTTTGTAAGGCACGAGTCACCACTGCTATTGGTGGAATGTGGCCAGACCCACTGAGTACTTTGGCTTGCCATTGGATTAGAATGGGCTGGGCCCAGGTTAAATAATTGGTATGACGTGAAAAACTACTGGTTCTAGCACTCTGATTTTTTTTACTGGACATGTATTATGTACTTGGCAATACTTTAACATAACCATTTTTTTGTCTTTAACCTTTTTACTGAAATATAATTTTTTTAATAAGATTGAATTTTTTCAGCTAAAATATTGCAATATTTTAGTCACAAGTTTCTTAAAAATTAAAGATTACAAAAAAGCTCCCGTTAAAATAATCAGATCTATAGTAGCAATAATTGGTAAAAACTTCATGTCAATATCTTTGATAGTTTCTGAGAAAAGGTACATTGATACAGGAAAAATCAAACTTCTGGAAAACAGAACAGACAGAAAATTTTATCTTTTTAGTGCATTCCTGGTGCATATGATGGCTTATCTGCATCCTCCTGCATCTCATCAGACAGTTTCCTCTTCACAGTCTTCCTCTTGTGCCTTGCAATCTTCTCCATGTCTTGCACAGTCGTTTCATTGCCACGAAGTCGCTCCTTATCGGTATGCTGCAGTGTTTCTCCCAGGTTCAATACCAAGGTTTTCAGTGTTTTGCATTTCACTATATTGTCATTATTATATGTTGCTATAGCTTCATGGTTGCCAACCCATATTGGTGCGGTTTTTGTATGTAAATTATCAGAAATGTACAGTGCTATGTAGACTCGTTTACTATCTGCAAGGTCGTGGTAACAGATGGAATGCATATATCAATGTTTCTTTATCGCAATGTATTTATTTATTAACACTTCGATATTTTACACTCTCAGCACCATATTAAATACTTAAAAACCTTTACACTTTTTTTTTTTTTTTAATTTAGTAGAATTTATGCTGGATAAAAGTTTGGTGAAAGTTCCATGTTCACATGCTACCAAAACACGTCTTATCACCTTGAACATATAGACGCTACTGAATCGTTTCTTGGCGTCGCTTTGACATGACACTCCGCCATTTTGTCTTCATCCGCCGTATTCATCCGCGCAAATAGTTTTTATTATGGAACACAAACAATTCTAATATTTATACACTTTTAACAACATTTGTATGAACGATTTTCTATTGGGGTCTAATATTCTGTCTCAATATGATAATTATAGGGGCATACGATAATTTGAATGCTTGTATTCATGGTTGCCAACATGTACAATAATTATGGGGTGTACAATGATTTGAATGTATGATAGTTTGATACCAAAGAAATATCATGTTTCACACCAGCAAAATGAAATTAATTATAAATAGCGATACTACTTCTGCCCTCATGGCCTGTCTCCACCCCTCTAAGGCAACCATTTCATATCCTACTAATCCTACCCTTTATCCTCTTATTGCCAGTATGCCCCATACTGGGAATCCCAATGAAGAAAGCACTGTTCAGAAAATTGATGATGAATGGAGAAAACTCGGAATAAGTGATATTCCGTGTGAAATAAAGAACATGCCTGAACCTGGCAGTTTCTGGAGTGCTGTTAAACACATATCACTTTGGTGGAAATACTGATTTCAAAGAACTGGTGGAGTTTGCATTATCAGTGATTTCGTTGTCCCACAGAAACACTTCTTGTGAAAGTTTTTTTTCTAAACTGGGTTTAATAAAAACCAAAATTAGAAACAGATTTGTGCTAGACACGGTAACTGGACTTATTTGGTCGTCTCAGCTTATGAAAGAATGTGGTGGGTCCGACAATCTGCAAGTCACCGAGAAGATGTTAAAGTTTATCTCAACAACAAATTTGTATAATGCTGCAATAGTTGAGGAAGATGATGAACTTTCAGATGAATAATGCAAGAAACATAAGTACTAAAGTTGTAATACTGATTAGGGTCATCAATCTTGTAAGTGGATACCATAAACATCAATCCTATTACATTTTGATAAGTGTTATGCTGATATCATATGTGTCAGCAGACTTTTTATCAGGGGAGGGCCGCATGTTGGAAGTATGCAATCAAACAATATTAATTCAATATTCTGTTGTCAAAAGTGATAGTATTTGTTGTGGATAACCATATTAATTTGTGCTAAATAAAAATTGTTCTTTACATTAAAACTAAAACAATAGCCTTATAGTCAGTAAACAATTGCACATAAAATTTATTAATTTCCAGGGGATGCCGCAGTGCCCCCTTTGTGATGCCCATGGCTGATATAGCATTTGGTTTATGATGTATGATAATTTTGAGTGGCCTGTATGATAATTTTACTTGTAAAGATTGACAACCCTGTATAGCATCATAAATGCCTAAATGAAGAGTACTAATACCCACAAAGACATTTTTGGGGACACAAGTCCAAATCATATTGTTGATACTCTCGTTAGGGTTTTGTATCTTACCATGCATACATTTTTGTAGAAAAGCAGGTCTCTGAATATTGGTTTCACAGTTTCCATTGCAGCATCTGACAATGCATGAACGTGATAAATGTGGTAACGACTGTACTTACACCATGTGTCAGGAGTGGATGGGCAGAGGCCATGTGATGAAGCTTTTCTGTCAAACCTTCCATGTGGAGTGACCACGCTAACATGGTGTGGAACAGTGTCGACTGTTTCTTCCAATATTTCAGGGTATTCATAAGATATTCCTTACAAATTACATATCAAAATAATCAGGAAAATCTGCAATATTTTTTAAGGATATTTCAGGGCCAGCTCCCCTTAAACATGTGTAATTTTTCCCGTTTTCCTTTTAAATGCACATCCTACTGTTAATTGGTTGCAAGTTCACACAACAACTTTGAGTAGTTCATTCAAGTAAAAGATATTTTCTGTGTGCAATGCACAATAATTATTGCAAGCCTCAGAATTGGAGATTAAATGTGATGGAATTATATACAGAGTGGAAGGTACTGCTTCAGCCACATGTTAACCAGGGATTCTACATGATGAGTGTAACAAATATGTCCAATACAATTTTTGTCAACAAAGAACCGTTTTGCAAAAAAAAAAAAAATAATTTGTGTCAAACATTTGGAGCCATCTGGCTTCTTGACAAATGGATATAAATGGTTTATTATTTCACTAACTGTCATGCAAACATTGTGTGAACAACACTGTAATGCATTTTTATCTAAATTCGAGTGAATTTAGCTACATTTAATGTTAAAGTGTCATGCAAACTTTAATGTTTATGCGAAATATGGCAACGTCATGGGCCATGCGTGTTCTCACTACAAGTTCGGGTCCCTGGGGGTGGGGGAGGTACTGCTTGGCATTTGGTGTGAAGGTTGGAGAAGAAGGGAAGGTTAAGGTACAGTTGTCTGCAATACAAATCAATTTACAGTGTGATCATGAATCCGTACACATCAAGGGAGTCCTTAGACATGGTGCTACTAATTTAAGGGGGAAAATCCCCCTAAGAATTGAGACAGAATATTAGACCCCAATAGAAAATCGTTCATATAAATGTTTGTTAAAAGTGTATAAATATTAGAATTGTTTGTGTTCCATAATAAAAACTATTTGCGCGGATGAATACGGCAGATGAAAACAAAATGGCGGTGTGTCCTGTCAAAGCGACGCCAAGAAACGATTCAGTAGCGTCTATATGTTCAAGGTGATAAAACGTGTTTTGGTAGCATGTGAACATGGAACTTTCACCAAACTTTCATCCAGCGTAAATTCTACCAAATTAAAAAAGTGTAAAGGTTTTTAAGTATTTAATATGGTGCTGAGAGTGTAAAATATTGAAGTGTTAATAAATAAATACATTGTGATAAAGAAACATTGATATATGCATTCCATCCGTTACCACGACCTTGTAGATAGAAAACGAGTCTCATAACACAGCCCATTCCATTAGTTGCAATAAAACCAGCATCAGAATGAAAAATAAATAAAACAGAAATAAACAGATGAAATAAAATAAAAAACATAACATTGAGATCATGTAAATAAAGGCAGATGTTCCCATTCCCGTCATCTCTTATCTAGCGATGTAAGCCACTCTTTACCTCCAAATCTCCATCTGTTTTTCCTCTTAAAAAAAGAACAAAAACAGCCTAAAAATAATGTCTCTTGTGAACTTTAATGCCACTCCATATTTAGGACTTTAATCAAATAATAATAAAACCTAAATAAACACCACATAATCAGCATAAACGACATACATTTTCAGTATTTTTAGCTTAAAACCTTGGGAGTGTTGAAATAAAAAAATCAATGTATTTAATCACATGCATTCAGCACTCCAAAGTACTCAGTTATGAAGCTATGCTTCAGTAAACATTCACATTATATGCAATTTTAGCATTAGCAACGTTGAAATTACATTATGCAAATCTGCAGCGCTTTAGACATTGACTTGAAAATAGAGCTCATCTTTCCCAATTATCACTACCATGCATCTTCTCTTCTATTTTTTTCAGATATAAACTTCTTCTGATTCTTCATCAGAGTCATCCCATTCTTTCATGAGATCTACCATCATAATAGCAGATTTTTCTGTTGAAGTTTCTCTTGCGTTGAGAGGTGTTTTTTCACTCAGGTTTTCACTTGCCTCTGCAACCTGTGAAGGTGTCTTCTGTATTACCTGAAAATTTTCTGTACCCGCTGCAATATTTGCTACAGTAGTAGTAGGAAGTATGTTACTATAACCATCTTCAGCGACAATCATATGAGATGGCTCAGCTATAAGCTGCAGTGGAGCTACCTCTTTTTCTAAAAGCAGTATTGCCTGATTTTCCTGTATCTCAAATACTGTGCACTGTTCATTGTTTTCTTCTGGACAAGGATGTGCTATGAAAATCAGTTCTTCACCACTGATGTCTTTGAGAGGAGCATATCTTTCAGCAGATGGAACAGCAGACACTGTAGTGCTACCTTCCCCTCCTGGGTAGTGCTCTAAATCAGTAAGCGTGTATGTCTCACATTGCTCTTATGAGTTTTCCCATATCTTAGGCATCATTTAAGGAATTATATATTTTTGCATTTCAGTTCTAATAGTTATTGTTTCTTCAAAGTTTATTTTACCATTGGTGTTTGCTATTTCTTTGCAGGATCAACTTTGGACTTGCATCAGATACGATCACAGTTTGCTCCCCACTGAGTGTGCCAGCCAGTCCAAGAGATGCTGCAATGCCACTTATCACATTGCTTAGGACTTCTGCCTCTGATGATGCAACTGCAGTTTGTGTAGCTGCTGGTGCCTCTGCGAGTACTCCCATTCCTGGCTGGAGAATCACTTGCTTTTCTGTTTGCTTCTGGACTACAGCATTACCTATCACAGGAACTTCACCAATGACATCTGAAGAATGAGCCTCATCTCCATCTTCAAAATTCTGAAGATCACCTAAATGTTTGTTTTGCACCTGCATGCAACTCTTTTCCTTTTCATTCATATTATGGCTAACAACCTTATGGCTTGTGTGGATATGTTCTGTTAGAGTTCTGTTATACAAAAATTGCCTCTGGCAAAAGGGACATTCAATAAACCATTCCAGAATAACAGAATATGGATTCGACTGCATATGATCCTGAAGGGCACCATCACTTTTAAAGGTTGCATTGTATACCTCATAGATGAATTCCCTGCAATCATATTTATGATGTCTGTTGAGCACGGTCTTATTAAGTGCCATATATTCACACTTATTGCATACTGGAAACTGATACTTAGGAGGTGGTAGCACACCATGCTCTGTGTATAGGTGATACAGGAGATGACTACGTTTGCTGGCATTATATTCACAAAGTTGACAAATTGTAGTATCTAATTTTCTTTTATGCACATACTGTAAGTGATGACTAGGGTTAGGATGTTTATGACATGTCATATTTTTGTCCTTACACCCATTCTCACCGCAAACACAAATTAAGCACAAATTTCGCTTTTTTAATCCTAATTAGACAGTTTTTATTTTGCATATTAAGTCATATTTTTGTCATTTTTATGGTTTTGGTCATATTTTGATCATATCTGTCATATTTTACTTATGAATTCGATCATTTTTTATCATTTTTGTCATATTTTTATTATATCTGTCATATTTCGTCATATCTCGCTTATGAATTCGAAAAGAATACAATTATGCAATAAATGCACTGAATGGTCAAGTTAACATTTTTAGGGAAAAGAGTCACTAATAATTTGGTTTGACTGTAACTGGAATTTCATGAAGGGTCAATAACAGTACAGGTACCATGCAGGTACTAAGATCACAATGCCAGCTTATCCTTTCCTGTCTCTTTTTGTTGTTTTTAAAACATTTTCATTCCAGTTCACATTTGAAGTCGTCACATACCGAAAGTTAAATGTTACGATAGTGTAAAACTAAAATGTTTTGTTATAGAGTTTGGAGAAAAACATTTCAGCACTTATTGGAAAATTCTTTGCTGCAAAGCGTGTGAAGTGAAAGTGACGTCTGCAAATCGATTAAATGTTCAGCAGCATTGTGACACAGTCAAACATGTGAACAGCATAAACAGACAATCAGTTCAAGAAATGAGAGAGACAGTACGATGCGACAGCTTCTTCGACATCAAAGAAAGTGCCAGATATCTCGAAGGACCTGTGTGGGTGTCTGCCAACATCCCTCTAAATAAGGTTAACAACAGGCAGTGGACAAAATTTATGGAAAAATAAACAAGTCATACAGTTCCAAACAAATCTACACAGAAAAATTTGTGTACCTGCATGTTACCACAGTGTGGTGCAAAAAATCAGAAACATTGTAGGCAACAATAGGATTTGGGTTTCAATCTATTTATCCCCTAATTAATAGACAACTTAATTTGGTAATTAATGCAAATGTTTATATTTTATAAGGTAGTGCATAGTCCACAAAATATTGTTTGGAACCGGTCAAACAAGCAAACAGAAGCAAATTCTTTAAAATTAGAAGTATGTGTGTTACAGATAAAATTGTAAATCACCTTTAATATTATTAAAATGTGATTGGCTGATTGAATTCATGTGCCAAATGTAATAATTTGGGGTCATTAAAAGTTTTGAATCAAAAATATTTTAAGAAAATATGTTCTTTTTAGGTCATATTTTAGGATTTTTTGGTCATATTTAGTCATATTTAAGGGCATATTTGCAGTCATATTTTCCATTTTTTAGGTCATAAACATCCTAACCCTAGTGATGACAATATGCATAATGTGTCTCAAAGCATTTTGGTTCCTCATTTGTCCCACAAGAACGGTACAGCCAAGGACCTCCCTTATTCCCAGCAGCAGATACAGCTTTGCCTTTCCTTGCTACTTCAGATTTGTGGACTACATGAGACACCTTTGATTTCACTACCTGAAAGTACAAAATACAAAGAAGGAAAAGAATTTAGCTTAATTACTGAAAAGCACAGCTACCGTGCATTCTCCGACAGACCGGACCACCCCGCAGCGGCACTGGACCAGGCGAGGCTCTCTGCAGAGTTATGTATAAAGCACCAGCAAGTCACGGGTACAGAACACTAACTACCGTACTAACTTACATTAGACTTACCTGAATCACAACAGATGTTGAAATTGATGACTTCAACGTTAACACGTTCCTTGTATCTCCAAAAACAATTCTAGTTTACTTGCAAAAGCTCATGTTGACTGATTGTCTGTATTTCTCTTGTGATTGTGATATTATCCTTCAATTCTTGTAATGTGTGTGGATTTGATGCTTACACTTTGTTCTTTAAGGTTTCCCATAAATAAAAATCACTAAGATGTTTAGTACAAGTGATTAACAATTCCAAGACATCAGTATTTGTGGCAGCGACACTTCTGAAACTTAAAAGTTCCTGCTTTACAACTACGAGATTCTGTAAGCAGGGTTAATTCTTGTGATTGGTTTTAGGAGTCCGTTCATAATGACGATGTGGACCCACCTTTAATGTTCTTCACTGATGAAGTATGGTTTTATCTTCAAGGTCACATTTCTACTCAGAACAATTGATACTGGGCTACTGAAAATCACCATATTATTCATAAAGTTCCTCACTACGCATAGAATTATCAATCGCATATTTACGACACAACCATTGATTCACACATTTATTTAAATTCTATTTTAAATATTTTTCCCCAACTAACAAGAAATAAAAGATTATGTAACTGGTTTCAAATGGATACAGCTATAGTACACACTGCTGGTAATTCTATACATGAATTGCAAAGTGCCTATGGGAACAGAATAATGGGTCAAGGATTCTGGCCATCTCGTTCCCCTGACCTACCTCCATGTGGGTTTTATTTAAGAAATGCTAAATAATAAAGTGTATGCATCAAATGCGTTCACGTTACAAGAACTGAAGGACAATATCATGAGAGAAATACAGGCAATCAGTCAACATGAACTTTTGCAAGGAAACCAGAATTGTTTTTGGAGATACAGGAAATGTGCTCACGTTGAAAGTCATCAATTTCAACTTCTGTTGTGATGCAGGTAAGCCTAATGTAAGTTAGTACAGTAGTTAGTGTTCTGTACCCATGACTTGCCAGTCCTTTACGCGTAACTCTGGCAGAGAGCCTGCAGGTCCTCGCCCAGTCTGGTGCCGCTGCAAAGGTGTCCAGTCGGTCTGAGAACACACGGTAAAATAAAAGCTTCAGAGGAGTAAAGTTCATGCATCTGAACATGACATGATTTGTGTTTTCACAAATATAATCTGTATGATTTTTAACTGAACATCAGAAACCAAAGAAAAAAAATGAGTGATGGATTTTAATATAAGTTCAATACTGGTGAAGCTCAGATTTAGTCTAGGCAGAAGAATACAATTTGATTTTGCAAGGATTAATATAATATGTATGCTAAAGCCTTTGTAATTAAATTCAGTCATGCAAAATTTTAGAAACAGGAGAGGAATTGTTATTTTTTTATGCCAACTAACTTACTGCTGGTGTTTTTAAACACAAGCCATGTATGGGCAATGCTTGAGAGGTAGAATCTGAACTGAAAAATTCAATGCCATAGCCAGGATTTGAACCAAAGATCTTCTGCTTCACATGTGGCTGCTGTAACCACTGAGCGATCATGGCCAACATGCCAGTTGGCAGTTCAAATCCCGGCTATGGCATTGAATTTTTCAGTCCTTATTTTACCTCTCAAACAGAAGAGATAATTTTGTAATAGTGTTGGCATTACTACCACTGTCATAAGTCATTGTCAAGAAACATGCTAATTGAGACAGACCTGGGACTGTTATTGTAATTACTGTTATTGCTATAGCTCAGACAGAAAAGAGCACACACATTCTTTTTTCAAAGCTAATTGATGACAACAATTGAAGTGTTGAACTATGAAAGATGTTAACTGCCATTTTCTCGTAAACTCTTTTAGCAGCATAAAAAGGTGCTATGTTTTAATGGGTTTGCACCCATAAAAGGGCTATTGTATAATTCTAGCAGGAAGTAGTAGAGAAATGTTCTAAAAGATGTCACTGGGGCTATGTTCAAAGGCTGCTTACCTAAAAAAAGGCACAATCAGCGCAGCATTGCGCATCATTTATTGCAGAACACGTAACAGAGTGTTTGTTGATTGAACATGGAGGGGAATGGTTGTCTCATCTCAGCTAAAACTAAGAGGAGATGCAGGAAAACATTGTGAAACATTGAGGCTGTAATCCATGTTGACCAACCCGATTGTTTACTTTATACTAAGAGATTAAGTTATAGTATCCAATGTATGTTTATATGCAAATGTTTTATTTTTATCTTGTATAATTTAAAAAAAGGATTATTTGAAAATGTTCAATGTTTATATGTAAAGTAAGAATTGTTGATATAGGGAATTAATTTGCATCTATGTAATTTAAGTCAACATTAAGAAACTGTCCAAAGCTGAGAGTTCGGAAGGCTAAAAACTATTCACAGAAATAAAAAAATGAACTTTATGACACTATCGAGGTAGGTTCATTATTTCCCATGCACAGGAAACTGACACTAATGGCTGCACTTGTGATAGCAAACCGTTGTAATAGGTTGGAAGTTTGTTGAGTTTGGTTGGAATCATTCAGTTAACGTGTCTGTAATTATTGCTTTTTTTTGTAATCTGTTTGTAAAATATGTCTGGAAGAGGCAAAGGCGGTTAAGCGTCACATTTAGGTAAAGTCTTGACTCCATGTTGAACAAATATAGGTGGGGGACATCTAAGAACCAATAAGGGGTAATATTGTAGATACATGGCATTAAGATGATGTATTGGTGCAAAAAATTAAGCCAATAGGAAATTATCGAGTTGTAGAATTGTGCCACTATAAATACAGGGACAACGCCAAAATCTTGCAGCTAATCCAAAATGTTAGAGAAGTGAACCTGCTACTGGGCAGAATAATTACCACAAAAAGGTTTAAGTGTTGCATGAAGTGAGTTACTCCAAAATGATCACGAAGTGAACTTGCTACTGGGCAGAGTAATAATTGTTGCCAAAAAGTTTGTGAAGTGTGCCTCACGATAAATATATAAATTATGTGACCTGACTTATTTGCATAAGATTGCGTCTTGCGTCAGAACCGCTCTCAGATGATCACAGTTTCTTAACAAAAAAAGGTATAGTGTTGTGAACTAACAGGAATGCAAATAAATACAGTGTGTTCATCTGCAAACTGTACAGCAGTGTTTTAATTCTTGTCTGACCTTTTACCACACCCTGGATTGATAACTCCTTTACAAGGAGAAAAGTCTCTTCCTAAAAATAGGTAGCCGAGGGCAGATATAGAGAAGGCTACAGCAGCGGATTGGAGCCCAGCCGAATACACAAGCTCACCAGAGAACTTCTCCATCGAGGACTGTAGATAAGGTGAGCAATCAGCAGTGGGAATATCAAATACCAAGGAAGTTCCTGCTTCAACTTAATATATTAAAACAAAATGGAAAAGCCTACAAAACCTCCAGTGGAAAACAAACACATCAAAGAGATTGATTTGAAGCTTCTGGTTAGCAGCCACAGTTTTCTTGTATGTGACTGTGCATTTTCACAAATTAAGAAAAGAAAAAAGGTAATGATAGCATTTGTTCTTGATGAACTTGGACATGTCATTAAATCCACAAGAGTTTATCATCCCTACCAGGTGTTAAAAATGTATGAAAATAATTGTCTGAACATTCAAGAAAATGCAGACAAATTTATTTGAATAGCTAAATTAAAGATAATTCAAGTTGTTTGTTTAGGGATAAATTTTAGATCATCCAGATAGTGTTATAATGAAATACAACCAAAGTTGTTGTTAGCTAATGCTGGATTTCTGACAATGAAGTCATTAATCCTCTTGCTCTCCAATATTTTTCACTGATGGATGGGGCACTAGAAGTCGCCGGACATATTTGAAGGTGGTCTCGATTCATTTCCTCTTGGAGATCACATAGAGGACAGAGTGGTGAAGAATATATCCCAATTCTGTTTAAATGTTTTGCCAGACAATCATGTCCTGTAATCAACCTGAAGGTTGCAACTGCCGTTTTTCAAGGATACTCAGGAATTACTGTTTGAATGTTTGGTAGTTCCCATCTTTTATTTTTTGATTTTTCATAGTAATATTTTGCAATAACTTTTTTGAATTCAGAGTTGACTAATCTTTTAGCTGCATAAAATGGTAGATTAACTATAGATTTCTGCACATTGCCGGTACTCTTTTTTGCAAGAAAATCAGCTTTCTCATTACCACTCAGTCCACAGTGAGCTGGTATCCATTGGAAGACTAGGTGTTTTTGAAGTGCTGTTAGATGTGTAAGGATTTTCCAACATTCTATAATTGTTTGGTTTTTTGGTGACAACTATAATAGACATTTATAAATCACCGAAACAGACAAAAATAGACAAATACTTAATAAACTATCTCATACGTAATCATTTTTCTTGGTTACATGCCACAACAAGATGCTTTTTTAAGTTGTCAACTGACATACTGAGCCGCCTGTCAGAGAGAAGTTTTTTCATGCTGGAAAAAGATCTTTCTACTTCTACTGAAGTGATTGGAGCAAACTTAAAACAACTTATTTCAGGACTCGTATCGACAACAGAACTTTTACCTTTTAGAATGTCACGAATGTTTTTAAGTTTCTCTATGTCCTCATCAGCACTCATGATAGGTTTACACTTTTCACTAACAGCTACCCCTTTGTCTCCTTTAGCTTATTGCAGTTTATTACAGTTTATTACATCTTCCACAATAGCCATATATGACACCAGCATATCACGTCATTTCTCCAGCTTAGTAATTACTCTTGGTATCACACAATAGTGTGCTGCTATAAATGCCTGGTCATTTCTGAGTTCTTCAAGCATGTGAGATGAAGCATTTTTGGAAAGAGAACTTGTATTCCATGTGGCCAGAGAAGCATCAAGGCATTTGTGAACAACTGTGCGACTGTGGAACCATTTGCTCTCTCCATCTCTTCCGTGGGCAAAAGAAACACTGAGGGATCATCTTGCATTGGTTCCATAGTTCTGATGATTACACTGCCAATGTAACGTCCCATTGCATCCATTGTCTCGTCAGTAGAGATCCATATTTTCTTTCCTGCAACTCCTGTATGAATCCTTTGAAGAGTCTCTTCATAGCAGACACTCAAATAATTTTTTTTTTTTTATTTTTATTGTGAACTCTGATGGAACCTTTTCGTTTGTGTATTTCTCCAGGAACATTCTGAGAGACTGGTTTTCTAGCTTCCAAAAAGGAATTCCTGAGTCTACAAAGGTCTTCCACAGATCCAGAGAAAACTGAGATTGTTTACTGCAATCACTGTTGATATTAAACAGAGCTTCTTCTGTCCGGCCATTTTAGTAATTCCAGCCTTATGCTTCGTTGTTGCAAAATGTTGAAGTATAAAATAGCTCTTCTCATGGTTGTTTTTTCACAAACTTTGAACATCAAAACAGTACCATTGGTAGATAGCATATCTGAACTGCGGACATAACCATGCAGTTTACTACTTAACTATGCACTCACTTTCGGCATGATAAATATTGCAATAATCACAAAAACTGCAGATGTAGTTGATTAATACAAGTTCAGTCTCAAACTAACAGATTCTAGTTGCTGAGGCCTGAGTGTGTATACTTTGTTTCAGAGATTAGGAAAACCCAACTGTGTATTGTCTCAAAAAGAGGAGTGTGAGAAGAGATTAGAGGGTTTGAAGTAAGCAATAACGGGACTTGGAGAAAAAGGTAACTTTCCAGAGCTACCTGAAAAGGGATGAGTTGACCATTGGGTGAGGGAGGTGAATAATACAAATCTTACAAAAGACGCTTGCAAACATGCATTCCTTTCTACACCCTCCACGTAATACTTTCTTTCGCTGGTAAACTCCAAAGTAACCTGTTATACTGTTCAAACACTTCTTGAAAATATATGTGTTGCTGAAGAATAAGATTCTCAGCAAATATCTGTGCGAGGTGAATACATATTTTTAATTTGTACAAACATTATTTTTTGTTTTATTGATATAGTTCATGCAAGCTTTTTTAAAATGTATTAAAAATAAATAAAATACACAATAACAAGTTAAAAAGACCAAAAAAGGTATTTAACTTTAAAAGGCAACAGGAGCTAAAATAGGCAAAAAAGGCAAACTAAAAATTGCGTCTATCATCCCCAAATGTGTGGAAATGTGTTTATCCCTAATAGATCTTTCATATATACACTCTGGTTAAAAGAGGCGTTTTGCCTAACATCTAGGCTCTACTAATAAGACAGCTATTTTCTATTACCTTGGTCTGAACTTTTGGTCAGCCCCTCTTTTGTTTCAGTACTTCAATTATTAATACATGACCAACTGCCTCATAATTATCTTATTGCTTTCTGTTTTCCTTCTAAAGTTACTTTTACTTTACTGCTTTCTTTCTCTACAGTTCTTAAAATTAGTGGCCATTATTTTGTGAACCCAACAGCAATATTGCATATGTCTGGGTTTTGAAGTAACTTTCAAATCAATAAATAAATAAAAATGGGTTCTAAAATCAATATATTATCGAAGTTCATAAAAATACCATTAAAAGTTTTGATTTCAGAAGTTTGCATTCTAAATCAATTATTTATTTATACGTTATTCCAGAAAAAGGATCTTATGTGTTAGCATTCACAAAAGAAGTCTTTATGACTTTCAGTATATGGGAATTATGCCTGATAGCCAGCTTCCTATAGATTTGAAAAATATAAAAAATATTCCAAAAAGAAATCATTACTTTCTAATCCATCAGTTTATTTAGTAAATGAATTCAGCGATCACTGCACAGGAAAGACTTAAATTATGATGTGAATATGGTCATCTCTTCCATATACAGAGTCCCAAAAAACACTGACGATGCTTAGTATGTTGTATGGGATGGCAAACTGATTGGTTTTCAAGAAAGAACCCCTCTCTGGAAATGTATGGTTTGGGTGCTGGAGAGCATCAAATTTTGAGAACGAACAGTTGTGACAATGGTTAACATTCAGTGAATGAGTGAGTGATTAGGGTTTAAGGGCCCGTCGACAGCTGGGTCATTAGAGCCCAGTTAACATTCATTTTGGTAATTATTATTTATTTATGCCAACAAACTTACTGTTGGTGTTTTTAAACACACAAGCCATGTGTGGGCAAAGTTTGAGAGGTAGAACTGGCATTTTAATATGATAGGTATGTAAGCCTTCAGTCATCTGTGTACTGCGAATGAGTGACCTGAGCCAATATCATTGCTGCAATGCAGTACATTCCATAATAGGGTCCTTGGTGCACGTCCTACTGCATTTCTTATGTAGTTTCCAGGACAGTAACATTTTAAGAGCAGTGCGATAAGCACCGGTGCACAGCTGTGAAATTGGCTGACATGAGCCCCGGCACACTTTGATGTAAATGTGCAGATTCACCTCAACATCGCACATCCAAATCGATGGCTTAGTAGAGGTGAATCAATTCCATGGCCAGTACGGTCACCAGGTCTAACACCTCTTGGCTATTTTCTGTGGAGTTGTATGACGGGTATGGTGTATTGCACTCCTGTAATGCCAGTGGAGGACCTTATTGCTCGAGTCCATGGAGGGGTTAAAAATCTTCAAAGATAACTGCACATATTGAGTCATGTACATGAGGCTCAGTACCACTGATATAGGCTCTGCAATGACATAGGAGGCACACAATTTGAAGCCTGTTTGTGATGTAGGAAGCACAATGTGCTACTCATGTTAGGTTTATTGACGAAATGTGAATGCACTATAGCAGCGGTAACCAAGTGGACAGATTTTGTGCTAGAGCAAATAACGTAGCACTGTGCACTGCCACGAGGATACTACAAAAGGATCAGATTTTTTTTTTTGTGTCTTGAAGAGGTTATTGAAAATTTTGGTCTGCCTTGAGATAAATTGGCATTTCTGTCTACTGACAGTGCTCCTTGTATGGTTGGGAGTCGAGTTGGTATGGTTGAACTTGAGACAGAATATTAGAAGACCCCAAAAGAAAATCGTTCATGTGAATGTTTGTTAAAAGTGTAATTTGTTTTTTGATGTTGGTATGAGATAGTTAAATGACGAAAACATATTGATAAGGTTCATTGTTACGAACAACTAAGTTTGCACAAAGACGTCATAAATCTTTCCATATTTGATTTTAATATATATGCATAAATATTAGAATCGTATGTGTTCCATAATAAAAGTAGGGGAGGATGATTAGGGGTTGCTTCCCTAACGAGAAAGAACTATTTGATGGACGTATGCACGGATGAATATGAAAAAGGCAGTATCGCGTCAAACGACGCCAAAAACTGTTCACTCGCGTGTGTATCTTCGAGATGAAAAGACAATCATATTTAGGTAGTGTGAACATGGAACTTTAACCAAACTTTCATCAAGCATAAGTTCCACTAAGTGAAAAAGTGTAAAGGTTTTTAAGCATTTAGAATGGTGCTGAGAGAAATTGTTTAATGTAAAGTATCGATGAAGTGTTAATAAATTAATACATTGTGGTAAAGAAACATTGTGTGATATTTCATTCCATCCGTTACCACGACCTAGATAGAAAACGAGTCTCATAGCACAGCACATTCCGTAAAGATAATCACAAAAACAGCACCAAACTTTTGAAAGAAAATATAAAGAGTCTGAACATAATGAGGTTATACCTGTACATTATATTGTACATCAACAGAGTCTCTGCGCCAAAAGCATTAAAATGAACAATGTGATGAATGTTGTGACCAAAACAACTAATGCAATTAGGTCGAAAGGGCTTAGTCATCGTCAGTTTCAAAGCTTCCTAGAAGAGTGCAATAGCGAGTATGGTACTTTACCATAATATCATGTTTTATGGAGCAAAAAGGAACACCTGTACAAGAATTAAATGACAAGAAATGGGTTTCCAACTTGGCGTTCCTGGCAGATGTGACAGAACATATCAATATACTGAATAAATCGCTGCAAGGAAAGCATTCACTCATCACAGACTTGTGCAATAGTATCAGAGCATTTAAAATGAAACTATCCTTATGGGAAAGGCAGTTAACTTCAAAGAACTTGATACATTTCCTAAAGCTCTCAACAGTTCAGCAGTTTGTTCAGGTCATAGATTTGCAAGAATATGTTCAAATATTAACAGAGTTGAACCAAGAATTTCAGAAAAGGTAACGTGGTGCAATTGGAGCCAATTTTCCAAATATTTGCTGAGCTTTACTCTACAGTTGATAATGTTCCATCTGAATTGCAACTTGAACTTATCGATTTGCAATGCAATCGTCAACTGAAAAATAAATTCCAAAATAGAATTAGTTTGAGTGATTTATATTCACATTTTCCAAGAAATACATTTCCTCTTTCTACTAGAAATGCTGCTCGTGTTCTATGTATGTTCGATCCACATATATGCGAACAATTTTTTTCGCTAATGAATTTAAACAAAAACCACTGCAGAAGTCAACTGCTGGATCAGAACTTAAAATGTCAACTTAGACTAGCTGCTGCACAAACATTGATACCTAATTTTGAAAAACTAGTGTGTCAAAAGAGACAACAAAAGTCTAGAAAACTAGGTTCCACTTCCGAGTAATATGTTGTGTTTATTTCTTTTCTCCGAGCTGTTATTTAATACTGCTGTATTGTAAGTAGATTGTAGATTATTTTCATTTTGGCTAAACTATCAATTAATTGTTCATTTGTTTTTTCATTAAAAGAAAAGTTGAATAATAATGAAAGAAACGGTATATTAAAACAATTGATATAACAATTATATCCTTCATATTACAATTCGATTATTATTTTTGCACAGTCAATTGTGCATTTAAATTGCAAGATCGCCATTCTGCCACTGCTCTGAAGGCTACGGAGTGCACGGTAGACTATTCCGGCGTGCAACGGGTAAACTTGCACGTCCTGCTGTGCACACTGTGCATTGAGATGGTGGCCGCTGCACTATAGCATCCAAACTGCATTTCTGAACAAGGGTTCCTCCTTGAAAACCGACTAGTTTGCCACCCTGCACTACATCCTAAGTGTTGTCTGTATTTTTTGGGACACCTATATATAACTACTGAATTGTCTATCCAAATAACAACCAATGCCAATTTTATATTTTCTGTTCCATATGACCAAGAACTGCTGCCATGAGTAAGTGAACAGATCACCAATAGAAGGGAAAGCTGAGAAATTGTTATTCTCCATTCCAAGAATGTGTACACTTCCTACTAAGTTATAAAATGTTACCTGTATTTCTAAGTACAGCTTGATTAATTAGACCTGACCCTGCAGAAATGCAGCGGAGGAGAAGGTAGTCTAGGGTGAGGGACAAGGGCTGGCAGTATTCTCCTTACCTGAGTTTATTACCCATATTGTTCACACAGTTGCTATTCGGCTACTACCAACCCAAAACCCCTCCCAGAAGATATTGGACTAATCCAACTACTGCGCATACAGCTAAGCAGTTCAGGTATAAATAATCAAGCTGTAATGCTTTGTAAAACCATTGACATTTGTATATAACTACTGTAAATAGTGTTTTAACGTTTTCCATAAATGTTTACACATTCCATGTATAATATGATTTGATGCAATAAATTACAATTGCAATTTACTATAGGCAAACAATCGCAATAGTAAAAGTAAAGCTACAGCCTTTGCAAACAAGTGTTTTCTCAATGACAAATAACATATGGACGCCATAAAAATCTTCAATGAATTTGTGTATACTTATGTCATGATTTTAAAATTTACTGCAAAAAATTAACAATTCTGATATAAAGAGAAAAGTAATTCACTAGCAATACATGCAGTATGATGAGCAAGAATTTTCTCTCTGATACAGAACTTTCTAAAAAGTTGAAGTGTCCCATTTTAGGCAATGAGTAATATGGTTTGCGGCCAGTGGCCAAGCGGTTAGAGCGTTCACTTATCCCTAGGCAGCCCAGGTTCAATCCCAGGAACCCACATGTGGTATTCATGGTGGACGAAATGGCATCAGGGCAGGTTTTCTCTGGGTTCTCCAGTTTCCCCCACCACTCATTCCACCAACTGCTCATTATCACCTTTCTAATCATCGATTTCACCTGCATTTCATATCATCCTCTTCCTCACTATCATACCTGGTGATTGGCTGACCACACGCTTCCAGGTCTTCACTCTGTCTGGTCCATAGGTTCCTGTGCCCCTTGACAAGTGTCTGACTCTAGGCACTGGTTTGTAAGTCCTACATAAGGGGAGGGTAATCAGGTGGAAAAAAAAGAAGTAATGTGGTCATCCTCATTGTGCTGCTATTTTTAACTCCTACAAGAATGAGTACACTGTTGGCTAGAATCTATATCCTAATAGCCTCTGCTGTTTGAAAATCCACCTTAAAAGCAACAGCTGCATCTCCATTATGATATGCAAATAAGCTCTATTTATCATTAACGCAAAGCAAGAGCACTTATTTAAATGTCATATTTTGTAATATAATATAGGTATTCCTAAGATTCTTAAAAATGTTGGATATTAATATAAAATGGAATAAGTACCTTACTTGCACCTGGATCCACTGGAGAAATCATGTGAGTTACTTGCCCTCCTCTCTGTATAACTTTAAGTTGAATGTTTTTATTATTTTTCACCAAATGAGGTGTAATTATTTTGGTGACAGTAGCTGTACTAACTACATTCGAATTTTCTCTACGTATTGATGCAGTGCTTTTCTAAGTGCAACAAATTACAGAAATAGGAGTATTAGCAGCTCCACTTTCATTTCCCTCACACAGCTCAGCATTCAATGAGAAGAGCACCTATAATAAATGGTATTTTTATCATCGATTTAACTTGATTTGTTGAAACAGCAAATAAATGATAGTAATATCTTCAAGTCAACCAAGAAGAATGTGCATAGCATTTATTTCTCAACTGAATACCCAAATTTTCAGTAGTTATAAACTGTTGATATTCTTTTGTACTATTATCAAGTTTCACTTACAACTTCAAACTCAGTGATTGGCAATGAAAATACAAAATACTTATCATTTTTACTTTCTCTCTGCTTTACCTAAACTAGGGACATTGTTGCACACAATCCAAAAATTTAATATTGTAACAAATTTAACAACTCTTTTTATTTTCTCAAGCTTCAAGTACAGCCATACTACTCGTTTCTGTCTCTTAATCTTTCCAAACTCTCACACCATACTAGTTTCTGTCTCTTAATCTTCAACAACTCAAACTGTCTCAATGGCAACCTCCTTGAAAATCAAAGAGTCTTAATGACATGGAGAAGCCATGTCACACTGCTCCCTCCTCAGAGCTGGTCGTCCCGACCAGCACTATCACTGCGGCATCTCCCTTGCGCCCCGGTGGATTAACCCATCGAACCTCTTCTCCTGGTGGTCCACGAGGGCCTGGTGGTCCTGGTATACCTTGAGGTCCTGGGTTTCCATCTCTTCCAGGCATACCTTTAGTTCCAGGTTCACCATCTTTTCCCGACAATCCTGGAGGTCCAGTCATGCCTTTGTCTCCTGGAGGTCCCTGAGGTCCAGGTAACCCTTGTAGACCAATGAGACCACGGTGTCCTTTTGCACCCTTTGGACCTTCTTCTCCTCTATCACCCTTACCTCCCTCTGGCCCTGGAGGTCCTGGCTTTCCTCTAGCTCCCTGTGGCCCTTCTACACCCTGTGGTCCAGTTTCTCCTCGAAGACCCCGTTCTCCTGCTGGTCCTGGAGGTCCATTTGGACCAGGTGGCCCTGGAAGACCTGGTGCCCCTGGAGTTCCCGGAGGTCCTGAAGGTCCTACAGGTCCCTTATCTCCCGGTCTTCCTGCAATACCAGGTGTTCCTGCTTTACCTGGTGCTCCCTCTGGTCCCTGTTCTCCAATTGGTCCCGGTGGTCCTAGAGGTCCTGCAATACCTTGTGGTCCTGGAGGTCCTTCACTGCCTGGCTTCCCTGGTGGACCTGTCTCACCTTGTGCACCTCTCTGACCTCTGAGGCCAGCAGGTCCTGTTGGGCCGGGTAATCCTGGAAGTCCTCTGTCTCCTGGAGGGCCCTGTGGACCAGGTTGTCCTGGAGCTCCATGTTGTCCTTGAGAGCCTGAGTCACCCTTAGGTCCTTCAGGTCCTGGTGCACCAGCTTGTCCTGGAGGTCCTGGATTGCCCTGTTCACCTTTCATTCCTGGGAATCCACGTTCACCCTTCATTCCAGGCAAGCCTACCAGACCCTGAGGGCCAGGGAATCCTTGTAAACCTTGAGGGCCAGTAGGACCTCGCTCTCCAGGGGGCACGATCCTAGGTATCGCTGTTGGATAGTGTCCCTTGGTCCAGGTAGGACGATGTATGCCATCCTGCTTCGAAATTCTGCAACAGTACCGCCGGTCTTGACGGTCCCTCGTCCAGTTGCCCTTCTTCCTGGTGTGTTGACGGGCCATCCTGCGCACTTTGAAACGGCTCACTGGGTACCATGTCCGCCGACCTCTCTGGCGCACCTTCGCAGCCACCTTGCTTCCGATGGGTCCGGCAACAAACCCCACCACATCCGCGCGAGTCGCGTCCACCGCTGCACTCGTGTTCACTCGTGCTCGGCACGGCCTCTCCTGTATCCTGCCGTCCACGATGATGTCCACCATTCTTCCGTTCACGGCACTATGCGTCAGGTGATTGGATGGCCCCGACGGTCCCCCCATGTCACACGCCAAGTCGGTTCTCGCGTGTTGCTCGTTTGCTTGTGCGCTTCCCTGCTGATCGTCCGAAACGGGCGCAACTGTCGCCTCGGCCACTAGGTGCTCCCTCCCCGGCTCCGCGCTATTCCGTCTGCCCCTGGCATCCAGTACTTTGACGCTCTCGTCAACTCTTACTACCAGGGCGCCAAGACGTTCCCCGTCGTCCTCCACGACGTCCACGTGCTGGCAGAGGTCTTCCACCTTTTCGCCGAGTTGTTCCACGTCTTCCGTCACGCCAATCCGTTCGCCGAGTTGTTCTACGTCTTCCGTCACGCCAATCCGTTCGCCGAGTTGTTCCACGTCTTCCGTCACGCCAATCCGTTCGCCGAGTTGTTCCACGTTTTCCCTCATATCATCCGAAACGGGCGCAACTGTCGCCTCGGCCACTAGGTGCTCCCTCCCCGGCTCCGCGCTATTCCGTCTGCCCCTGGCATCCAGTACTTTGACGCTCTCGTCAACTCTTACTACCAGGGCGCCAAGACGTTCCCCGTCGTCCTCCACGACGTCCACGTGCTGGCAGAGGTCTTCCACCTTTTCGCCGAGTTCTTCCACGCCTTCCGTCACGCCAGCCAGTTGCCCGTCAATTTTCGCCGATAGCTCCGTCTTCATCTCTTTCAGCTCGGCAGCGAGGTTGTCGTTTCTCGTTTCCATTTTGGCAAATAATTCTTTCATCATTGCCATCATCCTGGTTTCCGAATCTCCCTCCATCTTGGTTCTAACGTTGCAACTTCTAACGACGATGTAATGAAACTAGAAGCAACTCGACGAATCCCACTTCTGACACCAAATGTAACAAATTTAACAACTCTTTTTATTTTCTCAAGCTTCAAGTACAGCCATACTACTCGTTTCTGTCTCTTAATCTTTCCAAACTCTCACACCATACTAGTTTCTGTCTCTTAATCTTCAACAACTCAAACTGTCTCAATGGCAACCTCCTTGAAAATCAAAGAGTCTTAATGACATGGAGAAGCCATGTCACACTATTGTAATTTCACCAGTAGTACAGACGTATTTTTAGACATGAATGACCAATGGTTGCGTGGTGGTTTACGGTTGAGTTTACCTTTGTATTTATAAGATCATAGGGGTGTCAGGTTAGCAACTCTTCGACTTCCATGCAGACATCAGGAACATTACATGCTCTCATTATCAGCAGTGTTTGTTTATTTCAAGGAAGGAAACAGGGGCATTACCCCACCATCAATTTTCATGACATCACTCGTACAGATCCTAGTAAGGTGGCTCACCACGTCTAAAAAATACCTCTGTAAGTACATATTTTTGAAAGTCCCCTAAAGCCAAAAGAACATTTCAAGAAACAATCTGATGTTACAACCACAGGACTTTCTCCATCCATTCTTCCACTTAATATTCTTATAAAAATACATTTTTGTACCTATCTCATGCTAATTGAGATAAACATTCACAGGGATAGTTAAATTTTTAAAAAGTGGGCTACTGTATACTGGCTTTAAAATTTCACTTCTGGCATGACCACTGAATACTTCAAAAATCCAAACCCATAACAAACATCTCTTGATCATCTCCCTAGCCCAGTGGTAGCACACCTACCTCTGGTGCAGAGGACCTGGGTTCAATCCCCGGTAATGGCATGAGGATTTTTCCTCCACTGGGAGGTCTAGCCGCGGGGTGAAATCAGCCTCCTTAGATCCTGGAGGGGCCAACTGGGGAGCTACTTGATAAAGAAGTAGCAACCCCAGGTTGCGAAGGCTCTGAGGCGGTAAGTCGTTGTTGGATCGCCATTTGAAGCTGAAGTCGTTGTTCGGTTCTCGTTGTCGCCCGTTGATTTGGTTCGTTCCGGGCTAGCTCAGGATGAGATCTCTTTATCTCGGGTACGCGCAGGTGTTTTATAGAATAGACTACCCAAGAAAACCTTTTATATATTGTTTATTGCATCTTAGATACTTTCGGGAGCTATGTCGATTCTATATGTAGAGGAATCGCACTCACGTCCGCACAGCACAACGGGCCGTACTGGTCTGGGCGGAGTAGTGACGCTTTCTAGCTTACCCACGCTAGGAAAACCGTTCTCTTCAAATTTGAATGTCATGACGTCATCCAAGAAAGCCTCGTATCCAAAATGCTATTTCCTTTTCCCGCAATTTAGAAATGTCCCTTTCTATTATAACATGTTATTTTATGAATTTCGAATATATAATTACCTTTTTAGGATTAAACGATGTTTACTTTATATTTTATTAAATATATCGCGCGACTTTTAAGGTTAGTAGACCTGACTTTCGAACGTGTATTTAAACTATGTAGTATGACGTCATGACTCGTTAATTTCAAACCAATAATGCGTTTATCCTACAAATTTAACGACTATTATTTACTCATATCTTGCTCACCTTACAACACTTCCTGCTCTATCATCTATTTATGTTATTACTTAACACTTATCGCAAATCTCACATCCGGCAATTAAATTAAAACGTGTCTTTATCAAGCCCATTCGATTGGAAATCTAAATTTCGGTATCAGCTCCATAACTAGTTGGGAGGACTTGGGTTGCTGACTACGTCCCACCCTCCAGTTCTGCACCCTACTCATGATGCCTGTAGTGGCCAGAGGTGGGGGACGCAGCAGCTGCGAGGTAAGCCTTCACCTGCGAAGGACTGTTGTGCTAGGGGTTTCTTTCTGTTCTTTTTTGTTTTAAACAATATCTCCTAATGGGTTATTAACACAGTAAATTTTATTTGCCATGTATCATGGTTTTAATGTGATCTACATTTAGTGAATCCATGCTATTTTTTCTTTCATGACACCAAAGTGTTCAACCATTTGTGTTGCCTTATTTCAAATCATTTGGTCGAATGTGCTCCTTGAAAACATTGCCAAGCCTATACTCCATCCAGCCTTAGATCCCTCCTTGTATCCCTCCGCCATAACTATATCAACATTGCCAAGCCTATACTCCATCCAGCCTTAGATCCCTCCTTGTATCCCTCCGCCATAACTATATCAACATTGCCAAGCCTATACTCCATCCAGCCTTAGATCCCTCCTTGTGTCCCTCCGCCATAACTATATCAGCTGTGACTAATATAAATGCCACGTGGACTAATGCCTCGTGTGTATGATGTAACAGAATGATATTTATTCTGCAGTTTCAGGAATAGTGCTGCTATTGCATTACATTCAAGTAGTCTTCACCAGAGTTATCATACACCTTGAAAACTTCCAGATAATTGCTGATATTTAAGGTTTGATACCGAAATTTAGATTTCCGATCGAATGGGCTTTTGAAAAAGACACGTTTTAATTTAATTGCCGGATGTGAGATTTGCGATAAGTGTTAAGTAATAACATACATAGATAATAGAGTAGCAAGTGTTGTAAGGTGAGCAAGATATGAGTAAATGATAGTCGTTAAATTTGTAGAATAAACGCATTATTGGTTTGAAATTAACGAGTCATGACGTCATACCACATAGTTTAAATACGCGTTCGAAAGTTAGTTCTACAAACCTTAAAAGTCGCGTGAGATATCTAATAAAATATAAAGTAAACATCGTTTAATCCTAAAAAAGTAATTATATATTTGAAATTCATAAAAGAACATGTTATAATAGAAAGGGACATTTCTAAATTGCGGGAAAAGGAAATAGCATTTTGGATACGAGGCTTTCTTGGATGACGTCATGACATTCAAATGGAGCGAACGGTTTTCTTAGCGTGGGTAAGAGAGAAGCGTCTAGTCAGTACTCAACCAGAGACCAGTACGGGAGTTCGTGCTGCGCGGATGTGATTGCGATGCCTCTACAGATACAAATATTTTCGGCATAACTCCTGAAAATATTTAAAATGAAAATAAACAATATAAAAAGTTGTTCTTGGGTTGTCCATTACACTTACGCAAACCCGAGATAAAGAGATCTTATGCAGAACTAGCCGGGGCGAGCTACATCGAAGGGCAACGTCACGTCACCAACGACTTCAGCTTCAAATGGCGAGGCAATAACTAGGACACAACGATTTTACAGCTTCAAATTGGCATCCCAGCGTGTGGCCCCGAAAGAATGGACCAACCCCCCAAGACGACCAGATCAGCATCGAACCAGCAGACAAGAAGGTGCCCAGCGTGTTAACATCTGTGAAACGTGTAGTGAACAAGTTTAAGTGCAGTTAAAGTGAAATAGTGAAAATATTGAAAATTTTGGTGAGTAGAAAAACACATGTAAATAGCTTAGAAATGGAAGACAGTGACACTGAATTTTTAGGTTTTGATAGTCCGGAAATTGAGAAAAGTGTAAGTAGGATGGAAGAATTTAATCGGAATGTAATTGGTAGCAGAATATGCCAAGAAGTAGAAGATCAGAACGTTAGAGAAACACCTAGAGGTAGTTCAGAAATGTTTAGTAGTAATTTAGAAAGACCAGCATTTATGTCAGAAATAGAGAATATGTTTCAAACGATAATGAAAAAGATGAGTACAGAGTTAAGTCAAAAGATAGATGAAAATAGTAAAGAATTAAGAACAGTGGAAAAGATGAGTACAGAGTTAAGTCGAAAGATAGATGAAAATAGTAAAGAATTAAGAACAGTGGAAAAGATGAATACAGAGTTAAGTAAAAAGATAGATGAAAATAGTAAAGAATTAAGAACAGAGTTAAGTCAAAAGATAGATGAAAATAGTAAAGAGCTAGGACAGAAAGTAGAGAAGGGACAACAGGAATTGGGAATGCAATTGGAAAATCAGAAGAGAGCTTTCGAAACCTTTAGGGAAGAAGTTAGGGAGGAAATTAATAAAGTTAGTAGTGAAGTAAAAGAAAATAGAGAACAGGTAGAACAGGTTAAGGGAGAATTAGAGACAATAAGGCAAGAAGTAAAGAATTCTGAAAAGAAATTAGGTCAACAAGTGAGTGAAAAATTAGATAAAGAAAGGGAAAAAGTAACATATAGATTAGACAAACAAAGGGAAGAAATTTGAGAAGAGTTACAGGGGTGTAAAGTTAGAATAGAAAGATCTGATGTAGAAAATGAAAGGCAGGCTAGAAATTTGGAGGATGTTACAGACCAAATAAAAGGGGTAGTAACAGAAATTACTCAGGTAAAAGAGGCCTTAGAAAATTTGAAATTAAATGAAAATGCATGTAATCACAACAATCTTAGTAATGAAGTTGCAAGAAACGAGGCAATACCAGGTGTATCAGCTGACATTTCGATGCAAAATAGAGGTAACAGTAATTCCCATTCTGATCTCGGAAATAGCTCAGGGATAGGTGACAATTCAAATTTACATTGGCCTAACCATGTCTTAAATGAAATGACACCTCCAGTTTTTGAAAATGAAGATTCAGATGATCCTAAAGCCTTTTTAGAAGGGTTACAAGAGTACTTCACGGTGAAACGTATACCAGAGGAGTACAAGATGGTGATAGTAAGAAAATGTCTAAAGGGTAATGCTGCCAATTGGCTAGGCCTTTCTATGGGTAACAATAATGACTACAGGACCTTTAGGAACATCTTTTTAACCAGATATTGGGGAGCTAGTAGGCAGGCTAATATTAGAGTTGAATTAAGCAATGGAAAATTTAATCCTAGATCGGAGGAATCGATGGTCAACTATTTTATGAGAATAGCGAGAAAATCGAAGATGTTGGACCCTCCCTTGGATGAAAAAGATCTAATAAATATAGTTACTCCACATTTTCCGGAAACGCTTCAACACTACCTAATCATAGCCCGACCCGATAGCATTGCAGCTATGATCGAATTATTATCAGCCTTAGAAGTCAATAAGCCAAAACACGCATTTGGAAATAAATATGAAGGAAAAGAAACTGTAAATTCTTTCGGGCAAGGGGCACAGTATTATCAGAATAGAAGTGAGATTAGGGAAAGATATAAAGGACCAATACCAAGGATGGAATCATTCCGGTGGGAAAATCAAGGTAGATATAACCAGGAAGGGCGTCACCAAAATAGAAATGGTAATCAAAGGGGAAGAAATATAAGGGTGAATTATATGAATACAAATAGATTTGATCGAGGTAGAAGGGGACGTTATTTTGGACATAGTAGAAATTCAAATGATGGGTATTGGACAAATGGAGATAATGAGTTTAGACCGAGGTCACCAAGACAGGAAGAAAGGTATTCAAATGGACGAAATTCCCCCGAAAATGCGGAAATGGTTGAGGCCATTAACACGGTCAAAAACATGGTAGGAAGTAACCCCGATTTAATGCAGGAGAACAGAAGTAACAATTCGGGAAATAGTACAGGAGCCATACCTAAAAATCAGGGAAACGCCAGACCCGGTCAAACGCGCCTTCAGTGAGAACTGGGTATCCTAGTAATGATTGTGATAAGTACTCGGAAATAAATAGTCCTGGAAGGCAAATGATGATACAAAAGAAAAGAGAATGGAAAAATAGAATCGACGAAAACGAAAAAGTAGGAGATCCACCTAAAATCAAAATTGGAGTAAATGGAAAACAATACAATGCAATTATAGATACGGGATCAAATAGCACCGTATGCTCACAAAATTTTTATGATAATTTACAAAGTAGTGGTTTTAAAGTAATGTCTTTACCAGTTAATGGGATATATTGCTCGCTAGCTGTGGGAAAACGAAAAGAGAGAGTAAAATTTCAAGCAATGATAAATATTGAAATAAATGGGAGAATACTTGGAATTTTATTTCTGATTGTAGGAAGACTTGTGACAGATATTATAATAGGTTGTGATTGTCTTTATGCCTGGGAAGCTGTGATGAATTTTAAAAACATGATTCTAGAAATGAAAGTTGTAGATGAGACCATTATAGTGCCTTTTGTGGAAGATAGTAGTTCAGAAACTATTGTAAGAGAAAAAGAGGAAGAAGAAATCCAAGGGGATACATTCTTTGTAGAATATGTTAAAGTAGGAGCTATGGAATTAACTGAAGTAAATGTCAAAGAGTACAGTGTCGATAATAAAGAAAATGTAGAATGGGATAAAAATGATTTCATAGACAATTTGAGGGTTTCTGATGCAACTAGGTACTATGATAGGGAGAGTAGTGAAGACTTAGAAGAATTGTTGAGGGAAAAGGTAACTCAGGCTGATCTACTAAATGAACAACAGAGGGATAAATTGTTTGAAATATTAATCCGAAATAAAGAAGTATTCTCTGAGAAACCTGGTAAATGTAATATTTATACTCATTCGTTTGAGATGATACCCATCAAACCTTTTACACATAAAGCGAGAGCTATCCCTAGTACAATAAGAGAAGAGGTAGATGCAGTTATAAAGTCAATGTTAGAAGATGAGGTTATTGAGATTTCGAATTCAGAATTTGTGAATCCCCTATGTATTGTAAATAAGGCCAATGGAAAGATTAAGGTGACATTAGACGCGAGAAAACTAAATTATTGTTCATCATATTTTCCATCAGGGAATCCAACAGAACGTGTCCTCCGAGATATAGGAATTTATTTACGTGTACTTACACATCATAATCACAAGGATTGGGTGAAATATTGTCCATTGATAGAAAAGATTATCAATCACACCATTAATGTAACTACTGGGTTTGCACCAATAAAATTAATGTTAGGAATTGAACCAGAACCAATATTGATCGGGGTACCAAAAACACTGAAAATTAATGACATTCAGTTAAGTGAGGAGGAAAGAGCGAAAATTGCTTTTGAACGAATCAAGAAAAAGGCAGAGAAGCGAAAATTAAAGAAAAAGAGTAGAAAACATAAATGGGAACCTAAGATAGGCGATTGGGTACTAGTTAAAGACCATAAGTTATCAAGTGCATTGCGAGGTAGGAACAAAAGGATGGAATTGTTATATAAAGGTCCTGCAGAAATTATATCAAAATTTGGTTATCATACCTATGAATTAAAAGATGTTAAAAATGAAAAATGTCTGGGAAGATGGCATAAACAACTCCTTCGACCATACAAGAAACCGTGTGGTGCCTTGGAACCTTGATTTAATGTAAAAGAAAAATTGGAAGTGTCATTTGTCTATTGGCGCCCAATCAGCTTTGAGATAAAATGTAAATGTTAGCTTACTTGAAAATCATATATTGGTCAGGTACTTACATATTCATGAAAAATGCAGAATGTGAATTGCTATCTACTACAAAGAGCCTAAAAATATATTGTATAGAGCTCACAATAACAGCTTCACAAAGATTGTTAAATTGTTCATCTCTGCATAGAGAGAAAACAGAATATTTACTTTGTAAACATTTGTTAAAATATTTAGATGTATAGATAGTTATCACAGCAAGACAAAGAAAGAATTTGTCTGAAGAGTGTAATGGATTTATATAAATATATGTGTTACAATAACAAAAGTGAAAAATCACAGTGCAAGTGATAGTGAGAGCGAAGTGAGCAAACATGAACTAAAAGAAGGAAGTATAAAGAAAGACTCTTGAAATTTAACCTTTATATAGAAGCTTCACAGAAGAAACCATAACATATTGTAATTAGTATTTAAGGATTAATGTTAAGTCAAGTGTATAATTGTTTGTCATGTTAAAAAGATTAATGAGAAAATGTGTTAATAACCAATTTCAAAAAAACAGTGTAATTGAAAATTGTATATAATGGGAGTGTTGCCGATTATTCAAAATACAGGAGTAATTTTTAATTTTTCTTTCGGGCAAGACATTTACATTATTTTATTATGAAATAATAAAATAACATAAATGGGGGCATTTGATACCGAAATTTAGATTTCCGATCGAATGGGCTTTTGAAAAAGACACGTTTTAATTTAATTGCCGGATGTGAGATTTGCGATAAGTGTTAAGTAATAACATACATAGATAATAGAGTAGCAAGTGTTGTAAGGTGAGCAAGATATGAGTAAATGATAGTCGTTAAATTTGTAGAATAAACGCATTATTGGTTTGAAATTAACGAGTCATGACGTCATACCACATAGTTTAAATACACGTTCGAAAGTTAGTTCTACAAACCTTAAAAGTCGCGTGAGATATCTAATAAAATATAAAGTAAACATCGTTTAATCCTAAAAAAGTAATTATATATTTGAAATTCATAAAAGAACATGTTATAATAGAAAGGGACATTTCTAAATTGCGGGAAAAGGAAATAGCATTTTGGATACGAGGCTTTCTTGGATGACGTCATGACATTCAAATGGAGCGAACGGTTTTCTTAGCGTGGGTAAGAGAGAAGCGTCTAGTCAGTACTCAACCAGAGACCAGTACGGGAGTTCGTGCTGCGCGGATGTGATTGCGATGCCTCTACAGATACAAATATTTTCGGCATAACTCCTGAAAATATTTAAAAAGAAAATAAACAATATAAAAAGTTGTTCTTGGGTTGTCCATTACACTTACGCAAACCCGAGATAAAGAGATCTTATGCAGAACTAGCCGGGGCGAGCTACATCGAAGGGCAACGTCACGTCACCAACGACTTCAGCTTCAAATGGCGAGGCAATAACTAGGACACAACGATTTTACAGCTTCAGGTTCTCTATTTTGTGGTGTGCTTTGGTTTCGGCATATCGCGGGTTAGTTGTTGACGGCTTATGTTTACATCAAGTGCGGATCTAAGGGTAGAGCAATTATAGTAGTTCGTACCAGGACTTGAATTGTTGAAAGAGTATACTAGCTAATAGTTAGAACTTGCTCTCAAAGAAAGCACAAAAATTTGGGGAAAATCATCTTTATTTCTCTACATTGTCTCCTTTCAACTCAATAGTTTTCTCAGTGATGCTAAACAGCTTTGATATCCTGTTTATAGTGAGAACCATTAAGCTTTGTAAAATAGCCATCAACTGCAGACTCCACCTCTTCACTGTTGGCAAATCTTTTACCACCAAGCCATTTCTTCAAGTCTGGAAACAAAAAAGGGGCTATAGCCAGAAAATTCAAGATATACATTTCATTTGTCATAAAAATATCTCAAACATATGACATTTTAATCAAAATCGTTAGAGCCATTTTCAAGAAAATCAAAATTTTTGAAAAATTTTCCATGTAAAGGGTAGTTTAGGGTGGGGCTATTTTCTTCAAAATCTTTGTGTCACATCCTTGAACGACATTAAACTTAAATACCAACTTTGGTTTTTAACCGACTTTTCGTTTTTGAGCTATGCTGTCCACAGACTGACAGACTGACAGACACACAGACACACACACACGGACCTTTTTCTAAAAATGCTTTTTTTTATTCAGGGGGCCTCAAAACATGTATTTCCGGTGAAATCTCGACTTCGAATTTTTGGGTGGAATACAATACTTCCCCTACTTACCAGTAGAGAAAGTAAAAATATATCCAAATCCATGTATGTAAATGAAACAAATGATCAGGAATTAAATATAGTAATAAATGGTTTTAGGAGTAAGAGATCCAGCGGTTGGGATGGCTTCTCACCTGTTATGCTCAAAAAATGCAAGCATGCTCTAATGGACATACTGGTGTACTTAATAAATTATTCAATTAATGAAGGTACTTTCCCCAAAAAACTTAAGATCAGTATTGTGCGTCCTGTATATAAAGGTGGTAATAAAATAGATGAGTTGAACTATAGGCCTATTACCTTAACATCAATATTTGCTAAATTATATGAAAAAGTCCTGGAAAAACGAATAATAAGTTACTTAAATGCAAATGGCATAATAGCAGACTTCCAACATGGATTTAGAAAGGGATACTCGACTATTAGTGCCATTATAGAATTTATTCATGAAGTATTCACAAATAAGGACATAGGCAAGAATACTATAAGATTCCAAAATAAGAACAAATTAGAAACTAAAAACTTCACTTATCTTAGTATGTTGATATCCTTTTTCTATTTTACTGAGCCAGGGGTTTCAAGCTATATCCAGCTCATTCTCAAAGTCATATAAACAAAATCGTTGCCAAGCTACAATCTTTTATTTTTGTGAACAACAATTATTCATATTCAATTTTTTATTTACCAATCTCTGAAAACAAAAATTTAAAAATACAATCCATAGAGGGCAATTCAAAGTTCATGACATGGTTCCTGTTTTTTAAAATAAAAATTTTTTCCCAAACCATTAAATCTATCGGATTACTTAACTGTTTTAATAATTTAACCTCTGAATTAATTTCATGATTAAATGACCAAAAATGATCTGCCACAGCTGATTTATCAGTTTGTTTATATTTAATATTTCTAAAATGTTCTTTTATTCTGGTTTCTAGATGACGTTTAGTTTTACCAATATAAACTTTATCACAATCTAAACAGCTAAATTGATAAATGCCAGATTTTTTATAATTTGGTATTTTATCTTTTTTTGAAAAATTAAGTAAATTTTGTATATTAAATTTATTTTGAGGGACCAAATTTATTCCATATTCTTTAAAAATCCTTGTAAATTTTTTATTAGCCCATGGATGGTAAGTAAACTTTTTAAAAATATAATTTGGTCCCTCAAAATAAATTTAATATACAAAATTTACTTAATTTTTCAAAAAAAGATAAAATACCAAATTATAAAAAATCTGGCATTTATCAATTTAGCTGTTTAGATTGTGATAAAGTTTATATTGGTAAAACTAAACGTCATCTAGAAACCAGAATAAAAGAACATTTTAGAAATATTAAATATAAACAAACTGATAAATCAGCTGTGGCAGATCATTTTTGGTCATTTAATCATGAAATTAATTCAGAGGTTAAATTATTAAAACAGTTAAGTAATCCGATAGATTTAATGGTTTGGGAAAAAATTTTTATTTTAAAAAACAGGAACCATGTCATGAACTTTGAATTGCCCTCTATGGATTGTATTTTTAAATTTTTGTTTTCAGAGATTGGTAAATAAAAAATTGAATATGAATAATTGTTGTTCACAAAAATAAAAGATTGTAGCTTGGCAACGATTTTGTTTATATGACTTTGAGAATGAGCTGGATATAGCTTGAAACCCCTGGGTCAGTAAAATAGAAAAAGGATATCAACATACTAAGATAAGTGAAGTTTTTAGTTTCTAATTTGTTCTTATTTTGGAATCTTGTTGCTTCACTGTTAATAGCTTCAATTTTTACTTAATTATACTATAAGATTATTTCTAGATCTATCTAAAGCATTTGACTGTGTGTCACATAAACTGCTGTAAACGAAACTAGAAAATTATGGGATAAGGGGGAAAATAAATAAAATATTACAGTCTTATCTAGTAAATCGTAAACAATGTTGTGAACTAAATTGGCTGTATGGAAATCATTTCAAATCTGTTCAATCTAACATTCAAAATGTAAAATCTGGAGTACCTCAAGCATCCGTCCTAGGGCCACTGCTCTTTATTTTGTATGTAAATGATTTGGGGGAATCAACCGATTTGAAACTCATATTGTATGCTGACGATACTTCACTCATTTGTAAAGGAAAAAACTTGCTACAACTAGAAAACAAAATTTCTCAAAATTTGCTACAAATTTCAAATTATCTTAAAGATAACTCTTAAATTAAACATAAAAAAAACCAAACTGATACATTTTCAGCATCAGCAAGAAAAGGGGGAGGAACTAAACTACATAAATGTAAGACTTGAAAGTACTAAAGTAGAACAGGTATCTAATCAAAATTTTTTAGGAATATATCTTGACGAACACTTAACATATGAAATGCATGTAAACGAAGTATGTAAGAAATTCACAAAAAACATATACCTACTGAAATACTTTAATGTAGAAGAGCTTAAAGCTATATATTACGGCATAATATACGTGCACTTGGAATATGGTATTGAAATTTGGGGAGGGTGTGGGGTAACAAAATTAAACAGGATACTATTGCTACAGAAGAGATGCATACGTCATATTTTTCAACTAAAGACTACAGACACGTGTAAGCCACTCTTTAAAAAGAATAAAATATTGACAATAGTTGCTATTTATGTATACAAAGTAATTATACTGATTCAAAACAAATCACCTACTAAAAACACAGATATCCATATATATAACACCAGAGGGAATGAAAATTACCATAGAATGCACTTAAATAAGGCTTCAACCAAAAAGGATCCGATTGTAATGGGAATGATATTATATAATGCCCTACCAAGAAGTATAAAAGAGCACTCAAGAAAAAACTCCTTTGCTAAAGAGTTAAAGAATTATCTAATTGAAAAGTGCCCATACAGGTTAGAAAAGATGTTAAATTAATGTGTACTGTTAATGTATTTTTGTATATTCAATATTCCATGTTTGTATTCCATAAGTCTAATTATGTGCCATGATGTACTTTTTATTCATGTATTAGCATTTGGCAATGCTCCATGCTTGTATTACAAGTTTTATGAGCAATAAATTTGAATTTGAAGGCGACCATCATAGCAAGGAAAAGAGGAACTAATTAGAGATGAGATGTTTCCATAGCAACGCTAAACACTAAACCAGTGTTGTCGACAGTTTTCGATATTTAACACGTGGTTAACATGTGCCTGACTTGCAATCCAGCAGTAACATAAACTGTGCGTCTTTGTTTTCCCTGCAATATATACAATGACTCCCTGCAGCACCAGCTTGCAACAGTTAGAGATTGCCTGTGTGCTGACAAGTTTGTTTGCATCATTCTATTTATGTGGTTATTTGCCTTGTATTTATGTGTGTCTGAATCTGTGTATTTTTGCGTATGTTGTGAGCATTAACAATTGTCTTACTCTCTTAAGGAATATTTAATTATGTCCAAAAATATTTTCAAAGACAGCATAGCCAAACGAAAAATTTTGCATACTTGGGAAACGAATAACATTGTGTTTGGTAAATATCCCAATTAAAGGATTATGCAGTCAATGGTATTGCTGAAAGACATGGTCGCAGAATTGTTTGGTTTACCCCCTTTCCTAGTGTAACCCGATTTAATTAATTTGGGCCGAAGTAATCGGTCACGTTGGGCGAAACAACTATCTGTAATATAGCTACATCAATAAATAGCTGAAAACTGTGAACATGTGGTTGCTGAAACAAAGGGCGTAATAAGTGCAACATGGAAAAATGGAGTTTTAGAAGAAAGGATAGAACAGTATCATTTCCGCGGGTAATTCTAGCAACAACAACATGATGCAAGCGATTCGGATATCAGCGGCATTTCGCATTACGATATTTCACAGGTACCTATATATCTTTTGTTAAAGTGAATCTTTACACTGATATATGAATCGGTCGGAGCTGAAAGGCATTAAGTCAAAATGTACACTTTTCTTTTTTATTGCACATTCTGAACTGACTAGTCAAGGTGCATCAAAGGACACTGAAAAGCATTAAGTCAGCCTTCCCTTTGTATGGTAAAATGATGTTGTGAGTAATGTGAGCGGAGGAGAAAAGCATTAAGTCATTGACTTACTGCCTTTCCGTCCTGTGCGCTGATTCTCAGCTTTGTGTAAGAAAAATGTATGACTTGTACTGTGGTACTTATCCAGATGCAGCCATGAAATATGACTTCTACAGGAAGCATTTTCGGAAAAACTATGACTATAAGTTTGACAGACCCCAAATAGATGTCTATTCTCTTTGTGAGGAACTTCATGCCAAATTAAAAAGTCCATATCTCTGTGAAGCTTCGAAACTTGCAGCCAAATCACATTTGGAAGTTCATCTTCGAAGAAGCCGAAAATTTTATAACTCCCTGAAGAAGGGCAAGTCTGACTGTCTTCAAAATGAAGAAATGGACGCCACTGCCTTTGACTATATGCAGAATTTGCCCTTGCCCGAAAATAAATGTGCAGGAAATCTTGAAATCTTTTACATGCGGCAACTGTGGGTAAATGTATTTAGCATTCACAATTTAAAGGATGACTACTCTGTTATGTATTTTTATCATGAGGGTAATGGGAGAAAAGGTGCAAATGAAGTGTGCACCTTTTTATACCATTACATTAAAAGTTATATCACAGCCACCATTAAAGATGTCAGCTTGTTCTCAGACGGTTGTACTGGACAAAACAGAAACCACACAAAGGTGAGAATGTGCATGGGATTGACTGCAACTGGTTGACATGAGTCGATTACCCACATGTTTCCTGAACTGGGTCATTCATACCTACCATGTGACAGAGATTTTGGGTTATTCAAAAAGAAAATTAAAAATTGTGATAGAGTTTATACTCCAAGAGAATATGTTGAAATAATAGCAAACAGCAGAAAGAATGTGGAAATTAATTTACAGAATTTGATGAAATTATTAATTTTGATAAATGGTGGCCATCATACTTTAAGAAGAGCGCAATATCCAGAGAAAGTGAAAGACTCCCAAGAGATAAGAAGCAAGTGTTTTCCCCCTTAAAGTTCAAGCAATTCAAATACCGCAGTAACAAGGTTTAAAGAGGTTGAAGCATCATTTTACATCAACTTGCCTGACAAACATACATTTTTTCTGGGAAAATCTCACTCACTACAGCATCTTACTATGCGCTCTGAAAAGGCATACAAGGACAAAGTACCCATAAACTTTAAAAAGATTCAGGACATTGTTAGTAAAATATGTTCCTCAAGATGCTATAAAGTTTTACAAGAGTATTCTGAAATGGCCAACAAATGTGGTTCAAAGTGATTCTGTGTAAAGCAGCTCTCAAAGTCACATGTTTGTAGGTTTGTTTTTCCAAATTAAATGGTATTTAGGGAAAGTGATAGTCATTTTATAATTTATTTTACTCTGTTCATTTGTTTTCATTTATAAACATGTGTATGAGCAATAAAAGCACCATAAATTTAAATATCAATGCAAATCTGCAGTTCAGTAGTGACCGCTGAGCTGAAAAGCATTAAGTCCGTTTTTGAAAAATGATAACGAAATGTATATGAAACATTCAAATTGTTTTTCCCCTCGGATAAATGCATTAGTAGACATTACTTTATGTAAAAATACATTAATAATTTACATTTATTTGCTTTTGTTATACAGTTTTTTCCTCCTCCTGAAAAGTTGTAAAAATTGACTTAGTGCCTTTCAGCTCCTATTGATTCATATACTTATCTGTACTATCCTTTGCATGTAGATTCACTATTTTACTATTGTCTTCGAATACGAATATAAATTATACCTGCTCTACATTCTAAATGCAGTGCAACCGTCTTCTTACAAATAATGCTAACACGCTCTCCAGGTGGTCGCGATAAGCGGCGTCGTTGCTTATCTTTCACCGTGAAATGTCAATCCCTTTCTTGTTTGGCGCCGATAATGAGTAACATACACTGGATACACTGTGCATGTTACTTGTTTTCCCTGCAATATACTATGTTTCCCTCCAGCCAGGGTTTACAGATTGGGCGAAAAGTAGCAAATTGGGCTACTTTTATTTTGATTGGGCTACTGAAACTTCAATTGGGTTACTTTTGGGCTATGGTTTCATCAGGTTATAGAATAATGCTTGCGTTGATTTTTGTTTGTGGAATATTTAATGGCATGACAATGTCTATCTCCTATATTCATGGTTTAACGCTCCGGCGAGAACAGAGAGTCCCTAATTTGTTGATCAGGATTGCGGGCTATGCAGCCAAGCGATAGGCAAACATAAATAAACATAAATATTTCATTAGTAATGGAGTCCTCATCTAACTGAGAATTACTTCATACCTCCATCGTATTACACATCATTTAGTGTGTGTCTTGCTAGCCTATCCATTTGATACATTTGAAGACACATTGCAATCATTCAAAGTAAATTCATTTCATACCAAATGTTTTGAAACAAATAGAAATCGAAAAAGCGACACTTCTTATTTTATGTTGCATAATAACATACAAGCAAATTTGGTTACTGGTAATCGTGAAATCACGATACTCTCATAGTGTAAGTAGGTACATCAAGAGTGTGTATTCCATACAAGCAAGAAACAAGCATTTATTTGCTCTACGAGGGCCTTCTTGGGAATAAAGATGCAGCTGTACTATAGGAATTAACTCCTGATTCCTTTGGTCAGTCTCATATTTTGAGGGGTGCAACTGGAAATAAAAATACATTAATTTCTGAAAGTTGTGTTATTTTGGCGTAGCGACGGTTTAAAAGCCATTGTCGTTGAATTGTTTCTTGCAAGGAGTCTTCAACCTCAGGGTCCACATTAATATATATATATAGTAATCGGTGGGGTCACAGGTATAAATGAGTACATAAATGAATTATATAAGTACATCTTGAACTGTAAACACAACTTATGAATAACTCTGCAAGTGACATGCACACGTCCATCACCACTGTTCTTGTGGCCGTGCCGTAGCCGAGTGGTTAGACCATTCGCTTCTCACCAAAGCGGCCTGGGTTCGATCCCAGGCAACTGCATGTGGGATTCGTGGTGGACGAAGCGGTGCTGGGGCGGGATTCCTCTGGGTTCTCCGGTTTCCCCCGCCATCTCATTCCACCGGTGCTCCATTTTCATTCCATGTATCATCAATGTCACTGCCTGTGGTGCCGTAGTAGTAAAAACCTGCGTTAAACACTACAAAAAAGCACTGTTCTAGTCCAACATTTCTAACTGACTGGCTCTACACACAGGCTTCGTCTTCCCTCACCAACCTGACTTCCATGTTTTCTCATTCGTCCTTTCCTAAAACATTGTGATTTCGTTGGCTATTGGTTTGAATTTTTATTATAAATATTATCCGTTGGCTGGCGTACCCACGCTGAATGGGGTCATTTTTAACGGTCCAAATTTATAATTTTTATAAATCTTGCAAAATCTTTACCTAACCATGCCGTCATTTATTAACATTTTTTAAATTGAAAATAATGCTAGAAAATGCCCCTTATGTGAAAATTAAGCATATCATTTGAATGGTTATTAAATTTCACATAACATGACCTGTAAATTCGTTCTTACTTACTAGTGATACATCATTAATATGGATATACATTGAAATATGTTGATTATGGGACATGATTGTTTGGCAAAACATTTATCCAGAATTGGGATATATTTTTCACCACTCTGTCCTCTATGTGATTTACAAGAGGAAATGGACCAAGACCACCTTCAAATATGCCCGGCCACTTCTAGTGCCCTACCCATCCATCAGTGAAAAATATTGGAGAGCAAGAGGATTAATGACTTCATTGTCAGAAATCCAGTATTAGCCAACAACAACATTAAAACAGAACATTACTTCCACTTACTGGTGTTTTGCTCCTAACTGTAACTTTTCTATCTGACCTTACCTTGGTCATCTCTTGTTCTCTTCCGACCCTGATGGTATTAGGGTTCCTGAGGGCTAGGGGGTCTTTATTTTTCCAACCTCTCCATTTCTCTAATTTCTCTATAAAACCTTAACACCTAACATGCTGACCTGTCATGGCATGTATACGTCCTCTGATTGGTAATCAGAGGATATGGTCGGTGAATTTATTTCGATAATTCTCCCGGTCAGGTCGGTAAGACCCGTAAACCAGCGACAGGTGTGGTCCTCCAGACATTCTGGGGGTTGTGAGAGAGCGATGTGACCGCCAAAACATAAAAATATGGTGCTCTCTAAAAAGCGGTTACATTTACTGCTAAGTCTCTTCAATATCTGTGAAACATATTGGAGAGCAAGGGGATTAATGACTTCATTGTCAGAAATCCAGCATTAGCTAACAACAAACATTGAAATAATTCCTGAATATAACAATGAACAATGTAAATTATTTAAGCTTCATACAATATACATATGTATTTTTCGAAGTTATTTTACACACTATTCGGGGATTTTGGACACCCCTGTAAGATTATATGTGTTTCCTTTTCTTTATCAACAATCACAAAAACACCAGTTAAGAAACACTATATAGAACACTCAATTATCACTCATCACTGGACATGAAAGGTAAGTGTTATAGTCTTCTTTGAAATGTTCACATCTTATTTAACCATTAACAACTAAATACACAAATATTTCACAG
Organism: Tenodera sinensis; assembly: GCA_030765045.1. Lineage (NCBI taxonomy): Eukaryota > Metazoa > Arthropoda > Insecta > Mantodea > Mantidae > Tenodera > Tenodera sinensis. The sequence goes on from CM060962.1 coordinate 255,137,111, forward strand.
ATAAATAGATTGTTAAAAGACTGGACTTTCTATGAGTAATTTATTTCAACTCCTGGCAAAGGAATGATCATGGGAATCATTTCACAGGAAATCTTCAGGGTTAGGAGTTTTGTATGGTTTTAGAACTTTTATGTCTATATCTTTTATGGATAATGTCCAAAGCTTTTGTTTTTCTTTAAATGCTTTAGCTCAAAAGAATGTTAGCCAAATTTCACGGTGATCTTGTATGGTCCAGAATAAAGTAGTTCCATTCAGAAATAACTATGGTTAATCTGGCTAGACAACTTGCGATTCCTCACTAAGACCTCATAGTTCCAGATTCCATTTCCTTTTATGGCACTTGGTCCATGACTTCCTTAGTTCGAATCTCCGTTGAGTCCTAGTCACTGTTTTCTCACATTTTTGTAAAGTCCATACTCTCCGCTATTGTTCTAGGAAGTCCAGGTATTAATTCCTTTGGAGATTCTCCAGTCATTAAGAAATGAGGACTGTATCGTATAACGGGATGTATTGAATTATTCATCACATTCTCAATCATTTTGCAATAATAGTGAATGAAGTGTGCTGATCGTGGCAAATCACTCTTAGATAGGTAGTTATGTCACATAAAGTTCGTTCAGCCCTATTTCCTGCAGCATTATAACTGTTACTGTGGTAAATTTTGATATTGTTGTCAGTTAAGGTTTATTGAATATTTTACACTAGCATTGTCAGACAGCAATGTTTTTATATGTCCATAGTTAGGTATATAATCATGTATTACTTTTCTTAAACATGTTCTAGACGTGCCACTTTTCATAGGATACAACTTAAAAAATTGACTAAATACGTCTACCAATACGAGAAGATATCTGTAACCGAATCTTCCCTGTGGTATCTCTCCATGGACATCTAAACAAATTAAATCATTAGTACCCTTCCTTTCCATAAGTTGTGGCTCAACGTTAAACTTTGTATTTAATGGTTTTGCTTTTTGGCATAAATCACAAGTGGACACAAATGTGCAGACTTTCTTATATAAGTGCTTCACATAAAAAACTTGGGAAATGTTTAAAGCTGTTCTCTCAGTACCTGCGTGAATCAAAGATAAATGGAATGATTCTATAACACAGAATACCAAAGATTTTAGGATAATTGGTTTTCATACTTTGTATTCTCGACCAGTTAGCTTATATAAAATTCAATCCTTTTTTCCAAACTTTCCTGGTGTGTGGTTCTTTTCTTGTAGTTTTCCCAACCCACGTATTTGTTTGATTAAAGTTTTATTCATGGTAGAGATCTATTTTCATTAGCAGAACTTCGTGAAAGTCTTTGGCATGGCTTTCAGGAATTGAACTGGGTAATCTGGATAGGATGTCACTAAAAATGTTGTTTTTCGCAGGAATATGTCTGACCCCTAAATCATGTGCTGTGATCTCTTGAATGTAGCGGGATATTTTGCTACTCATAAGTTTGCACTGTTGTATGAAACGCAGAGATTTCCAAAAGTGCAATACATTGGGTTTGCTCTGAGGGAAGTAATGAACGACTAGTAGTTGCTATTACATGTGAGTGTCCATCATATTCTTGCATCAATACACACCCTAATCCTTTGGTACTACTGTCTGTGTACAGAGGAAAGTCCTGGTCATCCCTTGGTCTTTCTAGGAGAACAGTGTGAGCAAAAAGTGCTTTAGCATGCTGCCAAGCATTTTCCTCGCATTCGGTCCATCTCCATTTTATGCCTTTCTGCAGTAAATGTCTAAGTGGTGCGGCTTCTTTGGCATAATTGATAAGGATTTTTGACTGATACTGTATCAAGCCAAAGATTCTCCTTAATTGTTTTATATTCTTGGGACTTGAGTAAACTCTCCATTTTCTTGGGATCTGGCTTACATCCATCTTCAGATATCATGTAGCCAAGAAAATTTACTTCTCTAAGAAAATATTTTGGTTTTTGTAGATGCATTGTCATTCCACTTTCAGCCAATTTAGATAAAATGTGATTGAGGTGCTTTAAGTGTTCCTCAAAGGTTTCCCGTATACAAGAAAGTCATCCACATACTAACATGCATATTCTCATACATTATTTGTGAAAATAGCATCAATTGCTCGCAACAATGCAGCTCCACAGTTCTTTAACCCAAAGGTGCCCTCGTGAAATGTGTCATTTTCCTTGGAACATAAATGAAGAGTAATCTGTGACTTCTTCAGTTAGAGGAATTTTCCGTTACAAAGATACGAGGTCAATACTTGAAAATATTTACCTTTGTTGACTCGGAATAATAGATCTTCTATAGGTTCTGGTCTGAAATAATCTGGCAATGTATGTTTGTTTAGTCGCCTGGCATCAATTGTTAGTCTTAATGACTTGTCTGGTTTCATTACCCAACACAGCGGGTTGCAAAAGGTTGCAGAAGAACCTTCAATAATGCGTTGTTCTTTCACCCCGTGTGGTCACCGGGGTTAAAGAATAGCCCCAATGTAGTCCATGCGTGTTGTAAAAGGCGACTGAAATGGACACCAGTGATTGGGGGTATAGCCGAGCCACCCTGACTCCGGGGATATAAATAGGAGTCCTGGTCCTCCAGGTTGCGGGTTCGGCGTTAGGCTAAAAACCTAACCCCATAAAAAGTGGTTGTTAAAGAAATCTCAGCTAAGCTTCCGATTGGAAGGAATATTGGCATCCAACCCAACGCAAAGGAAAAGGTAATTATTCTTGGCTACATGGAATGTAAGGACCCTCCTCAAAGCAGGCCCACTTACCACAATACTAGAACAATTAACACAGTATAAAATAGAAATTACAGCACTACAAGAAACCAGATGGCAGGGTAAAGACATCTGGGATAGGAAGACACACACCTTTTACTACAGCGGAAAAGAGCAGGGACGAAAGGAATGTGGGGTAGCATTTGTGGTAACAAAAAGTATGTAGACTAGCATAATAGAGTTTAAAACTATTGATGAAAGAACTTGTATCCTTAGAGTGAAAACGAGGAATGCAAACATAAGCTTTATAAATGTACATGTACCCACAGAAGAAAAGGAGGAAGTGGAAAAAGAAAAATGTTACCAGATTAGAAGAAGAATACGAGATACCTTACACAGACATAAAAATTATCCTAGGGGATCTGAATGCACAAATTGGTAAGGAAAGGTATTACCAAGATACAATATGCAAACACAGTTTACACGATAAGTCAAACAATAATGGACAAAGACTAATAGATTTTGCCACTAGTAAGGAAATGATAGTAGCATCAACATACTGTCCCCATAAAAGGATCCATAAAGAAACTTGGATCTCACCAGATGGCAACACAAGTAACCAGATTGACCACATATCAGTACATAAGCAACGCAGGAAAAGAAATGAATGTAAGATCATACAGAGGGGCAAATTGTGAATCTGACCATTATCTAGTTAGATCCAGAATCAAATGCAGTAAAGTCTTCTACAGGAAAAGAGAAGGTGGACAAAACCAATAAAAATTAACATACAAATGCTCAAGGATGAGGAAACCAAAGTTAAGTACCAGGCGAAATTAACACAGAGTTTAGGAAGCAAGACACAAGAAGAGGATAGTGAAACCATAGAGGAACTGTGGAATTGAACAAAACAGGTTAGACAAGAGACAACACTTGAAATGCTAGGAACGCAAATAAGAGACAATAGCACGAAATGGTTTGATGATGAATGTTCAAAAATGGTAAAAGCAAAAAATGAAGCCTACAGAAAATGGTTAGATAGGCCAACAAGAATGAAAAGGCAAGAATATGAAGAGATAAGAGAAATGACGCATAAAATGTGCCGAAATAAAAAAGGAAGAACAGAGAAGTTAGTATTGAACGAATAGAAGAAAATCTCAAAGACAATAACTTAAGGAGAGCATATAAGGAAACTGGATATCTAAGAGAAGGCTTCAAACCTCAAACTAGTATAAGCAAAGATAAGGATGGCAATCTCATAGCCAATGAGACAGAAATAGGAATTAGATGGAAGGAATACTTTCAGGAACTGCTTAACCCCAGAACAGGAAAACCTCTGAACGCATCGGAACAACAAAAACAGAAGGAAAAGGGAAATACAGAAGCAGTAGAACTACCTGACATAATAGATATACAAATAGCAATACAAGGAATGCAAAATAATAGATCTCCAGGTGTGGATAACATACCAGCTGAGTTATATAAATATGGAGGAGGAAAAATAAAGGAAATACTACAGAAATTAATAAAAAGGATATGGGTAGAGGAGATAATGCCAACACAGTGGAAAACGAGTACAATCATCCCAATATACAAGAATAAAGAAGACAAACAAGAATTACCGGGAATATCGATCTTATGTACAGGGTATACGATATTTACAACCATTGTCAATGACAAAATTAAACCATATGCAGAAAAGATAATAGGGGAATATTAGACAGGCTTTAGACCAGGAAGATCGACAATGGATCAAATATTCACAATTAAGTAAATCATAGCAAAGACATGGGAACATAATATAGAGATACATAAAATATTTGTGGATTTCCAGAAGGCATATGTTAGCATAAAGAGGGAAAAAATATATAACATGATGGAAAAGTTCCAAATCCCAGAGGAGTTAATAAATTTAGTGAAAGATACAATGGATAATATCATAGCTCAAATTAAAATAGGGAACAACAGAACAGTGTTAACGGAGAAAATGGGCTTAAACAAGGTGATGGGTTAGCACCCACCTTGTTCAACTTAGCACTGGAATTTGTAATCAGGAAATTACTAGTGGATGTAGACTCTGCACTATACCATAAATCTGTTCAAATGTTAGCACACGCAGATATAAATATAGTTGGTAGAACCAAAAATGCAGTCTCAGAAATATACACCAAATTGGAGGAGAATGCAAAGGAAATAGGACTCGTTATAAACAAAGACAAAACTAGTCATGATACAAAATAAAAACTGTAAGAACAAAAGAGAAAGTACCAGATCAATGAATGCCACCTAGAAGTAGTTAATAGCTTCAAGTATCTAGGGACAATTATAAATAATAGGAATAATGAAACCAAAGAAATAAAAGCCCGAATAACAGCAGCAAATTGAGCATACAACCCTTTATAGAAAATATTTAGGAATAAAATAATATTCCCTAAAACGAAAATAAGACTATACAAAATGCTTATAAAACCAGTGCTATTATATGGCAGCAAAACCTGGACTTTGACTCAAGTCATGAAGGAGAAACTGTTAATGTTTGAAAGAAAAATACTTCGAAGGGTATTCGGACCAATTAAAGTGAATGATATGTGGCGAAACAGGTATAATAAGGAATTATATGATATACACAAAGACAGTAACATAGTACAAGAAATTAAGATTAGACGGTTAAGATGGGCGGGACATGTTCAAAGAATGGAACAGAAACGGATCCCTAAAAGAATTTTAAATGGGAAATTCTACAATACAAGACTCAAAGGCAGACCAAAGCACCGATGGGAAGATGCAGTAAGAAGAGATGCCTTAAGCATGTTGGGAGTCCGAATGTGGAGACGGAAGGCAGCGGATAGAGACGAATGGAGGCAAAAACTGAGAGAGGCTGAGACCCAAAAGGGGCTGTGAAAGTTATGTAGTAGTGGATGCTTTTCCATTTTCTTTATTACTCGTTCCGCTTCAGCTTGTAGCGAGAGGGGGAGATTCCTGGCTTTATGAGCGTAAGGAGATGTAGGTATACACATTGCATAGTCCAGTATTTTCTGAAAATACATTTTTGTTTCGAAATAACATCTTGAAAAGCATATCTTTCTTATGTGAAGGTAAGTAAGTTTCCCTAGCTTTCTATAAAATTGCTTCCCGATTATCTCTGTTTTTGTTTACTTGCTGTCCATTTTCTAGCTCGAACACATGTTCATTGTTACTTTTCCTACGACGATAATGATCTTGTTCAGCTATTCCATCGTAATGACAGATAACTGGCTCGTCCAAGACATTTACCTTGACGTTTCTTTCTTCCTTTTCTTCTTCTTCCAGTATATTTATTTGATCACTTCCTATCCGAATCGTTTCCACAAAGAATTGCTCTTCGTCTATTTCAATTTCTTCTGGTAAGCGTTTATACTCTGCTTTAGAGTTGGCGGTCAGGAAAGGAATGTTAATTTGTCTCTTCTCCTATTTTCATTTTAAAACATCTGTTGCCGAAATCTACTTTTGCTTCATGTTGATACATGATATCAGTGCCAATTAAGGAGTCAATGTTTAACTTCGGCACAGTTAAACATAAGATTTCGAGATTTTGTTCCCCCATTTGAACTTTGAATAAAGCCTGTTCTCTGATATTTTGATTTTGTTTCCCCACCGTGAGTGTACAGTAGGTGTTTGTTACAGGTAAATTCTGTAACCTATTTCCTATATCAAGAATATCTTGGTAGCATAATTTTCTTTGGTTTTTGATGCTTTTTTGATTCCAAAATTCTCTACTATCCCTAAGCTTAAATTTGTTATTTCAAAGCACTTTTTTGACTCTTTTAGGTTAAGTACAACCCCTATTCTATCCTGGGATTTCTGGCGAGTCTCTTCAAAATCCCCACTTAGTTTACTGCCGGCGAGGTCACCGAGTCAGAAATTGTGTTCAATGTCTCTTCTGAATTTGATCGATAACTGCTTGGATTTTCACGAGGGTCCTAAGCTTCCTCATTTTGATCAAATTTGCCATTTTCTCTCTGAAATCTGGGTCCCATGCCACATTGGGAAATTATGATATGTACAGGGTTTGTATTATAGTTTTCACGGCTATCATTTTGCTGGAAATTAAGATGATGTATCCTTGGTCTGTGTTATCATAAACAGGTTGTCGAAACTTTTGTCTCTCACGCGATGAGATGGGCTTCCCCTTTGTCCTCTGTTTCTCTCATTTTCTTGAAAATGAGGTACAACTTCCTGGTATCTGTTTCTAGCTTGATCACTGTAGGAACTTGATTCTGGTAAATGTGATAAATGTTCTCCCGGTTTTTTATCTCTAAACCCACGATGGTTTCTTTGCTGCTTAGGTGATCCTCTATTTTCATAATCTGGTCTTGGTGTGTAATTTTCAAGTGAAGCAAAGAGTTCAATGACCTCAGAATAAGAGTTAACTCCTGCAACCCGAATGAAGTTTCTAGTCTGAGGGGGGGGGGGGGGGGAATGACTAGTGATTAGTTGGATTAAGTTGTGAGGTGTTATTTCTGGTTCTAACAGTCAGGTTTGATTGATAAGGCAAAGAAAATAGTCCTGCATGGACGTTTGAAGGATCATATCTTCCTGATAAAATTTCTTGGCGAATGGCTGTTTGCCTCTGAATGCCCCAATAGTGAGCTAAAAAATGCTTCTTTGAATGTACTATAAGTTACAAGTGCAAATGTATCTCATTAATTATAACTTTTAGGGGCACTGTGCCGGCTTTAAATTAAGTTATTACCGTAAAAGATCTAAAGCAATATTCGGAAACTTGAACATCAGAGGTAGTTAAAATTCTGCTTTATGTTTGATTATTAAACCAGGAAGTGAGACAGTAAGAGTCATGAAATGTATGTGGTAAAATCAAAATTCAATTTTAATACAGGCCATATGGGTGGCTCCTTTGGCTAGGTACTCGCCTATTGATCTCTCCGTATCAGCATATTTACTGGTGTGTAAAAGAACTCTCGCGGAACGAAATTCCTACGCACTGGCGGCACTGATAAGATATGCAACAGCATCGTTAAGTTATAATATTTTGAATGCTAAAGCAAGCAGTTCTTAATGTTAAGTTGCACCAAAGAAGTCCATTATATATAATGTGTGAATGCGCGCATGTGTGTGTGTTAATCTAGACTGGTTCTAAACATTTTATTTTCAATCCCCAGTAAGTAGGCTAATATATGTTTATTCTAATATTTATTTATGCTGACCCAAGGTGCAGCGCAAAGTGAGACGGGGAAAGAACTTCTCCCTAGCAGATGAAATAAACAGTTGCAAGTGATAAATCTGCCCTTACATTGGTTCATCACGTGATACTCTAAGGGTAATCAATGTAGTGATTCCAATTGCAGATGTATTTGTACTTGACTGTTTGTTTGTTCCTCCATAGTTAATAATGACCACCCCTATCTCTACATCTCCTCAAGTGGTTATGCTTCTTGCGATATGATGTAAGGTTTGGTTTTGTTCCCCTACCATCCCTCTTAACATAACAGAAGCTGAGCTCTTGATGTGACGAGTAAATTTTTCAAGTCATTTCAATGTAGGTTTTCTATCGAGAGTTAAGTGCAGTGTTCAATGCTGTGTTGTTTCTCAGTAAACTTAGCAATTTTTGTTGTACTGAAGCTTTGCAGTATAAACATGGGTAAGTAGAAATAGGACAAAACATTTAACAGAGCTTGGCTAAATGACCTTTTGTTTTTAAAGTGGCTAATGGAAGTGAAAGATGGCAACAAAGTGTATTGCAAATCGTGCAAAGTTACAGTTAGGACTCATAAAGCAGATTGAAAGAAACATGCTGATTCTCAAAAACACAAAAAGAACTGCGCTATCATTACCACAGGACAACCGAAATTGAGCGACTTATCTATCTTTCAACCGATGGAATCAGTGACGCATTTTGAGTTACAGCTTGTCACAATGCCATTCATTGTATTGACCACTTAAATTGATTTTCATCTAAATAAAGAAGAATAAACTTAGTTCACTAGAAGATATTGCAAAGAAAAATTAAAAAGTACACACCTCTTCTTGCAACAAGATTCAACTGGCTTGAACTTCTTGGCTGATATTTTCTTTCATGTGCATTCAGATATATACATCTTTCCAGAATTTCGACGTTTCTTAGCAACATTTCGTTTCCACAATTCAGAATTCTGTTGTCTCTTTACCCCAATACAGTTACTTTCATTGCCATCAGTGATAATTTCTTCTTCCGAAGTAACATACTCATCAATTGTGTTCATCTTTACCTTGCCTGCCCGGCCATGTGGTGAGAATGAATGGCTTGACCATGGGTGCAACAAAAGTGTAGCATGTGATCTACTTTCCAAGGAGCTCCAGCCATCAAGTAACGTTGTACCGAACTAATTCTTTTACAGATAGTTGAATGTTTGACGAACATAATGCATGCATTTACTGTAACGGTACATATTAGTATGTATATTGTACATTAGGTTAGAACATAATTTGTATATAGATAAATATTTTAGGATAATAATTGTTTAAATATTGTTAGTGATAAGCAGTTATACTTGGAAACTTGTTAAATGTAATTAGCGGCCGAGCGGTCTTCAAACGCCTCATTCAGGTATTGAAAGGGAACAAACAGGATGCGGGGCATTTGTCACCCCTCACTGCACAGGTATTTCTAAGGGAGGCATACTGACCATAGCAAGGGGAGGTACGGTTATGAACAAAGTGCAGGACCACAAAAGGGGCAGTGCAGTGAACTCCTGGGCAGAAAGACTCAACTACTTGAATGAGACGGGTGTAGCTGTGAGGGAGCTGGTATAAGATAAAGTGAATAAAGTCAATGTTCGAATGCTAAGAAGCACTTATTAATCCACCTGCATAACCACCCCTGAAGAAGAGTCAACAGCCGAGGGCAACGGAGACGACATCTTGGCAGCACATATTCCTCCCTTCACAACACACAAAACTACCCGTCCCATTACGCAATAACAGCGTTAGGCAGCTAACGCTCTACTTGCACCTAAGTACTCACTTATCACTGAGAACAACTGTTCAGCATACTGACGCTGAACAAGAGCTTGCTACGGATAAACATCTTCAATGTGTTCTACGTTTAAGTTCATCTAGTTTGGAGCCGAACATTCAAACGCTAATATTTGAAAAGAAACCAGCAAGGATACCAACCGTGTAAATTAGGGGAGTATCATTATGACTATGCCAATATATAATAAAATGTAACATTTATCTACTAAATAAACTTTTCATAAAATGTTTATTTTTGAGAATACAGTATAGAAACATTTAAATGTCTTTAGTAGTATAATGGAACTGCCTAACTATTGTATAACAAAACAAAGGTAATAAACATGTTAATTCTGTAGAACTGCTTTTGTCAACTTAAGGTTTGCCTAGAGCTACCACATCAGTAATGTGCTGAGAGAGCTGTTAGTCACACAATGCCAATATGAGGTGCCTAGTATTGTGTCTATGTCCTTCACTCATATTCTCTAGTGTCATTAACTCTCTTTTGCTTTCCTAGCCAACTCTTGAGTTCAAAAGTATGCATTTGATAACGCCACAAAATACGTTTAACCACTGCAGGAAATGCCCCCCTTTCTGTTTACCTGCCACATAGAAGGAAACAGGGAGAGGTGATCGAAGGGGTTAAGCATTTCACACTTCCAGTTCCTGTCTTGCCAGCCCTGATCTAGAGCTTCAAGAGATTCGTCGCAGCAAAGAGGCTGCCGCCGTTGGATTACATTTCGAGCATTGCCGTGGTGTAAACCAAAGCACTGCTAAAGCGCTTGCGCTAAGGCACACACTACAGTGTAGACCAGTATGGAAGTAAGGCCACAGCAAGCAATCGAAAGATTAGTTTAAGTGCATTTTTGAGGTCGGGCTCTACTTCTCCCCGTGCTTCTCAGCGCTCGCTAGCTCCAATTTCTTCTTCTACTCTTCTCTCTTCCTCTATTCTATATAGGTTTAAAGGTCACTCTAGGCACTTATCCTTTTTTCTTACTGTTACACTTTTTACTTAAAACTTAACCAAACAACTTCACTATGGCTAGAACAAAGACTGCGTTGACTGCCAAAACTCTCCCCCTCAGACGAAAACGAGGAGCAAAACCCAACCTAAAACCAAATCACCTTCTCCTTCCCCCTCCAAGGCCCCTCCGCCTGCTCAACCTGCACCTCAGTCTCCCTCAAGTGGCCACTTCGCTACCTTCTTCCAGGCCCACTTCACCCAAACCAAGCACCTCGGCCAACAAAACTGACTCTAGACTTGACACACACACTCCCTCTGAACAAGTCCAGGAAGAGAGAACTGACATAGTGCCCATACATGTCAGCAAAAGCCAGGCCGCGACACTAGTCAACTGACACATGACATTGATCGGACTTGCACCTTTCAATTTAACTACATTGCAAACACTGATTGCAACTCCGGAGACTTTGAATTTAAGGCGTTCTCCCTTGGTGATTACCAGATTTTGGTGAAATATCGCAAGGAAAACAGCCTACAGCACTATCTTTTGCCCCGACCCGAAGAAAGTACTGCCCACTTTGTCATTAAAGGGCTGTACGCTGAGTTCTCCGGGGACGAAATTGAGGAAGACCTGGCACTATGCAGGTTCCAGGCTATATGAACCATTCAAATGAGAAGGTGCACACGAACTAGCACCCTCCTGCTAATGTTCCTAATAGAACTGCAGGACACCCATGAAAACAGAAAAATTCTTGAACTAAAATTCCGGACGCACTTCTAAATTCATGTAGAAGAGTATAGGACTGTCACAACCCCTAAGCAATGTTCATGCTGCCAGCAATTCTGGCATGTGAAGAGACAATGTAGGTCCTCTAACCCCATATGTGCTAAATGCATAGGCCCCAATTACTCTGGCACATGCGCTGTTCCACCTCCGGAACGTGTATATGTGCTATGTGGCCCTGAGAGCCATGGTGCGACCTGGAGAGGGTGTACTGCATGGTACACAGAATATAATCAAATGGTGAAAAGACAATACTGCCAGTGCACAGCCTCACAAGCCCAATTACGAGAGAACGCAAAAGCAATACTCAAAGGCTGTTGCACACACGGAGTGGTTCACCCATAATAGTAAATAGGGCAAAATTAGTGAAAATAAAGATTCCCCTCTCCCAGGCCAAGATTTGAACATTTTGGAAATGACACAGTCTGTAACCACTGTTATCTGCTGCTTTTATCTTATTTTATTACCACACATTTTCTAGGGAGTACAACTATTTTTTACTTTATGTCATTCTGATTGAAAAGTAAAGTCACTTTGCAAGTACGTTCCTCTGTGACTTGTATGTTCATATTCTGTTATAAAACCCTTCTGAGCATTTAGTTCCTTTAGGAACTGAAATGAAAGACTGTCTTATAGTCTGTATCTGTTCACCATATTCATCACGCATAAGGGCTAGACAAAGTTAAAAGAAAGGAAAGGAAATAGAAGATGAATGAATACTCCTTTGTTTTCATTAACATTGTTTATTAAGAATAAATAATTATAGCATACGTAGCACCTACATAATAGGCTCATATAAAACAAAAATACAACAACAATAATTTTTTTAAAATTCTTAGATGATCTTACTCTGAAGTTGATTTACTGTTTTCTGCAGTCACAAAGAGTACTAAATAGATAATATTTACAAGCTGTTCAGTCAAAATGGAATCTGAAAGTTAATTCACATTCAGGAACTAAATTATATATTAATTCTATTATAGCTTGCTCTGCATTATACGTAAGTATGCAACATATATCAAACTCTTATATCAGGCATATAGAATTAAAAAGAAAACATGGCTTTGCATCTAAAAATGCCAGAAGAGTAGTTGCAATAACTAAACACATTAGTCTTTATAATCACAATAAAAATCTAAACAAATATTTCACTTCAAAGAGCATTGCAACAGATTAATATATATACACATACAACAAATATATCTTTGAAATTATCTTTAGTGCAACATGTTCTTTATGAGGCTACAGAAATAATCTGCCCGTTTCTCTTCTTTCAAATTAGTCATGGGAAATATTGTTGATAGAAAGAAAATACAATTAACACATGGCTACCTTACTGCATTATTTACAAACCTGTAATACATCTCCAAAAGTTAGTCACTGACCTCAGAGAGTGAAATTTAAATTTGACATTTTATTCTTACATCTCGATTTCAAGTTGGCACAATCAAAATTGTTATAAATATCTACATAATGTGATTGTGGTAGTAACTAACACATTTCCGCATTGAACATATTACATAATTGATACAATTAAACACCAACTTATCACATTTTATACAAATCAGAAGATAGGTCATTATAATGTAAGTAATATCCTAACACTGTTGGAAGTTTCCCTTACACAAGCTGTTTGATGAATATCTTATGCTGCATTTAGAAAGTCAAATAATAGCTACTATTACACCATAAAGTATCTTCAATAAGTAGTTTTAAACTTCAAGGCAACTTATAATTACTTGTATAGAGGAAGAGGGATATACAGAGTTCTTGGAACTGGTCAAAACAACACTTATTACATCAACATGGTTCCAGATACATTAAGATTTTAGTAGAAGTGGTGGAAAAACATGATTTTTGCTTAAGAGGTATAAAACATTGAGCAATACATTTTATTTTATATTTTAGAAAGAATAAATGCATTTTTATGGAACATATGGAAAAAAGAAAATAAATGAACAAAAAAGTGTATGACACAAAATAGCCAAAGTACAATCTGGAACGGCTATAATGTCGAAATGATTCTGTTTCTTTCTCCAAGCCCAAAATTGCTAAGTACAACATGCTGTTGCTTTAAAATGCAGGCTTGCCATATATTTTCATCAAAATCTAAGGCCAGTCCATTATAAGTAGAAATGGAAACCAGAACATTGAAACCGAAATTATACTGTCAATATATTTGATAATGGAAAGAAACAAAACGAGATTCTAGTCAATAGTGAAGGGGAAGACGTAATAAAGCTAATATGTTAAAGTCTCAAGAATGGAAGCCTAGGCAGATTTAAAAGAGTGATAAGGCTTTGTTGACGCGCATGAAAAACAAACACGTGTAACAATTTAGCAGGCTGATTCCTATCTTACCATGACGTGCTCTAAAGTTAGCCAATGGAAATCGCTTCCTTATCGTTGCCCACGCAAAAACAAAATGCAATGCAAGACACACTCGTCTTGAATCGAGCCGAGAGTACGCGTGCAACTTGGGAACTGTACGTAAGCTAGCGCGTAAACATAATTCAGCAGTCGCTAAAGGGTGACAAAGTTAAAGTGTTATAACGTTGTAGTTGAAATTACAAAGTTACATTCTATTTAAATATCATCGGCAGTTCTCTACAAATCTGAAAATTTACAAATAAAGTGGTCTGTTGGTTGATTCTTCGTTTGGTTCCATTCCTACCATAACTCGCACATACCCTGAGATTAAGACCTCTTGCTAGAGCTAGTCCGGACACCAAACACGAGATCTTATAGATCTCAAAGTAGACGTCTTCGACGGAGAGGAGCGTTTGCGTCAACATTCACAATTAATGGGAATGCTTACCACAGACCGTGAACAGAAACGGGTGACCTGGTTCAAGGAGTGAGCCAAAACTTTAGATAGAAACCTCTATAATTACAAGCTAGAAACAACACAGAACAACAAACTCTAATGTATATACTTTGCAAGAGGAATTAAACATATCAATAGATTGGCTTTTACCAATATATTCATTGGGTCAAATTTCTAAGTTATTAACCAGCATTATGTTGGCTGAATTACAAAAATGCAAAAATGTCACTTCAGTAATTGATTTTAGTGTCATCTACAAGTATTTCCATTTCAATTCCCTTCTGTTCTCATTCTGGTTTCCATTCTTAGTTTATTGTGTACAAGCTTTAAAGAAAATACACCACAAGTTGAAACTTTGCTGCAGCCATTCCACTTACAAGTGGTTTCCCCAGGAGATACATATCTCTACTAAACATACTCAGACATTTGAATAAAATATGAAATTAATAAAGAGTCTGATGTGGTGGCCTCACATGACTCTGTCTATCCATGACATATTTACATATGTACATTCAAGGTATTATTTTGTAAAGTTAATATTTCAAATATATTATATTTTAATCAAAATCATTAGAGCCATTTACGAGAAAACAAGAGGTAACAAAAGTTTATCCAGGTAAGGTTAGTTTGGTGTGCAGGAACTTTCTTTAAAGTTTTCAACAGACAGGCTTAAACATACTCTGATTCCATTACAACATCTTGTATGAAATTTGGTAGTTATCCAAATTTGTATTTTTGAGTTATGCTATAAAAATGCATTTTTGGATTCAGTGGATGTCAAAGTGTGTATTTTCTGTGAAATATTGATGTTCAATTGTTGGGTGGACACAAGGCTACATAGCTAAATGGTGGAGAATAAAATAGGCATTAGAATTTGGAACTCAAAATTGCTACTCTCAGCACCACATTATTGTTTTATAAATTATTGTGAAAGACAATCTTACTACACAAAACTTTGATATTTTGCGCAGAAAATGCACTTTAGTTATTATTGTTAGCATTCATTTTTTGTAAGTTTTGTACTCCCAAGATTTAATTACTATTCAGTCAAAATACTGTTACATAGTTTTTAAGAAAAGCAGAATAAAATGTCAGACTGTGCATTCTGTTTTGATTAAAAGCACGCCATGCCACCTATAAGAAAGTTTCCATGTCACAAGAGGTTTGCAATTTTAACATAATTATATGAAAACCCCAAATAAAAGCTCAGCTAGGAAACTGGAATTTGAATATGGACCCACAGTATGAGAGATGATGCAACCCACATTTGAAAACCCTGCTGCATCACCTGTGACAAGAGCTGAAATAATAAGTATAATAAGTAAACTACCAAACAAAGCTAATGGTGGGTGGGATGAAATAAGTACACTAATCCTTAAGCAATGCAAACATGTACTTGCTGATCCTCTTGAGCATCTCATAAATTATTCTATATCGAAAGGGCAATTTCCAGATTGCCTAAAATTATCCATTGTTAGATCTATATATAAGCGTGGTGATACAAAGGATATAAACAATTACAGGCCGATTACATTAACTTCAGAATTAGCCAAAATTTTTGAAAGGGTTATATTGCAGAGACTTATAAGCTTTCTGGAAAAAAATAAAACTATTATAAACTCACAACATGGTTTTAGGAAACATTTCTCAATGATTTCAGCCATTATGGAATGCACAAATAATATAGTAAAGCTCTTAGAAAACAAGGAAAAAACTGCAACATTATTCTGCGACCTTACAAAAGCGTTTGATTATGTTAATCACAATATTCTACTAAATAAGTTAGAAGCATATGGAATTAGGGGTCTAGCAAAAGATTTAATTAGTTCATACCTTATTGGCAGGAAACAAGCAACACAAATACACCATAAACAAGGGAATTTAACAATAAAAAATACATCCAGTTTCAAAACAGTAAAGTATGGGGTTCCGCAGGGTTCTGTGATGGGCCCTCTCTTATTTATACTGTATGTGAATGATATACCCAACAATGGGAACAGTAAAGCAATCTCATATGCAGATGATACAACAACTGTATGTTGGGGCACTTCCATTGAAGACTTAAATAATACAATGACACAAACTATTGAATCACTGTTTAAATACTTTAAGGAAAACAATTTAAAATGTAACATGTCTAAAACAAAGCTAATTCAGTATAATCTAGGTAATTCAAATAATGAATCAAACATGATACAATTATCAGATTACAACATACATTGTGAAAGTAAACAGCCCTTCCTAGGTCTTATAATAGATCAAAAGCTTACATGGTCGGAACACATTCAATATATCAATGGAAAAATCAGTAAATCGTTGTATTTACTTAGGCACTTTTCCAGTCTTCTTGAAGAGAAAGAATTAAAAATGATCTACTATGGTGTCTTATACCCTCATTTGCTGTATGGAATTGAGATTTGGGGTTGCAGTACAAAAATATATATATGGAGAGAATATTGAAACTGCAAAAGAAGGCCATTAGAATAATATATAAATTAAACTATACAGACTCATGTAAGCAATACTTTAGGGAAAAGCAAATCTTTACAGTATTCTCATTATATGTATATAGGGTAGTTATTTATGTGTGGAGGAAGGATAATCTAAGGAACAGTGACATACATCACTATAACACTCGAAACAATAGTGATTTTTTCAGACAGGGTTTTAGAATGAATTGTAGCATTAAACATCCAAATGTAATGGGAATAATACTGTACAATAAGTTACCAAATTATATTAAACAACCTAAATCCAATAATGGTTTTAAGAAGGAGCTCAGAAATTACTTAATAAACAAGGCCTTGTATACTATGGATGAATTGTAAATATAGTGATAAGATATTAATTGTAAATGCAAATTGTAGATATGTAATTTGAATAATTGTAATGAAAGTGTACATATGTAATTGAACTGACAATGTCAGAAACTACTTGTAGTCTATTGACAATAAATGCATTATTATTATCATTATCATCATCATTATCACCACCACCACCGCCACCGCCACCGCCACCGCCACCGCCACCGCCACCGCCACCGCCACCGCCACCACCACCATTATCATCATCATCATCATTATTCTGTATTTTTCTCAATCTAACTCATATGTAGGTGATTTATTAATGCAGTCTGACTATATAATTTCTTTAGAACAAAAATCAGCTGAAAGGAATGTAGATATAATATTAATGTATAGTGATTCTTCTATAATAATGCAACACAAGGAGTGATATTTTCTTCATGGTCCATGGCAACACTGCATAATACTCCAGAAACTCAAATGATATTACTTTATTCTTAGGAATGTTGAAGGAAAGACAAATGCTGTGTACAATACTTATGAGTCCAGTTTGCATTATTTATCTGTTTTATTGTGAAAGAAACAGCACTGTGGAGCTATAAAGCAAAATATCTGGTATATCCACCGCAATGTGAACAGTAACTCTTCAACTGTGTCAAAGTGCCACTAAATGGACAATCCCTCAACAGTCATGTAGCCATCTGCAAAGCAACAGATAACCAACCAAATACACCACTTAATCATATGCCATCATGGAAATAAATACAGAAAATACACTTGCGCCACCTTCCAACTCAAAACAAATGCCAGGGGGGGGGGGATGCATCTGAAATGTGGCACAAACGTTGCCTTTTTGTTGCACATAAATATTGCTGTATGTGCAATACTAGCCTATGCTACCATTATATTAACTCAAAAAACTATGACACAAGTTTAAACCATCGAGCTCTACAATTCAAAACTGTTTGTAATAAATCTTCTCTGTAACTATTGTAAAATTCAAATTTACACTCGTTACCATTTAGGATTAACCAGTCTGTGTAGTTAATATGCTATTAAAAGGATAACTATGATATGTGTACATAATATATGTTGCCTCTGGTTGGAAACAAATGTAATGAGTTACAGGTATGAAAATTTAACCAATAACATTTGCTAGCAAATCCAATTTCTGTTGATGTACCTACAACACTGAATTATGTATAGAAACCCTGAAAATTGAGGCATAAATTCAATAAAAAGTGGTAGAATATATTATCTCAGCAAATTGAAAATCATAAACCTTTTCTCTTAGCAGTAAAGAAAAAAAATGTTAAAAACATTAAAATATACATGGCATAGGTGGCAGCTACTTCACTTCTTTTCAGTTTCTTTCACTTTGACTTTACTGTTGCTTGCCAAGTGAAGATGCCTTGAATCTACCAAACATAACCTAACATCGGTCAGATGATCAAAGAAATCTGTCACAGAAGTACACAGATAAACTTGAATAATGCGACTTGTAGCAGGTATTGGGTTGAATGACTGTGGTAGCCTAACTCAGGCACCCACGGAGGGTAACAGCGTTTGCAGTTCAGTCTTACATTGTCTGGCACTGAGGAATAGTGTCTAGCTATCATGGCTAATACAATGTAGCATGTTTACTGTGGTAAGAGTTTCTTCAAGTCATATATGTACTTTCAGTTTGAATACACATGGAAATTCCCTGGTGTTACCATCCCAAACAAATCCACAATTTATAGCTTTTTAGAAACGTTTAAACTGTGTCCATAGTGACAACCAGGGCCCGAATATTTATGACATGTCATTCTCATGGATCATATAGTCATATTTTGCCTTTTGCCTTTTTTATCGTTTTTTATCATTTTTCATATTGTAGTCATATTTTCTCTCAAATTTTTGTATTTTTGTCATATTTTTATGTTTCTATTCAAGTTTCGCATATGTGCT
This sequence comes from Tenodera sinensis, assembly GCA_030765045.1. Classification (NCBI taxonomy): domain Eukaryota; kingdom Metazoa; phylum Arthropoda; class Insecta; order Mantodea; family Mantidae; genus Tenodera; species Tenodera sinensis. The sequence goes on from CM060962.1 coordinate 255,156,121, forward strand.
TGCAATTGTCCCAAAGAAATGTATGTTTTCTGAATCTGGAGGGTATGCTGCATTGTATAGAAAGAGACAGATGAATAAGAAGTGACAGATACAAAGATAGCACGGACAGTTTAGTATAGTTGTCAGGTTTTCTGCAAGTTCAATTGCTTCCATAATTAGAATTCTCAGAAATGTGATGTTTCAGTCTCTAAGATACCTAACGGCACGTCCTTTTTGAAAACTTTAAAATATATGCAATTTGCTATTGTAATACTTCTTTCTGATTGCCCTTCAAAATGTGACATGTATTTCATTCTGTGCAGAGCTGAGGGTTAGTTATGGATTGAGCAATTAAATAAATTCAAAATACAGCAATAAAGTTAACATTATTTATCTATTATTGAATGTATATGATTTTAAAAGTAGATTTTCAATATAATGTTAATTTAAACAGCATTAAAAATTTGAAGACTTTGAAAATGCACCCCCAAAAATTAGGTCATATTTATTGTCATATTTTCTAATTTTTTCAGTCATAAGTGCTTGCATATTTCTAACATTTGTAGGTCATAAACATCCGTGCCCTGATGATAAGAGAAAAAGAACATTGTTCAAACTGAGGAAAAATTAAACATATCAGGGGCTGGAGTACAAGGAAATCCAATAAAACTGCTCTCACATAATGTGTTTTTGATGACAGAATAACTTACTGACCTGCTCACCCTTCAGATCTAAATCTATATGATTATTTTATATACTTGAAATTGAGAGTGGAATAGTGACATTGATTATGTTTTGACTTATTTAAGTGTCTCCAACCTACCTGCAATTTCAATTATGTTAAAAGGTTTAATTGTTTATAATAATTTCTGGAAACTTACTGTGTTATTATTATTTGCATGAATATTTAAAGATAAAGTTTATGCAACAAACTCAAAAATTTGCACAATAATGCATATGTTTTCCGACATTTCAGCTGCAATAGTGTGGAAAGTGCTCAATAATGCATTGAATGATTATTATAGATTTTTTTGGGTCAGGAACCCTTGTGGGCATATGCAGAACAATCCACAAAAGTTTCATTACAATTGGATCAATGGTTTAGGAATGCATACAAACATTCATTTTTATTTATATACATTGTATGAATTGTTTATAGAAGAGGCAGTAGAGAAGGAAGTATGACTGTGTTTCATAAAAGAAAAGTGAGTAGAGAAAACTGTGAAAGTGATATATTGCATTTCTATTTCAAACATATAACAAGTTGTATGAGTTGTTTGTGGAAGAGGGAGTACAGATGGATATGTAAATGTTTATGTAAAGGAAAAGCAGGTAGAAAAATCTATGTGTTGCACTCACATGACTTTCTCTACTCTTGTACTAACCATTCTTACAAACTCTTATTCCTATATCTCCTTCGTGTTAGTTGAGATAAACATTTGCAGAAATTAACTTATTGCTTATTTTCTTCTAGGCGCAAGGGAAATATTAGAATACAGTAGACTTTGAACGATAGTAAAATCTTTAAAGCTTTGAGATCCTGTTCTCTTTCCATGCTTAACATATAAAAAAAAATTAACGATGTTGCATTTCACAAAAGTTGTTTTCCGAAACTGACACAAATAACAAGGAATATCTCCGAAATGGTTCACTCCACAAAAAAATTTATTCAGACATAAATTGCATCTTTTAGTGAGATCTACATTTTTTAGTATAGTAAGATTTTATCTGTCTCTTACAGTTTACGAGTTATTCAAAAGTCATCCAGAGTAAACAGGGCTACATAGGCTATAGCCAGAAAATTCAAAATATACATTTCATTTGCCATACAAATATTTTAAACATACGGCATTTTAATCAAAATTGTTAGAGCCATTTTCAAGAAAATCAAAATTTTTGAAAAATTTTCCATGTAAAGGGTAGTTTAGGGTGGGGCTATTTTCTTCAAAATCTTTGTGTCACATCCTTGAAAGACATTAAACTTAAACACCAACTATGGTTTTTAACTGACTTCGTTTTTGAGTTATGTTGTCCACAGGCTGACACACACACACGCACGCACGCAAGCACACACACACACACCTTTTTCTAAAAATGCTATTTTTGGATTCAGGGGGTCTCAAAACATATTTCTGGTGAAGTCTCGAAATCGAATTTTTGGGTGGAATACTTACCAGTAGAGACAGTAAAAAAACTATGTGAATGTAATATGCTGCATAGCAAAATGGATAGCATTAAAACCTTTCCTGTTAAAAAATACATATACGTGCCAAATGTTGCAGTGATCGGTTAAGCAGTTTTGGAAGTTATATGTATAGCCATGGAAAAATTTATTGAGTACCGTAACATTTGAAAGCACACGTTACAGTGCTCAATAATTTTTTCCATGGCTGTACAACCATTTCTATATATATACAGATTGTATGCTGATGAGTGAATAGAGAAAGAGTTGTGCAAGTGTTAGGTAAAAGTGAGTAGAGAAGCTCGTGTGAATGTAACACATGGCATTTCTATTTCAATCATACAGAAAATTGTATGAATTATGTGTAGAAGAAGGAGTAGGAAACGAAACGTGATTGCATTCCATAAAATAAAATTGAGCAGAGAAAACTGTGTGAATGTAATGCGTTCCATTTGTATTTCAATCATATAGAGAATTGTATGGTTTGTAGAAGAGAAATATGAAAATAAATGTTAGTGTTTCTAAAAGAAAACTGAGTACAAAAAAAAAAAAAAACAAAAAAAAACATGTGAATGTAATAGATTGCACAGTAAAATGGATATCATAAAAACCTCCATGAAAAAACAATTAGATGTGCCAAATTTCATGATGATTGGTGAACTGATGTTGGAGTTTATAATCATAATACTAACATCCATTATAGGCCATCACAACCCATATATATATAGAAGAGCAAGTAGGGAAGAACATGTGAATCTGTTCCATAAAAATGACAGAAAACCATGTGAATGTAGTACATTACATTTAATAATCATACAGAAAATCATATGGCTTGCGTGTTGAAGGGCGAGTAGAGGACAGGTGTGTGTTATGTAAAAGAAAAGTGAGTAGAGAAAACCATGTGAATATATACCATTGCATAGTAAAATGGATAGTATGGAAACTTTCTCCATAAAAAAATACATACATGTGCCGAATTTTGCGGCAATTGGTCAAGCTGTTTAGGAACACATAGAGGACAAATATATAAACATTCATTTTTATATATAAGAAAGTAAGATATTATTACACCCCTTCTCTTATGCTGCAAGACTGACCAAGAGTGGAAACCTTGCTCCCTTAATTCATTCCTTATGTTTCCTAACTGGAGTCTGATCATTGGTGTTTCGAAGACCAGGTTTTGTTAGGCATATGTTTATTTCACCAGGTAAGTTGGTAGACATTACCATAGATGTTTCCTTATCTGTACATTTTTACAAGCATTGCTATACAAGTAGGCTTTCCAGGTAGAATTATATTTCTTGTGGCTATGTAGCTTGCTATCTGGTGTATCTGTAGGGAATCCAAAGTATTTCCTCCAAGTGCCCTTAATCAATATTTCAGCATCAGAAAGAGATATTACTGATATTTTATTATGAGGTGTTGTCTGGAATGGGTAGATTCAAGTAGAGCAGATGAAATTGCAGAGGACATTAAATTTCTGGTGAGGTTGCACCACCAAAAGTGTAGCTAGTATATTGAGCTTTTCCTTTAATTTTTCTATTGTTCTTGATGCATAAAATATAGAGAAACTATAACTGGCATCTGTATTTTGTTTCCTCTGGAGCTAGTGGTTATATTTCTTGGTATGTGTTCAATCTGAAAGGTTTGCTATTAACAATTCCATCTTTTTTTATTGTAAGACATTTGCATTTATTAACATTAATTTCTGAACCTATCTCATATTTATGAAGGGCAAACCCAATCAATATTCATGTTGAATATTGACAGCTGAATTCATTAATGAATTACCTATGTATTTGCATATATTGAAATTGGTATTTTATTTCAGTGTTTATATTAGTTCCTTCTGTTTCAATATACCGTATTTTATCACATAAGGCCCCCCCTAGCATATTTCCCTCCCCTATGATTTTTCATCACTAAAAATTAATTACCTATTAAAGATTGCATAATTCCCTCTCCTGGTTCATTCTTATTGGAGCGGCCTTCAAATGACTTGATAATGGACAACAATCGACGCAGTGATGCCTGTCACGGACTACAATGAACGCAGTGCTTGCCACAAAAATACTCCTATTGCCATTGTCACAACGTATCATAAAATTGAAATGTGAAGTTGCAGGCATGTTTCTAAGTCAGTTTGTTAACTGGTATTTCTTTGCCATTAATGGTTCTGATGACATGTTGTGGAATAGTGAACATGAAGATGTGTTATCTGAAGTCAGATATAAATGAAAATAGTGATGATAGTGACGTAAGTGAGATTCTCTGACAGAATAGTCAGAGAAAAGAAACAATGAAACAATACATTGTAGACCCAATGAAACCGTGGTATGTATCCAGTTCATTCAGAAATTACTGTATACCTATATAACTTTACGTAATACTACATGATTTCCCTTCCTTTCTGAATTCCTAGAAGCACCATTCGCATAATTCCCTCCCCAGTGCTTTCAAGCAAATTTTTCGAGAAAAAAAGGGGGAGAATTACGCGATAGAATATGGTAGTTTCGTTCCTCCAAACAATTTTTAATATTTTTTGTACATTTTTACCTCCTTCATCAAAATCTTTGCACAACATTAAATGTAAATTTACAAAAACAACTTAGAGCAATAATACTCCTAACGTCTGACCATTTCACACCCATGGGCAAGAGAGCCTTCTCAACCAAATCATCAAAGGCAGACATACTAACAGAAAATAAACATTTTACCAAAATTGGTTCCTCATGCTCCTCCTTATTTTGGAATATTTTTAGCTACTTTACAGTGACATTTAGTATTGCTTAAACTGATGATAAATACCAGATGGAAGGGAAGACATTACATTAATTTAAGCCAGTGTTAGATCTCAGCATTTGGAACATATTTTGTATATTACATTTTTGTCTCTGACCATTTCCTATTAAGATATTTTGGTTTGTGAAAAACAAGAGACAGAGAAGCTGGCTATGCTGCAGATTGTGTGGGTGTCACTTTCACTAGGTCAGTACATACACAAACATGCTTCACTGCTGCTACCGTGCTTCTTGTGAGCGTAAACAAATGCCATGCCATTTTTTCTGTGCGAGTGTAGGCCAATCAGAATGCCAGTTGCACTCGTTATCTCCATAAACATTACATCACCCTGTCACGTTTGCGAGCAACTGACATGTTCACATCCAGAAGCCAGTTCAGATCCCTAACTAACCACAACACAACGTTGCTGAGCTACTTCACATCTGTAAAAGCTGCTTGGAATATTTCTTTAATTCTTTTAAGTGATTCATTTGTTTCAAAACCCAGTGTCCCATGATTACTACTGAAACTATGTCAGAAATATGCTACTCTATGCATTCAATTTAAAACAAAAACTATTTATTTTTTCAAGATTGATTGAGTAAAGAACAAAATGCCATTAGACTTTTTTGTTTGTAATGCTTCTATGAAGCACATATTAGAAGAATAAGTTCCATTTCAACTAGTATAATTTTACAGCTCTGTAGTCATAAAAGATAATAATGTAACACTGAAGCCCACATTACCTGCAGCCTAATCACCCATTGATCTTGGGGCCAAATCACTTCTTTTTATAACCTAACGTAATTTTTTAAAACTGCACCCGGATGGATTTATCTTTCAGCAGATGTCATTAAATTTGACAAATACAAAAGAAAAAAAAATCTTCAGTATATCTGCAACTATATGTACAAAATGGGTTATCTTATACACATCATTTACTTTTGATTGCTGAATCTCCAATTTCTTGCTGAATCTCCAATTTCTTGCTGACTTGATTCAAAACCTGGCTGTGATTTACACCATAACTGCCAACCTGGTCACCCCACCTGGAGTGGTGGAGCTTCAGCCAACAAACTCTCCATGTAATTATCTACGTAGAAATATTGGCTACTTGTTTCAAAGTTCAAGATGTGGTGAAATGTGGTATAATTGCCATCCCAGACAGGTAGCATTCAGCATGATTACAGTATTGTATCATAAAATTCAGAACATCTGGCAACCTTGGTGGCATCATTGGCAGCCTTGCAGTGCTTCATAGTGTGTGAATACAGTGGAATCCTGATAACTCGACCTAATGTGGACTGAAAGGCTGCTGAGTTACCGAAATGTCTAGTTTTACGAAATAAGGGATCTGTTATTCACAACACATAATATAATACTGCAAATTACATAAATGCATGTTTTACACAATATAGAAACAGAAAAGTATAACATATCCTAAAAATGATTACTGTAAAAGTAAATTTAAAAATACAGATTTACTTAGAATAGAAAAAAAATTGCTAGTCCCTTTGCTGCCTAAACCACAAATTAAGCATCTCATTTTCTCATATTCACCAGCTTTTATACTCTTCCTTTCCTTTAAACTATCAGTGTATGCTCTTCACACACCAAGATTCGATTTTAGAACTCTTTCTTTTCCCACCTTACTATTGTACTTCGTCCAACTCCTAAATCCATGGCAATTTCATTAATATATTCTCAATTTCTTTAACACATCCGATTTAATTTCCATTGTCATGTTAACTTGTCTTTTCTTCTTGTTCAACATTTTCATTGGCACAAACCCAACTCAACACTAACAGTAAGCCTAAAATCTTGGAAGCTGCACTATAACCAAAAATATGAACTGAAAGTTTAGTTTACCACATTTTTACACATGGCAAATGACTGCTATAATCTGCGGGGGTGACATAATGCAAACTGATGATGGCAGTAACGTCTCGGTTTTCTTCCTTGAAATAAAGAAGATACTGCTGATAATGCAAGATGGCACTGTACTTAATCACGCATGTACTACACAGAGGTCAGAAAGATAACCTGACACCCTTATCCTATTGTAAATACAAAAGTGAATTCGATCATAAACCACTATGCAATTCATCATGTCTAAAAAATACCTCAGCTGGGTGAAGTAATAAACCTTCAAACCTTCCAAACAAGTGTTTGTGCTATGTATCCATATTAATGGCAAGCTTCTGATTACAGTCAGGTTTAACAATAAAAAATTAAAAAAGGTTGTCAAGTTATACCTAATTCTACTGTATTACAATTTCCAGATATTGCACTTTTGCTACTTGAGTCAAATATGTACATCAGATTGAAGTTTTTGTTGGCATATCAGTCTAAAAAACATCTCTTTGGTACTGAGAACAGTCAACACATAAACTATGCTGGTTTTGTTCAAATCAGGTAAATGAATAAACAAGTACAAGATATCAATGCAACAAATTTGAGTTCCTTTAGTTGGCCTTTAAAACGTTAGTGTTGACTGTTGACACCACACTCATAAGACACATGAACTGCACAGATTTTCCAAAATTTAGTTTATGTTCCTTGATTTTGATTTGATTTGTGTACAGATGGAGGCAGATTAAATGTTCCTTTAACACTGAAACCTTTTGATGTTTGCTGTATTCTTCTTCTATCTTATAGTTTTACTTAAATAGCCCAGCTCTTTAATAAGGAGCACTATATTTCTAACTAAATTCATTATAGGATCTTCCTCTGGGTTTCCAACACCATGTATGCTGTATCTTTACCTACTTAAGACTACATTTAAAGATTATGTGGCGGAATGTCGTTGTGTTCTCGTTGGATCGCCATTTGATGCGTAAATGTTGTTGGTCACGTTGTGTCGCCCTTTGATTTGGTTCGTTCCGGCTAGTTCAGGATGAGATCTCTTTCTTTATCTCGGGTATGCGTAGGTGTTATAGATTACCCCCAAAAAAATAAACTTTTGTATATTGTTTATTACTTCTTATATACTTTCGGGAGTTATGCCGATTTTCTATACGCAGAGGAATCGCACTCACGTCTGCACACCACAACGGGCCGTACTGGTCTGGGCTGAGTAGTGACGCTTTCTGGCTTACCCACGCTAGGAAAACGTTCTCTCCAATTTTAAATGTCATGACGTCATCCAAAAGAAAGCCTCGTATCCAAAATGCTATTTCCTTTCCCCGCAATTTAGAAATGTCCCTTTCTATTATAACATGTTCTTTTTTGAATTCCGAATATCTAGTTACCTTTTTATGATTAAACGATGTTTTCTTTATATTTTATTAAATATATCGCGCGACTTTTAAGGTTGGCAGACCTGAATTTTGACTGATTTCAAACTATATGGTATGACGTCATGACTCGTTAATTTCAAACCAATAATGTGTTTATCCTACAAATTTAACGACTATTATTTACTCATATCTTGCTCACCTTGAAACACTTCCTACTCTATTATCTACATATGTTATTACTCAACACTTAACGCAAATCTCACATCCGGCAATTAAATTAAAACGTGTCTTTATCAAGCCCATTCGATTTGAAATCTAAATTTCGGTATCAAATGCCCCCATTTATGTTATTTTATTATTTCATAATAAAATAATGTAAATGTCTTGCCCGAAAGAAAAATTAAAAATTACTCCTGTATTTTGAATAATCGGCAACACTCCCATTATATACAATTTTCAATTACACTGTTTTGAAATTGGTTATTAACATATTTTCTCATTAATCTTTTTAACATGACAAACAATTATACAGTTGACTTAACATTAATCCTTAAATACTAATTACAATATGTTATGGTTTCTTCTGTGAAACTTTTATATAAAGGTTAAATTTCAAGAGTCTTTCTTTATACTTCCTTCTTTTAGTTCATGTTTGCTCACTTCGCTCTCACTATCACTTGCACTGTGAATTCTCACTTTTGTTATTGTAACACATATCTTTACTAGATCCTTTAAGCACTAAAATGTACATATATTTATATAAATCCATTACACTCTTCAGACAAGTTCTTTCTTTGTCTTGCTGTGATAACTATCTATACATCTAAATATTTTAACAAATGTTTACAAAGTAAATATTCTGTTTTCTCTCTATGCGGAGATGAACATTTTAACAATCTTTCTGAAGCGGTTATTGTGAGCTCTATACAATGTATTCTTAAGCTCTTTGTAGTATATAGCAATTCACATTCTGCATTTTTCATGAATATGTAAGTACCTGACCAATATATGGTTTTCAAGTAAGCTAACATTTAAATTTTATCTCAAAGCTGATTGGGCGCCAATAGACAATGACACTTCGAATTTTACATGAAGTCAAGGTTCCAAGGTACCACACGGTTTCTTGTGTGGTCGAAGGAGTTGTTTATGCCACCTTCCCACACATTTTTCATTTTTAACATCTTTTAATTCATAGGTATGATAACCAAATTTGGATATAATTTCTGCAGGACCTTTATATAACAATTCCATCCTTTTGTTCCTACCTCGCAAGGCACTTGATAACTTATGGTCTTTAACTAGTACCCAATCGCCTATCTTAGGTTCCCATTTATGTTTTCTACTCTTTTTCTTTAATTTTCGCTTCTCTGCCTTTTTCTTGATTCGTTCAAAAGCAATTTTCGCTCTTTCTTCTTCACTTAACTGAACGTCATTAATTTTGAGTATTTTTGGTACCCCGATCAATATTGGTTCTGGTTAAATTCCTAACATTAATTTTATTGGTGCAAACCCAGTAGTTACGTTAATGGTGTGATTGATAATCTTTTCTATCAATGGACAATATTTCACCCAATCCTTGTGATTATGATGTGTAAGCACACGTAAATAAATTCCTATATCTCGGAGGACACGTTCTGTTGGATTCCCTGATGTAAAGTATGATGAACAATGATTTAGTTTTCTCGCGTCTAATGTCACCCTAATCTTCCATTGGTCTTATTTACAATACATAGGGGATTCACAAATTCTGAATTCGAAATCTCAATAACCTCATCTTCTAACATTGACTTTATAACTGCATCTACCTCTTCTCTTATTGTACTAGAGATAGCTCTCGCTTTATGTGTAAAAGGTTTGATGGGTATCATCTCAAACGAATGAGTATAAATATTACATTTACCAGGTTTCTCAGAGAATACTTCTTTATTTCGGATTAATATTTCAAACAGTTTATCCCTCTGTTGTTCATTTAGTTGATCAGCCTGAGTTGCTTTTTCCCTCAACAATTCTTCTAAGTCTTCACTACTCTCCCTATCATAGTACCTAGTTGCGTCAGAAAACCTCAAATTGTCTATGAAATCATTTTTATCCCATTCCACATTTTCTTTATTATCGACACTGTACTCTTTTACATTTACTTCAGTTAATTCCATAGCTCCTACTTTAACATATTCTACAAAGAATGTATCCCCTTGGATTTCTTCTTCCTCTTTTTCTCTTACAATAGTTTCTGAACTACTATCTTCCACAAATGGCACTATAATGGTCTCATCTTCAACTTTCATTTCTAGAATCATGTTTTTAACATTCACCACAACTTCCCAGGCATAAAGACAATCACAACCTATTATAATATCTGTCACAAGTCTTCCTACAATCAGAAATAAAATTCCTAGTATTCTCCCATTTATTTCAATATTTATCATTGCTTGAAATTTTACTCTCTCTTTTCGTTTTCCCACAGCTAGCGAGCAATATATCCCATTAACTGGTAAAGACATTACTTTAAAACCACTACTTTGTAAATTATCATAAAAATTTTGTGAGCATACTGTGCTATTTGATCCCGTATCTATAATTGCATTGTATTGTTTTCCATTTACTCCAATTTTGATTTTAGGTGGATCTCCTACTTTTTCGTTTTCGTCGATTCTATTTTTCCATTCTCTTTTCTTTTGTATCATCATTTGCCTTCCAGGACTATTTATTTCCGGGTACTTATCACAATCATTACTAGGATACCCAGTTCTCACTGAAGGCGCGTTTGACCGGGTCTGGCGTTTCCCTGATTTTTAGGTATTGCTCCTGTACTATTTCCCGAATTGTTACTTCTGTTTTCCTGCATTAAATCGGGGTTACTTCCTACCATGTTTTTGACCGTGTTAATGGCCTCAACCATTTCCGCATTTTCGGGGGAATTTCGTCCATTATAACATCTTTCTCCCAGTCTTGGTGACCTCGGTCTAAACTCATTATCTCTGTTTGTCCAATACCCATCATTTGAATTTCTACTATGTCCAAAATAACGTCCCCGTCTACCTCGATCAAATCTATTTGTATTCATATAATTCACCCTTATATTTCTTCCCCTTAGATTACCATTTCTATTTTGGTGATGCCCTTCCTGGTTATATCTACCTTGATTTTCCCACCGGAATGATTCCATCCTTGGTACTGGTCCTTTATATCTTTCCCTAATCTCACTTCTATTCTGATAATACTGTGCCCCTTGCCCGAAAGAATTTACAGTTTCTTTTTCTTCATATTTATTTCCAAATGCGTGTTTTGGCTTATTGACTTCTAAGGCTGATAATAATTCGATCATAGCTGCAATGCTATCGGGTCAGGCTATGATTAGGTAGTGTTGAAGCGTTTCCGGAAAATGTGGAGTAACTATATTTATTAGATCTTTTTCATCTAAGGGAGGATCCAACATCTTCGATTTTCTCGCCATTCTCATAAAATAGTTGACCATCGATTCCTCCGATCTAGGATTAAACTTTCTAATATTAGCCTGCCTACTAGCTCCCCAATATCTGGTTAAAAAGATGTTCCTAAAGGTCCCGTAATCATTATTGTTACCCATAGAAAGGCCTAGCCAATTGGCAGCATTACCCTTTAGGCATTTTCTTACTATCACCATCTTGTACTCCTCTGGTATACGTTTCACCGTGAAGTACTCTTGTAACCCTTCTAAAAAGGCTTTAGGATCATCTGAATCTTCATTTTAAAAAACTGGAGGTGTCATTTCATTTAAGACATGGTTAGGACAATGTAAATTTGAAATGTCACCTGTCCCTGCACTATTTCTGAGATCAGAATGGGAATTACTGTTACCTCTATTTTGCATCGAAATGTCAGCTGATACACCTGGTATTGCCTCGTTTCTTGCAACTTCATTATTAAGATTGTTGTGATTACATGCATTTTCATTTAATTTCAAATTTTCTAAGGCCTCTTTTACCTGAGTAATTTCTGTTACTACTCCTTTTATTTGGTCTGTAACATCCTCCAAATTTCTAGCCTGCCTTTCACTTTCTACATCAGATCTTTCTATTCTAACTTTACACCCCTGTAACTCTTCTCTAATTTCTTCCCTGTCTTTATCTAACCTTTGTACTACCTCTTCCCTTTGTTTGTCTAATCTATATGTTACTATTTCCCTTTCTTTATCTAATTTTTCACTCACTTGTTGACCTAATTTCTTTTCAGAATTCTTTACTTCTTGCCTTATTGTCTCTAGTTCTCCCTTAACCTGTTCTCTATTTTCTTTTACTTCACTACTGACTTTATTAATTTCCTCCCTAACTTCTTCCCTAAAGGTTTCGAAAGCTCTCTTCTGATTTTCCAATTGCATTCCCAATTCCTGTTGTCCCTTCTCTAATTTCTGTCCTAACTCTATACTAGTTTCATCTATCTTTTGACTTAACTCTGTACTCATCTTTTTCACTGTTCTTAATTCTTTACTAGTTTCATCTATTATCTTTTGACTTAACTCTGTACTCATCTTTTTCATTATCTTTTGAAACATATTCTCTATTTCTGACATAATCACTGGCCTTTCTGAATTAGTACTAAACATTTCTGAGCTACCTCTAGGTGTTTCTCTAACGTTCTGATCTTCTACTTCTTGGCATATTCTGCTACCGATTATATTTTGATTATATTCTTCCATCCTAACTACACTTTTCTCAATTTCCGGACTCTCAAAACCTAGAAAATCGCTATCACTGTCGTCCATTTCTAAGCTATTTATATGTGTTTTTCTACTCACCAATATTTCACAATTTTCACTATTTCACTATTTTTTTTTAAACTGCACTTAAACTTGTTCACTACACGTTTCACAGATGTTGACACGCTGGGCACCTTCTTGTTTGCTGGTTCGATGCTGGCTTGGTCGTCTTGGGGTTGGTCTATTCTCTCGACGCCACACGTTGGGTCGCCATTTGTGGCGGAATGTCGTTGTGTTCTCGTTGGATCGCCATTTGATGCGTAAATGTCGTTGGTCACGTTGTGTCGCCCTTTGATTTGGTTCGTTCCGGCTAGTTCAGGATGAGATCTCTTTCTTTATCTCGGGTATGCGTAGGTGTTATAGATTACCCAAAAAAAAATAAACTTTTGTATATTGTTTATTACTTCTTATATACTTTCGGGAGTTATGCCGATTTTCTATACGCAGAGGAATCGCACTCACGTCTGCACACCACAACGGGCCGTACTGGTCTGGGCTGAGTAGTGACGCTTTCTGGCTTACCCACGCTAGGAAAACGTTCTCTCCAATTTTAAATGTCATGACGTCATCCAAAAGAAAGCCTCGTATCCAAAATGCTATTTCCTTTCCCCGCAATTTAGAAATGTCCCTTTCTATTATAACATGCTCTTTTTTGAATTCCGAATATCTAGTTACCTTTTTATGATTAAACGATGTTTTCTTTATATTTTATTAAATATATCGCGCGACTTTTAAGGTTGGCAGACCTGAATTTTGACTGATTTCAAACTATATGGTATGACGTCATGACTCGTTAATTTCAAACCAATAATGTGTTTATCCTACAAATTTAACGACTATTATTTACTCATATCTTGCTCACCTTGAAACACTTCCTACTCTATTATCTACATATGTTATTACTCAACACTTAACGCAAATCTCACATCCGGCAATTAAATTAAAACGTGTCTTTATCAAGCCCATTCGATTTGAAATCTAAATTTCGGTATCAAATGCCCCCATTTATGTTATTTTATTATTCCATAATAAAATAATGTAAATGTCTTGCCCGAAAGAAAAATTAAAAATTACTCCTGTATTTTGAATAATCGGCAACACTCCCATTATATACAATTTTCAATTACACTGTTTTGAAATTGGTTATTAACATATTTTCTCATTAATCTTTTTAACATGACAAACAATTATACACTTGACTTAACATTAATCCTTAAATACTAATTACAATATGTTATGGTTTCTTCTGTGAAACTTTTATATAAAGGTTAAATTTCAAGAGTCTTTCTTTATACTTCCTTCTTTTAGTTCATGTTTGCTCACTTCGCTCTCACTATCACTTGCACTGTGAATTCTCACTTTTGTTATTGTAACACATATCTTTACTAGATCCTTTAAGCACTAAAATGTACATATATTTATATAAATCCATTACACTCTTCAGACAAGTTCTTTCTTTGTCTTGCTGTGATAACTATCTATACATCTAAATATTTTAACAAATGTTTACAAAGTAAATATTCTGTTTTCTCTCTATGCGGAGATGAACATTTTAACAATCTTCCTGAAGCGGTTATTGTGAGCTCTATACAATGTATTCTTAAGCTCTTTGTAGTATATAGCAATTCACATTCTGCATTTTTCATGAATATGTAAGTACCTGACCAATATATGGTTTTTAAGTAAGCTAACATTTAAATTTTATCTCAAAGCTGATTGGGCGCCAATAGACAATGGCACTTCGAATTTTACATGAAGTCAAGGTTCCAAGGTACCACACGGTTTCTTGTGTGGTCGAAGGAGTTGTTTATGCCACCTTCCCACACATTTTTCATTTTTAACATCTTTTAATTCATAGGTATGATAACCAAATTTGGATATAATTTCTGCAGGACCTTTATATAACAATTCCATCCTTTTGTTCCTACCTCGCAAGGCACTTGATAACTTATGGTCTTTAACTAGTACCCAATCGCCTATCTTAGGTTCCCATTTATGTTTTCTACTCTTTTTCTTTAATTTTCGCTTCTCTGCCTTTTTCTTGATTCGTTCAAAAGCAATTTTCGCTCTTTCTTCTTCACTTAACTGAACGTCATTAATTTTGAGTATTTTTGGTACCCCGATCAATATTGGTTCTGGTTAAATTCCTAACATTAATTTTATTGGTGCAAACCCAGTAGTTACGTTAATGGTGTGATTGATAATCTTTTCTATCAATGGACAATATTTCACCCAATCCTTGTGATTATGATGTGTAAGCACACGTAAATAAATTCCTATATCTCGGAGGACACGTTCTGTTGGATTCCCTGATGTAAAGTATGATGAACAATGATTTAGTTTTCTCGCGTCTAATGTCACCCTAATCTTCAATTGGTCTTATTTACAATACATAGGGGATTCACAAATTCTGAATTCGAAATCTCAATAACCTCATCTTCTAACATTGACTTTATAACTGCATCTACCTCTTCTCTTATTGTACTAGAGATAGCTCTCGCTTTATGTGTAAAAGGTTTGATGGGTATCATCTCAAACGAATGAGTATAAATATTACATTTACCAGGTTTCTCAGAGAATACTTCTTTATTTCGGATTAATATTTCAAACAGTTTATCCCTCTGTTGTTCATTTAGTTGATCAGCCTGAGTTGCTTTTTCCCTCAACAATTCTTCTAAGTCTTCACTACTCTCCCTATCATAGTACCTAGTTGCGTCAGAAAACCTCAAATTGTCTATGAAATCATTTTTATCCCATTCCACATTTTCTTTATTATCGACACTGTACTCTTTTACATATACTTCAGTTAATTCCATAGCTCCTACTTTAACATATTCTACAAAGAATGTATCCCCTTGGATTTCTTCTTCCTCTTTTTCTCTTACAATAGTTTCTGAACTACTATCTTCCACAAATGGCACTATAATGATCTCATCTTCAACTTTCATTTCTAGAATCATGTTTTTAACATTCACCACAACTTCCCAGGCATAAAGACAATCACAACCTATTATAATATCTGTCACAAGTCTTCCTACAATCAGAAATAAAATTCCTAGTATTCTCCCATTTATTTCAATATTTATCATTGCTTGAAATTTTACTCTCTCTTTTCGTTTTCCCACAGCTAGCGAGCAATATATCCCATTAACTGGTAAAGACATTACTTTAAAACCACTACTTTGTAAATTATCATAAAAATTTTGTGAGCATACTGTGCTATTTGATCCCGTATCTATAATTGCATTGTATTGTTTTCCATTTACTCCAATTTTGATTTTAGGTGGATCTCCTACTTTTTCGTTTTCGTCGATTCTATTTTTCCATTCTCTTTTCTTTTGTATCATCATTTGCCTTCCAGGACTATTTATTTCCGGGTACTTATCACAATCATTACTAGGATACCCAGTTCTCACTGAAGGCGCGTTTGACCGGGTCTGGCGTTTCCCTGATTTTTAGGTATTGCTCCTGTACTATTTCCCGAATTGTTACTTCTGTTTTCCTGCATTAAATCGGGGTTACTTCCTACCATGTTTTTGACCGTGTTAATGGCCTCAACCATTTCCGCATTTTCGGGGGAATTTCGTCCATTATAACATCTTTCTCCCAGTCTTGGTGACCTCGGTCTAAACTCATTATCTCTGTTTGTCCAATACCCATCATTTGAATTTCTACTATGTCCAAAATAACGTCCCCGTCTACCTCGATCAAATCTATTTGTATTCATATAATTCACCCTTATATTTCTTCCCCTTAGATTACCATTTCTATTTTGGTGATGCCCTTCCTGGTTATATCTACCTTGATTTTCCCACCGGAATGATTCCATCCTTGGTACTGGTCCTTTATATCTTTCCCTAATCTCACTTCTATTCTGATAATACTGTGCCCCTTGCCCGAAAGAATTTACAGTTTCTTTTTCTTCATATTTATTTCCAAATGCGTGTTTTGGCTTATTGACTTCTAAGGCTGATAATAATTCGATCATAGCTGCAATGCTATCGGGTCGGGCTATGATTAGGTAGTGTTGAAGCGTTTCCGGAAAATGTGGAGTAACTATATTTATTAGATCTTTTTCATCTAAGGGAGGATCCAACATCTTCGATTTTCTCGCTATTCTCATAAAATAGTTGACCATCGATTCCTCCGATCTAGGATTAAACTTTCTAATATTAGCCTGCCTACTAGCTCCCCAATATCTGGTTAAAAAGATGTTCCTAAAGGTCCCGTAATCATTATTGTTACCCATAGAAAGGCCTAGCCAATTGGCAGCATTACCCTTTAGGCATTTTCTTACTATCACCATCTTGTACTCCTCTGGTATACGTTTCACCGTGAAGTACTCTTGTAACCCTTCTAAAAAGGCTTTAGGATCATCTGAATCTTCATTTTAAAAAACTGGAGGTGTCATTTCATTTAAGACATGGTTAGGCCAATGTAAATTTGAATTGTCACCTGTCCCTGCACTATTTCTGAGATCAGAATGGGAATTACTGTTACCTCTATTTTGCATCGAAATGTCAGCTGATACACCTGGTATTGCCTCGTTTCTTGCAACTTCATTATTAAGATTGTTGTGATTACATGCATTTTCATTTAATTTCAAATTTTCTAAGGCCTCTTTTACCTGAGTAATTTCTGTTACTGCTCCTTTTATTTGGTCTGTAACATCCTCCAAATTTCTAGCCTGCCTTTCACTTTCTACATCAGATCTTTCTATTCTAACTTTACACCCCTGTAACTCTTCTCTAATTTCTTCCCTGTCTTTATCTAACCTTTGTACTACCTCTTCCCTTTGTTTGTCTAATCTATATGTTACTATTTCCCTTTCTTTATCTAATTTTTCACTCACTTGTTGACCTAATTTCTTTTCAGAATTCTTTACTTCTTGCCTTATTGTCTCTAGTTCTCCCTTAACCTGTTCTCTATTTTCTTTTACTTCACTACTGACTTTATTAATTTCCTCCCTAACTTCTTCCCTAAAGGTTTCGAAAGCTCTCTTCTGATTTTCCAATTGCATTCCCAATTCCTGTTGTCCCTTCTCTAATTTCTGTCCTAACTCTATACTAGTTTCATCTATCTTTTGACTTAACTCTGTACTCGTCTTTTTCACTGTTCTTAATTCTTTACTAGTTTCATCTATTATCTTTTGACTTAACTCTGTACTCATCTTTTTCATTATCTTTTGAAACATATTCTCTATTTCTGACATAATCACTGGCCTTTCTGAATTAGTACTAAACATTTCTGAGCTACCTCTAGGTGTTTCTCTAACGTTCTGATCTTCTACTCCTTGGCATATTCTGCTACCGATTATATTTTGATTATATTCTTCCATCCTAACTACACTTTTCTCAATTTCCGGACTCTCAAAACCTAGAAAATCGCTATCACTGTCTTCCATTTCTAAGCTATTTACATGTGTTTTTCTACTCACCAATATTTCACAATTTTCACTATTTCACTATTTTTTTTTTAAACTGCACTTAAACTTGTTCACTACACGTTTCACAGATGTTGACACGCTGGACACCTTCTTGTTTGCTGGTTCGATGCTGGCTTGGTCGTCTTGGGGTTGGTCTATTCTCTCGACGCCACACGTTGGGTCGCCATTTGTGGCGGAATGTCGTTGTGTTCTCGTTGGATCGCCATTTGATGCGTAAATGTCGTTGGTCACGTTGTGTCGCCCTTTGATTTGGTTCGTTCCGGCTAGTTCAGGATGAGATCTCTTTCTTTATCTCGGGTATGCGTAGGTGTTATAGATTACCCAAAAAAAAATAAACTTTTGTATATTGTTTATTACTTCTTATATACTTTCGGGAGTTATGCCGATTTTCTATACGCAGAGGAATCGCACTCACGTCTGCACACCACAACGGGCCGTACTGGTCTGGGCTGAGTAGTGACGCTTTCTGGCTTACCCACGCTAGGAAAACGTTCTCTCCAATTTTAAATGTCATGACGTCATCCAAAAGAAAGCCTCGTATCCAAAATGCTATTTCCTTTCCCCGCAACTTAGAAATGTCCCTTTCTATTATAACATGTTCTTTTTTGAATTCCGAATATCTAGTTACCTTTTTATGATTAAACGATGTTTTCTTTATATTTTATTAAATATATCGCGCGACTTTTAAGGTTGGCAGACCTGAATTTTGACTGATTTCAAACTATATGGTATGACGTCATGACTCGTTAATTTCAAACCAATAATGTGTTTATCCTACAAATTTAACGACTATTATTTACTCATATCTTGCTCACCTTAAAACACTTCCTACTCTATTATCTACATATGTTATTACTCAACACTTAACGCAAATCTCACATCCGGCAATTAAGTTAAAACGTGTCTTTATCAAGCCCATTCGATTTGAAATCTAAATTTCGGTATCAATTATATGAGAAGCAGTATGATCTTCACTGTGTAACCTCATACTGGTTCATTTTAACATTCCCATTATGTGTACGTGTTTCCTTAACCCACAATGTCCCATTAATAGCCCAATTATCAGGTTTATTTGAAATCTATTGAGTTTTAGTACACCTTCGGTAAGTAAGGAGGATATTTTACTGAACATTCGCTTGCTGTTTGAACCCTTTGCCTTCGGTGGGAATAACTAATCCATGCAGTAATTTTTTTAAAACAGCATTTGAAGGAATATCAGAACCTACTCATAATTCTGGTCCAATAAATGATAGAGCAGATACTTTCCTTTCAAAAGTATCTCCTTTTTATTGCCAAGGTTCCCATATGTCCAGGCACCCACCCAAAAGTAATTTTGTATTTTGTCCGCTGTACAGTTTGTTGGGCAATCTCAGACTATGTTACTTCTTTCTTGGCTTCTGATATAGGCTGTCTTCTGTTGGCCCACATCGGAAACAAGTAATTGACAAAGGCCATGGATGTCTGTGTAATTATTTAATTTGTATGTTATACGGCAGTTTGCAATGGCTTTAAGTGCTGCCTGACTTTCATGTTCCTTGCTGGTTGCACCTTTTCGTTTCTCCCATTGTTGCAAAAGGAATGTGTATGAATGCACTGCCTGAAGTTTTGTATGATGTCAGTGTGCTTTGCAAAATTTGTCCTTTGGACAATTTGTTTTGGATTTGCAATTCTCCATGCATCTGATGTGATATCATCAATGTGTATAATGTAGACATATTTATGATATCAGTAAGCACTCTTAACACTGCACACCATAAATATCAATTATTTTAAGTAAATTGCTTCCTGATGTAATGCATGCAGAAAGACATTCAACTAGAATTTGTGCAAAATATATGAAAATGTTCAGAATTATAAATTCTGCAGAAATAAAAAAAGCTATTCTTCCTTTTTAAAGAAAAATGTGCAAAAATTCATTCACAAAATGTCATGGTCCTTAAAGCACAATGTAATACATTAAATTATAATATCTAAGGGAAAAAATAAAATACATGGCCAGTCTTTCTCAAAATGCATCATTGATGATGTAAAAAAAACATTTTTTTCATCCTGTCATTTAGTATATTATTATTGGATGTTTGGTTTTTTCCTAAGTCATCACAGGTGATTATTAGGCATTACGAAATTTATGTAAGGTATTAATTTTTAAATATACTTTTGCAATAAATAAAATTGAAATAGTCATAAAATGCCAACAAATGCCTAAGCAACAATTCTTTACATTAGGAATGTGTTTCCCTCTAGATAATATACGTCCATGGAATATGCAGTGTGAGATTACACCTTTAAACTGAATGCCAGGAGTCAACCACATGACGCACATCGGACTAGCTTTTTAAGAGGGTGGCTGCACAGAACGAACGTTTCCCTCTACACATTCCATGGACAGGATTTAGAACTGCAAGTGGGACATCCATGCTTGTATTTTACATTACATATCTGTCTTCTGCTTTTTTCCCATTTGCTTTGTCTATGGTATTATTTGAAGAATATATTTGGTTGGGCTGGACTTTGAAGTATAGTTATTTAACTCATGGAACTGGTAATACAATGGCCTAATAGAGCTTTACAAATGATGAAATTTAATACCACAGTTATTGTAATAAATACACCATTCTACAATTTATGTCCATCCCTAATGTGCAGAACACACTGTTCCTTCTGCACAGCTGGTCAACCACAAACTCTTTCTTAGTAAATGCACACTATTACCATGTCAATCCCTGATTTACATAACTGCCAAAGATTGAGCAAAAATACCTAAACCATCTCTCTTGTGCCCAATTGCAAAGAAAGAACATGCAGATCTTATGTATTTGTAATAAAATATGTCTATGTTTTCTTTAATAAGATTTAAAATACCTATGACAAACTTCCAAATATATATAAATGTATATACTTTTTATTCTATTACAGAACTTGGGAACATTTTTTCCTTAATCTATAAACTTATACCTCTTTAAAGTAGTAAAACTAGCATTTCCAATTCTAAAGGCAATAATGCAAATAACAGAAATAATTACAATATTAACTGAACAGTATGCCATGAAGCAAAACTCATTTCATTATAAAAATACAAAATTATGAGCATTCAGTCTGAACTAGCTTTATAAAAATTGTCTTAAAACAAGAATAAACCAAAAAGAAAAAGAAAACAAGTTTGATGCACTTTGCCATGAATTTTGTTCCTATGACATGCAAATGTCTATGTATACTCTATTTATAGTTAACAGCCAAAAATGCAATAATCTTTGGTATTCCAATAACAAACATTCATATACTTTAAATGTCTTGACATTCACATAAACACAACATACAAAAATAAAATTGTCAGTAACTATTCAATATATGAGTGATCAACAATAAGCATTCAGTTGAATATCTACTGCACTAAGTCTTCTTGGAGAAACCCTCTTGTTTCCTTGTGATGTGTATTATTCTTCTACCTAAGTGCAACAAAATAAATAATGCTTATAAATATATTTTTTTATTAATGTTTTCAATTTATCAAAAACTTTGTAACATAAGTGGTTATATTGTCCCTCTTCTTTTGAAGTGCAGAGAGACGTCATGCAAAAGAAGGCAGATGTCATGCACATAACTGTGTCATTTTCTCATCTTTTGTATAAATGAGCAAGTTAATTTTAAAAGCTGCTTGTAGCACAATGATCATTAAAGGGGGGTGTAACTGGTTATTTGATGAGCATTCCTTTCCATTTTCCTCAGTATTTGAAAGTTTGATTTATGTGCCATACCTAGAACTATATAAAAATTAACCATCAGTGAATGCAGTTGCTCCACCTATTTACACACATTTAAAAAACTGCATTTTCTTTCTGGCAACTTGTATTTGCTTTCCTAGCATCTATTGCCAGTAGAGCTGCAATATATTCAGCTTTATCTCTAACCACATTAATCAATGCCTTAATTAGGTCACTAACAATTGATTTGTGGCAGAGAGTTATGCTAAAATTAAACGTTCTTTGAATTTCAAGACAATTAAGGTTTAGCAAAACAGAGACCAGTACCTATCAAATATCAATACCTGCATAGTTATACTTTCCACAGACTGGATCTGCAGATAACAAAGGAAATGGAATGTAACCTATGCAACACTTTCTTCAAAAATAACTTTTAGCAGTTTTTCTTATAACATGTTGACCTACCTCTACTACTACTGCATAGTGCATTACCTTCTTATTATGTATTCTTTATATATCTACTTACAATATTTGTTTGTAACAGATCTGAGGTTTTCCAATTACATCTCCCTCTTAGTAATAAAAGAAGAAAGTATATGATGCAATTCAATTGAAATGAAAAAAGCAAAAGTGCAAGTGTCTTTTTTTGTGTTTTCTTTTACAACTGTCATTTATTAACCATTACTGAGATAAGTCTCAACAAAATTTGGTGATACCCCGACCATTATTATATTCCTCTTTTTATTCTATAGCAGCAACAGTGTTCAATTAAAAATACTCAGCAACCAATTTAAACAGGAAAGTGCTTGAGTTGTGTTTCACTAATGACAGTTAACTTTTTGAAAACATAGAGACAATAACATTTCATAAGAGTGAGAAACAATAAAATAAGCAGTAAAACAAACCAACAACAAAAACGGGTCAAACACAGAGAAGAACACATGATAAATCAGAATAATAACAATTTTCAGGCATAATTCAAGAGTTCAATTTGAGTATTTTCATACAGGAATATATGTTTATAAATGTCTTATCAAAATTATTAAATAGCCGCAATAGATTAAATGGAATTCCTGTGAATGGATCTCTATTTTGGGACATTGCTTATGTCCTGTTTTTTAACATTGATGTCAATGTCACCATTAGGTGAAAACTGCATACATTTAATTGGTATAGAGCTTGTTTTGCATATCATATGTGTGAATTCTACACGGGTCACAGACTGGCATTGGTGGACGAGCTCAATAAGCGGAGATTAACTCTCATTTTGGTTAAAATATTGCATTGCTTGTTTTCACTGTCATTGATATTTGAAATGTTCTGCTTATTTTTATGAATTATTTTTGTTTGTTGGCCAATTTAAAGTATTTTAATATACTTTCAATGACATCAGTAAGTTAAGCATTTAAAAATAAGTATGAGCAAGTTCTATGCATCATTCAGAAAATAATTGCTAACTTTGGAACCATTGGTTCTAGAAAGCTAATATACTATGATTTGGCTATGACAATCTTGCCCAATCACATTTCCTGGTTAACTGTTCACACGGACATGAGCGTCTTATGTTTCTGTGGTAAGAAAAAAACTAAAATTAGCTTTCCATGGTGGTTAATCTCTCCTTAAAGCATGTGAATGGAAGGTCTATAATTCAAATCTCATCAGGACCACCCTTCCTGACTGAGATTTACTCTGGGTTTTCTTGGTCCTCATAACTGGCAAATGTGGATTTAGGCCTTAAATGTTTCCTTTCCAAATTTCCCCCCTTAATTATTTCATTTCATTTATCATTAGGAGAGCTGGATTTTCAGTTCTTGTGGCCTTCAGTTTAGATTTCCTTTATCCTTAAAATAGGCCCTCTTAGATTTTCTTTACGGATAGATGGGAACTACCAAACATTCAAACAGTGATTCCTGAGTATCCTCGAAAAACAGCAGTTGCAACCTTCAGGTTGATTACAGGACATGATTGTCTGGCAAAACATTTAAACAGAATTGGGATATATTCTTCACCACTCTGTCCTCTATGTGATCTGCAAGAGGAAATGGATCGAGACCACCTTCAAATATGCCCGGCCACTTCTAATGCCCCATCCATCAGTGAAAAATATTGGAGAGCAAGAGGATTAATGACTTCATTGTCAGAAATCCAGCATTAGCTAACAACAACATTTCTTGCATCAGTAACATATCTGCAACTGCAAGAAAACAGCTTTTTCAACAGCTTTTTAGTAGCATCGTCAACAATAATATTTTTTTCATACGACACAGACGAGGGGAACCAGTCAATGGTTAACCTGGTATTTTCAGAGAAAATGGAATTGGTAGACTTTATACAGTGCATCCTAATCAAGATGAAGGTTTCAATCTTTGCATGCTGTTGGTTAATGTGCCTGGTCCTAAATCTTTCCAGGAATTGAAAATTGTTGATGGCATCACACATGCCACTTTTTGCAGTGCGTGTCAAGCTCTGAACTTATTAGAAAGTGACCAACAAAGGGATATATGTATTAATGATGCGTGTAACACTGCACATCCAAACCAAATTTGCGCATTATTCACAATTATATTGACCTCTTGCTTCCCTTCATCTCCCACAGAGTTATGGGAAAGATATCGATCACATATGGCCGAGGATATTTTGCATAGAGTACAGCTACAGAATGGCAATATGGAAATGGAATTTACAGAAGGCATTTACAATGAAACATTGATAAATATTGAAGATAAGTGCTTAACTATTGCAAATAAGGTTCTTATTCAATTGGGAATGCCAGCACTCAACTGAGCTGTGACTGCTTCATTTGATGTGGATTTGTGTCATCAACAAAATTACAACACCAGTGATCTCCAGTCTTATGTCCAATCAAACATTCCCAAATTAATGCGTGAACAGAAGGGTATTTATGATCACATAATGCAAATGATAAATGACGGAGTTGGGAGGACCTTCTTCTTGGATGCACCAGGAGGAACCGTGTAAACATTTCTTATCAGAATTGATTCTGGCAATGGTTCAATCAAAGAATGACATAGCCTTAGCTCTTGCTTCATCTGGAATAGCTGTGACATTGTTACGAGGTGGAAGGACTGCTCATTTAGCTCTGAAGTTGCCATTAAACATACAAACCATCGCGACACCCACGTGCAATCTTTCCAAAGCGTCTGGTATGGGAAAAGTATTACAAAAATGTAAAGTCATTGTTTGGGATGAATGCATGATGGCACACAAAAAATTGCTTGAAGCCATGGATCGATTGTTATAAGATTTGTGTGCAAAGGTTCAACCATTCGGGAAAGCTTTGATATTGTTCCCAGGAGATTTTAGACAAACATTGCCTGTAATTTATCAATTGACACCACCGGAGGAAGTAAATGCTTGCATAAACTATTCAACATTATAGCAACACGTATGTACATTACAGTTGACTGTATACATATGTGTGTCCAGCTTTAAAACGATAAATCAGTCAAGATATGCTCATGACAGTTACTGACATTGGAAACAGAGAGCTACCAATAGATGAGACAACACGAATATCATTTACTAATAATTTTTGTAATTTAGTAACATTGAAAGAACTTACCGAAAAAGTATTTCCTAATATTCAAATTAATTATAGGAATCACGACTGGATCAGTGAATGAGCTGTCCTTACTGTGAAGAATAAAGATGTCTATCAACTTAATAAGTTTATTCAATCCAGCATTCAAAGTGAGGAAATTATATATAAATCTATAGACACCGTTGTGAAAGCAGATGGAGTAATCAATTACCCATCAGAGTTTTTTAACTCTGTTGATCTGCCAGGAATGCCACCACACACATCAAAATTGAAATAGGTGTGCCAATTATCATGTTGCATAATTTTAATCAGCCAAAATGCTGTAATGGCACGAGGCTCACAGTTAAGAAATTGATGAACAACGTAGTGAAAGCAACGATATTAACTGGGCCTTTCAAAGGTGAGGATGTCCTCATTCCTTGAATTTCCCATGATCCCGACCGATACACCATTTAAATTTAAAACATTACAATTTCCAATTCTGTTGGCGTTTGCAATCACAATCAATAAAGCTCAAGGTCAATCTTTAGAATTGTGTGGTTTAGATTTAGGTACGGATTGCTTCTCACATGGACAATTATTGTATGTTGCGTGTTCCTGTGTTGGCAAACCAGATAGCCTTTATATCTACGCAAACAATGGAAAAACAAAAAATATTGTGTACCCTCTGTTTTGAAACGTATGCTTTGTTTTGTTCCTCATTTCTCATCCATGCAACCATAATGAGCCACAGTGAAGCATGGCAGGGTACAGCTAGTATGTATATATATGACAGCACAAACAATATTATATTAGATAAAGAGAACCAAAACATGATATTGTTCATAAATATTATTTAAGAAATAATAATGAATATCTTATATCAACCCTTAGGGCTACCTCATACGACCAAAATGTAAAACGTATGGGGAAACAACTATTAAGTAAGGTACCTAAAGAGATAAAAACAAATAAAGATAACAAATGTACATTGAAATTGGTAAAAATATTTATTAGGTAATGCTTTTTATTGTTTAGAAGAGTATAAATTAAGCAACATTACATAAAGTTGTAAATATTTATATGTAAATCTGACATGTCCTTTAACTCTTGTATTCAAAGGATAAATAAAATGAGTTATGAATTGTGAGCCTTGTATTTATTGTTCAAAGAACTGAAACCAGGATTTAGGTCACTTGACGTAGCAACTCCTCATTTAGGCACTTTTAGGTCCTATGAAATTGATATATTTAGCACCAAAAAGTGCGAGACATATTAATATCCTGAAAATGCTTCATTAAATGGCAAAGATAAAATGAGGTTTAAACCTAAAAATCTGAACCCTGTTTATCAGTGTCCACTGCCTGAGCATTATGCTCTGTTTACTGTGTCTCAATACCCAGATGTTCAGCTTTACATACATGCATCGAAGAACTACTAAAAGAAAATCTCATGTAGTGCAGTCATAAAACGTTCTCCACTCACTGCAAATTCACTGCATGCTTCATATATGAGTATTATACAGGTGATTTTCAATCAAAATTATGTTATCCACAATACACTCTGTGTATAAAAGTTTTCAAATTAGTTAAATACATAAAGCACGTGGACACAATGGTCAAATGTCTATTACAAGTATACAGGACTAACTTTGAAAGGTAGAATCAGAACTGAAAAGTTCAATGCCATAGCCAGGATTTTAATCAAGGATCTTCCGCTCTACACACAGCTGTCTCAAATTCAAGACCACATAACCCTGTGGTTCCTTGGAAGATGGTGGACTTAAATACATTTGGTAATTATTATTTATTTACGCCAACAAGCCGTGTGTGGGCAGTGTTTGAGAGTTAGAACTGGAACTTAAAAATTCAATGCCACAGCTGGGACTTGAACCACAGACCTTCCACTTACCAGGCGGCTGCTCTAACCATTGAGCTGCTGTGACAATCTGCCAGAATGGCATTGAATTCTCAAACCAGTTTGTATTTCTCCTGGTAAACTACAAAGGCAGTCTCACATCATCTCAATTTTCTTTGTATTTGCTGTTATAAGAACTTCACTGCAGTAAGTAAATAATGGCTTTATATATACATTGTATGTTGTGTTAAGAGTTGCTCTGGAACATCCCCACTTCATTCCTGTTAGACAGTTGCTTCAATTTCTCCATCAAAGTTAGTAGTTCCATAACTTATGGAACTACGTTTTAACAGTGAAAGGTGCCTTTCTGCTCTTTGTATTAGATTTTCTATTTGTTTGGACCATGCAAGTTTGGTATCAAATGTAACTCCTAAATACTTTGCTTCCTTTGTTTCTGGTAATTGTTGACCCTCAAAATTTAGTTTTATTTTTAGTGGTTTTTTTCTTAGTGAAAAGATTTGGTAGTTTAATTTTGTTGTATTACAAGTCATTAAATTTTCTTTGGTCCACCTTCGTAGGTTGGTTAAGGATTGTTGCATGGTTTTTTCTAGTTCTGTACTTTTGCTTTTTGGTTTTGAAGTCCACATTACTAAGTCATCAGCAAATAGTGCACACTTCACACCTGATTCTTGTATTTGTTGTGGCAGATCGTTAATAAATATATTAAAAAGTGTAGTGCTGAGCAATAAAGCGTTGTGTTAGGAAATGACATAGCCATGAAAACATTGGACCTTGTATCCCTATTTTTTTTACTTTCTTTAGTAGTTTTGTTCTGCATATAGAAGCATATGCACTTTGGAAATCAATAAAAACTGATAAATTATCTTCTTTTCTATTGAAGGAGTCTTTGATTTCTTGACTGAGAAGTAGGACTTGTTCATTTGTAGAGTGGAACTCTCTGAATTCAGCCTGACATGGGGATATTAAATTTTGTGATTCTAGAAACCAATTTAACCTGTTCGACACCATTCTTTCCATCACTTTTGCTATTATACTAGTAGGAGCTATTGGTCTATAATTTTTTATTTCTGATGCTGTTTTGTCTTTCTTCAAGAGTGGGACAATTATTGCTTTTCACCATTCAGCAAGTACAGTGGTTTTCCAGGATAGATTGTAGAGTTTTAGTAGTTGTTGTTTTGCTGTTTTTCCAAGGGTTTTTATGAACTCTGGATGTATGTGATCTGGTCCAGGAGACTTTTTGTTTTTTAGATTATTTATTTTGAACATGATAGTGCTCATTTTGCTCATGTAACAGTTACAATTACTGACCTTCAGTTTGATACTCTTCCACATCTGCCATACTCACCAGACCTCACCCAGTGTGATTATCACATGTTTGGACCACTCATAGAGACGATGGGAGGAAAGAAATTTCATTCTGATGAAGAAGTGCGCCAAGTACACGTGATCACTCTTCCTAGATGCTAGAGGACATGTGTCGTCATGGAGACCATATCAAAAAATTACACTCTTGTGTTCCACTTTTGTTCAACAAATTAAATTAATAAAAAATATTTAATGTTTTCATTTAATTCCCCCTTGTGATTTATATAAATAAATAACAAATATTATAATAAACAGAATTATTTACAATAAGATATTGCAAACAGATTGTACAGCCACAAAAATGGTACACATATGAGGCAGAATTGAGGTTATGCTGTCCCTTACAAAATGTTTTTAAATTAAATTAAGGTTTAAGGTTACTTATAGAATAAAAACGAATTACATATATTATTTCACATGGGAGAGGTCTTCAGAATTTCACTGTGGTCATAGCAGTAATGATTTTCAATGCAGCAAAAGGCCATGCATAATGTGACATTTCATGAAACGTTCTACAAATGTACTTGTAAATTATGCCAAGATGTATTAACTCTTAAATATTCTTCTGCTGTTCTAATTGCATGACAAAGGCTTAAAAACAATGGAGATTACAGAATTTCAAACAAAGTTTCTAATCTGGTATATCAGCATGTCAGAGGTCATCTATGAAAATACTACAAGATCCTGTGTGGATTACATAATAAAATATTTTGTTACAAGTGGAAGAGTCTGTGATGAGAAAAAAAGAGGAAATAGAGTTTCTGTAAAATATGAGTCAGTTAATACAGTGTACAATGAAATAGCAGACACAAAAGTTAAAGTAAAAGGAGCTATAACCTGGGATTTGGAATACTAAGAACACATACATGTTTCAAGCACATTCAATAAGTGAGCCTTCTAAGGGAAACTGCACACAGGAAAGAAGAGCATCCTTATGGCTGACAAAGAAGTTCACAGACTTTGAAGAAATTGCTTAATGAAAACAAAAGTGAAGTACTAACTTTCAGTTTCGATTGCAAAAAGTAGTTACCTTACGTGCCTGACCAAAGTGCCTACTACAACCAAATACTTTGCTATTTTAACTTAACAGTTGCACCAGGTTGTCCCAGTTTATAAAAGAAAAAAAAGAAAAAAAAAAAGGTTTTTTCTTACTGTTGCACCGGAGATCAGTTTGCCTGGAGTTCTAATGAAATTGCATCAGCTCTATAAAACTAATTTTTGTTTGTAAAAGTGGTGTGTTGGTTTGGCAATGGTTGGGGGGGGGGGGGGGGGGCAAACAAGAATACAACAGTGATGAATATGTGTCCAGCAGTCGCAATTTGATGAAGGTTGTTAAGATTAGTTATATTGTATCTGTAACATTGGTGCCCTTTTTATATAGTTACAGGTGTTCAAATTTTACACGCCGACCAATTTGTCACCAACAGATTAATTATATTAGACTAATTATACAAGCATTTAATAATTACATTTTCAGGTTATTATTAATTATTGGATCTTAGGTTTGCATTTAACTAGAAATTTGAATTGTTTTGCAATTTTTGCTGTAAATGTGTTTGTACAGAGTTTTTATTTTTGAAGAAACACCTGTGTAGAAGGAAACCTGCAATTTCATTGCTTTGTTTAGGTAAGTATATTTTAATGTGATTCTGGTATACCTATAAATTGTTTTTCACAGAATTACAATACAGTAATTTGAAACAATTAGTAGTATATACCTATTTATATAATTTGTCTATAATACCAGTGCATAATTTAAGTGTTAACATTTTTGTTTTGTAGTGTTTAACACCCACGTTTACTACATACAGCACTGCAGGCGGTGACACTGATGATACATGGAATGAAGATGGAGCATTGGCAGAACGAGATGGTGGGGCAAACCGGAGAACCCGGAGGAAATCTGCCCCAGCGCCACTTCGTCCACCACAAATCCCAAATGCAGTTACCTGGTATAAAACCCAGGCTGCTAAGTGTTAACACGCATTCGGATTATAGGTAATCAGCGATTATGGCAAAGAAGGAAGGTGGTGTCCAAACCTCTGTAGAGTATTACAGAGCTATATATATACAGGATGAGTCAGAATAACATCAAATAATTTTAAGACGTGATTAAGGCGTTCTATTTGAGGATTATCTTATAGAGATTGTGTCTGTAAATATCTTGTTACCGAGCTAGAGGGCATTTAGGTTTCTGAAATACTGTGTCTGGTTAGATGAAACTCCGTTGAACAGGTCACTACGCATTTTTACTACACTGCAGCCATTTAGGAGCAAATCTTGTTACCTCCTATCACTATCCCGACCTCAGTAACACCCCACATCCCATCATTACAGTGGTTAAGCCCTGACAAGGGCCTTTGCATGTAAGGAACACTTTGGGCTGTCTTCAGCCTGCTAACACTTCTCAACCTCAGTTTTTGTTGTTGTTGTAGTGTTTAACGCCCGCTTTTACTACTACGGCACTGCAGGCGGTGACACTGATGATACATGAAGATGGAGCACCGGTGGAATGAGATGGCGGGGGAAACCGGAGCACCCGGAGAAAACCCGCCCTGACACCGCTTCGTCCACCACGAATACCACATGCGGGTCCCTGGGATCGAACCCGGGCCGCCTAGGTGGTAGGCGAGCGCGCTAACCGCTCGGCCACGGCACCGCCCACTCAACCTCAGTGTCAGCCTGATTTTTACTACAGGGCATTAGGAGAGTTTTGAACTAAGGGTAGCGGCATATCTTTCATTTTAAACAATACAACACAAAACTCTCTTGTAAATCCTGATTTAAATATATGGCACTAAATCCATGTGCTCTGAAGTAGGTCAAACCTTTTAACCGATCTACAATACATGTTATTGTCAATAACATATACAGGTACTACCATTGTTGCTAAAATGCTTCATACATAGTTAAAATAAGAGCAAAACAAGAATCGAACAAGTGCATAAGTATTATTTATTAATGCCAACAAACTTACTGTTGGTGTTTTTTAACACACGTCATGAGTGGGCCATGTTTGAGAGGTAGAACTGGAACTGTGGTTCAAATCCCAGCTGTGGCATTGAATTTGTAAGTTCCAGCTCTACCTCTCAAGTGCATAAGTGTTTGTAAAAAAATGTTGAAAATGACAACCTCTGTCTTCGGAGTATTTTTGATAGTGTTGTAGTAATAATTTCCAAGTTCTTTAAAAAATACCTGGCATAATATGAACAGCATCAAATTCTACAAAGATCCTAGCCATTAGTTCCTCATCACTACTAACTGCGTCTCATATACGAGAGGCGCCTCAAAAGTAAGTTGCGCAATTTTTTTAAATCCGCATGGTAGGCGGAAAAAGTCTGAAGGTCCCAGGGAATATAGGTATAGGTGTATTAGCAGCACTGTAAAATTCCTAGGCACCTATGGACATCAAAACGGTAGTAACAATGGAGACTCCACTTGTTCCTACTGCCGATTGTGAACTTTGTGCTGTAATCCGTTTTTTGATGGGAAAAATAAATGTGCAACTGAAAGTCATCACAAGTTGTGCAGTGTTTATGGAAAAGACATTATGTTAAGACCAATGGTTTCTTGTTGGCACCAATTGTTCATTGAAGGGAGAACAACATTACACGATGAACAACGAAGCAGCCGACCTTACACTTCCTGCGCTCCGGATATTGTTGACGAGGTTCATGAAGTCATGGACACTGATTGGCACCTTACGCTTGATGCAGTTTTGTTTGAACTTCCTCCTTATATTGAAATAAGCCATGCATCACTTCACAGGATTATTTCTGAGGATGTGTGTCTATCGAAAAAGTGTGCAAGATTGGTTCCTTGCATGCTTTCAGAACAACACAAGGAGCAGAGGTGATGCCGCATTGCAATTTTTGAAATTTTTTGAGGATGGGGGAGATGGTTTATTCAACAGAATAGTGGCCGGGGACAAAACAAGGATCCATCACTGGACACCCAAATCCATAAGACTGAGTATGGTGTGGAAACGAAAGGATGTGGCAACACCAAAACAGACAAGATTTGTTGCATCGGCTGGCAAGGTCATTGCAACAATATTCTGGGATTTGAAGGGAGTACTGCTAATCGATTACATGCCCTGTGGGACCAATGGGGACAGCTGCTTGCTATTTTGAGGTGCTGAGAAAACTCAGAATAGCCATACAAAACAAAAGGAGGGGGAAGTTGAGCAAAACAGTTTTTCTGTTCCACGATAACGCTTTCCCGCACGCTGCTCGTGAAACTCAAGCCCTGTTTCAGCAGTTTCAATGGGATGGTTTTGGTCATCCACCTTATTCACCTGACCTTGTACCAAGTGATTACCATCTGTTTCTAGAGCTGCAGCAACATCTTGGGGGAAGGCACTTCGTAAATGACAAAGAACTGAAACAAGAAGTGGAAAGATGGCTGGCCAGTTTGGTGGGAGAGTGGTTTGACATTGGGTTAAAAAAACTGTTACCATGCTATCAAAAATGTATTGAGGTTCAAGGAAATTATGTGGAAAAATAGGTACTGAATGTAGCTTTCAAAATATACACTTTTTAAAATATTTAAACGTTTTGTTATTTTTTAAAAAAAATAGTGCAACTTACTTTTGAGATGCCCCTTGTACAAGAGTCATACACATACTAAAACTGTGGGAAAGGATGGGTATTACATTGAAAAGTGACAGTTTAATCCTCAATGTTGTGGCCTTCATGCTGTGCAATCAAGGCTCAAGTTTCTTACAAATTATAAGAGAAAAAAATAGGAGGCATTAGTTATTGGCAGATCCTTGTATGTTGCAGTACAACTCTTGGAGCGTGTAAAAATAGTCTGTTATCTATATTGTATATACTATCGCTTATTTGATATATTCAAATAATGAACGATATGAATAAATACTGTAATTCAACTTCCATAGCATTTAAACATGGGCTTAAACATGTTTGTCATACAATAGTTGTACTTTCTCAATTGTATTGTTTACCACAGTGAAGCAATGTTCTGACCCTAATCCTCTTAGTAATGCATGTGCACACATGTGTCATTATGGCAGTGTTCAGACCAAAGTAGTGCACAGAAACATAAAAAAGGGCGCACCTGTAAAATGTGGTCAAAAGGCAATTGTATTAAATTTACCTAATGTTTTCTTTCAACATGACATGTAAATTAGTGAGTGAGTAGGGTTTAAGGGCCCGTCGACAGCTAGGTCATTAGGGCCCCTGTGTAGATTAGTATAGTTACTATAATGCACTTGTTGATGAAAGTGATGTAAAAGTCGAGTGATTAAAAGTTGCACAAACACTAGCAGAACAAGATGAAAATAAATACATTATAGATAATCTGGCAAGTAAAGTGGGTCATACCATGTTACAATTGCCATCATATCACAGCATCTTAAATCCCAGTGAACTTGTATGGGGTTACCTTACTGACGTTTCTGTTAAAAGAAGTGTGATAGCAGAGAAAGCAATGTGTGAGGTTACAGCAAGTGTGCGCAAGGAAGACAGGGTGTGGTAGGTTGATGGCATGTGCGACTATGTGGTGGACAGGCTGGTTATGAATCTAGACTCTTCAAGTGATGCAATACTTCGGAACCTGAGCTGGGCACTGCACCTATGTCTGATGACCCAGATTAACTTAAGTTTTTACTCAACATTATATTTCACAAATTTTCTTAACCCATTTCTTAAATTAGTT